>JANAVB010008798.1:12543873-13206373 GCA_029216955.1 Iris pallida
ACGAATTGACCCCGACTGTTACTTGACTAATAATTGATCATGCGTTCCTAGTTGGAACTAAGAGACTGGCTAGTCGTCTTATTAAATTGAATGAATGAGACACGTTCATATTAACTATGAACTATTATAATCGATTGGCCGATCCCGAATATTGACATACAGGCACATATGCAGGCTTCAATTTATTTATTTATTTTTCTACCAAAGCAGCATGTGTACTTGATGGTCAAGGCATGATTATTCCGTGGTTAGTTTTGATTGTTGCATTACGCTATGTAAGACTTACAACCTAACCGCACGGGTATCGTTGTAGAGTTGGGCATATCGTACTTGTACGGAAGTACTCATTTGAATGACCATGATCCACGGCATGGGATTTCACTCAACGTCGAGACTATTAAGTTAAATAAAATAATGATTGCATGGAGAGAATGGATTCTCGAGTTCTTACATGGCAGCCCTCTTGGGACTAGTAGTGCTCGACAGGCCGGTTGGTCCCTACAGATACTGTAAATCTGCCACACGGGCAGGGAACGGTATCTGGTTATATTATCTATTACATATTGTATATTGATGACGGGCGTCCCACTGGGACTCGTCTAATTCATGATTGGCGCAATTGATTGACTGGGTAAACTAGCCTTGCTTGTACATAGTAAGAACCGAGGAATCCTTTATTGCATAATTCCAGGATAACTTAGAACTCACAATAGCAAGCCGTAGTAGTTACATGGCCGTTTAAATTGATTTGTTTGTGTGCTGTACCTACTCTGTTACCTAACTGAGATGATCAGAATGTCAGGGCATGATGGACCAATTTCTGTCCTTGTTTGGTTGGAAGGTTGGTTCGAAGTGTCGTGATGTTATGTGAATCCCAGCGGCAAGCAGAGATCTACTTATCATATTCTCTTATTACTGGTTTTAATTTCTCATATCGTGCTTCCTTGTGGTACTTGCTATTGGAGGTCTAACCTCTCTGGTTTTGCATGACCAGATTTAGAGCCGGTCCCCGAGGACTCAGCTTACTTCCACCTCCAAGATGGTCAATACTGGAGGGATGATCGCAGGAGGACTCGAGTGGGTTCCTTACTTCCCCACTCGTTTTGTTATTTACTTTATACTTTGCCGTTTGGCACCGACATGTTAGTCGGATTATCTTGTACTTACTTTTACATAATTGTAACTAAGTCAGACTGCAGCTGATAAACAATTGTGTAAACCTTGTTTCATCATCTGGCTATGTTTTGTAAAGCCAGATATCAAGAATATTTTGACTGAGCATTTGGGACGTCTTACTGCTTTATCTCACATGTTCTCTATTACTGTTTCTTGCTTGAATGATTGAGACAATAGATGTGAAGTAACCATGGTGAGACTTTTATGTAGTATGCACCCCCTCGTCTTTTAGACAGCATTGATCGTATTATACGGTATTCATCTACCCGTAATACGTAGCTGGCTGAGTCATTCTCCCGCTCTCCAGTATTCTGGTTTCGGGGCGTGACAAGGTTTTAGTGGTGGCCCATGCAGGTCTGGTTTCAGACTTGTGGGGTGTTTTAATTTATAGGATGTCTCAATCACACATGTTTCCCCTTGATCTTGTGATTCGTTACTCTCGACTCTAGCTTGACATTCCGGTATCCTTTGACTTCATTGATCTTTCCAGTCCGATCGTTTGATTGTTCTCTTGTCCCTTTTCTTAAGGGCACTTCGTCCGCATCCGTCAGGACCGGACAACAACAACAAGGGCAACTTGGACAACCTGACCAGGTTGGTCAGCAACAAGGACCAGTACTACCCCAAGAGGCTATTCAAGAAGAAGTGATAGTAGAAGCAGCAGCTGGATCGCAGTATCCGGATGTTCCACCACCACCAACAGTTCCACCTATCCCTGTAGAAGTAGACACACCAGCCCTTCTGGAGATCATGAGAGGGATGATGGCTACTCAGCAACATCAGATGTTAGCCCAGCAGTGCATGCACGCTAAGTTATAAGAGCAGAACGTACTACTCAACCAAGGGTTGCAGACGGCATTGGAAAGAGGGGCGAGGCCAGATTCGGGAGCATCAGCCAGGTTTTGCAAGTACAACCCTCGTCGTTTCGAGGGCACGGAAGATGACATCTCAACAGATGCGTGGCTTGAGGATATTGAGGCTATTCTGACAACAGCTAAGGTACCGACGGAAGAACGTGTGGATCAAGTGAAGTTGTTACTTCAGGATCTCGCACGTGATTGGTGGGAATCAGAGGAAGTAGGCATCAGACGTCCTATTGCTTGGGACAATTTTACTGCAAGATTCAAGACGATGTACTATGGGGTTGTGGCACAGTTTGAGCTACAACAGAAGTTTATCAACCTCAAGCAGGCTGGTGAGACGGTAGATGCTTACGCAGCGGAGTTCTGCAGATTGAGTAGGTTCGCCCCAAAGATGGTAGCATCGGAGAGCCAGAGGGCTATGAGGTTCCAGCAAGGGTTTCATCTTGAGCTCTTGCAATTGATAGAGGGGCACAACTACCAGACTTTTGACGAAGTGTTGACGGCAATTCGAAGGCACGAGATCACTATTCAGAGGATCACGACAAGGACTGGGGGACAGAAGAGATCTCACAGTCAGATATAAGAAGGAGGGGAAGCAGCGCCCCGAACAACAACACCATCCCTTGGCATTCGCATCCACGATGTGGCAATACGAGGGCCAGCACCACCATCCAGGCAGCAACAACAGCAACAGAGGAAGAACCAGCAACCCCCGGCAGGCTGTACTTATTGTGGGAAGGTAGGACACACTAGAGATGTGTGTCGGACATTGAACGGGCTGTGTTTGATATGTGGAAATCCAGATCATCGGGTTACCACCTGTCCCGTAAATTCGAGGTCAGGAGGACCAGTGCAGCAGTTTCCTGCTCTGCCAGCACCAAGGGCAGGTCAGTATCGAGGACCAACGGTGGCAGTGAGACCATTGGCCCAGCGTCCGCTGATGCCGCAGGCTCAGATGTTTTGACAGCAGGGACCGTCGATGCAGCAGCACCAGCATAGACCACCCCAGCATCATCAAGGAAGGGGCCAGCAGCAGCACCAGGCTAGGCCACAACATGGGAACCAGCAAAGAGACCGAGGGCAGGCATTCACTCTGTCCTTAGAGGAGACATTAGCATCGGAAGATGTTGTGGTAGGTAACATTCTCGTCGCCTCATATCCCGTAGTAGCATTGTTTGATTCAGGAGCATCACACTCATTTATATCTACACAATTTACGATACGGCTAGGAATGGAGTTCGAGGCATTGCCAGGGAGGTTGAATATACTCACTGGCAATGGGCTCGTAGGAGTTAGTAGAGTTATTCTAGCATGTAGCGTTGTAGTTTGCGGGCATTCCTCACCCGCCCAGTTGATAGAATTTTCTGTTAGAAATTTTGACGTTATCTTAGGCATGGACTGGCTGAAAGACAGTCATACGACGATAGATTGTCGTAGAGGGAGTGTATCTTTTGATATTCCAGACATGAAGAGATTCACCTTAGTCAGATCAGAGGCAACTCAACAAGAGCAGGGAGTAATAACGGCAATGGAAGAAGTTCAAGTTCCGAAGGTAGTTGAAGAGTTTCTGGACGTATTTCCTGAAGAACTTCCAGGTCTGCCACCAGTTAGAGATATTGAGTTCAGTATAGAATTGGCACCTGGAACTAAACCGATATCATATCGAGTTTATAGAATGGCGGATTCAGAGCAGGCCAAGGTATACCAGCACATAGAGGAACTGAAGGAGAAGAAGTTCATCCAAGCTAGCGTATCACTGTGGGCAGCACCAGTGGTACTTGTAGGAAAGAAGGATGGGTCATCCAGATTGTGCATTGACTACAGGAAGCTTAACACGACAACAGTAAAAAAATAAGTACCCATTACCCAGGATCGACGACTTATTTGATCAGTTGAGCAGGGCTAGAGTTTTCTCCAAGATAGATCTTCGTTCAGGGTATCATCAAGTGAGGGTTCGGAAGGAAGATATTCCCAAGACAGTATTCAGGTCGAAGTATGGGCATTATGAATTCTTGGTAATGCCATTTGGTTTGACCAATGCCCCAGCAATATTCATGGATTTGATGAACTGCATCTTTATGCCGTACTTTGATCAGTTTGTCGTGGTGTTTCTCGACGACATTCTTGTATACCTTACTAGTGAAGAGGAGCATGAAGACCACCTCAGGAAATTGTTACAGGTTTTGAGAGAGAACCAGTTGTATGCCAAGCTCAGTAAGTGTGAGTTCTGGACGAATCACATTTCATTTTTGGGTCACATCATATCAGGAGCTGGAGTAGCAGTAGATCCCAAGAAGGTAGAAGCAGTAGAGAGTTGGCCAGTACCCAAGACCGTAGCTGATGTGCAGAGTTTCTTGGGATTGGCAGGATATTACAGAAGGTTCGTATTAGACTTTGCAAGGCTTTCAGCACCCATGACCCGCTTGACACGGAAGAATGTACCATTCGTCTGGTCGGCAGAATGTCAGGCATCATTTGAGAATCTGAAGCAGAAGTTGATATCAGCGTCTATTCTTATATTGCCAGTTGGACCCGAAGATTTTACAGTATATTGTGATGCGTCAGGAAAAGGACTTGGGTGCGTCCTCATGCAACATGGGAAGGTGATAACGTATGCATCTAGGAAACTTTGAGACCACGAGAAGAATTATCCAACTCATGACTTGGAGTTGGCGGCAGTAGTATTTGCTTTGAAGCTATGAAGGCATTACTTATACGGTGATCGAGTGGACATGTACACAGATCACAAAAGTCTGAAGTACATTTTTACTCAGAAGGAGCTGAACATGAGGCAGAGAAGATGGTTGGAGTTGATCAAGGATTACGACGTGGAGGTTCAGTATCATCCAGGCAAGGCTAATGTAGTAGCAGACGCTCTTAGCAGGAGAGGCGACGCATTTATGTTGACAAACCAGAAGCACATTTTAGAAGACCTACAGGAGATGGACATCGAAGTTATACTTCCTAGTGATGTAGGAATTCTGGCGAGTCTACGAGTTCAATCCGACTTGGTAGACAGGATCAAGGCAGCTCAGGCGCAGGGCCCAAGGATTCAGAAGCTTAGGGCAGAATGTGAGTCAGGACTCAGAAAGGAGTTGAAAATTCATGAAGATGGTACCCTTAGGTTTGGACCACGCCTATGTGTGCCTAGTGGAGATATCAACAAGAGGTTATGACAGAAGCTCACAGTTCCCAGTATACTATACACCCTGGAGGGACCAAGATGTACCAAGATATCAAGCAGTACTTCTGGTGGAACGGGATAAAGAGGGAGATAGCTAGATTCGTTTCCCGTTGCTTGGTATGTCAGCAAGTGAAGGCAGAACAGCAGAGGCCAGCTGGGTTATTGCAACCGCTTCCTATCCCAGAATGGAAGTGGGAACACATCACAATAGACTTTGTGACCGGTTTACCGAGATCACAAAGTGGTAAAGATGCTATTTGGGTGATAGTGGACCAACTTACAAAGGTAGCACACTTTCTTCCTTTCAGAGTAGGGCAATCTACAGAAAAGTTGGCAGAGTTGTATATGCAGCAGATAGTCAGGCAGCATGGAGTCCCCGTCAGCATTGTGTCAGACCGGGATACCCACTTTATATCACATTTCTGGAAGAGCTTACATTATAGTCTGGGTACCAAGTTAAGATTTAGCACGGCGTACCATCCCCAGACAGACTGGCAATCAGAAAGAACAATTCAGACTTTGGAAGACATGTTGCGAGCTTGCACTCTGGATTTTGGAGGATCTTGGGAGAGCCACCTGCACTTAGTTGAGTTCTCATACAACAACAGTTATCAAGCCAGTATCCAGATGGCGCCATTCGAAGCTCTATATGATAAGAAATGTAGGTCGCCACTAGCATGGGATGATATCGGGGAGAGGAAGATGCTAGGCCCAGAAATGATTGTTCAGACAGTTGAAGTGGTTAAGGGAATTAGAGAGCGACTTCGAGTTGCGCAAGATCGGTATCGTCATTGGACGGACCAGCATCGTAGGCCGCTAGAGTTTTTTGTTGGGGACCACGTATTCTTGCGGATCTCACCTACCCGTGGGGTCATTAGATTTGGCGTTCGTGGGAAGTTGAGTCCGAGATATATAGGACCATTTGTTATCCTTGATAGGATAGGCGATGTTGCTTATCGTTTATCCCTTCCACCTTCGTTATGAGAGGTGCATGACGTATTTCATGTATCTCAGTTGCGAAGGTATGTATCGGATCCAAGCCATATCCTTGATTATTCTGAGCTGATTGTTGGTACCAACCTGTCTTACGAGGAACAGCTTGTGTCCATTTTGGACCGAAGAGAGAAGATACTCAAGAACCGAATAATTAGCCTTGTCCGGGTTGCTTGGGGTCATCACTCTTTAGGGGAGTCAACGTGGGAACGTGAGGATGATATCCGATCACGGTATCCGTACCTGTTTGACTCACAAGATATATCTTTTTCTGTATACCTTGATTGTCTTAACTCCTCATGCTTGTCACCTTACGAGTAGAATTGCTTGGTATCGTAGAATATTCAACATGGATATGTTACTTACTGTTAACATTGTAGAATGGTTGCTTGCTCAAATTGCTTATGCTTAGATTAGTTTAGCTTTGATGTTCTCATCTTGCTTGGATTTGAAATTTCGAGGACGAAATTTTTTCTAAGGAGGGTAGAGATGTCACTCCCCGTTCCCGGAATGCATATTTTTATACGTATACCGCTTGCCCGAATTTATTTAGTATCTGTCATGCATTTATTTGTATTTAATTCTTTTAATTTCATGCTAATTATTTTTGTATTTTATTTTCTGCTTTTTCTTGGCTCTTGGTTTATTTCGGTTCATGGTGAGCCAACTTGGTTTGGCTTGGTTTAACATGGAAAGGAATGGGTGGCTAGGATTTGATGGAGTAGGATGGATGGTGGAGATGCACTTGACCTTGATATAAAACTTCTTCTTTCATTCTCTCTCTTCATTCATTCACATTTACTCCTCCACCAACCCTAACCCACCTGTGAGAGGCAAGTACATCTTGCACACCATGAGGGATTTCATGCATCCCCATTTATTTTTAGTCTATGTTGTTCATCTTCTCATCCTCTACAAGTTTAGGTCTTGAAGTTCTTGATTTCCATGGATGGTTGGGTGTAGATCTAAGTTTTAAGTTTTGGTTTTATATGGATTTTATGGTTTTGATCTATCAAACTTTGTTGTTTTCGAAAATAAGTGGTTCCATGTTGTAGAGAATTTAATTCTACCAAAGTTTGGCTTTTGAAAAGTTAGATTCCGATTTATTTTGAGAAAGTTATGGCCAAAACAATTTTGGTCAAACTTCTATGTTCATCTGCAGCATGAGGCACATGTCGCAGTTGAGCCGCATAGATGTCGCGGTTGGGCCGCATAGGCCACATGTCGCAGTTTAGTCGCATAGATGTCGCAGTTGGGCCGCATGAAGCACATGTCGCAGTTGAACCGCATAGATGTCGCGGTTGGGCCGCATAGGCCGCATGTCGCAGTTGAGCCGCATATGGTATCGCGGTTGGGCCGCATAGGCCGCATGTCGCAGTTGAGCCGCATAGATGTCGCGGTTGGGCCGCATGAGGCACATGTCGCAGTTGAGCCGTATATGGTGTCGCGGTTGGGCCGCATAGGCCGCATGTCGCAGTTGAGCCGCATAGATGTCGCGGTTGGGCCGCATGAGGCACATGTCACAGTTGAGCCGCATATGGTGTCGCGGTTGGGCCGCATAGGCCGCATGTCGTAGTAGGCTGCATATGGTGTCGCAGTTGGGCCGCATATGCCGCATGAGCCGCATGTCGCAGTTAGTCCGCATGCATGTCACAGAATAGGCCGCATAATGCCTATTTTGGTTGTTTCTGACTGTTGTATGTCCTATTTTGACTGAATTATGGCTAAAATTTCTTCTAACTCCCAACATGAAAGTTGTAGATCTTTTTCTTGGCTTCAAGAATATGTTCCCAACTATTTTATGCTCGTTATAGACTCGACCATGCTTAATACTAGTTTGACTTTCATGCCTTGTCACGAATTGACCCCGACTGTTACTTGACTAATAATTGATCATGCGTTCCTAGTTGGAACTAAGAGACTGGCTAGTCGTCTTATTAAATTGAATGAATGAGACACGTTCATATTAACTATGAACTATTATAATCGATTGGCCGATCCCGAATATTGACATACAGGCACACATGCAGGCTTCAATTTATTTATTTATTTTTCTACCAAAGCAGCATGTGTACTTGATGGTCAAGGCATGATTATTCTATGGTTAGTTTTGATTGTTGTATTACGCTATTTAAGACCTACAACCTAACTACACGGGTATCGTTGTAGAGTTGGGCATATCGTACTTGTACGGAAGTACTCATTTGAATGACCATGATCCACGGCATAGGATTTCACTCAACGTAGAGACTATTAAGTTAAATAAAATAATGATTGCATGGAGAGAATGGATTCCCGAGTTCTTACATGGCAGCCCTCTTGGGACTAGTAGTGCCCGACAGGCCGGTTGGTCCCCACAGATACTGTAAATCTGCCACACGGGCAGGGAGCGGTATCTGGTTATATTATCTATTGTATATTGTATATTGATGACAGGCGTCCCGCTGGGACTCGTCTAATTCATGATTGGCGCAATTGATTGACTGGGTAAACTAGCCTTGCTTGTACATAGTAAGAACTGAGGAATCCTTTATTGCATAATTCCAGGATAACTTGGAACTCACAATAGCAAGCCGTAGTAGTTGCATGGCCGTTTAAATTGATTTGTTTGTGTGCTGTACCTACTCTGTTACCTAACTGAGATGATCAGAATGTCAGGGCATGACGGACCAATTTCTGTCCTTGTTTGGTTGGGAGGTTGGTTCAAAGTGTCGTGATGTTATGTGAATCCCAGTGGCAAGCAGAGATCTACTTATCATATTCTCTTATTACTGGTTTTAATTTTTCATATCGTGCTTCCTTGTGGTACTTGCTATTGGAGGTCTAACCTCTCTGGTTTTGCATGACCAGATTTAGAGCCGGTCCCCGAGGACTCAGCTTACTTCCACCTCCAAGATGGTCAATACTAGAGGGATGATCGCAGAAGAACTCGAGTGGATTCCTTACTTCCCCAATCGTTTTGTTATTTACTTTATACTTTACCGTTTGGCACCGACATGTTAGTCGGATTGTCTTGTACTTACTTTTACATAATTGTAACTAAGTCAGACTGCAGCTGATAAACAATTGTGTATACCTTGTTTCATCATCTGGCTATGTTTTGTAAAGCCAGATATCAAGAATATTTTGACTGAGCGTTTGGGACGCCTTACTGCTTTATCTCACATGTTCTCTATTACTGTTTCTTTCTTGAATGATTGAGACAATAGATGTGAAGTAACCATAGTGAGACTTTCATGTAGTATTCACCCCCTCGTCTTTTAGACAGCATTGATCATATTATACGGTATTCATCTACCCGTAATACGTAGCTGGCTGAGTCATTCCCCCGCTCTCCAGTATTCTGGTTCCGGGGCGTGACATTGTCACAACTTGGCCTGGTTTTCCTAGTTATGACACTCCTATGGCTTGGCATTCTCCTACCAAGGCTAGACACTAGTCAAAGCACGCTACTGTACTATCCGTGCCATGATTTCTAATCGTCTTGTACTTCAAAACTCTACAATGGCTAAAGTCATCTACCGTAATAATTAACTAAATAATTATTAAAAAAACTAAAATTCACCATTTAAATCAAATAAATAATAATAAAAATATTTCAAAAATTTTTCGGGAAGGGGAGCTACAAATCTACCCACCTTAAAATAATTTCGTCCTCGAAATTCTAATTCATAGGTATTCCTTAAAATTCAAAAAAAAAGTCTGCCGTAACCTCAATCCCCTCAAATTTAATTTCTCCAAAATATTTTATGACATTCTTTAATCATTTTATCACTCCGAATACTTAAGAACTTCTACCCACCATTGGTCACACTACTCCTCAAAATACTGTCACTAAAGTCTTATGATCTTCTAACTAATTGCTAATAATTCTACCAACAGGTATCTAGGGCTTATGGCATCTATACTCCCTAATATCTATAAACAACCAAAACTCAATAATCATGCAATATTATATTAAAATTTAAGGATTTCTAATGAATTCTAGACAGCACGATCGTTCGTCACTCCGAAATAGGAAAGGACGAGATTCAATGGTACGGAAAGCAAGGAAGTATAATCGAGAGCAATTATGGAGTTTTCAAGGACGTAGAGAATTTCTAAGAGAATTTTTAAGGCAGTATGGATTGAGATTTCTAGGTTTAGTCATGGTCGCAGGCTCGTATCAGTACAGTTACGTAACCGATACGATATGCTCTGACCTGCATGGGCCACCAAAAAAACTTGTCACGACCCGCACCCGCTTTTCGGATACGAGAGCGTGAGCAAGCCAGCTACGCATCAAGCGGACTCCAGCCTGACTCGAATACGTAAACGCTGTCAAGGCTATAGTATACTGCCAAATCATGGCAAAGGTAAATTTATATCTCAATCCACAATAATGTACAAAACATGAATGAACAAGTATGGGTCGTGGTCTGCAGCCCACTAGCATATATGTCCGATAAGACTCTAAGAAAGTAACAAGAGTCTAAAACTGAATCAGGAAACAGGATATCTCATGATAAGGTATGAAAGCACGAGATGATAATAAATACAATACGATACCTGAACCCCGCAAGCGTATCATCCCATCCGCCATCCAGAACTAATAGCTAACTCCATGAACTCACTAAACCTGAAGAGATCATCAGGTCCTCAGGGGACATAGCAAGATACATAAAAACATGTCTATCTAGCAGTTTATCATGCAATAAAGAAAATACAGAAAATAAACGAAAAAAAAGACCAATCAGCACGAAACCACAACTATACACGACTAGGAGAACCACTACGCCTAAACGAACTGCAGGAGAAGAACAAGCGAACATGATATCACGATGTCATTGGATAACCAATCGAATACTCAAACCCTCGCCTCTAGTGTGGACTCGTAGGTTTGAACAACTACTAGCCCTCGCTCCTAGTGTGGACTCGCAAGCTAGCATCACCCTCGTTCCTAGTGTGGACTCGCAGGTGTGAACCATATACTACTAACCCTCGTCCCTGGTGTGGACTCGCAGGCTAGCATCACCCTCGTCCCTAGTGTGAACTTGCAGGTGTAAACCATATACTACTAACCCTCGTCCCTGGTGTGGAATTACAGGCTAGCATCACCTTCGTCCCTTGTGTGGACTCGCAGGTGTAGACATATAACTACTAACCCTCGTCCCTGGTGTGGACTCGTAGATTAGCTTACTAACTCTCGCCCCTGGTGTGGGCTCGCAAGTTAGCTTAACTACTAATCCTCGTCCCTAATGCGGACTCGCAGATTAGCTTAATAACTCTCGCCCCTAGTGTGGGCTCACAAGTTAGCTTAACTACTAACCCTCGTCCCTAATGTGGACTCACAAGTTAGCTTAACTACTAACCCTCGTCCCTAATGTGGACTCGCAGATTAGCTTACTAACTCTCGCCCCTAGTGTGGGCTCGCAAGTTAGCTTCAAGAATTTTAAGGTACATCAGTTCCGATATCACTTGTTGATCCTATGATACGATGCAACTCAGTCCAAGTACAAGAGATGACACGACACGACCCAATCACGATACACGAGAAAACCAATCCAATATGAACTATAAAGCTAATTATAAACAAGGATATATATAAACTAGCAGGCATGATATACAAATCACATATAAATAATCAACTAATAAAACTGTATAATAATATAAATATGCATGTAAATAAACTGTAGAGGAAGGCAAGGTATCTTGCCTGGATGTTGCACGCAGAATCCCACAAAATAGTCAACTGCCAAGCCATAGAGTCAAATCATCACAACTGTCTCTGAAAGCTGAAATAAACATTACCAATGTTCTCAGAATAGTCAAATTAGCTAGGATTGTCTGTCCTTAAGTCCAATTCTGGACACAGGGGCAAAACGGTAATTTTGGGCAAAACGATGTCCGCCGTTGGACCCGCTTTGCACCAAAAATTGTGCCAGAGTCAATGGTCTCTAAAGTCATCAAACTACATGTCTACAGGTCCGGATTTCCGATACGAACCCAACCGTATGTCCAAAGTTGGATTTCGGCGGGCTGTGCACAAAATTATCCGTTGAGTCGGACCGGAGGCCCGCGATACGATAATTTTATCAACTCTCTCAGAATCGGACCAAACTTGGTATACAGGACCATAAAAACGATACGTTCCTGATGGCGCAAGTTTTGTCTCGATCTGACGAGCATGCACAAAGTAATTGAGAAATTTGCACAGAGGTCGATACGGTAAATTTTGACGGATACGCATCAAATTCGTCGCGCACACGCGACCAATTTGAATTCCGTCAAAGCCCACACGACCACGAAGCCGTTACGCACCTTTCGATGCTTACGGTGTGCGACCATGTCGTCCAAATTGGTGGGACGAACATCGTACGGATGAGTTTTCTACGTTTTCAAAACTGTTTTTACAGGTTTTTTCTCATTTTCGTGTCGATTTATTTTAGCATCTACTGCTTATAAAAATAATCTAAAAACAGGGTTTGAATGCTGGTTAGGTTGTCTAACAACGTGTTTAAATGGATTTCGAAAATCCTAACTGCTCTGTCAATATTTATCCTTCCAAAACTCGATTTGGGGTTGGAAGTTGTTCTGTTTTCGTCTCTTTAGAAACTGGTTTTCCTGAGATTTCATCCTTGGATATCTTGTGATCTGGTTACCTAGATTAAAAACTATTTTACAGGAGTCGAGGCCTATGTGTTGTGTTTGCAATGTGCTAATTAGTTTGGATATTGGCCGCGAGATGAGAGAGAACTTTACCTGCGAAGTGAGGGGGGTCGTATACGCTGCTGCTACTGATAATCCTTCCATGCGCGCGCGGCTGAGTCTAGGCCGCGCTCCGGCGTGTCGCGGCGGCACGCGCGGTGGCGAAGCGCTCGCTGGTGGCCTGGGATGACGGCGTGGTAGCGAAGGTGCTTAGGGTTTGATGTGCTACGTTTCTCTCGAGCGTGTAATTTGTACGCTGCTGCTGTGGGGTTTTTATGTTCGGCTGTGGGAAATTTTAGGATTTAGCCTGGGCTGCTCTGTGGATGTGGGGACTGGGCTCGGGCTGGTTGAGCTAAAGCCTGGGCTGGGTTTGCTTGGTCGGCCTGGCTCAAGGGCTGCTTCTTATTCATCTCTATTTTCTATTTCTTCTTATGTGTATATATATATATATATATATATATATATATATATATATATATATATATATATATATATATATATATATATATATATATATGTATTTTTTTTTTTATATATATATATATAAATATCTAGATACAATTATACATGTATATATATACACATATATTCATATTTATATTTTATGTATACAGTCACATCTATATATATATATATATATATATATATATATATATATATATATATATATATATATATATATATCAATACATATATAATATATATTTTTATACATATATACACATCCGTATATATATATATATATATATATATATATATATATATATATATATATATATATATATATATATATATATATATATATTTTTTTTTTTTTTTTATACATATATACACATCCGTACATATATACACATCCGTATATATATATATATATATATATATATATATATATATATTTATGTAAAAATATATATAAATATATATATATATATATATATATATATATATATATATATATATTCATATATATATATATATATTTATATATATTTTTACATAAATATATATATATATATATATATATATATATATATATATATATATATATATATATATATATATATATATATATTTATACATACATACTTATATTTATTCATATATATATTTATATATAGATACATATTCACACTTATATATTCATATATATATTTATATATAGATACATATACACATGCATACAATATATATATATATACATACAGACGTATATAATATTTATACATATCATTTATACAATAAAAGATTTAATAAATATAAGTCATTATCATTTAATAACCACAAAATAATATTAATGATAGTAAAAATCCTAATAATTAAATATAGTCCAAAAGTCATTTCTAATGGATATAACATGCACACTACTTATCTGGCTCCAGAAGATCATACAAATTTTGTAAAACACTATTTAATAATAATAATACATGTAATCTACCAATAACAAATATTTAGAAAATAAATGCCAATTCCTAAATATACACAAAATATTTGCATTTACCAAACAAGTCTAACAGGCTGTACTTGGTCCCACTACATGCTTACATGGGCTTAGCTTTGGCTTGGGCCCAATCTGGACAGGTTCGGTACAACCGGGTCACTTAAACGTCAAATAATAATAATAATAATCAATAATTAAACTATTTATAATGGTCATGTCACAACTTGGCCTGTTTTTCCTAGTTATGACACTCCTATGGCTTGGCATTCTCCTACCAAGACTAAACACTAGTCAAAGTACGCTACTGCACTATCCGTGCCATAATTTATAATCGTCTTGTACTTCAAAACTCTACAATAGCTAAAGTCATCTACCGTAATAATTAACTAAATAATTATTAAAAAAACTAAAATTCACCATTTAAATCAAATAAATAATAATAAAAATATTTCAAGAATTTTTCGGGAAGGGGAGCTACAAAATCTGTTGAGAAATAACCTCTCCAGATCTTTAAAGGAATTAATACAACTGTCAGGCATACTGCAGAACCATTCAAAAGCTACCCCCTGCAAGGTGCTAATAAATAGCTTTAACAATAACGGATCGTCCCTGGGTAAGTTTAGAGTTTGCGTGTTGAAGTATGCCATGTGTTGGCGAGGAGAAGTCATCCTGTCAAATGAATTTAGCGTCAGTGGCTTGTAGTTAGGAGGGCAAGTAGCATTCTTCCATTCAGAAGGATAAGGTTGAGATATCCCCATCTTCTGAAGCTCATCTTTGTGTGAGATAGTATCGAGATGGGCAACAAGAGAATCAATTGCATCCTGTTGATTGAGCAGATGTTGAGAAACGGCTGTTGAACGGTTGTCAGGCGTCGTTGGTGAAGGACCATCCCTAGCATTTCAAGATTTGGAGGAGGCACAACGGAATGATACTCCTTATGTAGTGAAGGATAGTAGTTGCTATGAGCCGAACTAACATGTGCTGAGATGTTTGGTTGAGGTGGAGGAACAGCCCCAGCGGTTTGGACTGCCATGATACTGGTAAGCATATCAGTGATCTTGGCAAATGCTATTCCAAGGCTCTCTAGCCGTTTATTGGTCTGATCACTAGCTTCTTCAGATCTCTCTCCATCTGCCATGTATGTAGATAACATGCGAGGATGAATAGAGGAGACAGTACAACTGGTGCTGATACTGTCAATCTCTGAGTTGAAAAATCCTTCGTCTTCAGGTAGGGGAGGTAGATAGTCACCGTCAGACTCGAAGAGATCATCGTCATCTGGAAGGCTACCCCCGGTGTGAAGGTCATCTGCTTCAGACTCTGAGAGAATACTACCCCCAACTGAAGGATCATCACCTCCAGCTTGGGAGTCCTCATCATCTAACGAAATCTCGTCCTTGACCGAGTACCCATATAGACTCCTTCAAATGTAACAGCTCGCTGGCTATCTGTTGGCAGACTTTTTCTTCTTCTGTTCATAAAACTGAGAGAAAAAGTTAGGTTCGTGGTCCACCTTCTTTGATTAGGGCTCCCGTAAGGAGGACTCCATAAAGCCATGTTGGATGAAACACATAGCGGCTTTTCATCATCAGAGCGATGCAGTCGTCGAAACACGGACTGCCTCTGAGGCACTCTAGTTGCTTTGGAGCAGCAATAGTTGATGACAATACTGGTACACGGATGTACGCCATGAATTGCCGTATCCTCCCTCACTTTATGCTTATGATTTATCATGTCGCGTAAATCAGCGGAAGGGAGTTTTGCCTTAAAACCCATGTCACATGCATCGCCGAACTTTGTATATGGCTTTGTAAGGGGAGTTGGCGCATCCGAACTTAGTTCACGTGCAGGAGCAACCCCCACACCTAAGTTCCATAATGACCTTGAAGACAACCCCATGCTATACGCGGTAGGGTCTGTCTTTTTGCTGAGGGCGCATAGACCCTGGAGCATGCCCTTGGGTGCATGCTTCCCTGAGGTCCTGGCCGCATGCCTGGCCCTCCTGGATGTAGGCGCATAGAATGGGTCATCAGAGTCTGGGCGCATAGCCTTGGGCGCATTGCCCTGGGCGCATAGCCTATCGAAGACAGAAGTCCTCTAGTTAGAGTTATGCGCCCACATACTACCTTGGGCGTATGACTCTTGGCACATGCTTTGGAAAGCAGCGCTGTTTTTTCCCAGTTTTGCCTTGTTTGTTTGTGAGCCTCGCTAAGTTTGTCTAGAGCGTCGAAGACTTTGATTCTTGGCATCGTAGTGTTTTCCTTTGCCAAGTTTTGAGTATTGAACATTCTGTTGTTGGTTGCACAAGAGGGAGTCGCTAGGCTAATAGAGCCCGAAGCGGTATGCACCTTCTTCGTGTTAGGAGCCTCTGTGGCCGAGCCATACGCCCACAGAGGAGCTCCATGCGCCCACATGGAAGGCCTATGCGCCCACGTGACAGAGTTCTTCGGTTGCATATCTTTTATGACACTGGCAGTATATACACCACGAGCCTTCGGAAGCCAAGTCTTGTGAGATTTGTTTGGCTTCACTGATTTTGAGGGAGTAGAGCTGACCCTCAAGAGCATCTCTTCGAATGCCTGCTGATCGAACTTCACGATCAACATCTTCTGAGTGCTCCCCACTTTATCAGTATCGGATTGCATCACCACCTTCTCGTCAGAAGAAAAGGTAGTCCCCAGCAGACTCGCCATTTTTGTGGACACACACAAAAAATAAGAAAAAATGCTGTCTTTTCTTATTGGCGCAAGGCAACACAAATCGAGTACGCCTGAGAGATCCTGCGCTAAGGATCCCCGAGTACAAAAATAATTCTGGGGAATGGGACGATGGAGATCGAGCGACAGTTGCTCCTTTACTCCGTTGACACTCCGATTACAAAAGTAGGAGAAAATCTAAGAAAATTGCTAACTCTTGGCTCACTGGCAAGAAGGGCAGCAATTTGTCTCTTGAAATGCTCTCCGTTCTGTTTGTCTTTGTAGAGGGGGACGCCCTCTATTTATAGTAGTTTTGCCACTAGAAACAACTGTTATGTGCCCACAGGTGAAAAATACACTGATTTTATTGTGGGTGCATAACACTCCTTTGGGCGCATAGGGTGTAGGCGTAGGGATACTGGATGATCGTGGGTAGATCGTGGGGTTGGCGTGGAGTTGACGTGGCTGCATGCTTCGGTGCATGATTGCTCGTGGAGACTGACGTGGCCGTATGCTTCGGTGCACGATTGATCGTTGTGTTTGACTGAGTCGTAGGGATCTGCTGTCCTGTGAGTTTATGCGCCCACACTTGTGTGCATATTTGATCTGCATGAAAATAATATGGGCGCATAGACCCTCTTTGACCATGTGGGCGCATAGCTCCTCATTGATCCTGTGGGCACATATCTCCCTCTTCGACCATGTGGACGCATAGCCCCCTCTTTGACCATGTGGGCGCATAGCTTCGTTTGTCTTCTTCATGTGGGATACGTAGTCTTGTATTTTTCATGCTTCTACAAACATTAATAATAATAAAAATAGTAATACCAATAATAATATTAGTAATGATGATTTAAATCCACAAATTAGTGAGGTACTAAAAATTGGGTTTGTACACATCCACTTTTATTTTTTTTAGTACACATATAATCCAAACTCTTTTTTATTTAAAAAGATAATAAACAATTAAATATTTAAATATTTAAAATGGATAAATAACCGAAATATGATTTGATAATTCTTAATCATCAGAATATTTAAAATAGTAAATCTTGTGACGCCTATGGCTAATATGCTAGTCAAGGCACTTGACTGTACTAGCCGTGCCATAACGTCTCGTCAATGTGCATAAAAAAATTTAAGCACGACTAAGACTATATTTATAAATAATTAATAAAATAAATTTCAAAACAAATTATTTAAGAGATAAAAAATAAAAAAGTCCTCAAAATTGTTTAGGGTTTACATCCTACCCAACTTATAAAAATTTCGTCCTCAAAATTAAAATAAAACTTAATATAATAATTAAAAATATAATGAGGCTGAATACGAAGGGAGATTAAGTACTTCTAATTATTAATCGGTTCCCGAAAAGATGGAGGAGGTAGAATTTCAAATTGGCACCATATTCTACAAGATAGGGTATTATTAGTCTTGCATGGTTCATGGATATACAGTTCGTTTGAGGGAATGGCTCAATATTGCATGTTTCAGTTCAAATGGGACTAAAATGGCATCCGTGGTTGATTCTAAGGAACAAGGTGTCATACAAGTAGTGTAGTTGAAATGGAGCTTAAGATGGTGTGTTTATGTGGGACATGTGTGTCATGTGTGTAGAGGGACTTTTCTAGTTCATGAGGATGAAGTTTATTGGAAGGAAATGGCTAGTGTTGTGCTCCAAACATCAAAGTCGCGGTAAAGGTATCGAAATGATATGAGTGGAAATAATTGTTATAACCTACTTGGTTTATTAACCCAATCGGAGAAAATGGGCCAAGTTTGAAATGGTATACGTAGAGATTAAAGTATTCACTCTCTTCTAGCATACGAGAGTTATCGACGGAGGTCCCAGATTCTATGGTACGTTATGCAAGAATTTCTAATGACTAAGTCAAGAATTTCTATTTATAAGCTTGCTAAACTATGGTCATGATATTTTTTAATGGTGTCGAAGGTAGTGCTCATGCATGATAACTTAACTAGTGAATGTATTGCTCTAATGCTAAGCCATGACTTAAATAATAAAAGGGTATAAGTAGAGTTATACCTGCTAGATCCCTAATCTCAGGATGGGGGTCTATCACATCCATGGTAAATACTTGCCCTTGCCTCGGCTGCTCGGGACAATCTATAATCTTATGTTGTTCCGATCCGCACCTTAAGCATAAGCCGAGACGAATCCGACAACCATCTCAAATGTGTCCCTTCTTCCTGCAGTAGTTGAATGTGGCCTTCTGGTAGGGTAGGGGCCTCTGCTGGTACTGTCCTGTAGGCCTCTTGGTAGGTCCACCCGTATTCGTCCTATCTGGTGCAACTGTCGGTGTGGGGCGTCTCTGTGTCTGCTGTTCCTTGCGAAGAAGCTCCTGGGTACGTGCTTCCTCCAAGACAGCTGCATGAGAGACTCAAGACTGTGTAGTAGTGAAAGTCTTGAGCTCTGGTGCGATCCCCTGATGGAATCTCTTCGCCTTCTCCAGCTCTGTCGGGATCAATGCCTCACCAAATCTACTCAGGCGGATGAACTCTACGTTGTACTCATCTACCGACATGTTCCTTTGCTTCAGATGAAGGATCTGGTCGTAGAGAGCGTCTCGAACGTGGATGGGGAAAAATCTCTCATAGAAGAGGTCGTAGAACTCCTTCCATGTGGTCCCAGTGCCCAATTGTCTTTCTTCAGCCTTCCACCAGTGATGAGCATTGTCTTCTAAGAGTAAGTCCACTGCTGTCACCCAATCATGTGCTGGCAACTGGGATGCCTTCAGAAACTTCTTCGTACTGATAAGCCATGCAGAAACTTCTAGCGGACTCTTAGTACCCTTAAAATTCTTAGGTCCCATGTCGTTAAAGTCCTTAATGGAGCCTAGATAAGGTTGTGGAGCTGGTGCTGGAGCTGGTACCGGGGCTGGTAATGGAGGTCTAACTAGGTACGCCATCATGCTATGCCTCAACAGTTCCATTTGCTGCCACTGAGACTGTAGCATGGCATATATAAACTGGGTAGTCGGGTCCGCATCAGTCGAAAGTGGAGGCAGCTAGGGTCCGGGTTATGGTGAAAACTGCTGAGGAAGTGGTGATGGTACATTCTCTCCTAGTGGTATTGTAGTAGTCTGCCCAACCTGGCTGACTGGGGTACTTGGGCCTCCTGCTGTACCGTCGATGGGATCGTGGTATTTTATTGCTGTTCTAGCTGATACGGGGTCACCCGGGTCTTTGGAGGAACCTGCTCCCCCCGAGTAGTTTCATCACCAGCTATGATGGCCAGGATAGAGGTGTGTCCATTTTGTATATTCATATTGCTGGCACGAAGATAAGAGCAACGTTAGAATGGATTCAAGTAAGTTGCAAGTAAGCAATTGAAAGAGAGTTCAATAAGGAAATCAAGGAATGTCAAACAATTTGTAGATGAGAACCTAAAAGGCGGGTATATTTGTCTAATAGGCTAAGCTAACCATATCTCAATCTACGTAGAATAGTCATACAAAAGGCGAACCAAATGCACTATGGTTGGTCAAACCATAATACATCTATTCTGATAAAACAATGTATCGGTGGGCGCCCACAATAAAACATATGTCCTGAACAAGCTCGAAGAAAGAGTAAGCTCGCAAAACTAGGCTATAATAGCAACATTAGTCAAGGTAGTCCAAATACAAATATGCGAGGTAATGATGAAAAAACATATAAATAGCTTAAGCTCCTTAAGAATCTAAGTCATATCCGGTGTTCGTGCCTATACAGTCGTCCTACTGTCTTTTTGTCTAAGGCTTTGGTTAAAGTCAAAGGAAGTTAGGTTGTGAGGCTTCCTACCCAACTTATAAGAGTTGAACTAGTAGTGTGATTGAACGGTGGAACATGACTACCTAGAACGCACAAAAGAGGGATAAGGATTTACGGAAGAATAATTCAAGCAAGAAGCAAATCAAGATAGGCAGTTGGGAGTTCGAAATGAAAGCGAGGAAGAATGTCATGCATGTGGATGAGATCCTAAATTTCTAATCCTATACGCATGCTTGCTTGGTATGGTAAAGTAACCAAACAATTTATCTTGACCTGCATGGGCCACTACAATAACATGTAACACCCCAGTCCCATAATATGTAGGACTAGGAACGTAGCATGCCAGCTGCATGTATATGAGATATACTCCAATATATGGAAATCTCAAACACACACATAAGCTGTGTTGTGAATAAATAATAATAGACAGTCAGAGGTAAAAAAAAAATACATCTCATCCATAAGAGAATATAAAGAAAATGGTATCTCATGAATAAAAGTAAATGTCAAGATATAGTTGTTGGCTGGGCGGAGACAAATCCACTACCGGCACTAGAATAAACTGAAAGAAAATAGAGTCCAACCTCCAAGATAAACAAAATAAGAAAATGATGACTAAATAGGCTCCTCGACCCAATAGGGGCAGCTGTGACCAGAGGGTACGACTCGTTCGAACGTAAAGGATGAGTCTATACCAGAGCCATACTCCTGCAGGAAGTCCTGTGCACCTATACCTGGAGAGATCACCAAGTCCTCAGAGGGACGTAACAAGATACAAAAAGAATATGCAACATAAACAGAATAAATACTGCTCAATAATAAGTCAATCAGATCATAACATGGTCCAATACTCACCCTTGAATCAGCGTACCATTCCCTCAACCAAACAAGGACAGGAGATGACACACTAACCCGCGATGAAGTATCTTTCCAAGTCACGAATCCAATACGGTATCTGGACCACAACAAGGTACAGTTCCTTCTTATCGGAGTAGTGAGCCACACCTACAACCAAACAAGGACAAGATGTGGCAAAATAGTCCGCGATAAGTTACTGTTCTAAGCCGCGATCAGATACAAGTACCCAAACCAAGAGTACTCATACCTAACGGATAAAGAAGATTAACCAATCTAGGTGAAATGTAGTTTTAAGTACAAATCTCCAACGCATGGGCCCTGGCTAAAATGTGATCGGCATGGTCCCCCCTTGGGCACCAGAGGCCCAGGAGAGCATAACGTTTTGAGAACGTCAGTGGCCGTAAGTATCTATGGGTAATCTCACCCGCGTCTCCGACGGAGCTCACGGGTTACAAAAGGTAAAGTGTATAGTAGCTCATACACTAAGGTATTGTCCTCCCCGTCCAGTGCCTAATATATTATATCCACAACATAGAGCCTCTATTAACTACTAAGTCAAACTAATCATGCAAACTCTATTAGCGGTTAATCCTATCGCATGACTTATACGTACCGGTGGTCAGCCAGTCGTGCATGTTCGAGTTCTATATACGACTCGCAACAACGTGGTACAAATGTGTCAAAGTCTACTAATGCAACACACAAAGGATGGTCCCTTAAATCTAAGTTCAATGTGTAAGAAAATAGTACATAGCAGGAAATAGAACTGAACAGTAAGATTCTATCAAATTATACCATGTATCATAGTTTATTTTGCAAAAAATAAATAATAAGTAAAGACATAAAATATGAGCTAAAATAAATAGACAGCAAATGGCAAGGTATCTTGCCTGAGGGTGGTACGAGATGTAGTAAAATCCAACAGTCAGAATCGTCAGCACGAAAGTCAAAATCCACAAAGAGCTCTAGATGCTAAAACAAACATCACCAACGCATTTGGTATAAAAGATATGTCTAGAAAATGCCTGTCCAAAAGTCCAATTCTGGAACAGAGGCAAAATTGTAATTTCGGATCAAAATGATGTCCGTCGTTGAACCCGTTTTGCACCAAAATGCGTGCCAGTAGCTACAGTCTCTAAAGTTGTCAAACTATATATCTACGGGTCCGGTTTGAGGAGACGAACCCAACCGTATGTCCAAAGTTGGATTCTGGCAGGCTGTGCATAATTTTGCCAGTTGGAGGGGACCGCGGCCTGCCAAAAAGGCGTTCCGATCGACCTTCTCATATTCGGACCAAACATGGCGTACAGGACCCAAAAAATGATACAGTCCTGATGGTACAAGTCTCATCTCGATACGACAAATATGCACAAAGTTATGGGCTAGTTTGCAAAGTGTCGGTACGGGGGTATCTTGACGGATACGTACTGATTTCGTCGTGCACATGCAACGAAATTGAGTTCTGTCAGTTCCCACTCGTCGACAACATCTATACGTGCCTTTCGATGCATATAGTATGCGACCACATCGCTCGGTTTGTCGGGGCGCACGCCATATCGGGAAGATTTCTAAATTTTTTAGTTTTTGAGCACAAGTTTTTCTTAAATTTTGAAATCAAATAACTTGGCACATAATTGATGAAATCTGAAAATACAAAAAGGGTTTGAATCTCGTATATGTTGTCTGTAAACATGTTCAATTGGATTCTCGAAACTATCGATGGATTGGCAATGGTTTGCCTTCCAAAATCAGTTTAAAAACTGGTCTTTTGAATTCGAAACCCCTGTTTTTCTTAATTTTGGGTTTGATTTCCTATGGATTCTAATCCAATTCACCCAAACTAATTAACAAGGATTCGTCATGGTTATGCCGGTTATATGTAGGGTTCTGTAGTTTGAAAATCGATCGAATATAGGAGAAGATATTAGGGGATGAACAGGGTTACCTAGCTTCGCTGAAACAGGGTTTCCCCTGTCTTGGGGTCGGCCTGGCGGTGCTGCGGCTGTCTCCACCGGTGGGGCGGTGATATAGGAGGTCGAGGATCGTACCAGGCGGCGTGCGGATGGTCTGGGGGTGCACGGGGGTGATTACGAGAGGAATTAGATGTGTTTTCTGAAGACTTCCTCGCGATGAGTTGGGTTATACACGCATATAAAAAACTGGGTTAAAAAATAGGATTTAAATCCTAATTTAAATCAGAATTACCAATCTGGAGTAGATTGATATGGCTTTTGGATATCACAGTATTTGGTTGAATTTAAAGGTCGAAGATTGATTCGAAAAAGAATCTGAACGAAGGAGTCCTTCATTCCTCTCTATCGGGTGAAAATAGGGTTGGTTATCTCGCGAGTAATTCAATTACTCGCGAGATTTGGATATTTCTTTTCCTTTTTTTTCTGTTATATAAAAAAATAAGTGTAAAAATATATTGGATGAGGTTAAACCTATAAAAAGATTGTAAAAATATTTAGAAAAAACATCTAAAATTCCTACTTGTAGTAACATATTTTCCTATTGTAGGTATACACATAATTCATTATGTGTATATATATATATTTATATAAACCTATGAATATATCCCCAAAATATAAACAAAGATACTTTCTAATAAAATAATTTAGTTCAACGAAATACTTCGTTGCATATATATAAAAAATTCTAAAATTACAATTGGCCAAGAATATTAATAATAATAACAATAATAATAATAACAATAACAATAATAATAACAATCAACATTAATAATAATAAAAATAATAATACCAATAATAATATTAGTAATAATGATTTAAATCCACAAATTAGTGAGGTATTAAAAATTGAGTTTGTACACATCCACTTTTTGTTGTTGTACATATATAATCCAAACTCCTTTTTATTTAAAAAGATAATAAACAATTAAATATTTAAATATTTAAAATGGATAAATAACCGAAATATGATTTGATAATTATTAATCTTCAAAATATTTAAACTAAATAAATCTTGTGACGCCTATGGCTAATATGCTAGTCAAGGCACTTGACTACACTAGCCGTGCCATAATGTCTCGTCAATGTGCATAACAAAATTTAAGCACGACTAAGACTATATTTATAAATAATTAATAAAATAAATTTCAAACAAATTATTTAAGAGAGAAAAAAATAAAAAAATCCTCAAAAATTTTGGGGGTTTACAAGGAGAGAAATATGTACCAAGTGAGACATAAAACAAGGGCAGTATAGAAAAGAATGTAAGTACTGTAAAGTTTGGCAAGGTGTATTGGCCTGGTGTAGCGCGTAGAACCACAATAACTAACCAATCAACGAGTCACCAAAAGTCCAACTCCTACAAACGACTCCGGATACTGAAATAGACATTGCCAACATTCCTAGGATCAGCAAAATAGCAAGGATAGTTTACCCATAAGTCTAATTCTGGACACAGAGGCAAAACGATAATTTTGGGTAAAAACGGTATCCGCCGTTGGACCTTCTTTGCACCGAAAAATGTGCCAAAGTCTATGGTCTCTAAAGTCATCAAACTACATGTCTGTGGGTCCAGTTTGACAAGGCAAATCCAACCGTATGTCCAAAGTTTGATTCCGGTAGACCGTGCTCAATTTTGCCCGTTGAGTCGGATCGTGTGGCCCGCAAAACGGTGATCCGGTCAACTGTCTCAGAATCGGACCAAACATGCTATACAGGACCGGAAAAATGATACAGTCCTGTTGACGCAAGTTTTGTCTCGATTTGACGAACGTGCACAAAGTAGTTGAAGAATTTAAAACTGGGTCGATACGGGATATCTCGACGGATACGTATCGATTTCGTCGCACACACACAACAAAATCGAGTTCTATCAAATCCACACGTCCGCAACATCCATTCATGCCTTTTGATGCTTACGGGTTGCGACCATGTCGCCCGGTTCATCGGGGCGTACGCCGTATTGGGAAGAATTTTAATTTTTGAAAACTGTTTTTTATGTTTTTTTCTTGATTTTCAAACAGTTTTATCTTACATATAAAAACAGAATAAATTAAAGTAATTTATGGATCTTGTAGCTGTTCAGGTTGTCTCAAAGATCGTTCAAGTGGTTTTCGAAATATCGTAATGATTTGTTCAAAATATACCTTCCAAAATATGGTTGGATACTAATGTTCTGTCCTGTTTCCAAACAGGTTTTCACTCGTCTTTGAGTCGATTTATCGGACGACATATTGCGCCTAATTACAACATGTTTGAAGGGAATTAGAGGTGTATATATAGACTTCATACCAGAGAACGGCATGAAGAATAGTCGATCGTGCGCGGATAAATTGGATTGCGAAACTCAGTTGCTGCTACTGCGGTGCTGCCATTATTGTTCTGCTGCTGCTGCTTTTGCCGCTGCCTCACCGGCCAACGATAGCATTCCATGGCGATAAAAGCGCTGGGACAGGAGCGCCATAGATGGAGTAACATCGGGGATGGCTCTCGGATTGATGGGTCGAGGGTTAGGGAGGTTTATTCACGATTTTGATCTCGGAAAATAGAGATTGGTGTTGGTTATTTATGGATTTCTAGGATAAGTTTGATATGAATTTAAATCAGATTTGATTCGGTTTTTAAACAGGATTTGTAGTAGTCTAGTGGAGAATCTCATTAGGAATAAGTAGGAAAAATTTTGGTTTAAAATGATCGAGATTTGATCGATTTCAAACCATTTGAAATCTCGGATTTCCTACTATTCGGCCATACAAAAGTTGGGTATATCGCGAGAATTTCAAATTCTCACGATATTTTGATTTCCCCCTTTTTTTATACTTATATGTTTGTGTATAGATATGGGTGTAAAAAAAAAAAAAAAAAAAAATATATATATATATATATATATATATATATATAATATAAAATATATATATATATATATATATATATATATATATATATATATATATATATATATATATATATATAATATAAAAAATATATAATATATATAATATATAAAATATATATATGTATATATATATATATAATATATATATACATATATATGCAAATGACCTCTAGCCTAGTGGTTAAGAGAGATGCATGCGGTCCAAGTGGTTGGGAGTTCGAGCCCCAGTGGAGGCGAGTTCACCACAATTACCCATTGCTTCAAAAAAAAAAAAAAAAAAAAAAAAAAAAAAAATATATATATATATATATATATATATATATATATATATATATATATATATATATATATATATATATATTAGGGTGTCCACTTCTTAATGGTGCTTGGTGGCATGCCTCCAAGGGGTTCGAACCCGCGCCACTGTGCCGGGGTGCTCCACCGTTCCCAACGGGCTACGGCCACTGGGACTATATATATATATATATATATATACATATATATATATATATATATATATATATATATATATATATATATATATATAAAATGTCCATATTCCTATATATATACCATACATGTATACAATATATTTTATTGGGGTATGTCTAATATGTTTTATTTATTACTGCAAAATAAATTGCTACACATTAATTTTTGTAGTAAGCAAAACTATCAATAATAATAAATACAAATAAAACAAATAATTAATATCAATAAATTTGGGGGTTTCCTAGGCATGGGGCTACCTGTATGGTCAGTATGGGTTTGGTTCGGGGCAATTTTTGTCTAGTTAGCACAATCGGGTTTCCTCAAGGTCAAAAGTCTTAATAACTAGTTTATTAAACCACGTATAGGTTCAAGTCACAATTTTGACTGGTTTTTCTCGTTGGGACCCTGCTATGGCCAGACCTTCCCTAGCATGGCTAAAATACTAGTTAAAGAACACGAATTCACTAACTGTACCAAAATTCTTAGTCATCTTTGTCGTACCCCGCTCCGCGAAGGCACTAGATAGACAGAAAGATCGGATTGCTGGCACTGCAACAGAAGACGATTGATCTGGGTGAGTGGACGAAGTCTCATTTGCTGATTCGCTTACGCCTAATAAGAATCTGAGTTTTTGATTGAATGCTATTGTTAATAACAAGACAGTAAATCATTGAGTATGCTTATAAGAGAATCCACATGTTGCCATGCTAAGAACAAGAAAAAAGATAATCCTGTATGCTAAAAAGAATTGTTGCATGCTAATAAGAAACAAACTGATGCCTGTATGCTAAAGAAAGATTGTTGCCTGATAAAAAGAATGAATGTTTGCTATGTTAAATCAAACGAGATGCCTGCCATGTTAAACAAGTTAGAGATATTGTCTCAAAAGAGAGAACTATTGCCATGTTTAATAAGAAGAGAAAAGAGATTGCTCACATGTCCTGAATTCGTATTCTTACAAAGAAAGAATATTTATGATTAATCTGAACAGAACTGCTATCATGTTTCAATAAAATGAATAATTGCGTGTCCTTCAAATACGCTCTGAATGCTAGACATGTACAGACGGACTTGTATATGCTACAAAAAAAGAATTATGTAGGAGCTTCGGCTCTGTGATCACAGAAAATAAAGAAGGCAGAATAATACCTCTGTTGTTACAAAGAAAGAAGGCAGAGTCATAGCTCTGTTGTTACAAAGAGAGAAGGCAGAGTCGTAGCTCTGTTGTTAAAAAGATTGATATAGAGAAAGATGAATCATTGCCCCTCAAAGAGTTTATCTGTTAGATGTTGTATTCATGCATTGGTCTCGGACAACTTGTATACAAGGTCACTAGATCTCTCGACGGTTTCCAGGGCACTAGGAGCTGATCGGCCTAGGAGAGATTGTCTAGACACCTAGAGGTGCAAGAGACCTTGGGTGTTGCATTAATGTCCACTAGCGACGAGCTGAACCCAAGTGTCACAACAGTTAATCATGGGTTTTCCATGGACCATCATATAGATAAGTGTGTATTGGTGTAGAGCTGAACCAATGTGTCCCAGCTGCCAATCGAGTCTGCATGTGTCTATGATAATGCTAAAAGCTAACGATGTAGAGACGAACAGGAAATAAGAATGTTGGTTTTATCATGTTTATGCTAATCATTGTCTTGTGCAGGGATGGACGGTCGACTATGGTAAGAATCACTAAAAAAGCGATACATAAGTATTATTTGATCTTGAATATAAATTGCTTGCAGAGATTAATCCGTTACAAAGATGTGCTATGTTCCCTTTAAAGAAAAGATATGATATCGTGCCTATAATTGTTCCTAAGAGTTGCTTGAATAAAAAAATGATTATGATCATGAAACACGCTGCGCACAGCACATGAAATGAATAGTCATCGTGCTTGAATTAAATAGTCCCTTGTATGCTTGACATGAAAAGAAAAGAAATGAATTGTGACTTTTTAAAGTTGTTTTCAAAGAATGTAAACTGACTCTGTATGCATAGAATGAACATAGGTAAAAGTAGCAAGATCACATCACAAGAAAATATTTTCTCACTAAAAGAACAGTGATCGTTTCAGACAAATGTAGCTCTTTGTTCACAATCACCAGTATGCTGATATACTGACCCACCATCGGTCTGCATGCAGGTGCAATATGCATCGAGAAGGATAGTCCGAAGCGATAGCCCGAGCCTCATCCTCAGGAGCCAAAAATCAGAAGAGATGCCAAGAAAAATGACATCTGTTGCAAGAGTTGGTTTTGTATATAAAGGGATGTAATGTATGGAAACAAGATCATTGTAATCTGTAAAGTTTTGGGAGAATGTAACATTGTTTCAGAGAGAATTGAGAGCTTGTAATCTGTTCAAATGAAATCAATAAAGAGAATTGTTTCTTGTTACCATTGTGTTCAATGCATGTATTCTGAAATATATCCGCTGCTGCTTCAATTATCTGCAATATGTTCCGCTGCGTATTGTCAATCTTGTCTTGCTTCAGGTCTTGGCCTTATGCAAGCGCAACTTAGACTTGCACGGCATCATGCCTTAGCGAGGATGAACGGTCTTAAAGAGTCCGAAGCGAGGACGAAAGGACTCTGCGGGATCAGGGCATGACAATCTTGCTCTCCAAAACTTAACTATGGCTAAGGCCATATTCATATATAGAATTAGGCTATTTTAAATATAATCAAATATATACATAATTGTATCTAATTCTATTCGGCCTAAAATAAATTCAGAATTATTCTACTAAGTCATGGCAACCTAACATGTACCTGTAAAGTAGGGTTGGCTAGGTTAGGGTCCAAACATAATTTCTAAATAAATCGAACTTGAAAAGTCAACCCATGAGTCTCTTGTGCCATTCGCAAATAAATAGCACATGAGGACTCAATTGAGTGGCACACGCTTGGCATGTGTGTCGTAGTCTCAAAATGGGTCAAAATCATATTTTGGGTCAAATGGTTTTGATCAATGTCGACTTATGAACTCAAGTTGGAAGTTAGGTCTAGAATTACGGTAAATAATCATATGTCCTAAATTGACCCAAATTTGTGCGAAGTCAAAAGACTGCCAAGGGACAAGTTTTGATGGGACATGATATATCAAATTGAAGGTGGACTTGTCTACTTTTAAACTCATGAAGAACGTTTCGAGTGATGGGCATGTCTTGTGCTCCAAAAATTAAGGACACGAAAAAGTACATATATAATCAATTAAATATACAATATAACCTAATAAATATAAATACTATAAAATAAATAAAAAATAATTCCCAAAAATCAGGGTCCTCACAATCTACCTACCTTAAAAGAATTTCGTCCTCGAAATTAAAATAAGGCTCAATAACAATGAACCGCTCTAGGGTAACTAGGAATAGTTTAAGGGATACGCTAGGTCACTACAGCGTCTCCTAATAAGTCAAGTAATAATCAAGCCTAAACAATTTGGATTGGCAACATCTATATCGTAAAACTATAGATAGTTATCTTTAGTGGTTCTTCTTGGTACTGGCGGTCTTGCAAAGATCACATTGAAAACTTGTCCCTCCTAACCATACAATTATTACAATTATATGAGTCTCCTTTTTACCTAACCAAGCTAAGTGGTACCTACTAATCTGTCTAATCCTCACTTTAAACTAACAAGGTATAATAGTAAATGGGTTAGGTTAGACTATGTCTACTTTATTCTTGTAGATGGTCAATCATTACGCTAAAACTACCACCATTTTCTCTATCGAGTGACTACCATAAGGACGTAACCTAGAACGATCATCTATTTATTTCTATATCGAGGACATCTACCCACCTTTGGTTAAACTACCTCATCAAACACATGATGCCCTATGGCATATGGCATCTCTAATCCCCATTATCTATCAAGCAATCACAATACAATAAGCAGACTAACTTATACTGTAACTTAAGAATTTTTGACAAATCCTATATAGCACGATTATCCGTCACTCAAAAATAGAAAGAGACGAGAAGCAATGATACGAGAAAGCAAAGAAAGAGTAATCGAGAGTAAATACGAAGTTCAAGGGCGGTAGAAAAATTTCCAAAAGAATTGTTAAGGCAGTTGTGGATTGAGATTCCTAAGGGTTTAGTCATGTTCACAGGATCACTCGGTATAGTAACGTAACCGAAACGGCTAACTCGACCTGCATGGGCCACCAAAGAAACATGTAATGCCCTAGTCCCAAAATACGTATAGGACTAGGATACGTATACATACCAGCTACGCATCGAGAGGACTCCAGCCCAGCTCGAATACGTATAAGCTGTATGGACTATGGCATTAGGTCTAATCATGGTAAGTCAAAACTAATTTCAATCCACATAAAATAATAAAACATTAAGAATGAATAATATGGTTCGTGGTCTGCAGTCCACTAGCATACATGTCCGAATAGACTCAAAAGGAAACACAAGTTTAATAAAGTAGGCTAATAAGCAGAATATATCAAGATAAAAATATGCAGCACGAAAGAATAATAAAATAAAACCATACAGCAATGATTCCTAAATCTTGCAGACGTAAATCACAACCATCCATCGATTCTACCAGGTCGACATTAACCTCGAAAGATAACCAGGTCCTCAGGGGACTAGCAAGACACATAATATACATGCATACTGTACAGTAAATAACATGCGAAGAAGGATATGAAATAGTAAAATAAGTAAGACCGCAGGATAGTATAAGAATGAAATATCTAAGAAAGTGGCATGCTGTCGAGAATTGTACTGATAAACATGACTAAGAGTAAATCGGGATAAAATGCAGCTCAGTGGGGGCTTACGGCCCTATAGATCACAGCTTAGTGGGGGATCACAACCTATAGTAAGTCTCTATCGCAGCTCAGTAGGGGCTCACAACAGAGAGTAGTCAAGTATAGTCATCGTCTATCACAAGGTCCTCGCCTAGAACTACGAGTCAAGTCAAGTCAACAAGTCAAGTCCATCTCAATCATGTGAAAGGGATATGACAGAGGCTAAGCAATACTATCACTATACATGAACACGATAGAAAAATATGGCTAGTAACATGAGAAAAAAAGAGTAATAATCTACGTGCACGTAAACCTAGGAAGTATCCATGATATGAAGCAGGAGAGAAATATGTACCAAGTAAGACATAAAAGAATGGCAATATAGAAAACCATGTAAGTACTGTAAAGTTTGGCAATGTGTACTTGCCTGGTGTAACGCGTAGAACCACAATAACTAACCAATCAACGAGTCACCAAAATTCCAACTCCTGCAAACGACTTCGGATGCTGAAATAGACATTGCCAATATTCCCAGAATAAACAAAATTGTAAGGATAGGCTACCCATAAGTCCAATTCTGGACACAGGGACAAAACAATAATTTTGGGTCAAAACGGTATCAGTCGTTGGACCCGCTTTACACCGAGAAACATGCCAGAGTCTATGGTCTCTAAAGTCATCAAACTACATGTCTATGGCTCCAGTTTGATAAGACAAATCCAACCGTATGTCCAAAGTTGAATTCTGGTGGGCCGTGGACAATTTTGCCCATTGAGACGGATCGTGGGGCCCACAAAATGGCGATCCGGTCAACTATCTCAGAATCGAACCAAACATGGCATACAGGACCGAAAAAATGATACGGTCCTGTTGGTGCACGTTTTGTCTCGATTTGACGAACATCCACAAAGTAATTGGAGAATTTGCAACTGGGTCGATAGGAGATATCTCGACGGATACGTATCGACTTCGTCGCGCACACACAATAAAATCGAGTTTCGTCAAATCCTACACATCCGCAACATCCATAAGCGCCTTTCGATGATTAAGGGTTGCAACCATATCGCCCGGTTTGTCGGAGCGTACGCCGTATCGGGAAGAATATGGGAAAGAATTTCAATTTTTGAAAACTATTTTTCTTGTTTTCTTCTTGATTTTCAAACGGTTTTATCTTACATATAAAAAAATAAATTAAAGTAATTTATGGATCTTGTAGCTGTTCAGGTTGTCTCAAAGATCGTTCAAGTGGTTTTCAAAATATCGTAATGATTTGTTCAAAATATACGTTCCAAAATATGGGTGGAGACTAATGTTCTGTCCTGTTTCTAAACAGTTTTTCACTCGTCTTTGAGTCGATTTATCGAACAATGTAGTGCGCCTAATTACGATAATTTTTAAGGGAATTAGAGGTTTATATATAGAATTCATAACAGAGAAAACGACAAGAAGAATAGTCGATCGTGTGCGGAGAAATTGGATCACGAAACTCGGTTGCTGCTACTGCGGTGCTGTCGTTATTGCTCTGCTGCTGGTGCTTTTGTCGCTGCCTCATTGGCCGAAGGCAGCGTTCCATGGCAATGCAGGCGCTGGGACAGGAGTGCCATAGCTGGGGTAACGTCCGGGATGGCTCTTGGATTGATGGGTCGAGGGTTAGGGAGGTTTATTCACGGTTTTGATCTCGAAAAATAGAGATTGGTGTTGGTTACTTGTGGATTTCTAAGATAAGTTTGATATGACTTTAAATCAGATTTGATTCGGTTTTTAAATAGGATTTGTAGTAGTCTAGTGGAAAACTCATTAGGAATAAGTAGGAAAAACTTTGGTTTAAAACGATCGAGATTTGATTGATTTTAAACCATTTGAAATCTCGGATTTCCTACTGTTCGGCCATACAAAAGTGGGGTATATCGCGAGAATTTCAAATTCTTACGATATTTTGATTTCCCTTTTTTTTATACTTATATGTTCGTGTATATATATGGGTGTATAAATATACATATATGAATACAATTATATACATGTATAAAATGTCCATATTCCTATATATATACCATAATGTTATACAATATATTTTATAGGGGTATGTCTCCTATGTATTATTTATTACTCCAAAATAAAATGCTACACGTTAATTTTTTTAGTAAGCAAAACTATATATAATAATAAATATAAATAAAATAAAGAATTAATATCAATAAATTTGGGGTTTCCTAGCCATGGGGCTACCTGTATGGTCGGTATGGGTTTGGTTCGGGGCTATTTTGGGCTAGTTAGCACAATCGGGTTTCCTCATGGTCGAAAGTCTTAATAACTTTTTATTAAACCACTTATAGGGTCAAGTCACAATTTTGACTGGTTTTCCTTGTTAGGACCCTACTATGGCCAGACCTTCCTAGCATGGCTAAAATACTAGTTAAAGCACACGAATTCACTAACTGTACCAAAATTCTTAGTCATCTTGCTCTCCAAAACTTAACCATGGCTACGGCCATATTCATATATAGAACTAGGCTATTTAAAATATAATCAAATATATACATAATTGTATTTAATTCTATTCGGTCTAAAATAAATTCAGAATAATTCTACTAAGTCATGGCAACCTAACATGTGTCTACAAAGTAGGGTTTGGCTAGGTTAGGGTCCAAACATAATTTCTAATTAAATCAAACTCGAAAAGTCAACCCATGAGTCTCTTGTGCCATTCGCAAATAAATAGCACATGGGGACTCGATTGAATGGCACACCCTTGGCATGTGTGTCTTAGTCTCAAAATGGATCAAAAATTATATTTTGGGTCAAATGGTTTTGATCAATGTCCACTCATGAACTCAAGTTGGAAGTTCGGTCTAGAATTACGGTAAATAATCATATGGCCTAAATTGACCCAAAGTTGTGTGAAGTCAAAAGAATGCTAAGGGACAAGTTTGGATTGGATATGATATATCAAATTGAAGGTGGACTTGTTTACTTTTAAACTCATGAAGAATGTTTCGAGAGATGGGCATGTCTTGTGCTACAAAAATCAAGGACACGAAAAAGTATAAATATAATCATAATTAAATATACAATATAAACTAATAAATAGAAATACAATAAAATTAATGAAAAATTAATTCCCAAAATTAGGGTCCTCGTAGCGAGAACTCTAAATTTCATAACTAATGTAAGTACATCCAAAGCCGGGCTCTACGTCTTCGCCACGCCAGCTTACTATGGCTGCGATAAACTCTAGACTCCATAACCTAAGTAGACATCTACCTTCATACTGTCCTCATCAAATATGTCATCAGAATATACCTTAACCTTGTCCGTAAAACTCATCTGATACCAGTCAAAGTCAACAACAAACTCCAAGAATGAAATTCAACAACGAACAAGGAAGAATGGACGAAGACAAGTAAAAACGGACTCCGAGATAAGGTTTATAGTGAAATTCTCAGGGGTCGTCCCTGGAATCTCTCAAGTAATCCTAATTGTGATTGAGTATCCTTAGCCAATAGCCTATATCTTCTAAACCTATAGCAGGCTCGTAGCAGCACTCTAAGTCGAGCACCACTTCGACATCGCACTAATTGTGACTTCTGACCTGTATGGGCCACCATTAAAAATGTGTCACGACCCGCTCCTAGAGTAGGGGCACGAGTGCATGACAGCGTCCCAGTCTACACCGCAGAAACAATGTAGAATGCTGTGTAGGTCTACTAACTAATAACAATTATACTATCAAAACCTGTCGAAATGGTTAACTCCAAACGGAGGACTAGCAATGAAAATATAATATACTCAATCACAATATTCTAAGAAGGATAAATGACATCGAAAGATAAAGACAACAAGATATGAAAATATCATCCAGAAAATTCGACACAGAATAATACAGGTCCCGAGTCTCAGAGTCAACAATCTCAAATACAAATTCAAAAAATAATAACATGCCAAAGTGTTATCTGGAGACAAAGTCCAGTACAAATGTAATCTAGGTGAGCTACCACTAGTACCTCATCGGCTAGAACTAACCCCTGATGGACTAGGGTCTCCCAGTCTACGCCCACTACGTCATGAGGACCATAGTAGATAGGACACTCATCCTCGCCGTCATCTATAAAATTTTATCACCACATCCAGTCAGGATGGAACGAGCACAATCTCCAATAACAGTTCTAGTTAGAAGATAAAGAATATGTAGTAGTACATAGAGAGGATATACATGTGAAATGGAAAGTACATAAATGTAACATGGCAAGGTTAAAGCTATAAACTATAGCTAGAGCAATGGCAAGAAAACTGATCATATCATGTACTGTAGAATCATAGAATTTCAGGACCAGAAATCCTATGCGCCTAACATCACATGCGCCAGGGAGCTCAGATGAAGTACTTGGCACAGCAAAGCATAGACATTAAAAGAAGATTTTTATTTCATATAAAAGTCTGTTACATGTCTTAAAAAGAGCTGTACAAAGGAGAATTTCTACAAAAAAAGACCCTAAGTCTACATCTAGGCGCAGCAACCACCATGCACTCTCAAAACAGGCACATCTCGCCATGCGCTCTCAAATAGGCATATCTCGCCATACGCTCTCAGCCAGGCGCATCCCTTCAGCAGCTCAGTTATGTGCATCCTCAGTTATGTGCATCCTCAGTTATGTGCATCCCTTCAGCGGCTCAGTTATGTGCATCCCTTCAGCCAGGCGCATCGCATATGCGCCATCAAATACTTCGACTCATGAAGCATTTATTGAGCAGAACGAGGCTGGCAATCAACCCTCTAGCTTCGAAAGAGCCTCCAAAAGACCAAGGAAAACCGCAATCGAAACACGGCTAAAGGAGCAGCTTTCAACCCAACCAGAATGGGTAACACCCACTCTGACAGAAGAAAGAGCCTCCAAAGCCGTAGTACCGCAATTTCGATATGCGGCTCTTCCAACGTAACGGAGGCGAAGCTCGAGCATCCCGATCTTTGGATGCAACAGGCACCTTCTGCCTGCCTCAGAAGCCCTCGACTCCGACTTTTGGATGTAACAGTCACCTTCAAGTGCATCAATGAAAACAATGCGTCGCATCTTCACCCTCGGGGGCATCTCGTCAACAGAATGTGCTCGAGCAAACAAGTTTATTTTGGGAGGACGTGAGAGAACGAAAAGCAAACCCTCTCCATGCCACTATTTATAGGCCGGGTAAATCAAACCCATACGCCAAGTGGCTGGCTCTCCGAATCCCGTACAATGAATTTGCATTAAATGGTGATGAACCTGACGCTTCGAATTCAACCGAGTCAAAAATGGCTATTCAAAGCACTCGATGAACGTAATAGTCGGGCCCATAAAGACGTGTCATGCAAAGCGGATGCGTCGGCCAGACCGCGCATCATACTGACGTGCCCATCAGCCTCATAAGGATGCGCCCCCATGCGTCCCCATGTGCCTAGTAGAACGCCGATCGATGCGCCCACTGAACAACCCATCACCTGTCAAAGAACATTAAATACTGAGAGTTAGCAGTGCGTCCCCCGAGGACTGAACAATTGACAGCTTTTTTAGAAAATGAAGCGTCGCCGACATCAGCATCATCATTACTCCCCTCCGGCGGTTACAAGCCACGTGGCCGCCCAACCATCTCGCATGCACCTCTGCAGCCATGTGCCTAAATTTTTGCATGCGCCTCAAAAGTCGTGCACCTCTGCAGCCATGTGCCTAAATTTCTGCATGCGCCTCAAAATTTCTGCATGCGCCTCAAAAGTCGTGCGCCTCAGTTCCGTCAAGGTGAAGCGGATTCAGATCGATCCTGGGTCTTCCCTTAGCATCATTCCGAAGACGCTGCTCTCAATACTGGGGATCCCAATGTACCGACTGGCACCTTCAAACACAATAATCAGTGGCTTCAATGCCAGCAAAAGTGAGCCGCTGGGCAAAATACGGCTGAAGTGTCATATTGGTAACCTCAGAACTGAGGTCACTTGCTATGTCGTGGACGCCGATGTCAACTACAACCTCCTACTGGGTCGTCCGTGGCTGCATGAGCACATAGTGGTACCATCCACACTCCACCAATATAAGAAATACGTGTCCACTAATGACATCATCTGGACGGAGTTTGCGGACATCGACCCTTTCAAGGGGGTTGAAGCCTACTTCACTGATTCCAACTTGTACAAGTCACCTGACGAGGAGGAAGCCAATGATGCTGACGATGAAGCAGAAATGGCAGCAGAGCCCGACATGGAGCCAGAGATGATTCTCGACGCTCCTTTAAAAATTCGACTCAAAGGGAAGCCGCCTCAGACGTTGCCTCCCATGAACATCAAGCTACCTGGAAAAGCACCAACTTCTCGAGCTAGAATATCCACTGAAGCTCCCTTGAAGATACGGCTCAAGGGAAAGCCGCCTCAAATATCGGCTCCCCTTGTGGCCAAACTACAGGGGAAGGCACCAATCACCGAAGGCGCAGTTGAGACACCTCTGAAGGTGCGTCTTAAAGGCAAGCCGTCGCGATCATCTGTCTCGTCCCAGCTGTCGGAGAAGGCCCACATAGCCCTCTCGGACCCCAAGATCAAAACTGTGGTGGACTCTCCCGATCCAACCCCAGTACTCACAAATGAAGAGCTAGGGGAATATATCTCTGCTGATGTAGATGCACCCTCTCTGGACAATGTAATCCTGCAGGACAAAATCTCGTATTTTATCAATAATAGTGTGTCTTTTAATTATTCTAGTCTTCCATATTGGAATGCCATGTATACATTAGATAACGCTCTACGGTCGTTACAAACACAAATAACGACCGTCCATCATATAAATCGAGTAGTCCCGTCCCAAGGGGTCTTTGTAGTCCCACCACAGAATCGAGACGAAGAATCCGTCATCTTCGACAAAGTCGAGCGTCATCAAGACCTCCCGCCACTCGAGCAAGAACCAGATACCGACAGAATACAAGCCTATCGGTACACGGACAAGGCAAAATACCTCATCCAAAAGATGGGTTACGACCTAAAAAGCAACAAAGGCCTAAACTATGGCAAGGGTCGACGTCTTCCTCTCCGGCTTCCAACACCTAAAGGAAAGCGGCAGGACTACTATCATCGAACTCGACGGGGGGTGGGCTATGTCACGCCGCCGTCAACTCCAGAGAGTTCGAAGGCAGAAGAAGCAGAACATTCTCATTCATCCGAAGCATCAACTTGGGATTCCGATACCAGTATCGGATCAGTCTTCAAGAAAGTGCTATCAGCCAACATGACATCTGCACAATCTCAAGAAGATGAAGGCGAAGACCAAATGCCAGAATTCTTCGAAGAAGAACCTTGGGCTCAACGCCTAGGAGAACAGTGGGAGTCTCATTTTGAATTACGCGAACCCCCTACCGAAGACGAAGTCGAGCAGATTAACCTTGGGGATGGATCTTCTTCTAAACCCATCTTCATCAGCAAAAGCCTAAAAGGAAAAGATCGGGAATCTTTAATCCAGCTGGCTAAAAAATATATCGATGTCTTTACCTGGAGCTACGAAGATATGCCGGGACTTGATCCCCAGATCGCGATGCATAGGCTTAACATCTTTACTGATGCCAAGCCTATAAAGCAACAACTGCGACATTTTCGTCCTGACATCATAAACGTTATCGATCAGGAAGTAGACAAACTCCTGACCAGCGGGTTTATCCGTGAAGAACAACACCCGGATTGGGTGGCCAACGTCGTCCCTGTCACCAAGAAGAATGGAAAGATACGAGTCTGTATCGACTTCAGGGATCTCAACACGGCTTGCCCGAAGGACGAATTCCCACTTCCAATCACCGACGTGATGATCGACAACACATGTAGCTTCGAACGCATGTCTTTTATGGATGGGTATTCGGGCTACAACCAGATTAAGATGTTCTCCGATGACGCAAAACACACGTCATTCAGGACTCCGAAGGGGGTCTTCTGCTACACAGTGATGCCCTTCAGCTTGAAGAATGCTGGTGCGACATACCAACGAGCTATGAGCACCATCTTCCGTCAGCATATTCGTAAGACAGTCGAATGCTATGTTGTTGACATTGCAGTCAAGAGCCGTCTCAAAGGAGATCACCTACAAGACCTTAAGATAGTCTTCGATCTCATGCGAGCACATCAACTCAAGATGAACCCCGCTAAATCCTTTCTTGGGGTTTCTAGCGGAAAGTTCTTGGGCTTTATTATCACGGCGAAAGGCATTCATGTCGATCTCGAGAAGACTAAAGCCATCCTTGACATGGACCCTCCGAAGAACCTCCGAGAACTTCGAGGCCTACAAGGGCGTCTGGCATACATCTGGAGGTTTATAGCAAACCTTTCCAAAAAATGTCAACTCTTCACCCAGCTCATGAAGAAGGAAGTCTCTTACGTCTGGACAGAAGAATGCCAAAAAGCTTTCGATGATATCAAGGCTTACTTGACGAGCCCGTCGGTCCTGGTGGCACCCGTCGCCGGTAAACCATTTCTCCTCTACGTCCGTGCCATGGATCGTTCCCTCGGCACTCTGCTTGCTCAGAACAGCGATACAGGCTATGAGCAAGCTATCTACTACCTCAGTAGAACACTGATCGGGGTCGAACACCGGTACAACCCCGTTGAAAAAGAGTGTTTGGCTTTGGTATTTGCCATCCAGAAGACTCGCCATTATGTCTCAGGCCGGACGATTCATGTCATCTCCCGAATCAATCCACTCAGAGTTCATGACGAAGCCAGGGTCATTAAACTCCGGGCTAGCTACATGGGCAATCCTGCTAACGCCATACAATATGGTGTTCGTTCCATAAAAAGCCATCAAGGGTCAGGCTCTGGCCGATTTTTTAGCTGTACACCCCATCCCAGAGTCCTCCAGACTCTATGAAGACATCCCAGATGAGGTCCAAGAATCAAACGTCACCGAAGAAAGCTCCGTCTGGCGGATATTTTTCGATGGTGCGTCAAGAACAGGCCCTAAAGGCCAAATTATTGCAGGTGTGGGGGTAGTCCTAGTCTCTCTCGATCAGCTGGTCATCCAGCGTGCCTACTCCCTTTCGAAGCCGTGCTCCAACAATGTTGTCGAGTACAACGCTCTCATCATGGGACTCCAGCTGGCATAACAGCTGGGGGTGGATCATCTGGAAGCCTACGACGACTCAAAACTCGTCGTTAACCAGGTCAGAGGGCAATAGAAAGTTCGCCATGAAGATCTGATTCCTTACCATGAAGTTGTATTGAACATCATTTCAACCTTCACCAAGTTCTTCATCGAACATGTACCTTGTTTAAAAAATCTGGAGGCTGATGCTCTGGCTGACCTCGCAGCCTCATTGGCAGCACCCCTCGGGACTCAGCACTACGTCACGGTAGTTGGTCGAGACTTAGTCTATCTTAAAAACAACCTTTGCTCACAAATGTCCCATGCTATGTCAACAAGTACTGGTGTTAATGTCCGGGACTGAAGATTCACGTTCATCGACTTCGCTGTCTATGAAATTCTTCCGGAGGACCCGAAAGAAGCCGTCTCAGTTAGAAGGCGCTCCCTTCGATTCTATTACGATACAGGTATTAAAACGCTGTACCAGCGCTCCTACGATGGACTTCTCCTTCGATGTTTATCCAACGAAGAAGCAGCCGAAGCCCTTCGAGAAGCTCACGATGGAACCTACGGGGCCCATCAACCTGGCCCTAAGTTGCAAGATCGACTGCGACGTATGGGCTACTATTGGCCAAACATGGCAGCCGACGCTGTCGACTATGCTAAAAAGTGCCATGCGTGCCAGCTTCATGCTGACTTCATCCATACACCGTCAGAACCATTACATCCTACGGTCGTCTCCAGGCGCTTCGAAGCCTGGGGCATGGATATTGTAGGACCAATCACCCCTCCTTCATTAATAGGACACCGCTTCATCTTATCCATCACCGACTACTTCTCTAAATGAGCAGAAGAAGTTCCACTTGCGGAAGTGAAGAGCTCTAGGATGATCAGCTTCATCAAGCAACTGTAGAAGCGTGGAAAATACTAAAGAAATTGACTCATGCGGCCAAGAAAGACCCATGCGGCTCAGAAAATGCATGCGGCTCAAGGAGTCATGCGGCATAAGGAGCTATGCGGCCGGAGGCATTCCATGCGGCTCAGAAGACACGTGGCGTGACAGTACTCCCCTCCGATCCATGCTGCATTAATTGCTTTGACGGCTGACCCTTCTGAAAAGTTGACAGCCTGACACCAAAGCAGGTAATTATGACTCTGTCATGATGATGAATCTCTAGGGAAGAGAAAGAAATCTCTGACACGATCCTCCGAGAACAACAAAATGCCACGTGGCCCTGCCACGTGGGTGTGCTTATGCGGCTCGAAGTGAAGACTTCCCATGCGGTTCAGAGTGAAGCTGTCCCATGCGGCTCGAGTGGAATCATCCCTATGCGGCTCAAGAAGATCATGCCCATGCGACTCAAGCAGACACACCATTATGCGGTCCATACGGCTCATCATATGGTTCAGAAGTCTGAAGGAGGGAGCCACTGCCCAGACAGCCCTGACACGTGTTCCAAGTCTTATGTGGCCCAAAATCCATGCGGCCCAAATCTCATGCGGCCCAATTTGCATGCGGTTCAAGTCTCACCATTGGCTCTCAGGACACGTGTCCTTAGCCGATCAATCTCCCAGATTTATGGCAATCCAAGATCGGGTCGAATCCCAATGATCTGGGGCACGTGGCAGGAGAATAAATTTGATTTATTCGCAGATATGAGAGAATCATTATAAGGAAGATTTATGCCAATCAGCATTAATTGCTAATAGGGATTTGGTGTAATCTACCCTTAATGGTTCTGATTCGTCACAATCAGAAATGAACGGCCTGGATTGATCAATCCCCTAGCCGCCGCCATCTCCAAGAGCTAATCATTGGCAACCCTAGCGATCACATCCCACTATTATAAATAGCAAGGTGCCATTCCCTTGTGATATATAGAGAGATATACAAAAAAAAGAAGCCAGAGAAGAATACGTATACACAGAGAGACTTCCCCCATAGTCAGAGAGAGAATATACACAGAGAGAGAGAAGCCAGGAGAGCAATCAAAGAGAGAGCAAGAAGGCATTTCTTCGTCAACGACCAAGCAGATCTTCTCCGAGTCAAGGCTGCGTACCGATCGTCCAAGGAGTAAGGCAGAGCGGCCGTCGCTTTCCCGAGCCTCTATCGTCATCTCCCAGAATCTAAAATAAATAATCGTACTTAGACTGCTGTACCTAGGTTTTCGTCCCTAGGCTTTCTTTGTACGAGCGAGTTTGTATTGTGAGTCTAAGTTCAGTCCTCCGATAATTGTTCTGTACTTTTGCAATCAATGACAAACACGATGGCGACTCTGCTGGGGACTAACTTCTCCACGGCTGAGGAGTTGGTGACGCAATCGGACGCAGCCAAACTTGGCTCTACACAACAGAAGATGGTCGTACGCTTCGACCAACAGGCGTTCGAAGAGATGCTCTCTGAAGGTAGCACTGGCCCGGTCCAGAAGTGCACCCGCACCATAAAGGCTCGCAAAGAGTGGAGGCCAAAATCATTTGCTCCTCTGCAAGCCCTTGATGAGGTGCTCTCTATTGCTCAAGATGGCGAGAAAGACTCCCCTGCGGCCCCACTTCAGACCGTAGACAACTCTGCTGTCCCCAAGTCCGGCAGAAGAAAACACTATGATGCTGGACTTGCAGGGGCAAAGAGGAACTCTACGCGATCCGAGCCGCAGAAGAGTATTAACCGCAGGGAGAAAACCCATGCGGCTACAACCGCCGACCGCATAAAGAAAACTCATGCGGCCACATCTGTCAGCCGCATAACTTATGCGGCTACAGTTGCCAACCGCACGGATGAGACTCATGCGGCTATTAAAGTCAATCGCTTGCAGAAAACCCATACGGCCACAGATGCCAACCGCATACGGTCAGCCTGCACGGTCGTGACTCCTAACCGCATAAAGACTCATCCTACAACAAAAGACAGCCGCATGCAGACAGCCTACACGGTACCCAATGCTAGCCGCATAGCATCCGTCCCATGCTTCTCTCGATCAGTCTTCGATCGGCTCTCATACGGTCCTGACTCTGATCATTATCTGGATGATAATCCAGACTCTGTGGTATTTGACTTAGACTCCTCCTATTACGCACCCACAAGTGCTAAAAGGAGGAAGTCTAGGGCAGCACGGGCTCATCAAGTCCAGACGACTGCCCCCAACCTCTGACTATCGGGGCATCCCGCTGATTATCACGCGGGCCTCTGATGGGAAGTTGTATAAGACCACTCAAGTCCAGCTCCCGGCGGCAAACAGACAAAGTGGTTCCTCTGACCTGCGTGAGGTTATCCTCCACAAACGCAAGGAAAGAGAAGGAGCTTCGGGGTGTAAAGAGCCCTCACACGGACATCAATGCACCCAGATCATCGTCAACTGCTGTTGCAGCGACGCGGCGGTGACGGAAGACCGGCCATCCGTCTTCCAAAGACTACATCACCCGAGCTCAGAAGACGAGGCACCTCCTGTTGTCTCCTGCAAATTCGCACAGAAAGTTCTCGCCAAGGGAAGAGGAAAGAAAACGAGCATCTCCAGCCCAAAGGTGTCAACTACTGCAGCTAAAAAACCGTTGTCTAAAGGGTTATCCTCCACTGGAGTATTTCAACACACCCGTTCGAAGACGAAAACTGCTGCAGTAGGAAGTTCGTCGTCTGCAACATTGGGGGTCGTCGGAACTGGGGGTAGCACTCCTCCAAACATCCACGATAATTCGACATTCCAGAAATACGGACTGGAGGAAGCAAATCCTCCGACGGATACAACAGATACCGACGTCCCTAAGGACATCCTAGACGAAGCAAGCTCCGAAGCCGGGGGTAGTGTTCCTTCCGAGTCTGAACCTGAAGAGAAAATCCCCACATATCCTGATGATTTCTCGATACACGGGTACGACTCGGAGGGTACATCCTCCACCACTCCTTTCGTCACTCCTCATATGAAGACGGTGTTCATGACAGACAGCAATCAAGGCGGTTCCGGTGATCGCCAGCGCATCGATACTTTGGAGGCCATATTGCACGCCTTGGTCAAGTCTGTAGACGAGATCAAAGCGGCGCTTTCTAATCTGCAGGGGGTGACACCTGGCCAGACAAGCACGGGTCCTCCAATCAACGTAGATTCAAATTTGGCGGCACCGAACTCGGGCAATAATCCTCCCGAAGTAACGGCTCCGACTGCGACAGATGAGACCCGAGAAGTAAGGAGAGAAGTTCAAGAGCTCCGAGCCATGTTTCACGCCAGAGAAAACTCTCAAGACTTCAGAATACGGCAACCATATCCTGCTGAATGGAGGGATGTTCCATTCCCACCAAGATATAAGCCGTTCAATATCAACCCCTATGATGGTAAGACCTCAGCAAGTCGGTACATCACTTACTTCGAGGTCACTACCCACCATCTGCCCCATGATGACGCTATCCTGACACGGTTATTCATTGGGGCATTGGAAGGAGTCGCCTTCGATTGGTACCGCAACCTGTCGGACAATTGCATCCATTCCTTCGCTGGCTTCAAATGCCTGTTCTTGGAGAGGTTCTATGAGGTAGGGCAGGACGTCACGATGTCTACTCTCGTGGACGTCATTCAAGGAGAGAAAGAGCTGACGAGGAATTACATTGAGCGGTTCCGTCAAACCGCAATGAAGTTACCATCTGGCAACCCGGACTCCTCCTTGATCGAAATTTGCCAAAAGAGACTACTCCCAACAATCAGTCTCTGGATGGGCGAGAGTCAATTCAAGGACAGGAAGGCTTTTATCATTAGTGCTACAAGTGCCGAAGAACGATTAAAGAAGGCTCGCCAACTGGGATTACATATCTCAGAGGAAGAGAACAAGAGCAAGCGTCCCAGCACCACCAACGACAATGGGGGTAGCCCCTCCAACAACCGGGACAACAGAGGCAAGCAGGCTATGGTGGCCGATACAGCCCAGAAGCCTGAGTCGCAACCTGCAGATAAACAATGGCCTCAAATCACTTACTCTTTTGAAGACGGTCACGTCAAGCCTATCTTGGACATGCTCATACAAGGAGATAGGATTCAGCTTCCTCCACCAAGACGGAAGCCTCGGCCGGCTGATCTGGAGAACCCAAAGTTCTGCCATTACCACCGCTACGTCCACCATGCTACGCACGACTGCTACCAACTGAAACGATATATCCAGAACCTCATCGATTCGAACGCTCTGGCCATCGATTTCGAGGAGGTAACCGTGGCAGCCAACATGGTGTCCATACAATTCGGCAGCTTCCCTCCAACAGAGACCCAGGACGGGGTCATACCCATTCCTCTGGCAACGATGGAGATTGCTAATCTCCCGTCAGCTCAAGCTGCTGGTCTAGTACCCCTCACCACATCACGAGGAGAAATCATGTGGGTCCATCCGGACCTAGTCCACGAGGTAACTCAGTCCACTCCATCTTCTAAAAAGAAAAGTGGAAAAGTCAGATCCTGCCGCACCACCTCAGCAGATGAAGAGGAAGTCACGGCCGTTGTTACTCGATCCGGAGCACAATCTCAACCTGTGGCTGAAAACTCGACTGATGATCATCCGTCCATTACTACGGATGCTCCGGGACCGGCTCAGCCTTCGACGACCGACAAGCCTAGGCCGAAGGAGACTCGCTTCGACAAATTCCTCCGAAAGGAAACATCTCAGGGGCTGGAGAGGCCCTACAACTTCGACATCTTGGCGCAATTGGCCAATACACCGGCCAAATTATCCTTATATGAACTCCTGAGACTCTCGAAGGATGTTCGCACAGCTTTGAGCGATGTACTTCAAAATACCGACACGTACCTAGCTCAGGTCAACCTCTCGGGAGAAAATCAGCCCGCAGACCTCCAAGACAGCGCCTGTACGGGAGCAATGCCCAACATCGTCTTCACTCCATAAGACATGCTCATCAAGACTAATCTACACGATCGCCCATTATACTACACAGGCTACATCAGTGACATAAAGGTAGACATGATGCACATTGACCCTGGGTCTTCCATAAGCATCATTCCAAAAGGATTACTGCATCATCTTCGCATCCCGATGCATCGTCTGACCCCTACAAACACCGCCATCAGCGGTTTCAATTCGGGCAGGAGCTACCCAATCGGGAAGATCCGTCTGAAATATCAGATTGGCGATCTCCAATCAGAAGTCACTTGCTACGTCATAGATGCCGACACTTCATACAACATCCTTTTGGGGCACCCTTGGATTCACGATTACATGATCGTGCCTTCCATGCTACACCAATGCTTCAAATATGTCGACAAGCACGGCTTCGTGAGGACAGAATTTGCTGACATCGATCCCTTCAAAGGGGTCGAATCTTATTACTCGGACTCCTGCCTATACAAAAAGTCGAAGAGGCACCTTGAAGGAGGAAATAAACAAACTGATGTTGAAGCAACCACGGGATCAGCAGAACCTCTGACAATCCACCTCCAGGCTCGTAAACCAGGCAATTCTGCACCCCTTACGGCCACGCTGCGTAAGGATGCGATCAGCCTCTCGGCACAGAAAGAGCAGTTGAGAATCCGGCTTCCAAGGTCCGGCCAGGTACCGAGACCCACAACAGGGCCACTTACCATCAGATTGTCGAGAGTCGGTCAATCCCAAACAGAGAAGCTCAATCCCTCCGATGGACCTCTGATGATACGCCTGCCTAAGAAAGGTCGTCACCCCGATGCGAGATCTGACACTTCAAGCGAACCAGCCACCCCTCACTCCACATCAAGTGCCGGACTGGGGGTTGCTAGTCTACCAACAACCCCACGCTCCGCTCCGTCAGTCGAACCTCTGAAGATCAAGCTGACTAGGACGCCCTCTCAATCTTTATTCACACAGGGGGTAGCTGAAGAGGAACCAGAGCTAGCCAAGTATGTGGCTGCCCACACTGACGCTCCCTCCGCAGATGATGTAATCCCTCTAGAAAAGATAGCTTACTTCATCAATAAAGGGTTATCTTTGAACTACACCGAGCTCAATAAGCTATGTACAATGTATGCTATGGAACACGGTATAGGCACTCACCTATATACACAGGTGACAAATGTGTACACCGCTATCCAACTTACTCCAGTAGAAGACGCTTACCGAATAATCGAGGGAGGGGACCACCCAATCATCTTCGGCCGGACGAACAACCCGCATCCCCTCGCCATAGAAGAAGTCGACTTTGGGTCAGATGCTGGAAGACTGCCTCTGTATCTCTATAGCCTCAATCCAAATATCTCATGCAGAAACAGGGGTATGATCTAGAGACAACGCCAGGACTGAACTACGGCACTGGACGATGATTACCTTTGAAGATGCCAGCCCCGGCAGGCAAACCACGGAACTACTATAACAAAACCCGATGCGGTTTAGGGTATGTAACGCCTACTACGACCCCTGAAAGCTCAGATGAAGAATGCGACTGGCAGTCACATTCAACCGGATCACCGACTTCCGACTCAGATACTAGCATCGGAGATGTGTTCAGACAAGTCATGTCAGTCAACATGGCATTTGCCGACGCTTACGAGGAAGACGAAGACATCCCCAAAATCCTTGAGTTAGAGCCATGACACACAATAGAAAAAGCGGTTCGAACTGAGAGAACCTCCTACTGAAGATGAAGTCATACAAGTGGATCTCGGCAGCGAATCTTCTACAAAACCGATCTTTATCAGTAGAAGCCTAACTGACGAAGAACGAGAGTCGCTGTTAGAACTTGTCAGAGAATACATTGATGTGTTCGCCTGGAGCTATAAAGACATGCCGGGGTTAAATCCTGACATCGCTCTCCACAAACTCAATATACGGCCAGATGCAAAACCAGTCAAGCAGCAACAACGACGCTTCCGCCCAGGCGTCATGGACGCGATCGAAGCCGAAGTCAACAAGCTAATAGCCAGCAGCTTCATTCGTGAAGAGCAACATCCTGATTGGGTCGCCAATATAGTACCCGTCCTCAAGAAGAATGGGAAGATTCGAATCTGTATCGACTTCCGCAACCTGAACGAGGCATGCCCCAAAGATGAATTTCCCCTTCCTATCATAGACATCATGATCGATAATACATGCGGCTTTGAACGTATGTCATTCATGGATGGATTCTCGGGGTACAATCAAATCAAGATGTCTCCCGACGACGAAAAGCACACTTCATTCCGAACCCCGATTGGCACATACTGCTACACAGTCATGCCATTCGGTCTAAAGAATGCTGGCGCTACATATCAGCGGGCCATGAGTATCATTTTCAGAGAACATTTGCGCAAGACAGTAGAATGCTATGTCGACGACATCGCCGTCAAGAGTCGCCGTAAGGAGGATCATCTGCAAGACCTGAGAACGGTGTTCAACTTAATGCGAGCCCACAATCTGAAGATGAACCCTACAAAATCGTTCTTGGGCGTATCCAGCGAAAAGTTCTTGGGCTTCATCATCACTGCACGGGGTATCCATGTAGACCCCGAGAAAATGACGGCAATCATGGAGATGGGTCCCTCGAGAAATCTCCGTGAACTTAGAGGCCTCCAAGGGAGGCTAGCTTATATCAGGAGGTTCATTTCCAACCTCTCCGGGCGATGCCGACCGTTCACCCACCTCATGAAGAAGGGAGTCTCATTCGTATGGGACGAGGAATGCCAGCACGCTTTCGATGACATCAAAGAATATTTATCAAATTCTCCAGTCCTGGTGGCCCCGGTCCTTGGAAAACCATTCCTGCTCTATGTACGAGCAATGGAACACTCCCTCGGTGCCCTGCTGACACAAAACAATGACGCAGGCCACGAGCAGGCCATTTACTATCTCAACCGAATGATGGTCGGGCCCGAACATCGATACACCGCTGTGGAGAAAGAATGCCTCGCTCTGGTATTCGCCATTCAAAAGACGCGGCACTATGTCACGGGGCAAACCATACATGTGATCTCACGAATCAACCCTCTCAGGGTCCTCATGACCAAACCAGGGGCACTCAGCTCCCGTCTCGCTACATGGGCGATATTGCTGTCCTCCTATCATATGATCTTCGTCCCGCAGAAGGCTGTCAAAGGTCAAGCCCTGACAGACTTTTTGGCGGCCCATCCAGGATCGGAATCATCCAGAATATACGAAGAAATCCCAGATGAGGTCGTCGATTCAAATACAACCACCCACGATAACATATGGCGGATGTTCTTCGATGGCGCTTCAAGAACCGGACCCAAGGGAAACATCGTCGTCGGAGTCGGAGTAGTATTGGTCTCTCCTACCGGGCTAGTGATCAATCGTGCCTACTCTCTCACGGAACCCTGCTCTAACAATGTGGTCGAGTACAACGCTTTGGTCATTGGCCTCCAACTCGCAAGAGAACTGGGGGTAGAATACCTTGAAGCATACGGCGATTCGCAATTAATCGTCAACCAGATTCGGGGGACGTACAAAGTCCGCCATGAAGACATGATCCCCTACCACCAAATAGCGATCAACATTATCTCATCATTCGAGGGATTCTTTATCGAACACGTCCCCAGACTCCAAAATATCGAAGCTGATGCCCTAGCAGGCCTGGCTGCTTCCCTAGCAGTGCCAAACCACTCTCATCATTCGGTCGATGTAATCGGCCGTGAGCTGGTCTGCCCCAAGAACAACGTTCAAGCCATGGAGAGCTATTCTGCTCAGATGATCGACGAAGCGCCAGACTGGAGACAACCATTCATAGACTTCGTGGTCTACGACATCCTGCCCGAGAACCCGAAGGAGGCTACTTCTATCAGACGGCGTTCTCTCAGATTCTTCTACGATACAGAGACGAAAATGCTGTATCGCCGCTCCTACGACGGATTACTACTTCGGTGATTGTCGAACGCAGAAGCTAAAGAAGCCGTACGAGAGGCTCATGACGGTGTCTGCGGGGCCCATCAGCCTGGCCCTAAGTTGCAAGACCGCCTTCGCCGGATGGGCTACTATTGGCCCACGATGGTGGCTGATGCAATAGATTATGCCCAAAAATACAAGGCCTGCCAAGTCCACGCAGACTTCATTCACCAACCTTTCGAATTCCTACATCCGACAGTGGCGTCCTGGCCATTCGAAGTATGGGGAATGGATATCATTGGTCCAATCACCCCACCTTCCTCCCGAGGACATCGCTTCATACTGGCGATCACTGATTACTTCTCAAAGTGGGCAGAAGCTGTCCCACTCGCCGAAGTCAAGACTTCGAACGTAATCAGCTTTCTGAAGCACCACGTCATCTACCGCTTTGGACTGCCCCGAAGGATCATCCATGATAATGGTCCGCAGTTTATAAGCCACGCATTCTACCGATTCTGCGACAAACACCGCATTCAGAATGTCACTTCGACACCATACAACCCGACAGCAAACGGGTTAGCAGAGGCATTCAACAAAACAATCATCAAACTCCTCAAGAAATTTGTCTCCTCCAACAAACGTGACTGGAACGAGAAGCTCGGCGAGTGCTTATGGGCTTATCGCACCACGGTTCGAACAGCCATCGGGAATACACCATTCTCTCTGGTGTACGGGAGTGAGGCAGTTCTCCCATTAGAGACTCAGACTCCCTCACTCCGAGTCGCCCTCACTTATCAATTGACAACGGATGATAACTACCGACGTCGACTACAAGAGTTAGAGGTCTTAGATGAAAAATGCCTCCTAGCTCAGCAAAGGATCGAATTATACCAAGCACGCATCTGAGGAGCCTTCAACAAAAGGGTCAAAATCAGAACATTCTAACTAGGCGATCTTGTTTTGGCAGTCAGGAGGCCAATGGTCATGACTCACAAGACCACCGGCAAGTTCCAGCCAAAATGGGAAGGCCCATTTATCATCGAGGCCGTGTTCTCCAATGGTGCTTACCGCCTCGCCAAGCAGAACGGAGACTTGCTCATGTTGCCCGTCAACGGCAAGTTCCTGAAGAAATACTATATTTAAACAACATTTTCCAGAGTTTTGAGTTATGTGCCCGCTGGTACCACTGAACTCAACCCCCTAATTTTCCAACTTATTAAGTCACGTACCCTCTTGTACCGCTGAACTCATATCCCAAATTCCCAAGTCATGTACCTGCTGGTACCCCTGAACTTACACTTTGATTCCAACATTCACAGATTTTCGAGTCATGTACCCGCATGTACCGCTGAACTCATGCCCTTCTTCCATAAACATATCCCAAATTCCTAAGTCATGTACCTGCTGGTACCTCTGAACTTACACTTTGATTCCAACATTTTCCAGATCTTCGAGTCATGTATTCGCTGATACCACTGAACTCACCCTCATAGTTTTTTTAGATTTTTGAGTCATGTACCCGCTGGTACCGCTGAACTCACACTCACCATTATCCAGATTCTCGAGTCATGTACCCGATGGTGCCTCTGAACTCACATCCCGGTCACTCTTTTAGGGAGAAAGTTATGTATGATCATACCTCTGAACTTCCTTCCCGAAGGAGATCCCCCCTCATGATCTAATACCCACACTCCCAGTGCACAACAAAGGTAACGGATCCACAAATTTCCAAGACGACCATGTCCTCATTACCTCTGAGTCGTTCCACTTCCGCCAAAAACAAATCACCCCTACATAGAACTTCCATGTCCTTATTACCTCTGAGTTGTTCTATGTACCCCCCTGTCAAAGAGACCCTCATGCTCACCATGTCCTCAGCACCTCTGAGTCAGTATGATTGGTTCCTTTCTTTTAAACTTATTGTCCGTATCCAAAACCAGGGTATGTTAGGGACAATGGGTCCACGCAAAATGACCCGATAAAAGGATTATTACAAAGCAAAAGAGTGAAGCAAATATATATTCCATTCAGTCAGAAATCAGTTACATCCACACGGTTACAGGAAAGTTCTTCATTACAGACAAGACACCTCAAACCCCTAGTCACAAAAATACGTATACAACTCCTTCAACCACATTACGTATGAAGGGTGCAACTGAGGAAGATCCTCGTCCAGAATAGGAGAATCAGGATTCCCAGTGGTGTCACCCTCAGCAGTCTCGACAGTGGGGAGGACGTCGTCCCTCTCAGGCTCCGATTCTTCTTTCATTGTCTCCTTCTTAACAAAGGAAGGCCCCTGATTGACGCCAGGGAGCGACGGATCCTCTACCACTGCAATATCAGCACTCGGTGGAGTGGAGACACTATAAGAACCAAAAGACGGAAAAAAGTGATGAGAAATGATGAAAACAGTCAGAAGATATTCAGAAGTGTTCATGCGGCTCGTTTAAAGACAATTCTTATGCGGCTTGGGCATGGAATATATTCCATACGGCTCATAGGATGTGTATACAGACCACGTAATCTAAAAAGCTTGTATCAAAATGATTATGCACGAAGCAATGCAGCAGAGCAGCATCTTTTAGGGTTTTAGAGCACCCAATCTTTCGCACAGTCCTTACCTTCGATGACAACATGAACATCAAGACGAACGGGGGGTGCGGCAATTGAAGACGAAGCCGACTTCCTGCTCCTAGCCACAACCTTCTTCACTGCCTTGGAAGCCCTAGGTGCCATCGTGGTTTGTCAGTTGGAAGAAGGAAGCAAGACAGAAATCTTAATCAGAAAGAGTCTAAGAGAGAAATCATTCTAAATACCCTTCCATTTATAGAGAAAGGAGGACCAAGACCGACGCTTCGTACAAAGTAGTCGACTCTTCGACTATCGATACTGACTAGTTAATTAGAGGTCAGAAACTCCTAGGATCCTGCCCCAAAAAGGTTTGCATGCATGACATAATGGCATGGCGAGCAGCTATACGGCTGAACAATCTATGCGGCCAAGATCTCTATGCAGTCAGGGTTTCATATACGGTTAGAAGAGCACGGCCATGCTTCTTATTCAAAGTATTTCAATTTTACAAATTGAAAACTTTAAAGGGGGTCCTGTAGAAGCATGGAAAATACTAAAGAAATTGACTCATGCGGCAAAGAAAGACCCATGCGGCTCAAAAAATGCATGCGGCTCAGGGAGTCATGCGGTATAAGGAGCTATGCGGCCGGAGGCATTCCATGCGGCTCAGAAGACACGTAGCATGACAGTGCTCCCCTCCGATCCATGCTGCATTAATTGCTTTGACGGCTGACCCCTCTGAAAAGTTGACAGACCTGACACCAAAGCAGGTAATTATGACTCTGTCATGATGATGAATCTCTAGGGAAGAGAAAGAAATCTCTGACACGATCCTCCGAGAACAACAAAATGCCACGTGGCCCTGCCACGTGGGTGTGCTTATGCGGCTCGAAGTGAAGACTTCCCATGCGGTTCAGAGTGAAGCTGTCCCATGCGGCTCGAGTGGAATCATCTCTATGCGGCTCAAGAAGATCATGCCCATGCGGCTAAAGAAGACACACCATTATGCGGTCCATACGGCTCATCATATGGTTCAGAAGTCTGAAGGAGGAGGCCACTGCCCAAACAGCCCTGACACGTGTCCCAAGTCTAATGTGGCCTAAAATCCATGCGGCCCAAATCTCATGCGGCCCAATTTGCATGCGGTTCAAGTCTCACCATTGGCTCTCAGGACACGTGTCCTTAGCCGATCAATCTTCCAGATTTATGGCAATCCAAGATCGGGTCGAATCCCAATGATCTGGGGCACGTGGCAGGAGAATAAATTTGATTTATTCGCAGATATGAGAGAATCATTATAAGGAAGATTTATGCCAATCAGCATTAATTGCTAATGGGGATTTGGTGTAATCTACCCTTAATGGTTCTGATTCGTCACAATCAGAAACGAACGGCCTGGATTGATCAATCCCCTAGCCGCCGCCATCTCCAAGAGCTAATTATTGGCAACCCTAACGATCACATCCCACTATTATAAATAGCAAGGTACCATTCCCTTGTGATATATAGAGAGATATACAAAAAAAAAGAAGCCAGAGAAGAATACGTATACACAGAGAGACTTTTCCCATAGTCAGAGAGAGAATATACACAAAGAGAGAGAGAAGCCAGGAGAGCAATCAGAAAGAGAGCAAGAAGGCATTTCTTCGTCAACGACCAAGCAGATCTTTCCCGAGTCAAGGCTGCGTACCGATCGTCCAAGGAGTAAGGCAGAGCGGCCGTCGCTTTCCCGAGCCTCTATCGTTACCCCCCAGAATCTAAAATAAACAATCGTACTTAGACTGCTGTACCTAGGTTTTCGTCCCTAGGCTTTCTTTATACGAGCGAGTTTGTATTGTGAGTCTAAGTTCAGTCCTCCGATAATTGTTCTGTACTTTTACAATCAATGGCAAACAACAACATGTCATCTACCATTTTAGGGTACCTCGAAGGATTATGCACGATAACGATCCTCAGTTCATCAGCCATGTTTTTAGCAGATTCTGTGACAAAAACTGCATTAAAAATGTGGCATCAACCGCCTACAATCTGGCAACAAAAGGATTGGCCGAGGCGTTTAACACGACTATCGTCAAGCTACTCAAAAAAGACGTGTCATCCAACAAACGCGACTGGGACAAAAAGCTCGGCGAATGCCTTTGGGTTTACCGCACAACGGTACGGACCCCGACGGGCAATACACCATTCTTCCTGGTCTACGGGAGCGAAGCGGTACTGCCTCTCGAAATCCAGATACCCTCACTCCGTGTAGCGATCACAAATTAACTCACGGAAGAAGACAATCAATGTCGCCGTCTGCGAGAATTGGAGGCACTTGACGAAAAACGTCTCCTAGCCCAACAACGCATCGAACTCTATCAAGCCCGTATATCACAGGCTTTCAACAAGAAGGTCAAGCAGAGGACTTTCCAAGTAGGCGACCTGGTTCTGGCAGTCAGGAGGCCGGTGGTGTTGACTCACAAGACACCAGAAAAGTTCGAGCCCAAGTGGGAGGGGCCTTTCATCATAGAGACAGTATACTCAAACGGTGCCTACCGCCTCGTCAAATCCAATGGGGACTTGTTCATGATGTCCATCAACGGCAAGTTCCTAAAGAAGTACTACTCTTGACATCCTTCAGACTTGTACTTCTATCTCCACCCAACAAGGGAGTCTGTGGACCCAATCATCAGGGCTCACGTACACCTCCCGTAAAATCCTACGCTTCTGGAACCCAGCTATTCTGTGGCGTTCTATCTTCCAGTAGAAGGACAACCACGTCCACATTACCTCTGAGTTGTTCCCCTATACCCTGCAAAGCGAAACCTTACGCTCCGTAAGACTATGCTACCCATCATGTTTACCACGTCCACATTACCTCTGAGTAAACATCCCATACAGACAACCCCTGCGTTGTCGTATATTGATCGCAGAACTTCCACGTCTACATTACCTTTGAGTAGTTCCGCGTATCCCCCCAGAGTCATTCCTACCACGTCCATAACACCTCTGAGTAGGAAGATCCTATCATTTGAACCCCATATTTGCCACGTCCACATCACCTCTGAGCAAACACGTCGGTTCTCTCGAACGTATTATCTGTACCTAAAAAACCAAGGTGCGCAAAAGATAATAGGTTCACATAAATCATCAAGTTCATGACAGCAAAAATGAACACACCACAAAAAAACTCTGTATTCTTTATTCAAAAATAAAGGATTACACCCCCAGCAAGAGTTGCAAATTACACAAAAAAAGAGACTACAATCCCTAAACATCCACGGGGTTGGCCGAAAGCTCTTCAATCCGATGCTTCAAGTCTGCCGCCAGAGTCTCTACGGTCGCTAGGACCCGGCGTTCGACTTCTTGACGCATCGTTTCTATGGCCTCAGGAGAAGTATCATCCTCATGCTTCTCGTCCAACTGTTGTCGCTGCTGAGCCAGGGTAAGAGCCCGGCGGGTGAAAGCTGCTTCCTCCTCCTTAGATGCTATATGTTCAGCCTGGACTCGCTCAGCATCTAATAAGAGTTGGGCCCGCTGGTCTTCAAGGAGGCAAATCTTGGCATCAACCTCCGCTATACTAGCGTCCAATGCGGCCCGTAACTCCATCTTCTCCTACGTGGACTGAGATAGCCTCTCCACCGCAGCCTCAGTTTTAGCCACCTCACATTCCCAGACACCCATGGTGGCCTGATAAGAGGACTCAGCCTCAGCGATCAATTTCTCCTTTTCTGCGTCTATCAGGGCGGAGAGATCATTTTGCTGGATAAACTGAAACTCGAAAAGCAGCTGGTCCATCTCGGCCACCGAGGCCTCCAGAATCTCAGCCATATGATCATGGCCCAGGTGGAGACGTATCAGACCGATGTGGGGAAGCGCCATGGATTTTGCCATCGCAAAACTCCTATTGGCGTTCATCACTGTCGATACACCCTTCTGCAGCATCTTGTACATTGCCTCAACGATAAATTTTACGTACTCATCTGCATCTGCCAGCACTTGTGGTGTCATGGCAGGAGTTGGAGGAGCTGCCTTAGATGGCGAACCTGAAGAGGACCCGCCGACCTCAATCTGCGAGGCTGGAACGTCGACCTCAGCAGACCCTTCCGTACCAGGAACTTGAATTCTGCTACTAGCTCGAGATGCCAAGAGAGTAGAAGGAGTTGGGTAGGGTGTCGATATCGTCCTCCAAGTCGAAGAAACAACAGAGGGCTCCTGCACCAGCAAGCCCTTGCCCTTTCACGTCTCAAGGGGACTATCAACATCCGGAGTTGCCTCCTTCACCACCAAGGCGCGACCTGTAACCAGCACAGAGCCTTCCTCTGGCAAGCTTGCGGGATCAGGTCCCGTTTCCTGATGGGGCACGTCATCTGGGGTCGGGCTTGGCAGACGAGTCTTTCCCTCCTCATTAAATCCCTCTTCGGGGATAGAATCTGTCGCTACCTCCCGGTTTCGAGCCCCAGGGAAGCTTGGATACCTTGTACATCTCTTGGAGAGCCAGTTCCAACTCCCCCACTGGAGTAAAGAAAGTGGCAGTCTGGGTATTGTACGTCTCCAAGAGTGCAAGAAACATATACTTGTTGAGATCCATACCGGCCTGTGTGGCACGGATAGCGGCCGTCAGCCCAATCTCTTAAAGCTTAGCCTTGAACTTCGATAATACCCAAAGGGTCAACTCGTCCCACTTCAGCACGTAGTGACACCAACCTTTAACCCTAAAGCTACCTTTCGGATACATAACCTTCGATGTTAGCATCCGATTTGCAAAGGTCAAAGCACTAAAGGCAAAGGTGTTATTAGGGACCTCACTATAAAGGCTCCCAGGACACAAAGTTCGACAACTGAATGAGGGACCGGCTCGCAAGGCGGCCAAGGTATCCCTTTGATTTAAAGTAATGTCAATCGAAAGAGTACCCCTACTGCCCCTCCTTGAGAAGGAGTAAGTTCCCATGTCATCCTTCTCTTGGAAGCTAAACGGTAGAAGACCGTCAGCGATAATTGGCATTCGAGTTGTCGCATGTACAGAACCATGCCCTTTGCAGAAAAGAACTAGTCTTCCTTGATCTTCAGTATCTTCGCCTCAGTAGAGATCAATCGGTCCCCAAACAGAAAGGCAGGTTTCAAGAAGGTCACATCCTCGGACTCAACAGATTCCAGCTTGCCGCTCTCCATCATACTCTGGAGGAAAACAGACGACTAATTTTGGATTTGTAGCATTCTCTCGGGTGGCTGATTTAGTAGGATACCAGCTTTCGTGGGATTAATAACTTCCTCGTCGAAATCAACTCCCATCTGACAAAGAGAAGCATCCAGAAGGACTTCATTCAGCAAAGGGATAGTCATCGACACTGACACAACAAAAATAAAAGTTAGGCAAAAATCTTTAAGAAGACAGAGTGTGTCAAGCAGCCTGGCGCATCATCAGGGTTTAAAACCATGCGCGTCAGTATTGGAGCTTTGGCGCATCAACAGGGTCTAAACCCATGTGCGTTAGCAGTGAAGCTTCGGCGCATCATCAGGGTGTAAACCCATGTGCGTTAGCAGTAAAACCTTGGCACATAATCAGGACCTAAACCTATGCGCATCAGCAAAATAGCCTCGGCGCATCATCAGGACAGAAGTCCATGCGCGGCGGCAGCAAAGAGTTAGGGCACAACACTCAGCCATGTGCTCCAAACTCGTCTAAAAAGGTTGAAAGATGACACCCACCCGTCTCCGCTGGCCGAACGTCGGCCGGAGTCACAATGGTGACAGGAACGTCCTCCTCGACGAACTCCGCAAGCTCCTTCCCCTTGCCAGCACCACCGCGAGGAGTCTTGGGAGCCATTTCTTGAAAGAAAAAAGTTAGGGTTTTTAAAAGAAGAACTTTGAAAAAAGAGAAGGAAGCAAAGAGAGGAAGAACTCTCTCTCCATCCCACGCCTATTTATAGGCCTAGTCGCACGTGTGAACCGATGAAGTGTGACCTCAGCCGCCACTTTGGGTTCTGTGAGAAGATAACTGCAAATAAATCCAAAAAGATCATCATTAATCTTCTTGGTTATTGAAGCGTCATCATTCGTATTTACTGAGAGGAGCATGCGCCCCATCACTGATGCGTGGAGTAATCATGCGCCCGGACAGTCATGCGCCCCGTAGAAGATGCCACCATGCTTCTTATTCAAAGTATTCCAAAACTTGACAAAAAGTTTTGAAAACTTTGAAGGGGGTCTTGTAGAAGCATGGAATTTCAGGACTAGAAATCCTATGCGCCAAACATCACATGCGCCAGGGAGCTCAGATGAAGTACTTGGCACAGCAAAGCATAGACATTAAAAGAAGATTTTTATTTTATATAAAAGTCTGTTACATGTCTTAAAAAGAGGTGTACAAAGAAGAATTTCTACAAAGAAAAGACCCTAAGTCTACAGCTAGGCGCAGCAACCACCATGCGCTCTCAAAACAGGCACATCTCGCCATGCGCTCTCAAACAGGCGTATCTCGCCATGCACTCTCAGCCAGGCGTATCCCTTCAGCAGCTCAGTTATGTTCATCCTCAGTTATGTGCATCCTCAGTTATGTGCATCCCTTCAGCGACTCAGTTATGTGCATCCCTTCAGCCAGGTGCATCGCATATGTGCCATCAAATACTTCGACTCATGAAGCATTTATTGAGCAGAACAAGGGTGGCAATCAACCCTCTAGCTTCGAAAGAACCTCCAAATGACTAAGGAAGACCGCAATCGAAACACGGCTAAAGGAGCAGCTTTCAACCCAACCAGAATGGGCAATACCCACTCTGACAGAAGAAAGAGCCTCCAAAGCCGCAGTACCGCAATTTCGATCTGTGGTTCTTCCAGCGTAACGGAGACGAGGCTCGAGCATCCCGATCTTTGGATGTAACATGCACCTTCTGCCTGCCTCAGAAGCCCTCGACTCCAACTTTTGGATGTAACAGTCACCTTCAAGTACATCAATGAAAACAACGCGTCGCATCTTCACCCTAGGGGGCATCTCGTCAACAGAATATGCTCGAGCAAACAAGTTTATTTTGGGAGGACGTGAGAGAATGAGAAGCAAACCCTCTCTATGCCACTATTTATAGGCCGGGCAAATCAAACCCATGTGCCAAGTGGCTGGCTCTTCGAATCCCGTACAATGAATTTGCATTAAATAGTAATGAACCTGACGCTTCGAATTCAACCGAGTCAAAAATGGCTATTCAAAGCACTCGAAGAACGTAACAGTCGGGCCCATAAAGACGTGTCATGCAAAGCGGATGCGCCGGCCAGATCACGCATCATACTGACGCGCCCATCAGCCTCATAAGGATGCACCCCCATGCGTCCCCGTGCGCCTAGTGGAATGCTGATCGATGCTTCCACTCAACAACCCATCACCTGTCAAAGAATATTAAATGCTGAGAGTTGGCAGCACGTCCCCCGAGGACTGAACAGTTGATAGCTTTTTCAGAAAATGAAGCGTCGCCGACGTCAGCATCATCATTACTCCCCTCCGGCGGTTACAAGCCACGTGACCGCCCAACCATCTCGCATGTGCCTCCACAGCCATGCGCCTAAATCTCTGTATGCGTCTCAAAAGCCGTACGCCTCGGACTTTTCTCTGATCCCTAAAGACAGAAGTAAAGTCACTACTGAAGCCCCGTATGCACCTCAAAATTCATGCGCCCCGACTGGTTCGTGACTCCTAAAGGTTGTGAGCCAAAGTCTTCTCATGCACCCAATCCCAGGCACATCCTATCAGATCACTCCCCACCAAATCCGAGATCTTCGAGCCATGGACCTACGACACGCGTCCTTTGACTCGATTCAGCCTATGAAGGGGTGCTAATCACCCAAGATGTCAGCAACTGAAAGATCTTCTCCGCTGCTACGTGATAGCTCTGTCGCAGCCCACGACAGCAACAAGAAGGGTTCAACTCCTCAATCAGAGCACATCGCCCATATGCCTCCATCAGCAACCACCACGTGGCGTCCCCGCATACAGGTGTATCCTATATGCGCCCATGAGCAGCCAGCCTATAAAGCTACAAATAGAGGGATCATCTTCTTCTGACACACACACAGACAGAGACACATCGCACAACCATCGACATACATATATAGAGAGGTAGATACAGACACTCAACGTCTTCTTCCTCTCCGCAAGCTCCTGCACCTAGAGCAACTCAGACCTTCAGAAATCGAGAACCATCGTCAGATCGTCAACGGAGTCAACGTATTACCACTCGCTCCATCGGCACAAGGGACCCAGATAAACAAAAGTGTACTCCTAGGACTACGTCTAAGTCCTATATTGTAACATTGTTCTGTTTGTATTGAAATTACATCAAAAGATTTTAATGGCAAACATATACAAGAGTCAAGAATCATACTATCTATGTGAGTGAATACTAGCTTTGATATGTGGCTGGCTTGGGAAGTTGCACAATGTTTATGGCCTGGTTAATCATACATGGGGTGTATGATTAACACTCACAATCAATACTTGCAAAAATAGGGGTATGACCACATATCTATACTAATACTCCCTGCCCCCGACTGATATAGTGGATCCAACCATGACACATTATGACACGGATTCTCTAAAAAGTTTACAAGCCTTCACAGGAATCATGTCTATACAATGCACAAGGAACAAGGACAAGGTTTGCACAAGATAAACCAAGGAATACAAGAAATAACATATCATGACGGGATCCCGACAAATACCAATCCGTGTGAACAATGTGTCAAGAGAACAATGATATCTACACTAAATACATGAAACTTAGACGATATCATAAAACATAAATATTATCAGAGAATGTACTCGCCTGCGGTCCGGTAGAAAATATCAACGGTGAATCAAGGCTCATAGTGAAGTCACAGACCTAAAGATGAGATATACATGAGTTAAATAGGGTTTAACAGTGTTAGGCATGATTTTCTAGTACATGCTATGCAATCTAGTTCAAACTAAGTCAAACTAAATCAAACTAAGTTATACTAGGTCATACTAGGTCATACTAGGTCAAACTAAGTCATACTAGTTCAATCTAGGTCAAGGGTTGACCTACAGTTGACTTTTGGTTAACTGGTTAACTCTGGTCAACTTCTAATTCAATCTGGGTCAAACTGGGTCAATGGTTGACCTATAGTTGACTTTTGGTCAACTGGTCTACTCTGGTCAACTCCTAGTCTAATCTAGGTTAGATGTTGACTCAACTTTGACTTTCAATCAAAATAGTCAACCCTGGTCAAACAAGGTCATATCTAAGTCAAATATTCTATTTTTAGTAATTACCTACCAAGATATCCTAATTCTGGTCATTACCTACCAAGTAATCCTAATACCCTATCCATCCATGTAATACCCCATTACCTTAGTGTAGGTAACCCCCTTACCTTAGTAATATTCTACCCTTAGGCTAGTAGATAACTCAATATATTAGGCTAATAGATATACCATCTACCTTAGGCTAGTATCTAACTATCTACCTTAAGATCATACCCATTACCTTAGCCATCTAGGTAAATCCCAATACCTTAGCTAATACCTTATCCTTAGGCTATAGGTAATTCCTACCAAGATATCAACATATCCATCTAGGATACTATCTTAGATATCCCAAGATACTACTCACGTATCTAACATATACTAACTGCCTAAGATACTCTAATATGTATATAGAGATATATTCTAGAGACTATCTATTACATAGAATAATCTCAGGACACTAACTTCTAGTGAGATCTAACCTCTAACATAGGATACTAACTTCTAGTAAGATACTAACTTACCTTATCCTAACTCTAGGATACTAACATTACCCTATCCGAGATACTAACATGTATCTTAGGATACTCACTTCTTATATCCTAAGACACTAACTTAGGATACCACTCTAACGTAGACACTAACTTACTCATCCTAAGATATCTAACTTGTCTAGGATACTAACTTATAACCCATATCCTAATATCCCCTCTCTTGATACCCTCAAGATATTAACTTATCTAACTATCCTAGGACACTAATTTATCTGGCCAAGATACTAACATACTATCCTAGGACACTAACATCCTAAGATACTAACTTAGACACTATCCTAGGATACTAACATCCAACTAGTTACTAACTTAGATATCTAACTTCTAACATATACTAAGATACTAACTTAGACTTCTAGATGCTAACTTATCTAACATACTCACTTCTAACATATCTAACTTAGGATACTCACTTAGGTATCCTAGGATACTAACTAAAAACTAAGATACTAACTAAACTAATCCTCCTAACCACTCATACGCACACACAAGTGGATGCAACTTGCCCCCTTTCTCTCATGCTGCTGTGCTGTCCATGCTGCTGCTGCTGCTCTAAATGGCAGCAAAATGTTGCTGCTGCTGCTCTACAGGCAGTTCCTGCTACTGCTGCTGTAGGCTGCACTCCTCTCTCCTCCATCCCTTCTTCTCTCACTCACATACATCTAACACTCCACCATGCACTTACACACAAACACACATATCAAATTCCCACTCACTCATTCTACAACTCACAAATATACGCACTAACACAAGCACTCTCACACTAGCACAATACCATACTACCACACTCTAATCTCCTCCTTTCTCATACACACACACACACACACACACACACACACACACACACACACACACACACACATTCTAACATCCATCTCAATATCCCTCTTCAATAACACTCACACTACCACTCTACCACATCTAACCTCCCCTTTCCTCAAACACACAGTCACAACACATAATCACTATCCAAACCACCATAAACCAAGGCCAAGTGAGATGGCCATTAGCTAGCCATTCTTCTCCCTCTCTCACTCTCACACAAGACAACCACACACACTATATATATACAAATTTTATCTAAAACAGTGCAAATACATAAATATATACCAATTTACATATATTTATATATATACATGACTTGTGGGTCAAAATACATTGATATATATATATATATATGAATCCATATGAAAACTAATTGGGACACCTTAGCCATGACTAACCTACCCTCATTGATGCACAAAACTGAAATTAGGATTCTAAATGACCTATTGGACATTTCCACAAACACTTGGTGTGTCACCCTCAAAATTCTTCCATGGATGACACAAAACCTGTCCCAACTTCCAAATGAGGACTCAAACGAGCCTCTAAATCATTCCTAAGGGTCATCCCTACATGGGAGTGGGTTCCTACGGGTTCAAAACCACTTATATGCATAAAAATGGAGAGTTTAAAAAGAGCGAGAGTGATACATATTGGGAGTGGTTTCCCCATGAACAACCAATGGACACGAACACTACCAAAATACAGTAAATTGGCGACGGCGGTTTATCGACGGAATAAATCCATCGTCAGTAGCGACGGACTACCAACAACCTGGCGACGACTTTTCGGCTAATCGCGCACCAATTTTTTTAAGGGTGAACATCCGTCGCCTATCCGTCGGCAAGCCGTCGGTGCAATAACGACGGAATAAAAACCCGTCGACAAGTAGTCACTAATTGGCGGGAAAATGTTAAAAAAATTGTGGCAAAATGTCAATAATTGGTGGAGTAATTGACGACTACTTAGCGACGGATAATCCGTCGACCAGATGATGGATATTAGCGACGGACATACCGTCCGTCGCTAAGTGGTTGGAAAAATTTTAAAAAAATTGCGTGAGATTAACAACTAAGTAGTGACGAACATTCCGTTGACCATACGACATTTCGCGGTGGATTAGCGACGGATTTTATCAGTCGATAGTCCGTCGCTAAGTCGAAAGCCTAGCTTAAGTTGAACTGACGGGGAGAAAATTTTATTCCCCCAATTTTTTCTCTTTCCTCTCTCTCTCTTGGACGATCGATCGAGGTATGCTCTCTCTCTCTCTCTCACTCTTTTGGGCAGCGGAGGGGGGGCGGAGGGGAGCCGGCGGTAGTGGGAGGGGACGGGCAGCGGGGGGCTGGCCACGGGGGGTGGGGGTGGAGGACGCTGCGGGGGGGCTGGCGTGGGGGGTGGGGGTGGTGGGAGGGGGAAGGCAGCGGGGAGGCTGGCCCCGGAGGGGTTGGGGGTGGATTGCGGGGGGGGGGGCTGGCCGGGGGGGGGTTTGGGGGGGTTGGCCGCGGGAAGGCTGGCCCCGTGGGGGTTGGGGATAGGCTGCGGGGGGGGAGGGGCTGGCGGGGGGGGGTTTGGGGTGGAGGTGGTGGAGGGGGGGCTGGCCGTGGGGGTGGAGGTGGGAGGGGGTGGTGGAGGGGTTGGGGGTGGACTGCCGGGGGAGGGGGGTTAGGGTCTGGCCGCCGGGGGTCGAAACACACACATACACAAGTACACACACATAAATAAATAAATATATATATATATATATATATATATATATATATATATATATATATATATATATATATATATATATATATATATATTCGACACACACACAAACACACATATATATATTCGTCGCACACACATACATACACACATACACACGTACACACACACACACACAAACATAATATATTCGGCACACACGCACATATATATATATATATATATATATATATATATATATATATATATATATATATATATATATATATATATTCGAGGAGTATATATATATATAGAGGAGTATATATAAACTTTGGACCGAAACCGAAACCAAATAAGTAAATTTAGTATATTGAAAATCGAAACCGAACCGAATTTAGTATATTCAAAACCGATACCGAACCAAATTTAGTATATTCAAAACCGAAACCGAACCGAATTTAGTATATTCAAAACCAAAACCGAATAAGTAAATTTAGTAAATTGAAAACCGAAACCGAACCGAATTTAGTATATTCAAAACCAAAACCGAACCGAATTTTTTAAAATTTAGTATGTTCGAAACCAAAACCAAAACCAAAACCAAATCAGCGGATTATGGCTCGTCCCACCACCAATCTGTATCAATATCGGTATCAGTATCGGACTATTTCGTTGAGTATCAGAACGGTATCGGTATCGAACTAATTATGTTTAGTTTGTCTTACGATACAGATTTTTACATCCAAATTGAAATGGATCGTTACTTCATTGATCGTACATGGATGTACCAGCAGATTAACCTCCTCGACCGTTGGTACTTATAAGTATTGACCGTATCGGATTAGTGTCGGTCTATCGGTTTGGTATAGGTCGTATCAGTTGGTATTGGTCTTAGCGAATTGGTATCGTCCTATCCGATATGTATCGGCCATATAGCTAGGATTCGTATTGGTCTTATCGATTCGTTATCGGCCATATCCGATAGGTATCGTCATATCGGATTAGTATCGACAGTATCATATTAGTATGGTGGAAGGTTTAGTAAGAATTGCACTTGGATTTCTCTCTTCTAGAGCTAGATTACCATTGCAAGAGAGTCACGAGAGCATAGCTGGCCAGTTACAGAACATACATGCTTCCTTTTCAATCTCGCTTTTTTTGATAGAAAAGGAAGTATGTATGTTACTGTAACTGGCCAATCACGATCTGGTGACTCTCTTGCAATGGTATTCTAGCTCGAAAAGAGAGAAATCCAAGTACAGTTGTTACTAAACCTTCTACGATACAAATCCGAAACGGTCGATACTAATCCGACACGGCCGATACCTAACGGATATGAACAATACCAAATCGATAAGGCCAATATGAATCCTAGCAGTATGGTCGATACATATACATATCTTATAGGATGATACCAATTTGTTAAGGCCAATACCAATCTGATACATCCTATACCAAACCGATAGACCGATACTAATCTGATACGGTCGATACTAAGTACATCCGGCCTATACCAGCAGATCCACCAATTACTGCACGATAGGCCTAAGGACTCCAGTTACATCCGGTTATTGGTGAGTACATTATTACATAGTAATTCTGTTAGTCTTATGATACAGATTTTACCTCCAATCTGCGATAGATCGTTACTTCTTTGATCATACATAGATGTACAAACGACAATAAGAAAGCAAAATAGGTGTGAGTGACGATTTTCAGGCAGGCGTGGAAGTATTTCTTAAGTATGCCATGAGCAAAGCTCAGTACATGGACGGTACCAAAATCAAGTGTCCATGTCGTAATTGTCGTAATAGACATTACAAAGAAGTGGTGACTGTGAGAGATCATTTGACCCGTAAGGGTTTCGTACGTGATTATGACATGTGGTCATCGCAAGGTGAACTATATACGAAAAGACAGGTTGCGAATGCTGCTACTTATGCTTTTAATGATAATGCTGAAACGGATTTGGTTATCGAAGATGAAGGATGCTTTGTTGATTATGGAGACCTGTAGAATCTTGCACAAGATATGGTGTACGATAAGGCATGGCCTAATTTTGATCCGGAGGATCCTAATCCCGAGGCGAAGGAGTTCTATGATATGTTTCAGGATGCAGATACTCCTCTATATCCTGGTTGTGATACTCATTCTGTACTGTCAGTAACGATGCGGTTGTTGAGCATAAAGTCTAATTTTAACTTGCCACAAGCTTGCTATGATCGGATTATATTAACTTGCCACAAGCTTGCTATGATCGGATTACACAACTAGCGAGAGAGATCTTACCGAAGGAATCAAAAGAGTTCCCAAAAAACTTCTACACGTCAAAGATGATGGTCCAAAAACTGGGACTGGGGTACGATAAGATAGATTGTTGTCGCAACGATTACATGTTTTACTACAAGGAGAAGGAGGACATAGAAAGTTGTATCTTCTGTAATGCGGATCGTTACAAGCCAGTAAAGGGAAAAGAAAAGTCAACTAGAAAAAGACGTCCTTACAAGTATATACATTACTTGTCGATCACGAAGCACTTGCAGAGGATATATATGTCTCTGAATACAGCTGAACACATGATGTGGCACAACGAAGAATGCACAAAGGATGATGGAGAATTGTCACATCCTTCGAACGGAGAGGCATAGAAACATTTTAACTTGTGTCATCCAGATTTTGCTGCAGAGCCTAGAAATGTACGGCTGGCGCTATGTTCTGATGGCTTCGCCCCTTTCGGGCAGTCAAGATCTAAATACTCCTGTTGGCCGGTCATTCTTACCCCTTATAATATGCCACCATGGATGTGTATGAAGACTCCTTATATGTTCTTGACAGCTATTATACCGGGTCCCAAAAATCTGACGAAGAACATCGATATATATTTACAGCCGTTGGTGGATAAGCTTAAACAGCTGTGGGAGATCGGCGTCGTGCCCTATGATATTTCCAGGAAACAGAACTTTCAGATGAGAGCTTTACTGATGTGGACAATAAATAATTTTCCAGCATACGATATACTGTCGGAATGGAGTACTCACGGCAAGATGTCATGTCCGATATGAATAAAAAATAGTAAGGCGTTCCGCCTTAAGCATGGAGGAAAAACTTCTTTTTTTGACTGTCACCGTCAATTTCTGCCCACGAGTCATCCTTGGAGAAAGAACAAGGACACATTCAGAGCTAAAAAACAAGAATTTTCTCATCCGTCTTCCAGATTATTGGGATACGATATTTGGGATGATGTAAAGGACTTGTCCTCCGTAATTAAAGATCTATTGAACGATTGTATCGAGGGGTTCGGACAAAGCCATAACTGGACCAAACGGAATATCTTCTGGGACTTGCCATATTGGAAAGATAATTTTATAAGGCATAATCTTGATGTCATACATATCGAAAAGAATGTGTTCGATAATGTCTTCAATACTATCATGGATATTAAAGAAAAGACGAAGGACAATGCAAAAGCAAGACAAGACATTGCCAAGATATACAAGCATCCTCATCTGAACTTGATACAAAGGAGAGCTGGTGGACAATTAACTAAGCCGGTAGCGCAATACACATTGAGTAAGGAAGATAGATTAATAATCTGCAAGTGGATATCTACTTTAAGATTTCTCGATGGCTATGTGTCAAATTTGTCTAGATGCATTGATCTCAATGAACGCACGCTAATGAAAATAAAGTGTCACGACTGCCACGTGTTTATGGAAAGATTACTGCCCATTGCGTTGAGAGAGTTGTTGCCTTCTTCTGTATGGGTTCCGTTGGCCGAGCTATCTATATTCTTCAGGGATATTTGTTCAACTAAGTTGACGGTGCAACACATGGTTGAACTTGAGGAGAAGATTGTCTTAATAGTTTGCAAGTTAGAGAAAATATTTTCTCCGGGCTTCTTCGACAGCATGGAGCATCTACCGATTCATCTAGCATACGAAGCCCGTGTCGGTGCATCTGTTCATTATCGATGGATGTACCCATTTGTGAGGTACATAAAAATTGATATAATTTAAGTTAAATTTCATTTTTAACTATACTGATAATTTCTCTCTCTAGATACCTACACCACTTAAAGAAGAAAGTTGACAACAAGGCTCATATAGAGGCTTCGATATGCGAAGCATATCTTATTGAGGAGGTATCAAACTTTTGCTCTATTTATTTCGATATTCATGTTAAGACAAATCGAAATAGACATCAAAGGAATGACGAAAACGTTGAGGATGGAGGTATATACAATATAAGGGGCAAGCCTATTAGGGCTAGTAAGAAACGGTGGTTGACTGACGATGAGTATGATGCCGCTCATCGACATGTCTTGTTAAATTGTGACATACAAGAAGTGAGAGATTTGGAGAAGTAAGTGACTACACTTACACTCGTTATAATCTCTAATTTGGTAAAGTAACTGACTACACTTATTCTTACTCTTTAATAGTGTATTTAGAGATGAAGTTCAAATGAGGACACCCAATATTACCGATAAAGGACTTCAAAGAGAGGTTAATTGTACCTTTCCGTCCTACTTTCGCAAATACGTAAGTAACTGAGATAATAATTTATGTGGCTACCATTAAAATATATACATCTAAAATATTTAAATTATCAATATTTGTTTACAGGTTTTATTGCCTGAAATAACACTCACAAATAATAGTATTCGTTATTTGGCATTGGGACCGAAGAAGCATGCAAAGACTTGGCCAGGCTATGTCATTAATGGCTTCAAGTTTAAGGCAACTCAGAAAGCTATAAATGCCGAATTTCTCAATGACGACTTCAGTACCAAGGATTCTGGTGTTTGCATAAGAGGCACCATCTATGACGACGAGCCGAACTTTGACTATTATGGAGTGCTTCAGGATATTATAGATTTATAATATAGTGCCCCATATGATATGCATATTATGATGTTCAAATATGAGTGGTTCGATACGACACCAAATATCGGTTGGAGAATCGATAAACAATTTAGATTCGTCGATATAAATCATCGTAGACGGTATAGAGGGTCCGACACGTTTACGATAGCAAGTCAGGCTGTTCAAGTCTACTATACAACCAACCTGTAACGATCATAGTTCATATTACGTATTTTGGTATACGTGTACGTATTTTGATTCATGGCATGTCTTATTACATGGTTTATTTTGGCATTTTATTACTTGGTTCTGTTCGGTTTGCTTGGTTCGGCTTGGTTCTATTTTATTGCATATGGACCAACACCCACACCTCTCTTCCTTTATAGGCCACCTAACCACTCCCTCTCTTCAATTAATCCTCATTACTCTTCTTCTTCCTCACCATTACTCTCCACCTACAAGAGAGAGGGCTTAGGCAAGTGCAACTTACTTCATGGAGGAACTCAAGTTTTATTGTTCCATTGTCTTCCTCACGAGATTCTAAGACACTTTAATACTTAGCATTTTTAATTTCTATGGTTTAATTTGTGTAGATCTAAGCTTGTTGTATTTTTGGATTTCTTGAATTTTGATCTATCTAACCTTGTTGTGTTCAAGTTTTGATGGTTCCATGTTGTAGGAAATTTCTTTCTGCCCCATTTTGACCTATGGAAGTCTGGATTCTGACCCTAAATGAAGGTTTAGTAGAGCTTGGAAGCCATAGATTCTCGAAAAAGTGGAGAAGAAGAACAGTGCCTTAACCGCATGGCTTTTTATGCGGCAGTTCCCCCTTGGCCGTAATGAGCCCAACTTTCCTTAGCCGCATGGCTCTGGTTGGCCCGTGCCGTATGAGATCTTCCCCGTAGCCGCATGGCCTTGATTGGTTCTCGGCCGCATAGGCCATAGTTCCCCTTTCAGCCGCATAAAATCCTGTTTTCTTAGCCGTATGAACCCGTTCCCTTCTAGCCGCATGAGCCCGCATCCCCAGCCGCATGTGCCCGTTCCCTTCTAGCCGCATGAGCCCGCATCCACAGCCGCATGCGCTCGTTCCCTTCTAGCTGCATGAACCCGCATCTCCAGCTGCATGCACCCATTCCCTTCTAGCCACATGAGCCCGCATCCCCAGCCGCATGCGCCCGTTCCCTTCTAGCCGTATGAACCCGCATCCCCAGCCGCATGCGCCCGTTCCCTTCTAGCCGCATGAGCCCGCATCCTCCAACCGCATGCGTCCTGTTCCCCTCCAGCCGCATGAGCCTAACTTCCCGAGCCGCATGCGCTCTTTTCCTTGGCCGCATGAGCCCCTTTTCCTTTTCTAGCTGCATGTGCTTGTTTCCCTTAGTCGCATGGCTCTTTCCATAGTCCTTATCCTTTTTTTATTATATTATTATTATTATTATTATATTGGAATGTTACAATTATGCTCATGTTTCCTGATCTTCTGTGTAGCTTGGGTCCCTTGATAGAATGCTTGTACCATGTAAATTCTGTACATGATCCATGAACACGATAGTGGCCCGCCGTGGTGCACTCTTGATAAGTGAACCTAACATGATATACCTTGATATGATATTGTGACCGCTAGCTCGACATGACAAGAATGATTGGCCTGGACACCGTGGGTAATTGTGTTTGTGCAAGTGAACCAGTATTGTCTTACATCATGTGTAGGACGGGGACCCCTGAGTACCACGGTCAGGAGTACCTACTGAAATTGACTAAGGCTAATAACTAGAAAATCCACTAGTCATGGAGAGATTTCCCAGCTACAGGCAATCCCGTTATCTGAGCGCCCCATCATGGGATTTATAGCCTACCGTCGAGTAGGGCACATTTCCAGCACACTGTCATGTGTTGTACCTACCAAGCTACTTAAGGGGACATGCGTTTATTGGACGATGTACCCACATGAATTCAATCCCCAAATTGCGTCTGGATAACCTGGATGGTCTGCAAGGCTTGTGGCTGTTGGAATAATCTTATTTCATCTTGCTAGTAACTAGGCCTGTGATAACCCTAGTTAGTTAAAGTATCAAGCCGTACTTGTTTGTTTGGCCGTAAATGTTGAATGGAGTCTAAGTCTTGCCCTGTTCCGGTACCTGGTTACTTCAATAACATGTTTATTTATGCTTACCTTAACAATAATGATCAGGGGCCAAGTTCTGTTCAGACGAAGGGTTACAACCCCGGTCCTTGTTTGATTTAAGGGTTGTAACCTGGCTCCCGGAGCAGTTATGTGTCCTCTCTTCATTTATTGTCTTATTGCACCCTATGTCATGCTCGTCATGTTTTACTTTACCAACAAGAATTTGAGATGGGTTTCTATTTAGGTGAAGGATTACAACCCCGGTCCTTGTTTGGTTTAAGGGTTACGACCTGGCTACCTGAATGGTTTTTTCGTACTCAATTTACTGTTTTTGGCTCTGTTATTATCAGTTTTCTTTATATATAATTATCTTTAATATCCATTTATTATTTGCTGGTTTTAGTTCCTAAGTGAAGCCTCCTTTGTGGTACTTGCTCTTTCTAGGGTCTGACCCAGCTGGTTTTGTATGGCCAGATATCGGAGCAGCTCCAGAGGATCTACCTATCTTCCAGCCAGATGGTGACCACCAGGCGTAACCCTGGCAACGAGTGGGTTCCTTTTGTTCTCCTACTTTATTGTATAAATATTCTTTTGAGGCCTTTAGCCGGAGAGCATGTGTTAGCTCGTATTGTACCTTTATTTACTGTTTGCCTATGGGCTGTAACATGATTTACAAATTCTAGGGTTGATCATGTATGACTGAAACTCTTGCTAGTCTTGACATTTTGTACGACTAGCTTCATGATCATCCAAATATGTAATGTATGGGATGCCTTACTATTGTATATTTGGTACTCTGATATCTTGTAACAATTATCGCTTGTTTGAGATTGAGACAATAGACTTGTTCATGACCATAAGAGACTGATGGCTTGTAGTTAAACCCTCATGTATCTTGACAGCCGTGACCGTATAGAGAGGTGGGTTGTACTTCAATATACGTAGCTGGCTATGTTTGCCCCCGCTCTTCAGTATTCTGGTTCTGGGGCGTTACACTACCCAAGGCGTCGTAGAGATCGATTTGACTGGTGGGCAGTATGCAAGATTAAATTTAGAAATACATTCAACGTTGGAGACCCAGCATACCAAGAGGACCAAATCGAAAAGTCCCAATACTTGGTAAAACATTCGGATACCATGGATGTTGAAAATATTGTTGAAGAAAATAGAGGGGAGGAAGAGGTTGATACACAAGACATAGATGTCAACCAGGGAAGAAAGAGTCATCTTGTCCCAACTATCGAGGATGAGGATGAAGAAGAAGAAGAAGAAGAAGAAGAAGAACTTGATGAGGATGAGGATACAGATGAAGTCGATGATGAGGATGAGGATGAGAATGAGGACGATGTTGAGGACGAAGACGAAGACGATGATGATGATTAGATTAAATATCAGTATATATTAAAAACACTTTCAATTACGTGATTTTAGTTTAACCCCATAAAAACACTTATAACTAACTTATATGAATTCAGTTTAAGCTTCTGCATATTCTTGTTGCAGATGGCACTCCTAGTTGTTTTTTTCTTTGCAGCTTCACTCGTCGCCCTGCTGATGGCTAGCACTCATCGTGGTGGTGGTGTAGGCCGTGGTGGTGCTGGTGGTACTAGCCGTGGTGGTGGTGGTGGTCGTGCTCGTGGAGGTAGTCGTGGTCGCATTCAGCCTTCCCGGGCGGTGTCCCCATCTAGCGCGCCCGACCCGGAGAGTACCCCGAGCACAGACTCATCCCGCCGTCGATCTACCCAGGGGCTATCGACACATTCGTCGATGGGGTCTCCATCCGCTAGCGGATCCGTTCCGCCAGCGGATCCACCAGTAGATCCACCAGCGGCTGAGCGAGTGGGCCCCGGAGTACCTCCACATTTAGTTACATCCAGTGACTGGCAAGTACATGCGCGGAGCCACGGATCCGCCAACGCTACTAGAGTGGCTGATAGGCGTGTTCCGATGAGAGCTGTGGTCCGCGAGTAACATGTAAGTAAATTTAAGTTAATTTAATAAATTTATTTTATTTATTCAAGTTAATAATACAGTCGTTGCTTCTTTGTAGGTTTTTCCCGTAGGATGCTACCAGGCTTCTAGGGCAGATTATCCGGACCAACTACCATGGCCCCACGTCAATTTCTTTGAGGTGCCCCAAGACTTGCAGTACCTCTGGCTCGACCAGATGAGGGTATATATATATATATATATATATATATATATATATATAAATAATATATATATATATATATATATATATATATATATATATATATATATATATATATATACATATTATATTGGTTAATTATTAATTACACTTTAATCAAATATTTTTTTAATATCGTGATAATTGAATTTGTATGTCAGAGGACCTACTGGTGGCCCGCCTATCGTGAGGAGGCGATCCGCAAGACCTATAGAAGTGCCGTCGGAAAGAAGATCCGGGATGCGGTGTAGAGGCTTTTTCTAATGATAGAGGCAATATATGGGTGATGGCAAGAAAGGGTTGTTCCCTTGAGTTGCTAGATAGCTTTGATCAGGCTGTTACTGTATCTTTTCAAAATGAATCGATTCAAACTCCACTTATGTTCACATTTGTACATGGGCATAGTATGGAAGAAGGAAGGAGAGAGTTATGGGAGAGGCTTCTTCAATTTAGGTCTGGTCATCAGCTCCCATGGGCGGTGGGGGGTGATTTTAATGCTGTGGCCAGTTCGGAAGAAAAAATTGGCTTAAGGCCTCCAAGTCAGCTATCTATACAAAACTTTCTTAATTTCCAAATAGCGACAGGAGTTTCTGAGCTACCTTACACTGGGAGCAAATTCACTTGGTTCAAATCCAAAGAGGGTGATAAGCAAGGTTCTCGTCTCGATAGGATGCTGGTTACAGCGGATTGGCTGAGTATTGCACCTCTTTCTCTGGTGGATCATTTAAACAGGGCGGAGTCCGATCATGCACCACTCCTTCTTAAGCTTTTATCATCCCAAGGGGGAGGTCGTCGGAGCTTCCGGTTCTTAGCTTTTTGGACTAAGCATGATACTTTCATGCAAGTGGTTGAGAATGCTTGGAGAAATGTTGATCATCCCAATGGTCTTGTGAGGGTTAGTTTGCGACTAGCTGCATGCAGGAAAGCACTTTCAACCTGGAGCCACCTTACGTTTGGAAATATTTTCCAGGAGGTTACAAGGGCGGAGGATAATGTATTGGCGGCAGAACTGGAATTTGAAGCAGATCGATCCAGTAGTAAGAGAATTAATTTGCAAAAAGCAACAGCTATACTTAAGCAAAGACACTCTGTGGTGGACTCATTTTGGAAACAAAAAGCTCGTGTTCGTTGGGATGTTGAAGGGGACCGAAACACGAAGTATTTCCATGACTGTGTTAACAATAAGAAGCGTAAGCTTACCATTCATCATGTTGTGGATGATAATGGAGTCCGTCGACAAGAACTGAAAGATATACAGCAAGTGGCTAATGCATATTTTGAAGAGCAGTACAAATGTTCGGGTACATGTACCGATGACGAGTTCATGCGGGTCATCCCCCGTCTCATTTCGGATGAAGAAAATGAAAGCCTTATAGCTGAACCTACAAGGGAGGAGATTTATGACACCATACGTAGTATGGATGTTGATAGTACAGGGGGTAATGATGGCTTTACTGTTTTATTCTTCATCAAGTGTTGGAGTATAGTTGCGGAGGATATTCTGGAGGCTGTCTCCTTGTTTATGGCAGGGTTTGAACTGCCGAAAGCAATCACTAGTACGGCATTAATTCTCATTCCAAAGCATAATAACCCCACACAGATGTCAGATTTCAGGCCTATCAGTCTGTGCAATGTGATCAATAAGATTATGTCCAAATTATTGGCCAGAAGATTGGGTACTATTTTACCGAAGCTCATATCATTAGAACAAAGTGGTTTCGTCCAGGGGAGGGAGATTGTGGATAATATATTGCTAGCCCAAGAATTGATTAGTTTGATCAACACCAAACATAGAGGTGGAAATATAGCTATGAAGCTTGACATGACCAAGGCGTATGACAGGTTGGATTGGAGTTTCCTTATGAATGTTATGCGTCGATTTGGTTTTGACGAGAAATGGATTAGTATGGTGTTCCGGTTGATGAACAATGTGTGGTATTCTACAATTATTAATGGGGAGACGTCGGGATTTTTCAAAGCTTTTAGGGGTGTTCGTCAAGGCGATCCGCTCTCTCCAGCCCTCTTCATCATTGCTGCAGAGGTCCTATCAAGGAATTTGAATAAACTCCTATCTTTGTCTTCATTTTCTCATTATTATTCTCCCAGTGGATGTCCGGCGATCACTCATTTAGCTTTTGCTGATGATATATTAATTTTCTCCACCGGTGATGTTCGTTCTGTACAACTTATTCATGGGATATTGCGGAGATATGAAGAAGTATCTGGCCAACAGGTAAATGCTAGTAAATCCTCAATATATGTCTCTGATAACTTTGATCGTCAGGAAGAGCTTCAACATATCACAGGTTATGGTATCAAAAAGCTTCCTTTCACATACCTTGGCTGCCCAATGGCAGTAGGCATGAGGAATGCATCATTATATGAAGATCTTATTCAGAAAGTTAGAAGGCGATTAGAAGGATGGCAGCAGAAGACATTGTCATATGGGGGAAAATTGATTCTTATTAAATCTGTCCTTAATTCGATTCCAATGTACACAATTGCTGCGTGTAGCCCCCCTAAGACAGTTATCAATCGTCTTGAGGACATGTTTGTAAGATTTTTTTGGGGTTCAAATGAAGGAGTGCAGAAATACATTTGGTCCAGTTGGAACTCGATAACTAGACCGATTGTTGAAGCTGGCTTAGGCGTGAGATCTCTCCAGGAAACTATGGATGCATTTACGACTAAGTTGTGGTGGAAATTAAAGACTAAGGATGGGCTATGGCAGCAGTATATGAAGGCTAGGTATTGCAAATTCCAGCCGTTGGATGTTGTCGGCGCTCCACAGAAAAGTTCGCAGGTTTGGAAGCGTCTTCTTAGGGGTCGTAATATGTCGAATCAGTTTATTATTCAAATGGCTAATGGCGAATGGATTTGGTCTTCAACTCCTTCAGGTAAATTCTCTGTTACTAAAGCTTGGGAAGTTATCAGGATAGCCGCTCCACGACAACAGCATTATTTGCATATTTGGAGTACATGTATGCCTGTCAAATGGTCAATATTATTATGGAGGGTTTTACATCACAAACTGCCAACAGATGAGCTAGTTCGAAGGATGGGGAGCTGCCTACCATCGAAATGTCACTGCTGCAATGAAGAACCACAAGAGGAAACAGTAGAACATATTTTTGGTGAAGGGGAACTATCTACTAATACATGGGCTGTCTTCAGTTCTGAATTTCAAGTTCATTCTCATCATAGTAACTTGCTTCAGCGGTTCCAAGCTTGGTGGACTGGCCCTAATTTGCATGTGAAGGAGATTGTGGTCGGGGCTATAGTTTGGGTATTATGGAAAAATCGAAACAAATGGCGGTACGAGAATTTCAAATTTCCAGAAGCTTTGATTCAGAAGGAAGTTCAGCGTCAACTGATGAAGGCATTGACTACATGCAAGCACAAGATTAGTATTCCTACTAGTTATATCTAGTGATGTATGTTTCTGAATTTCTGTTCTAGTTGATCAATAAAAGGAGTTTTCAAAAAAAAAAAAAAAAAATATATATATATATATATATATATATTATACGTGTGTGTATGGATATACATATATATAAATAAATATTATATACGTGTATAAGTGTTTGTATATATAAATATATATATAAATATGTGTGTATATGAATATGAATATATTTTAATATAAATATATTGTACGTATACGAATATATATAAATAAATATTATATATTATGAAGGTGTATGAATATGTATAACTATATATTACATATGAGTGTATATTTATTTATATATAAATATATATATATATATGTAAATATATACGTGTATACATATGTATATGCGAATATACGTATATATATATATATATATATATATATATATATATATATATATATATATATATATATATATATATATATATATATATATATATATGGGTATATATATATAATTGTATTAATGTTAATATAGAATAAAAAGAAAAAGAAAAAAAAACAAACAAAGAAAAACAAAAAAACCAAACACCAACTAGCCAGGCCGAAGTCCCAGCCTAGCCCAACCACAGTGGTCCCAGCCCAGCCCGACCTTGGTAAAGCCCCCACAGCCGAATGAACCCTCCCCCCCCCGCGCGCGACTATATGTAGGAGAACGCGAGAGAAAGGAGGAGGAAACTCTAACCCTAAACTCGAACCCACGCCCCAGAGTCGCCTCCGACCTCCTGGCGGCCGTCCTGACCGCACGCCACCATGCGCATCGCCGGAGGACGGCCACGCCGCACCCGCGCGCGAACAGGCTGGCAGCGACTTCACAGCGACGGTTCGCAACGATCGCTCGATCGTTTCGCGAGCCGCTTTCTCAGGTATGATCCCGATATATTATACGCCTTCGATCCCCATCAATTAGTTTGATTTTAGGTAAACCATATCGTCCAGAAAATCGAACCGGAGTTCGGGAAAAACCTGTCCCAAAATAGGACGTTTAACAGTCCAATCATCCGTATTCGAGGATCAATTTCGATCGATCCAGTGACTGTTTATAAATTCTACTTGAACACATGTTTAAACGACCTATAGGCCTTCACAAAAGTTTTTACAGAAGCCAAAACCATCGACTAAGTGTTGAGTAGTCGAATCTCAAACTTTGACGAAAACCTGTTTTAAAAACATGAAAATTCATCCACACGACGTGCGTTCCGCCAATCCGGGCGACGTGGTCGTGCACCGTAAGCATCGAAAGCTGCGTAATGGCTTCGTGGTCGTATGGGCTTTGACGAATTCAAATTGGTCGCATGTGCGCGACGAATTTGATGCGTATCCGTCGAAATTTACCATATCGTGCACTTTGCAATTTCTTAATTACTTTGTACACGCTCGTCAGATCGAGACGAAACTTGTGCCATCGGGACCGTATCATTTTTCTGGTCCTGTATGCCAAGTTTGGTCCAATTCTGAGACAGTTGATAAAATCACCGTTTTGCGGGCCCCACGGTTCTACTCAACGGGCGATTTTGTGTACGGCCTACCGGAATCCAACTTTGGACATACGGTTGGGTTCGTATCGGAAAACCGGATCCATAGACATGTAGTTTGACGACTTTAGAGACTATTGATCCTGACTCGCTTTTCGGTACAAAGCGGGTCCAACGACGGACATCATTTTTGTCCGAAATTACCGTTTTGCCCCTGTATCCAGAATTGGACTTAAGGACAGACAATCCTAGCTAATTTGACTATTCTAAGAACGTTGGTAATATTTATTTCAGCATCTGGAGACTTCTGCATGTGTTGACTGATTGTGGCTCATTGAGTGGTATGGTATTATTGGTTTCTCCAGCTAAGGACCTCAGGCAAGTGCACTTTCTGATTGCTTTCCGATTAATAATAGTCTTTTCATTTCATGTCTATATATATATCTTACTGCTTGTTGAAACGCTCGTCACACGGAGTAGTCGGGAGGAGAAATATCTTAGTATACATGTAGACTACCCAGAACTATCCCATTTGTCTAATCTTGAATGATAGCAGCTGCACACGACACGTGCGGTGTGCAGTATTTACCCCTAGCCGTTCACATGTTAAAAATGATATTTTACACCACATAGGTAGATGTCTTTTATTTTTTCTTTACTTCTCTATCGTGCTATGTCATCAGTTATCTTCCGGTTTTTATCTCTCATATGTTATTTTCATGTCTTGTTAATTCTATTGTATTTTTGCATTGTCGTTAGTTTGTGTACTTGTTCCATTCCTGACTGAAAACCAACATTTTTTAGGTTTAGCCGCGATCACTCTTAGCATTGGGAAGGCTTGGGTATGCTGAGGTCAACCTAGAAATAGAAAGCAGTTGTATCAATTCCATTAAATGTAAAGTCTTGTATTTTCTTTAAATATAAATCTTGTAAATGTTGTAATAAATTTAGAAATATGAATGAGCAGCAAATATGATTTTTGAGCATTTATTTCTTGCGGGCTTGATAGTGTTCTACCGCCGACTCTGCGGCGTAGGCTGGCTTGGACACGTCTCGTATCCGGAAAAGCGGGTGCGGGTCGTGACAAGTTTTTGTGGTGGCCTATGCAGGTCAGATTTCACAAAAGACTGTGAACTCGTGATGGTACGTTAGTCGTACTATTGCGAGCCTGCACCCAGGAAATGCTCATTCCTAATTAGGATTAAAATAATTTAAGAGAATGACTTGGACTAGGAGTCCCTTGTTTAAATTGACCGTTGGGTAGTTAAGGTTATTAGATAGGTCATGAAATTCAGATAGCTTGCTAGATCCCTATAGGTACACTATTATTTTTGATATGACAATATGACCCCATGTGGATATACTATTCGCTTGGTATGTTAGACTTGCCTAGAATTAAGGCGTTAATTTTGATAAAACTGTTTAATTTTTTGTTGCTTTATTAGATATAAATTTTATATCATAAGTTAGAATTGTCTGTTTTAAAAATCCTCTTTTGCTGTAAAGAATTAGTTTATAATTTCTGATTCTGTTATTCGTGTACGAATCTCGAGTTAGATTTTGATTCTCACAAAACTCGAACTACTTGTGCCTCCTTTCCAAAAATCTCGCGTACTTATATTTTGACTATCTTGACCAACGCTGCAATTACAGTCTAGTTTTTGCAAGCCTACTCTTTTATCAAGCTTGATTCAAGACATATGTTTATTGGGGACGCCTGATAACATATTGTCAAATCAGAATCATTGTATCACGGTCTGATCAACCATGATGCATTTGGTTCGCTTTTTATTTAATTACCCTACGTGGATTGAGATATAGAGGTATCCAGGATCTCATCCACGATTGCTTTGACAATTCTTCTTGAATTATGCATTCGCCTTTTGAATCACGAAATTGTATTCAGTGACATCTCCCTCGAACTCTTTATTATTTTGTCTTCCACCGATTTGGAAAGATGAAAGCTCGTGATTGGTAAATAGAATACAGAGTATCCCCGTGGCTATGATAGTTGTATATATGAGTGTAGCTACCATCGGCCAGCCATGTGATTGAGTTACTCGTCCTCCTTTCGACACTAAATCTACTATCTAGATCTTCTAGTCATTGGAAAAGCGGGTGCGGGTCGTGACATACGGTTCATAACCTTCGAATGGCGCATTCGAAGAAGGAGTGGCTCTGGCGGGACTACTATGAGCAGATGTTGGAGAAGATGGATACTCCTGCCTTCAAGAAGAAATCGAAAAAAGAGAAAGCGAACCGACGGGCCGCAGGGCTACATACGGGGGGATCAAAGCCCCACGCAGCGATGCTTGCAGATCTGGTAAGATATCGCAAATTCATTCACTATCTAATTCGGTACTATTAATATACTTAATTAATTAAATTCTATGAATATTTTGTATGCAGACCCAACATGCGTTGAAGGAGGAAAAACCTGCTGACTCGATCACCATGCATGATGTATTCCAGCATGTCCATAAGAGGCGGAAGGATGGGAGCTTTGTCGACAAAAGGGCCAAGGCGACGGATGTAAGTACTTACGTTTATGAGATTTATGTTAGAATTATAAGTGTTTAGACAATAACTTAGGAAAACTTAGGATTCAGACAATAACATAGGTAAACTTAGGATTCAGACTATAGGGTAACATAGGATTTAGATTATAACTTAGGTAAATTTATAGTATAATAAACACATTAATTTGATAGGTTGCGTATCGTGAGGCCCTTAGTCGGATTCAGCCATCTACTCCCGAGGATGTCGACGAAACGATGCCCGTCGGGATGCCCTCTTCTACGGCCACTCGCTATAACGACTTATTCGTAGATACCGTCGACGACTACAGGAAAGGGCGCGTGTACGGAGTCGGCACACTGGCTAATTTGCACTCGACAACTCTGAGATTTCCACCTTCTCCGCCTCCTCCCGCGGCCCCGGCAGACGATGATGTGAGGTCCCAGCTTGCGCATCTGAACAAGGCGGTGTCGGAGATTCGGACGCTGTTGTCCACATACCTGCGTCCTTCTACTGGTGCTGCCGGTCCGTCTGCTACCGGTCCGTCTACTTGTGCTGCCGGTCCTTTTAGTGCTGTCGGTCCTTCTTTCGTCGAACATCTTTCTTTTGACCCTACTACCCCTATCGTACTGCCTCCTACTTTGACGGCCCTCCTTGACATGATGACGCCAGAGCAGCTGCGCCAACTTCCAGGCCATGTCTACGAGGGATTGCTGCCGTACTTGGTAGACGAGTATATGAGTCAGGCGCAGCAGGGCGTACCACCACCAGCGGACGATCGCACCCTTCGTCGTTGATGTTTGTATTTTTGGGATTATTTTGTTTGTGTTGGTGGATTTTGGATATTTTGAAAAATGTTTAAATATTGAATATTTGTGTGTTTTGTGTGAACAATTTGAATGCTTAGGATTATTCGTGTTTTGTGTGTTTATTTGTGTGTTAATTGTTTGTGTTTTGTATATTGGAATTGTGTATATTGGAATTGCTTGGGATTATTTGTGTGTTTTGTATATTGGAATTGTGTATATTGGAAATGCCCAGTTTTATGCTATTTTTTTTCAAAAATTTCCTAGCTACCGACGGACTGGCGACCAATTTCCGACGGACTATCCGTCGCTAACTGGGGGATTCCCAGTTAGCAATGGATACGCGACTAAATGCCGACGGATTATCCGTCACCAAGGTTCTGGAATTATGAAAGATTCACAGGACAGGGCCGACGGATATTCCGTCGATATGCCGTCGCTAGTAGTCGGTAAAACATTGGCGACGGATAATCCGTTGCTAAAATGGCGACCGATTGGCGACGGTCTAGCGACGACTCACGACGGAGTAACGACGGATTATCCGTCGCTAATGTTCTGGAAATATGAATAATTTACAGAACCGGGTAGACGGATATTCCGTCGCGAATCCGTCAAAACTTAGCGACCATTCGCGACTGATTGGCGACGGAATTTGCGTATCAGAAACTCTCTGATATGCATTTACCGACCAAATAGAGACGGATATGTCCGTCGGTAAGTGATACGTCATTACTTCTTTTGATACGTGATTTGACGGTAATCCGTCGGCGAGTCGTCGCAAACTGCACGAGTATGGTTGACGGCAGTCCGTCGCTAATTTGTCGTTGGGCGACAACTTGTCGACGGATTGTAGTTAGCGACGAGGCTTTTCTCGATGACCTTTTTTAACCAATATCCGTCGACCATCTGTCGGTAATTACATTTACCGACGGATTTTTGACGAATATAGCCGTCGCTAAATCGATAAATTTTTGTAGTAGAACCTGACATGAACTCCTCTAGCAAATGGAATCTCCTCCTTGCTCTTGGCTCCACAATCCTTATAGGCTCATTCTTCTTGAAAGAATGAGAGAATTTGGTAGAGGAAAGAGTGGATTTGGGAGAGAAATCAATAGGGTTTGCTCTCAAGTTGGAGAATAACACCAAAATGGAAAATGGTTGTAAAATAAGATGGGAAGAATCCTCCCCTCCTTGGTCGGCCATAAAGGTTGGGTTAGGGCTAATGGGAAATGTCTAGCTAGCCCCTAATTTGTCCCTTTTGGTTAATTTAAGTCATACAAGAAATTGGGTTCAAATTGGTCAAAGTTCTAATATCTAAATGAACTAACTTGCCATGTGGGATTAGTCTAAATGCACTAGCCTAATGAGTTGGGTTTGTGGGCAATGCCTAGCTAATCCATGGGTTCCGACTAGAATCTAAGCTAACCGGGCCACTAATACAAGTCAAAACTAGAAGAGTCTCTAACCCGACTAAATAGTCCCCAAAAAATACAATACTAATAAATAAATATTCATAAAATATTAGAATATAGAAAATGACAAATTTACCCTCATTTCTGAAAATAGACAGTTACATGGTGCTCCTGCTTATCTTCATGAGCATCGTCGTACTGCTCCTGCTCCTATAGTTCAGGCTCGTCCTCCACCTCTAGTTGACCCATCATCTGCTGACATCCATCATACTCATCCTCCCGGTGGTGTTACTCTTGAGTCACTTCAGGCTCTCATGATGGATCAGTTTCGGTCAATGAACTTTCTTACCACCCTTCAGCTTCAGGCTATATCCAACTCTGTGTGGGATGTTTCGTACAGCCTTGCTCACAACCCTAGTGGTCCTATTCCCATGGTTCGTGATCCCACTAGGCTTTGGTATTGCATTGATGATCCAGAGGCTCAACGATACTTTGACCCTGCTGTTGCCCGTTATGATCTTAACCGTTCGGCTGAGACTGGTCCTTCCAGGGCGGCAGGTGCTCCTGATGATGATGATGAAGATGATGATTAAGGATATATTTCCTCGTGATAGACCATCACTGGTTATGTTTTTTGTTTTTTATGACTATGTATTAGTGATAAATGCTTCTTTTAAGCATTATCAGTTTCAGTTTATTTGATTAGTTGTATGAACTCTCTACTACTTCAGTTTTATGACTATGTATGAACTCTCTATTATGATGATTGTTGGCCTATTCAGCCATGGTCAAACTGATTTCGATAATTGACTTAAAACTCGAGCTCAATATGGAAAGAAACAAAAGATCGTATATTTCGTCTCAACTGTATTTTTATACTTTATTTTATATTTTCTTTTATTGAGTCTAGAAAGTTATGCGTCGGGATCATTGGCATTTAGAAGTTCTATCCTGAACCAAAAACAAACCAATCCATTCTTTGATCCCAAGCCAAACCAATATCCAAAAGTCTAACCAAATCAAATGACCCTAAAACCCAAGCAACCGAACTCGGGCCGAGGTTTGCTCGAACTCGGACTGAACTCGGTCCCCTTGGATAACTCCTGATCAGCTGCATTTTTCTATTCTTTTGGATCTACAACGTTCAAAATTATAAAAGTTAGCCTACCGAGTTTTGCCTGAACTCTGTCCTAGAAAATCCTATAAAAAGAGAAGAATTTCCCATTTCTATTCACTCATTCATTCTTTATCTTCTCTATCTATTTCTAAGCTTTCTATCTATCTTAAAGAGCACAAATCTTCAAATCTCCAAGACAACTACCATTCTTCTCGTGCCTGTGGTTTCCGATTAGGAGTATTCGAGTTATACCAGCTTGGCGTATAAAATCTTTCTTCAAAAAGATGTTTGAAGTTTGATCGTGAACTTTGGATAAAAATACGATGGTGTTGAAGTTGGCGTGTTCTTCGGAGTAAAGCACGCAGTGTAACCTCTATTCAAAATAGTGGTTTATAGCGAGCAAGAGTTCTCGCAAACTGGACTAGTCCTCTCAGAGGGAAACCAGTATAAACCTTGGTGTTTACGTATTATTTTCTTGCCTCCACTTACTTATTGCTTTACTTCATTGCATTTAAGTTTACTTATATATTTGCTTCACCTGCTTAGTTTTTAAATTGGTAAATATTTTTTGCTGCACTCTATTCACCCCCCTCTAGAGGTGCCATCGATCCTACAGTATGATGTCTTTTCTATTATACACTTATGTTCGTATGCATTATGAATTATGCAGAGATACTCCACTCTATTTTCTTCAGTTGTCTCAATATTTTTTTGTTGAATATCCTTAAATAAAACTCAACAACGTTCTTCCGAAACATAGAGAATATAAGGCATCTTCAGTAGTAATTTGGTAACATTGGACAATATGAAATGGGTAATTCCATGCCCCTCTATTTGATTAGATGTACCATATAGGATTGTCAACGAGTTTTGCTTAGGGATGAAGTTAGAAAATATATCTGTTCACAGAGGTTAGTGTGCGTCTTGCATTGTCGACCAGACATCTAGCTTCTCCACTTTCATTCTTGAGAAAAAATTAAGTTTGGTAATATATATGAAAATATATTAATGAAAAAATTATTGTAAATAACAACCAAATTCCTGAATAAGAAAAGTTTATTTCATTATTTGTTAATCCTAAATATAATGATTTATTCCTCTATATGTTGGTAAAGTCTCCCAAAACAAATAATGTGTCTAAAGGATTATCTGCTTGGAACACATTGGTCTCTTTGTGTTGTAGCAATGAATGATACACATCTACTTTGCTGGCAGGGAGTGCCGGACTTTAAAATTTGAGACGTAAGGCAAACTCTAAAAGTAGTGCTCTCGAAGCTTAATGTTCATACAAATCTTTTTCATAGACGATAATACAATAGTATTATCACCACAAAATTCAAGGAATAAAATAATAATTAAATATTTATCAAAAATATTATATGTCATAATAAATACTAATAAAATTGAAGATGTTCCAAATTAAAAAAGTTAACCAATGTTACAAACAAATAAAAAGAAAGCTAGCAATGTTTGAATAGTTCATAATGATAATAAGAAGAAGAAGAAAAAAATTGTAACTTGCTCTATTATGCAATTACCTTCAAGAGAGAGAGAGAAAGTGAGGGATATTAACGATGACATAAGGGTAGAGGAGATTGAGAGAATTAGAATGTTAGACCGATGGAAGGTGAGAGGATTTTGACATTGATTGCACCAAGGTTTTTCTTTATCATGACTAACCGACTTGTCTTTTGGTATTCTAATATTAGACATTTAGATATCCTATAACATTTTTTGACCAAACTACCGAACTAAAAGGAGTAGAATGCATGTTTTGAACCTTACTTCAAAATTGGCCACATACATTAAATAATATATTGAAAAACTTAGTGCCCACTAAAATTTTGAACCTAAGGCAGCCGCCTCATAGGCCTCATATCAAGTTCGGGCCTATTTGCAGGGGTACAGTAGGTATGAGACTAATGGTCTCTCTTGCTATAATGATAGCATATAGATTTTACAAAAATAAACGTATGCCAATTCTTTTTCTTTTTAAAGTTTTTATCCCTATGAGCCAACTGAGCATTCTTATTATCATGGTTCCCCGTTGGACATGATTTCTTCCCCTTTTTGCATGGTTAGATTTCTCTTTTTTGGTGTGGCCTCTATTTTGATTCGATCGTTTTTGACATTCAGAATATCCTGCATTGACTTAAGGTAATGGGATGGCATTTATGCTATTGAGACGGGTCTGATCATTCTTCATCAGAAGCTCGTTGTTTTTTCCAGTGAGTAATAAGAGTAGTCAATGTCACACCTCAGTTCCTCAAAACCAAAAATACAATTTGATGTAATATCGTACAAGTCTAAATTATACTTGTACAAGGCAAGAACAAACACAGTCGATAAATCATCTCATAATCAAGTCATTACAATGGAAATAAAAAATGATTGACAAAAGATACATAAAAATAATTCTCTTTATTGATAATTTGTTGTGCAATTACAATGGTTATTAGGCCAAAATAATAATTCGAGTACAACAATGGATCTTATTACAATGAATGATGCTATATGGCTTATAACCCACAAATATAGGAGATTTACAATGTTTCATACATTATCCTTTACAAATAAAATATAACATCTTCCAGAAGAAAAGCTTCAAATTGACAAACGAGCTCCAAATGCCATAGAATGTCCAAACAACTCCTCATACCTGTAGAGGAGGGGATCAACACATTAGGGAATGCACTGGTGAGCGGACTCAACCTAACTCACCTAAACCAACACAATAATCATGTGAGAATAAGTAAAACAGGAATAAACTAACACAATAATTATGTGATCTTTCTACTTTCTCTAAGGTCGGTTAATAGTTTTATAAATAGATAAAGCATAAACATGTCACTAACGTAGTGAATTTTACCCAAGACATCCATCCTTTCTTGCAAAATAAGGCTTAACATTCATAATATATAAATATGTTATGAGTCTGCCCCTGCATAACGAGGATTAAAAGTCATAATATATAAATATTATTGTATTCTTAGTTGGAACAAAACCAACTATAGTGAACATTTTTTTGAGCATTTAAGGCTCATAACCATTGGCCTTTATCAATACCTAAAAGCTCCTTAAATAGCCTAATCATATTTATTTCCACTGAATCATATAAAATATGTTGGGATAGGACATGGGTATATATTTAGTTCCTTTTTCTTGTATCAAGTACGGTGTTTGGTGAAGAAAAACTCTGTCTTTCTTCCTTCTCCCTATGTCTTTCTTCCTCCTATACTTCAAAAAATTATCTTCTTTTTTTATTGTTTTTATTCTAAAATTTTGGGCAAAGCTAAGTTCAGGTCACTCTTCCAAAATTGTGTGCAATGACGGAAAGCCGGTAGTAAGGGGGTTTTACCTCTAGAAGGATTCGAGATAAAGTCTGCACATAGACCTCGAATATTCTCTTAGGGCAGTACTTCATACACGACTTCCCCGAAGACCGATATTCTTAATCTTATTATTTTATATGTGTGAGGTAACATATCCAAAAATCTAAGAGAATATTTGATTAAATATGATGGATTTGAGAGAGAAAGTAATATTGGAGAATTATGGCATATTTATTATGTTGAATCAAGCTGAATATATACAATACAACCAATCTAGAATAGGTAAATACCAGTCTATACTAGGTAATTAATCTCCTACAATAATGCCTCTAGAATAGGTAACTACCAATATATTATAGATAATTAATTTTCTATAAATATCTTACGGCTAGGCAATACTCCAAATCAGGATCCTATTTATTATAATATAATAAAATCGTAGATATTGACATTTATGGTCAAATATCTTTATTATGTCCCGGCAAGATAGAGCACTATGAGGTGATCCCATTCTTGTTCGCCAATTGTTGGAAGCGAGAGCAAAAAAGAAGTTTGGTGAGTGCATCAACTAGTTGGTCAGAGAGAAAATAGAGACAACTCGAAGAGAATCTCCTTGAACTTGTTCCCTGATGAAGTGATTGTCAAGATCAACATATTTCATACGACAATGGAATATCGAATTTGAGCACAGATTTGTTGTACCAATGTTGTCACAATAGATAACCGATTGTTGAGGTATAAAAACATGAAGCACTATGAGTAGAGAACAAATCCAATAAATTTTTGCAATTGTGCTAGCCACAACTCAGTACTCGCAAGCCACGGTCCTTTGTTTCTTTGAACTCCATGATATCAGATTGTGACCAATATAGAAGCGATAGGCACTTGTTGAAGTAAAATCATCTTTGTTCCTACCCCAATCGGTATTCGATTGAACGGAATCAAGTTTGGAAACCTGTTTCCAGACCTAGTGATCACCCGATCATTGGTACTAAATGGGCTTTTCAAAATAAATTAGACGAGAATAGTAAGATCACACGCAACAAATCATGTCTAGTAGCTCAAGGCTATAATCAAGAAGAAGGCATTGACTACGATGAGACATATGCTCCGATTGCTAGACTAAAATCTATTCGTATGTTATGTGCTTTTGCAAGTTTTCTTGGTTTTAAACTTTTTCAAATGGATGTCAAAAGTACTTTTCTTAATGGTTTTATAAAAAGAATAAGTTTTTGTTAAACAACCTCCTGAATTTAAAGATTTTAAAATACCAAATCATGTATTCAAGCTTCGTAAGGCGCTCTACGGACTCAAACAAGCACCTCGTGCATAGTATGAGCGCCTTAGTTCATTCTTACTTGAACATGGTTTTTTAAAAGGAAAGGTTGACTCTACTCTTTTTACAAAATCTACGGATAAGAATATTTTATTAGTGCAGATCTAGGTAGATGATATTATCTTTGGATCAACAAGTGAGATGCTTTGTAACGAGTTTGTTAAGTGTATGAAGAGTGAATTTGAAATGGGCTACAAATCAAACAAAATTCATATGAGATTTTCATCAATCAAGCCAAATATAAAAAAGACCCGCTAAATAAGTTTGATATGGACAATGTCAAACCAATCGGAACTCCTATGGCAATGTCTACAAAGATTGATATAGATGAAAGTGGTAAACCAACTGAAGCACGTAAGTACAGAGGTATGATTGGTAGTTTAATTTATTTAACTGCTAGTCGTCCAAACATTATGTTTTATTAAACTTATGTACAAGATATCAGGCTTGTCCTAAGGAATCACATGTGAGCGCCGTTAACCGTATCCTACGATACCTTAAAGGTACTTTGACAATCGGTCTATGGTATCCAAAAATTGATTTGTTTGACCTAATAGGTTATTCGAACACAAATTTTGTTGGATGCAAGGCTGATCGTAAAAGTACCAGCGACACATGTCATTTTCTAGGAAAATTCTTAGTCTCCTGGTTTTCTAAAAAGCAAAATTATGTTGCGTTATCAACAGCCGAGGCAGAATATATAGCCGCAGAACGTTGTTGTGCCTAGATTTTATAGATGAAGCAAACCTTGGAAGGCTATCAGTTGTCTTACAACCACATCCTAATTTACTGTATTAACACTAGTTCGATAAATCTCACAAAGAATCCTATTTGTCACTCTGGCACTAAACATATAGAAATAAGACATCATTTTCTTAGAGACCATGTTTCACAAGGAGATATTTGTTTAGAGTACGTCGACGCAGAATGTCAATTAGCTGACATCTTCACTAAACCCCTACCTGAAGACCGTTTAAACTTTATACGAAGAGAATTAGGAATTTTGGACTTTGAAGTTTTATAATTATATATTACTTGACCTGAATATATAAAATTGTAGAAAATATTTTGGTTATAAGTTGAAAGGGCCCTTCTGAACAAAAAGATGTAAAAGTCTAAGTGACACGATGCCAAGTGTCTTTGGACTATCGCTAGCTGGGATCCGGCCCCTACAGCTAACCCAAAGTATCTAATACATTTTGTTCATTTCGGTTACTTAATATTAATTATCTTTCATCAACACAAGCATTTCTAATTAATACTTTGTATTGATGTTAAAATCTATATCAAAATTACCCAAATCTATTCAGACTACCAAGGGACCAAACTCAGACCGAGCTTTAGGCAAACTCGGGCCGAACTCGATCATGGGCAATTTAGAACAGAAGCTGGACAGTCGGGCCCCCTTCTTTATAAACCCCGCATCATCATCTTCCCAAACACAAATAGCAACAAAAACCACCCGAAAACCCTAACCCTAGTTACCCTAAACTCCTTCTTCCTAGCATCCCAAGGTCTACAAATTTGAATTCGGAGTTCTTTCGAGTTTTTCTTCCATATTATCTACTTAATTTTGGTACATTTCTACCTTTTTCTCTACTGTCAAATTTCAATGGCTCTCAAAGTTTCTCATGCTTCCATAAAGAAGTGAAAAATTGGAGAAGCTTCCTCCTCTAATATTCAAAAGGAAGGTTCTTTCTCACTTTTTAGTCCCGCCATGTCGGATGGTGACTATTCTGATGAGTTCATCTTTGTCTCCATTGATGCATCCAAAGAGTGGTTCGCTAACTTTGTCGAACGGACAATTTGTCCAGGGACCGCAATCAACTTCACGTTATTTTCTGGTCACTTATCTGTATTTGAACACTTTAACTTTGAAGAGTTGGTTCAATCTAGTTATCCTATCTGTTCAAATGTTTTATTGTAATATTACGGTCATGAATGGTATGGTTAAATCTAAAGTCGGTGGGATAGACATTGAATTTGATGCCGATAATTTGGCTCTTTTGCTTCATATTCCCAATGAAGGGAAAGCACTAGTGGATATCACCAAAGCTCAATTTCCTGTCCATATGACTTTGATTCATTTTGTGACTCGTTATGTGAACCCAATCCACGTCCTAAAGCTCGCCTTCGACCAAAATTTATTAATGACTATTTCGATGACTTATATCGGAAGGTATTTTCCACTGTTCTTCCCAAACAAACTTCCACCGATGATATCACCTATCTTGAGCTTTCTTCTATTTATCATCTCCACTTACAAGTTCTATTTAGTCTATCATTGTAGCGCCCCGTCCCTACATCGTGTCCCGTTTTCGTCCACGGAGTGCGCGAGAAAGGAACACTGTCGCTATCGATTCGGTCGGGACCGATAGGTCAGAATCGGCCGAGTCGATAGAACGAGAATGGTTGAATTAAGATTCATTCCACGTTATAGAATGGCTTCTTCGGAACCAAGTCCCATATTCAGCGGATTACGCCTCGAGGATTGGCTCTGCGACTGAGTCGGGAAAGACCTCCCATTGCTCTGATTTTCATGACGTGCTTGATTTGGCTTTGGCTTTGTTTTCGTGAATGCGTTTTTCGTGAATGTTTCTGATGGATTTTTTTGACTTGCGTTTTCGAGCTTCACATTCCTCTCAAAATTCCTTGAATTCTACAGTGTTCTAATCAGTTGCTTATGCGATTGCAGGTGATCGTGTAGGCGACGTCAGCGCAGCCAACTGGTCGCTCGCTTGAGGAAATTCTAAGGCGAGTGGCTGACCTCCTTCTCCTCGTCCCTCTACTTTAAAACTCAATATGTGAAGTAAAATGAATGCTTGTCATAATAGTGTAGAATCAAAGATATCGTAGCATGATTCTTCACGAAACACTTGTTATCGACTGGTGGTATTGGAAATAGAAAACATGTTCCTTATACAAATCCACTTAGCCTATGCAAAGCAATGAATGAATCGATTAACATTTATCGCAACGATACGGCTAAGTATGCAAAACGGTCATTGGACAACTTGTCGACAAGGTGTAGTTTCCTCGAACGGTTGCCTAGGCCAAGGGACCGATTCGACCCGGGAGGAACGAGAATAGCAAGCGCCAGCACTTCATCGGCGTAGGTTATTTGGGAACTTTCGCACAGGGCTCGCTACCCGCCGCGAAAGGCTCACAGTATCTAACCGGGCTATAGTTCGCAATGGCTTGACATTGCCAGTGGCCTTCATACCCTTCCACGGCTTAACAAATGCACGGGACACGGGATGAACATGATAGTTGCTTAATGTTATACAATTTCATATGCTTGCCTCAAAACATGTTAACATGTAAATCGAACAGGATGGTTAGAAAGATCATTGAAATTGCTAGCTAACATGTTTACAAAACTTCTTGAATCAAATGTAGAGGTTGAATTTTAATTAGCCATTCGCCAGTACATATGATCGTACTGATCCTCGCTCTTTGCAGGTCCCGCGAACCAGGAAGGACGCGCCAGCTAGCTCGGCAGCGTTCATGATTTGAAGCTTCGGCCGTGCATCGAAGACTTTCTCTGCGACTCCACTTTTGAAGGCTCTCAACAGTACAAGGAAGATGACTCAGCATCCTTCCCATCCAGGTCGCTGGAGTACCTTATTATATATTGAGGGATGTGTGCATTGTATGGAACGGCTATCTCATCGGCACTCTTTTGTAATCGAGTCATGTTGTAGCCTGTGCGACAATGTGTCTTGTATCGGAGTCTATAAAAGATGTTCATTATCAATAAAGATCAAGTTTCCTTTACTTATTGTGTGAATTAATTTGTCTGCGTACTCTCTTAGATCTCGTGTCTCGGATTACCTTATGACTATGCCTTGTGCGATCGCAAATTAGGTTCACACAGCATCACGCCCGGGGACGACTATCGATTCGATGGAATCGGGGCGTGACATAATGGTATCAGAGCACGACTTTACGTCCTTGGCCTCTAATGTCGAGTTTCTAGTCTCAAATCGTTGACCTCGTGTCGATGAGATAAGTTGTTCCATACGCTAAACCCAGGACGTTTTCTGAAACTAATGAGAGTTGCCTTTCTTTTTTCTGCAGTTACGGGAGCTCGGGCAGAGGATGAGGCGAGCGCTTCCAGCGGCTCGAGTACTTCCAGAACCGAGCATTCCGTCAACCCAACAGGAATGACGCCTACTGTAGCTTGACCTTCCGGCGACCCGATGCTGTATGCTGCAAATGCTTGAAATGTAGCAACGTCAGAACGAGCTCCATCATCAACAAGCGGAGGCTCGTCAAGCTCAATTTGAGAATCGGTTCGAGGCTCAATTCAAGATGCAGCAGCAGCAGCTGAATACCCTCCAACAAATCGTACAATCAGTCATGGGCAACAACAACAATTCAACGATGACACCTGCCGTAACCCAGCCTGCGATTCGATCCAACGAAGACGAACCAGAGGCGCCCGTGCTCTCACCTGCGGCACCGAGAAGTTCCAACTTCGACGTGTTAAAATTCACAAAAAGCTGTCGTACTTCCTTCAACGTCACAGAAGATCCCTCGGTGGCGATCGACTGGTTGGAGGAGCTGGAAGATAAGTTCGAGCTTCTAGGTATCGAGGACTCGAAGAAAGTCACGTGTGCTCAACTTCTACTTCGAATGAACGCGCACGATTGGTGGGCTATACAGAAGCGGGCTATTCGACGTAAAAACGAGACGGTGGCGATCTCCTGGGCTACATTCAGAGATGCATTTGAGACCGAATATCTTTTCGCAGCCGTGCGACAGGAGAAAGGAAACGAGTTTATGCAGTTAAGACAAGGGAATATGACTGTACGACAATATACAGCCGAATTCAAAAAATTGGCCAAATTTGCTGGAGACTATCTGCCTACCACTGCAAGTCGAGCTCGATGATTCGAAGTAGGCCTGCATTCTACTATTCGTACTCTTGTCTCGGTACCTGAGTACAAAACCATGGGCAAGGCACTCAACCATACCCTCCGTCTGGAGTCTGAGTATCCTCCTGCTACTACCGGCGCTGTTCACTTTAATAACAAATGCCATAGTAATACGGGAGGCAACAACGCACACAAGCGTCAAAACCACGGCAACGGAGGCGGCAACCAGATGAAGGATCGAGTAGTCTGTGAGTTCTGCCACAAAGAGGGGCACATGGCCATCGAGTGCCGATTGAAGAATGGAGCATGTTTCATGTGCGTCAAAACAAATCCTGTCGCAAGGAACTGTCCAAAAGCTAGGCGGAACCAATGCCCCCAATAACACCATCAGAACCGAGGCCAAGCACCTCGGGCTCCACCGACCGCACAACCGAATGGCCAGGACCGTCGCCCCAATGCTCAGGGCCACGTCTACGCCATGACTCGCAATGAAGTATTCGCATCTGATACAGTCGTGACAGGTATACTGCAATTCAATAATAAACCTGCTCGCAAAGATCGTATCGCCTCTGAATCGCCTCACCCAGAAAGGAGTTGCATTTGAATGGTCAGACGACTGCGAAGCTGCATTCCAAGAGTTGAAGCAACGGCTCGTCTTGGCCCCGATACTCGTACTTCCAGAAGGGACTGAGGGTTTCCAGATATTCAGCGATGCGTCCGGTCAGGGCTTGGGGTGTGTGCTGATACAGCGGAACAATGTGATATCTTTTGCTTCCCGACAGCTAAAGCCGCATGAGAAGAATTATCCCACATATGACCTGGAGTTAGCGACGATTGCGTTCGCATTAAAATTATGGCATCACTATCTTTATGGCGTGGCGTGCACGATCTATACCGATCACAAGAGCCTCAAGTATCTATTCACGCAGAAGAAACTGAACTTGCGGCAAAGGCGTTGGCTGGAACTAATCAAAGATTACGACTTGACTATTGACTATATGTCGAGAAAGGGAAATGTTGTGGCAGATGCTTTGAGTCAGAAGTACATTGCCTCGCTATCTATCGACCGCAGACTGCTACGTAACCTAGAAGAGATAGGCATCGAACTTCGAGTCCGATTTCAGAATGTGCAGTTGGCAAAGTTGCAGTTAGAGTCGAGTTTGCAAGCAAGGATCAAGACCGCTCAGAAGGACGATCCGTACCTGAAGAAGATGCGAAAGCTAATCTCGACGGGTAGGACGACCGACTTTGCGGAAGACGAGACCGGCATGCTTCGATTGAGGGATAGGCTATGCGTTCCGGATGATTCAAAACTTAGAAAAGAGATATTGTCGGAGGCGCACTACGCGAAGTACTCCTTGTATCCCGGCAGTACGAAGATGTACAAGGACGTCCGCACAAACTTCTGGTAGCACGGAATAAAAAGAGATATGGCACTTTTCGTGTTGTAATGCATGGCCTATCAGCAGGTGAAAGCTGAGCACCAAAAATCGGACGGGGAGATGCAGAATCTGGCGATTCCGGAATGGAAGTGGCAGCATGTGTGCTTGGATTTTATTGTTGGTATGTCGAAGACACCACGGGGAAATAATGCCATCTGGGTCATCGTCGATCGACTAACCAAGTCAGTGCACTTTATTGTCATCAAAGTTACTTGGAGCGTTGATTGCCTGGCATTGATATATCTTGATGAGATAGTACGGCTGTACTGAGTTCCAATATATATCGTCTCTGATCGGATTCACGGTTCATGTCGCGATTCTGGAGTAGCCTTCAGTCGGTGCTGGGTACCAAGTTGCAGTTCAGCTCAGCTTACCATCCTCCGACCGACGGCCAAACGGAGCACGTCAATCAGATTCTCGAAGACATGCTACGACTCTGCGCAATTGACTTCAAATCAAGCTGGGATAATCATCTACCTCTAGCCAAATTTGCATACAATAATAGCTATCAATCCAGCATTCAACTGGCGTCGAATGAAGCCTTGTACAGTCGCAAGTGCCGATCACCCATTTGCTGGGACGAAGTCAGAGAGCGGCAGATTCTCGGCCCGGAACTGGTGGAACAGACCATGCAGAAAATTTGGCTCAATCGAGAAAGACTAAAGACTGCGCAGAGTCGTCAGAAAAGCTATACGGACGTTCATCGTCGACCCCTCGAGTTTCAAGAAGGCGATCACGTATTTCTCAAGGTGTCGCCCATGCGGGGAGTTACTCAGTTCGTGGCGAAAGGAATGTTGAGCCCAAGATTCATTGGGTCGTTCGAAATACTCGAAAGGGTCGCCCCAGTGGCCTATAAAATTACCCTACCGTCGGCGCTTGAAGGTGTTCACAATGTCTTCCATGTCTCTCAACTATGAAAGTGCGTGCACGACTCGAGCCACGTAGTAGATTTTGGCCAACTGGAGCTAAAGTCTGACTTATCCTATGTTGAAGACCCAGTTCAAATCATAGAACGCAAGGATAAGCTGCTGCAAAATCGAGCGATCCCTCTCGTTCGCGTCCTCTGGAGGAACCATTCGGTCGAAAAGTCGACGTGGGAACTTGAATCAGAAATGAAGGAGAAATTTCCTTCATTTTTCTCAAAGAGGTAGGTTCTATCCTTAAGTTTCGAGGATAAAACTTTTTATTAGTTGGTTATGGTTTAGTGTCCCGTCCCTACAGCGTGTCCCGTTTCCGTCCATGGGGTACGCGAGAAAGGAACACTGTAGCTATCGATTCGGTCGGGACCGATAGGTCAGAATCGGCCGAGTCGATCGAACGGGAATGGTTGAATTAAGATCCATTCCACGTTATGGAATGGCTTCTTCGGAACCAAGTCCCACATTCAGCGGGTTGCGCCTCGAGGATTGGCTCTGCGGCTGAGTCGGGAGAGACCTTCCGTTGCTCTGATTTTCATGTCGCGCTTGATTTGGCTTTGGCTTTGTTTTCGTGAATGCGTTTTTCTTGAATGTTTTCGATGGATTTTCTTGACTTGCATTTTCGAGCTTCGTATTCCTATCAAAATTCCTTAAATTCCATAGTGTTATAATCAGTTGCTTATGCGATTACAGGTGATCGCGTAGGCGATGTCAGCACAGCCAACCGGTCGCTCGCTTGAGGAAATTCTAAGGCGAGTGGCTGACCTCCTTCGCCTCGTCCCTCTACTTCAAAACTTAATATGTGAAGTAAAATAAATGCTTGTCATAATAGCGTAGAATCAAAGAAATTGTAGCACGATTCTTCACGAAACACTTGTTATCGACTGGTGGTATTGGAAATAGAAAACATGTTCCTTATGCAAATCCACTTAGCCTATACAAAGCAATGAATGAATCGATTAACGTTTATCGCAACGATACGGCTAAGTAAGCAAAACGGTCATTGGACAACTTGTCGATAAGGTGTAGTTTTCTCGAACGGTTGCCTAGGCCAAGGGATCGATTTGGCCTGGGAGGAACGAGAATAGCAAGCGCCAGCCCTTCATCGGCATGGGTTATTCGAGAACTTTCGCACAGGGCTCGCTACCCGCCGCGAAAGGGTCGCCGTCTAACCCGGCTATAGTCCGCGATGGCTTGACATTGCCAGTGGCCTTCACACCCTTCCACGGCTTAACAAATGCACGGGACACGGGATGAATATGATAGTTGCTTAATGTTATACAATTTCATATGCTTGCCTCAAAACATGTTAACATACAAATCGAACAGGATAGTTAGAAAGATCATTGAAATAGCTAGCTAACATATTTATGAAACTTCTTGAATCAAATACAGAGCTTGGATTTTAATTAGCCATTCGCCAGTACATGTGATCGTACTGATCCTCGCTCTTTGCAGGTCCCGCGAACCAGGAAGGACGTGCCAGCTAGCTCGGAGGCGTTTATAATTTTGAAGCTTCGGCCGTGCGTCGAAGACTTTCTTTGCGACTCCACTTTTGAAGGCTCTCGACAGTCCAAGAAAGATGACTCAGCGTCCCTCCCATCCAGGTCACTGGAGTACTTTGTTGTATATTGAGAGATGTGTGCAATGTATGGAACGGCTATCTCATCGGCACTCTTTTGTGATTGAGTCATGTTGTAGCCCGTGCGGCAATGAGTCTTGTATCGGAGTCTGTAAAAGATGTTTATGATTAATAAAGATCAAGTTTCCTTTACTTATTTTGTGAATCAATTTGTCTGCGTACTCTCTTAGATCTCGTGTCTCGGATTACCTTATGACTATGCCTTGTGCGATCGCAAATTAGGTTCGCACGGCATCACGCCCGGGGGACGACTATCGATTCGACGGAATCGGGGCGTGACAATCATCTCTATTTATCATATCCACTGTTCTTTCCAAACATACTTCCACCGATGATATCGCCTATCTTGAGCTTTCTGCTATTTATCATCTCCACTTTCAAGTTTCGTTTAGTCTACCTAAGACACTTATCGTCGCTATGGAACAGTGTCACAAGAAATCATAAAACCTTCTATATGCGATGTATCTTCCGTATATCTTTGAGTATTTCGATATCGTCTTAGATGATTGTCCTCGAGATGCACCATATGCTTATCTTCATGTGCATCGTCGAGTCGCTCCTACTCCAGCAGTACAAGCTCCTCCACCCCCTTCTCTTGATGTTGACCCATCAGCTAGTTTCCATCCTTCACATCCTCTCATATGTGTCACTCTTGAGTCCTTACAGGCCTTGATGATGGATCAGTTTCAATCTATGAACTTCTGTACCACACTACAGTTCCAGGCCATAACTAGCACTATGAGGGACTTTAGCTACAGCCTTGCTCACAACCATGGCGGTCTCATTTCCATGGTTCATGACCCTTCGGTGCTCAATTATTAGATTGATGATCCGGAGGCTCAACATTATTTTGACCATGCTGTTGCTCGCTATGATCCACACCGCATTGCTGAGTCCGGGAACCCTTCTCGGACAACTAATGCTTACGACGATGGGGATGATGATTGAGGATGACGTCTAGAGATACAGTGTCACTATTTACTTCTAGTTGGTTTGTTTATTTCTAAGTATTAGTAGTATATGCTTCTTCAAAGTATTTCTAGTTATGTGAACAGTTTAGTATTTCTGTTTGGCATGTATTAGTTGCTTTTTATTTTCTGAGACAGTTTAGCACTCTATGTATGCATTTGTAGTTATGTGATTTCTTCTATGCTTTACTAGTTTATGCACTATCTGTTGTCATCTATGCTGAGTACGTTCATATTTCTATTATTTTGATTATCTGACAAACGAGAGAGAATTCTATGATACTTAATTCTATGATACTTAATTTTATGTACATATTGAATATTACTACATGTTGCTCTGAAAAATGGCTTGAGATATGTTTTTGCTAGATGTCAAACGTTCTGAGGACAGGACTTGGTCATTTATTGTGGGGATGCAAGCTTATGCACAAGCTAATGTACCAATAAGCAAGCTACTTTCATACCATACAAGCCTACTTTCGAACAAGGTGAACATTTGTTAAGTATCAATCGTAGTTTTATCAAATTATCAAAATGGAGGAGATTGTTGGCCCGTATAGCCATGATCAACCTGATTTCGATAATTGACTTAAAACTTTGACTTTGATACGTAAAGCAAGAAGATTACAGAAGATCGCAGCCGAGCTCGTCAAGTAAACTTTTGATATTTTATTATGTATTTTTTATTTATTGAGTCTAGGTTATTTTTTGAATCGGATCACTGGCATTTAGAAGTTTTTTCTCACAAAAACAAAACCCTTTTCTCTCCAAACCAAACCTATGTAGGACCATTGAGCCCTCTAGAGGGGGGATGAATAGAGTGAGTGCGAGTGCAGCAAAAAATAATCACCAATTAAAAATTAAAAGCAGATAACAATGGCAGTGAATAAAAGGACAGTAAATAAATTTAGCAAGAGATCAGAAAATCAAACTCAGTGGACACCGCGATATATACTGGTTTCCCTCTTGGAGGACTAATCCAGTTGCAGGTACTCTTTCCTGCTGTTAATCAACTATTCACAAGCTAATTGAAAGCTTGCAGTCACTTTACAACACCGTACTTGGTGACAAGTGCACGACCGACTTCACAACATCGTGCTTGGCGACGAGCGCACGACTGGCTCCGAAAATAGAAATGTGTTCTGAACTTGAACGACCTCTTTACAACTCTGACAACCAAAGACTCTAAATCAAATAGATGTTACTGGCTTTGGCTAAGAGATATATAGGTGGAGTATAAAAGCTTTAGATCAATGAAAACACTATTGGATATAGATAGAGAGAAGAGAGGATGAATGATTTGAAATAAAAAATTCTCTTTTATTTGTAGGTGTTTTTGAGAACCGAATTTGGGCAGGGTTCGGATGCAAGGATGTCGCAAACGAACGTTGCATGCAGATTTGGAGGCAACAAACATTTGAATTTGAACTGGCCGAACTCGGTCCGAACTCGGACTGAACTCGGCCAGAGTTCTGTCTAAGTTCATCCAGTACATCGAAGAGTGTTTGGTCCAATTCTGTTTGCATATGATAAGTGATACTTTTGGTAAATAAAATTTTGATGGATAGGTAGGCTTTTTACATAAGTGGATTGTGGATAACCTAAGCCAGTAATACCTAGCCGATTTTATAATTTGTATCATAGACTCACTAAAGATAAAAAATACATAATAAATTGTAAAATGACTCAGACAAATTCCAATACATGAATGCTTCGAAATGATGATTGACATGCTTGCAAATGTTGTAGTACACTTTGGATATTGATTTCACTTGACCTAAAATGTTAGCAGTAGTTTGTATATTTTGTGTATTGACTTAAGTCATTATTTATCAAAATCGGGTGTGACCATTTAGTAATGGACCAAAAATCTCCTCTATTTTGATAAATGACAAACTTGAGTCTATACCAAAATATATCTAAAATATTTGATTGAAATAAAATACCTGATTTGTTTTGTGAAGCTTTTGAAACAAATTTTGTTTGGTATTGCTCTTACTCCCCTTTTGTCATGTTCAAAATATTTTGGCTCCTCCGTAATATGTGAAACCAACAATGTTCACCAGAAGACAAAGACAGAGTAATTTCCACATATAACAAATCACATGAAGGAGTAAACTAAGAGAAGCAGTAAAAAAACTAAAATCTGAGAGTAGAAAACCAACCAAAATGCAACTAACATAATCATCATCAGTCATAACTCAATAGTAAATAACTGTCAAAACAAGTCTAAAAGTCTAACTCATCAGTTTAGACCAGTACATAAAAAATACTACGATCATCATCTAGCATTAGCATCCATGAAACCAACTGAAGTTCTACATCATAGCGGTGTGTCATCACCTCAAGGAGCATCCGGTGGAAAGTAAGCTATAGTAGGATCGAAATGAGTAAAGGTAGCCGCATCATCGAACCTAGGACCAGTAAATCTGGGATGATGGATCATCGGAACAGGATAAGTGGGATCATGAGATCGACTCCAGTGTATATCATCTATGTTGTTCCGCAACATCTATGCCTGGGTGATGTGGCGAAACTCAGCGTCAATGTAACTCCGATGACGTTGAGCTAGAGAGCAACAAAGTCATCAAAGCACTGATAGAAGTCTGGGTCGAAACCAGGAGCAGGGGCTGGAGCAGCAGGGGCAGGAGCCTGAGGATCATCAGCATGAACTGGAGCAGCAGGTTCAACACCATGTGGAGAAGGTGGGTTGGGGTAAGTCCTGGATCTACTTAGCTCAGAAGTAGTAGAAGAGAAAGGACACTGAGAGAGATCAACTCCAAGACATCTAAAGATCTTACCCAAGTGCATGGGGTACAAGAGGTTGCGCCCCATCCTCCTACAACTAATTATCCAAGCAATGAAAGTCTTGGGAAGAGAGAAAATGACACCATAGTGTAGGTGATACATAGCAGACATCTCAAAAAATGTGACCTCATTTGAAGATCCCATCTTGGGAAGCAAAGCAGAGAACACGAAATGATGTAACTCATAAATTTTTTGATTAAGGTGTCGTGAGTACACCCTGCCATTTCTAGGAACAGGACGAGGATGACACATGGCGACCTTGAAAGAATCAAGAGTTATATCCTCAGGAAATTGGACATGATGGATGTCAACTAGGGCTTCACCTACGTCAGGCATGTGAAAAAATTTACTGACATCTGTAGAGTTGAATTCAATTTCTCTACCTCCAACACATGAATAAATACCGCTCTCTACAACTTGTAAGTAACAGTAAAACATGCGAACGACATTGGCATATATATTGTCGACGGTTTTGAAAAAGTCACGAAGAGATAGATTTTCAAATTTAGTGACATACTCAGAGAATATAGTGAAGTTGACATAACGATCGGGACAAATATCTCTATAAGAAAAGTTGTCAAACCAGGAAATAGAAAAGTCTACAGATGGGAAAAGTCCAGCATCATTGTCATCATCGTCGGTAGGACGAGCGGGACTAAATATGCTAACTAGTTCATAGTCAGCGGAGGAGGATCCAGCATGAGAGCCACCCTTGGAAGCTAATTTTTTCCATTTGTGGTGAAGTTTGGGTGCCATAGGAATAGAATTGAAAAAGAGAGAAGATACCTCAAAGAGATTAAGAGAGGAATGAGGAGACTACTTCCGAGCTTCGAAGATCCGCGAAGTAGGGAGGAAGAAGACTAGGAAGTAGTGAAAGTAACTTTGGGGAGGTTCTCGGATTGAAGGATGGTGAAAAAAGATGGGTAAAAAAAAGATATATATAGGCTAGGGCCGGCTGCTTATGTTCTGGAAATTCGCACCGGCTCCATCCGAACTCGGTCTGAGTTCGGCTACTTGTATTTCCAATGTCATTAATGTTGTATAATTGATAAACTTCAATGTATAACATTCATACTTCTTTATTTAATAATTTCTATTACTTTAGGTTAGTTGTAGGGGCCGGATCCCAGCTAGCGGTAGTCCGAAGACTAGTACACCATGTCGCTTCAGGCTATTTGTGCCTGTATGATAGAAGGACCCTTTCGGCTTGTACCCAAAATAATGTCCATTATTGAAGGTCAAAGTTTTGAGTTTTAAATTGATTTAATAATTATACGACATTATGAATCTGAAAATTCAAGTATGTCGAGCTCTCGACGCAGATTGTTAAAGCGGTCTTTAGCTAGTGATTTTATAAAAATGTCTGCTAGTTGATGATCTGTGTCAACAAATTCTAAGCAAATTTCCCCGTGTTGTTGGTGATCACGTAAAAAGTGATGATGAATCTCTATGTGCTTTGTGTGTGAATGACATATAGGATTCTTAGTCAGGTTAATAGTGCTAGTGTTGTCACAATAAATAGGAATCTTAGTGTAGTGCAGATTGTAGTCTTCTAAGGTTTGCTTCATCCATAAAATTTGAGCACAACATCTTTCTGCGGCGATATATTCAGCCTCAGTAGTTGATAGTGCTACATAATTTTGTTTTTTGCTATACCATGAGACTAAGGCTTTTTCTATGAAATGACACGTACCGCTGGTACTTTTATGGTCTACTTTGCATCCTGCAAAATCTGCATCCGAGTAACCTATCAGGTTAAAGGATTTGGTTTTAGGATACCATAAGCCGACTGTTGAAGTTCCCTTAAGGTATCGGAAGATACGCTTAACGGCACATAAGTGTGATTTATTAGGATTTTCCTGATATCGTGCACAAATGCAGACACTAAACATAATATCAGGGCGACTAGCAGTTAAATATAATAAACTACCAATCATATCTCGATACTTACGCTGGTCGACAGGTTTACCACTTTCATCAGTGTCAACCTTTGTTGATGTAGCCATTGGAGTTCCGATTGGCTTTACATTGTCAAAGTGTACTTTTTCAGTATTTCTTTTGTATATTTAGCTTGATTGATGAATGTTCCTTTTGAGTGTTATTTGATCTGAAATCCTAAAAAGAAGTTCAGTTCTCCCATCATGCTCATCTCAAATTCACTCTGCATACACTTAGCAAACTCTTGACAAAGTTTTTCACTAGTAGATCCGAATATGATGTCGTTAACATATATTTGCACAAGAAGAATATCATCACCTAAAGACTTGATAAATAAAGTAGTATCAACTCTTCCTTTTGAAAAACCATTTTCAAGTTAGAAGGCACTTAGGCGTTCATACCAAGCACGAGGTACCGGTTTGAGTCCATAGAGTGCTTTCTTAAGTTTGAAGACGTGATCAGTTTTTGAAAATCTTCAAAACAGGGGATTGTTTCACAAAAACTTTTTCTTTCAAAAATCCATTTAAAAATACACTTTTCACGTCCATTTGAAATAATTTAAAATCATTAAAACATGCATATACACAAAATATGCGGATAGCTTTTAGTCTAGCAATAGGAGCATACGTCTCGTCATAATCAATACCTTCTTCTTGCTTATAACCTTGTGCCACTAGACATGCTTTGTTGCGTAGAACTTGTCTATCTTCACTTAATTTATTTTGGAACACCCATTTAGTACAAACTATTGATTGACCAGTAGGTTTAGGAATGAGTTCCCAAACTTGGTTTCTCTCAAATTGATTAAGTTCCTCTTGCATGGCATCAATCCAAAAATCATCATTAAAAGCATCTGCTACATTCTTAGGTTCTACTTGTGAAATGAAAGCTACATTAGCTGTTATTTCAGTATCTCTATAAGAAGAGTGTGTACTTACACCTTTAGAGATATCACCTATAATGAGCGTCTCTGGATGATCTGGCAAGAACTTTAATAATTCAAATCTATGAGTCAGATCTTCCACAGGACTTTTATCTGTTCTGGCTTGTACATTTTTATCATAAATGTTGCTAGATCTGTGAATATTGAGCTCATCAAAAGTAACGTTAATTGATTCTTCAACAATCATAGATCTTTTATTAAAAATTCTATATCCCTTACTCTTAGCAGAATATTCAAGAAATATCCCTTCATCTGCTTTAGAGTCGAACTTTTCCAAGTTGTCCTTGGTGTTCAGGATAAAACAACGACATCCAAAAACTTTAAAATATGAAATATTTGGAATTCTTCTAAACCAAAGTTCATTAGATGTTTTTTTCGAGATAGGCTGTACTTACAGCTTCTGCCTAAAAGTATTTAGGAAGATTGTCCTGATTCAGCATGACTCTAGCCATCTCGCTTAGAGTACGGTTCTTCCGCTCCACAATACCATTCAGTTGAGGAGTTCTAGGACAGAAAAACTTGTGGTAATATCCACTATCATCACAAAAACTTTTTGAAATCAGTATTTACGAATTCACCACCATGATTACTTCGTATACGAGTAATCATGAAACCTTTTTTGTTTTGTACCTTTTTACAAAATATCTGAAATTCAAAAATTGTATTACTTTTGTTTGATAAAAAGTAAACCCAAGTAAAACGAGAGAAATCATCAACAATAACAAAGGCGTAGAGCTTACCGCCAAGACTAACGACTATACTAGGACCAAATAAATCCATATGTATCAACTGTAAAGGTCCAGAAGTACTTACAGCATTGATGGATTTAAATGTAGACCTATGTGCTTTGTTCTTTTCACAGTCTAAGCATACCATATATCTCTTGAATGATATCTAAGGGAGTCCTTTTACCAACTTTTTAGTGCTTAGCTATGAGATAGTGTCCATATTAGCATGTCCTAGCCTCATATCCACAACCAGCTTTCATCTAAGTTTGTGACTAGGCATCTTCCTGCATTATTAGTACTCTCTAGAAAGAAAACATAAATATTGTCTTCTCTAATCCCTTCACATACGAGATTACCAGATGACATATCATATATTGTACATTTATCTTTTATAAAATTGATGCCATAACCATTAGCTGCCAAGTGACTTATGCTCAGTAGGTTATGTTTCAATTCTATAACTAGACAAACATCTTTTATTACAGGATAATGAGATATACCAACAATGCCATTTCTAATGATATCACCTCTCAGGTTGTTTCCGAAGGAGATATATCCTTCTTTTTTCATTGATAGTGTGGCGAACAAAGATGCATCACCAGTCATGTGCCACGAACATCCGCTATCGAGGAACCACTTGTTTTTAGCATGAGAGGGTTGAGGGTCCACCTACAAAACAAGTAGATGAATCCTTTGGTACCCATTTACTTAAGGGTCCATATTGATTAGTCTTAGGTCTCCAAATCAGTGTGTGATTGTCACCAAGTTTTCTTGCTAGATAATACTGTGATATGTGCCCATGAGTACCACAGTACCTGCAAGTAAGTTTTGAAAATGTGTCAGTTGATTTTGTGTTGACATGCATATGTGGTTTCTTTGAAAACCTATATATGAAAGTATGGTGATATTCGTGTTTCTTACGTACTTTCTGTGTTTTAGTCCTCTTAGGTGTATGCTTAGCAATAGGACTAATTTTAGGCTGTGTCACAGGTATAGCCTGTTTGCCTAACTTGATTTCTAACTTTATAGAAACCGTATAAGTCTCTTCATATTTAGCGGTCATATCAATGAGTCTTTGCTCTGTGACTAAGTGCTTCTTCTTCTCTATGTCATATAACTCTTGTATCTTAACATAGTCTCTTTCTTTCTTTTCAATTTTGAGGACGGCCTCATGATAGTCTACTTTAAGCTTGGCTATCTCATTCGTGTTACCAGTAGTAGATGTCTCTCTAATATCTTCAATGATATTTGACAGTCTAGCTACTTCGGTTGTGCATGACTTGACCTCTTTTCGAGATTGCTTATACTTGTCAAGCACATTTATGTGTTCTTCAAGTAATTTGCCGAAGGCATTTTCTAGCTCATCGAATGTAAAATCATTATATAGAAGATTTGAGGATACCTTATCAAAAGCTATGAGACATACATTTGCAGTACAGCAGGGTCTATCTTCTTCCTCTAATTCACTAGCATCACTTTCATGCCAGATACTTGTATTTGCATACTTTCGACCAGTTGTTGTTCTTCGGCTTGATCTTGATATATCATATAGACTGCTTTTTTTGGAGTTGGGCAGTCCTTCTTCATATGTCCTGACTTCTTGCATCCAAAGCAGATTATTTCTTCTTTATTGCTTTCATGGACATCTTTCTTCTTTATGTTTTATTTTTTAAACTTTAAGAATTTTCTGAAGTTCTTTACTAGGAGAGCTTGTTCATCACTACTAGATAATTCTTCATCAGAACTAGATGATTCATCATCAGAATCTTTGTATGTTGATCTTCTAGCTTGAGCTTTGAAGGCGATAGAATTTCCTTTAGGGAGTGCTTCTTCAAACTCTTGTAGGTCCAACTAATGGGTTATTAGCTTGCCCATAAGTGTTTCCAGAGTCATTATGGTGAGATCGTTTTCTTCAATGATTGTTGTTGCCTTTGGGTTCCAGTTCTTGGTTAGAGCCCGTAGCACTTTTCTGATCTTCTCGTGATTACTGTAATACTTACCAAGAGATTGCAAAGGATTAGTAATATCAAGAAAACGAGTGAACATCTGTGTAATTGACTCGCCGGATTTCATTTTAAAAGATTCATCTTCCTGTGTTAGTCTGCTGATTTTGGATTCCTTCACTTGGAAAGTACCTTCATGAGTTATCTCAAGAAGTTTCCAAATCTCATGAGACGTCTTACAAGTTGAAACTCGATTGAACTCCGTCTTGTCAATTGCACAGAACAGTACGTTAATAGCACGTGCATCTAGACAAGCCTTTGCTTTTTTTGCCTCTGTATATTTATCATGAGGCTTGTCTGTAAGTATGCCAACAACTACTGTAGGTGCGATTTCTTATAACCGTCAATAACTATAGACCAAAGATCAAAGTCAAGAGACTTTAAGAAGAATGTCATTCGTGTTTTCCAGTAAGTATAGTTTGTTCCATCAAATAGTGGGGGGTCTTTTGTGGATTGCCCTTCATCGTTGAATATTGATTTCATAGCTGCCATATATACTCTCTGAGGTTTTTATATTAGAATATAACATGCTCTGATACCAATTGTAGGACCGTTGAGCACTTCTAGAGAGGGGTAATTAGAGTGAGTGCGAGTGCAGCAGAAAATAATCACCAATTAAAAATTAAAAGCAGATAACAATGGAAGTGAATAAAGAGAAAATAAATAAATGTAGCAAGAGATCAGAGAATCAAACTCAGTAGACACCGCGATATATACCGGTTTCCCACTTGGAGGACTAATCCAGTCGCAGGTACTCTTGCATGCTGCTAATCCACTATTCACAAGCTAATTGAGAGATTGTAGTCTCTTTACAATACAGTGCTTGGTGACAAGTGCACGATCGACTTCACAACACCGTGCTTGGCAACGAGGGCACGACTGCCTCCAAAAACGAAAATGTGTTCTGAACTTGAACGACCTCTTTACAACTCTGACAACCAAAGACTCTAAACCAGATAGATGTTGCTGGCTTTGGCTAAGAGATGTATAGGTGGAGTGTGAAAGCTTTAGATCAATGAAAACACTATTGTATATAGATAGAGAGAAGAGAAGATGCATGATTTGAAATGAGAAATTCTATTCTATTTATAGATGTTTTTGAGAACCGAACTCGGACAGAGTTCGGGCAGAGTTCGGATGCAAGGATCTCGCAAACAAACATTGCATGCAAATTTGGAGGCAACAAACATTTGAATTTAAACTGACCGAACTCAGTCCGAACTCGGACCGAACTCGGCCAGAGTTCTGTCTAAGTTCATCCAGTACTTAGAAGAATGTTTGGTCCAATTTTGTTTGAATAGGATAAGTAAAACTTTTGGTAAATGAAATTTTGATGGATGGGTAGGCTTTTTAGATAAGTGGACTGTGGATAACCTAAGCGAGTAATACGCAGTCGATTTTATAATTTGTATCCTAGACTCAAAAAAGATAAAAATACATAATAAATTATAAAATGACTCAGACAAATTTCAATACATGAACGCTTCGAAATAATGATTGACATGCTTGCAAATGTTGTAGTACACTTTGGATATTGAATTCACTTGACTTGAAATGTTAGCAGCAGTTTGTATATTTTGTGTATTGACTTAAGTTATTATTTATCAAAATCGGGTGTGACCATTTAGTGATGGGCCAACAACCTACATCCAAAAAGCCATTCTGGACTAAAATAAACCCTGAAATCCACCTAGCCCCGAACTCGGACGAAACTCGGTCACCTAAAATCACTTATGGTCAGAATGACTACCTAGTCTTTTGGATCTCCAACATTCAAAAATTTGAACGTTTGCCTTAACCGAGTTCTGCCCGAACTCTGGTAAAAAAATACCTATAAATAGAGAAAAGTTTTTCATTTTACTCACTCGTCTTATTCTTCATCTTCCTTATTCATTCTATGCCTTCCTATTACAAAAAGCTTTTCAATCTTCACATTTCCAAGACAACTCCCATTCTTCTAAGTGCATGTGTGTTCCGATTAGAAGATTTTAAGTTGTACAAGCTTCGAGTACAAGAGCTTTTCAGACAGTGTTGAAGTTTGTTTGTGGGCTTCGGATAAAAAAACGACGGTGTAAGAAGTTGGCATGTCCTTCGGAGTAACGCACACGGTGTAACCTCTATTTCAAATAGTGGACTTAACATCGAATATGAGTACTGGAGACTGGACTAGTCCTCTCAGAGAAAAACCAGTATAAAATCTCGGTGTCTGTGTATTACTTATTTCTCTCTATTTACTTATTGCTTTACCTTACTCTTTTTAATTATCTGTCTACAATTGTCTTTACCAGCAATAATTTTTTTATCGGGGATATTTATTTCGCTCTACTCTATTCATCTCCCTCTAGAGGTACCACCGATCCCACACGAGAGACAAACTGAGCTATCTCCCTCTTCATATCATTCCGCCAGAAATGCTAACGAATATTACGGTACATCTTCATCCCTCCTGGATGAACATAATATTGAGAACTGTGGGCCTCTGTCATAATCTCGTGCATGATATCTCCGTTCTGCACATAAAGATGACTCCTAAACCGAAGAGTCCCATCCTCATGGATGCACAACTCTGTTCTGTACCCTACAACACACTCTGCTCTGAGTTACTGAAACCTGGCATCCCCTGACTGTGTTGCTTTGATTCTCTCCACAATATTAGACTAAACCTGGAAGCCTGCCATCATAGCTGCCTCGCCAGGTAGCACAACCTTAATACCCATCTCACGAAGATCCTCAGAAGGCGACGTTGCTCTGTCAAGAAATAGACTCCGGGTCTCCTGCTCAAAGCGTCTACAACGACATTTGCCTTTCTCGGATGATACTGAAGATCAACAACATAGTCCTTCAGTAACTCAAGCTACCTCCTTTACCCCAAGTTCAGATCCCTCTAGGTGAACACATACCTCAAGCTCTTATAATCAGTAAAAACCTTTACTCGATCCCTATACAAATAATGCCTCTATAGGTTGAGTGCAAACACAACTGCGGTCAGCTCAAGATCGTACGTTGGATACTTCTTATCGTGGTCTTGAAGCTGCCGAGACACTTAAGCTATCACTTTGCCGTGTTGATAAGGACACAACCAAGTCTCTGGCCTGATGCATCATAATACACCATGAACCCACCTGGTCCAACCGATAATGTCAGAATAGGAGCCGAAATCAAACTCAGCTTGAGCATCTCGAAGGAAGCCATACAAGCATCTGACCACTCAAAGTGCACATCCTTACACGTCAGTCGTGTCAAGGATGCAGAGATCCTAGCGAAGTCTGCCATAAACCAACTGTAGTAACCTGTTAATCCCAGAAAGCTATGTACATATAAAGCTGTACGAGGTACTGGCCAACACTCGATAGCCTCTACCTTTTTGGGGTCCACCTTAATACCACCTCCGGCAATAATATGACCCAAGAAAGAGACTCTATCGAGCCAAAAATCGTACTTGCTGAACTTCGTGTAAAGCTGATGGTCCCAAAAAATCTGAAGAACTATGTAAAGTTGTTGCTTGTGCTCTACCCCTTTCCGACTATAGACCAAGATATCATCAATAAACACTATCACAAAATGGTCTAAGTGGGACATGAAGATGCGATTCATAAAATCCATAAAAATTGCTAGCGCATTAGTTGCTCTCCGAAAAGCATAACATGGAACTCCCAATGGCCATACCGAGATATAAATGCCATCTTGGATATATCATGTTCTCTGACTCTGATCTGATGGTACCTAGACCATAAATTGATCTTCGAACACACAGCTGCTCCACTAAGCTGGTCGAACAAGTCATTTATCTTGTGCAAGGGATATTTGTTCTTCATGGACACCATGTTAAGCTAACGATAGTCAATGACCATAAGCAATGAACCATCCTTCTTCACAAAAAAGGTCGGAGCTCCCTAAGACGATCCACTAGGATGAATGAATCCCTTGGTCCTAAGCTCCTCAATAGATTGATACATCACCAACAACTCTAAAGGAGACATCCTATAGACTCTCGTTGATACTGACTTTGCTCTAGGAATCAAATCAATATAATACTCAATCTTCTGAACTGGAGGCATACCCGGAAGCTCCTCGAGAATACATCGAGAAACTCAAAAACTACTCTGGGAAACTGCACCTCCTCAGCTACTGTCATCAACATGACCTCTGGTGAAGACTCCACCTCGCCTCTAGAGAATGAGAAATCCTCATCCAGAACACGAAAGATAACATTGTCAGCATGGAAATCTATAATAGTGTGTCGAACACTCAACCAATCCATACTAATAATGACATCAAAATCGCCTATAGAAAACTTTATCAGCCTAGCGGGAAACTCACTCCCGTACGCTATGACTCGACATGAGGCATATCTCGGTCTACTCCTACGAGATCGTTATCAATAAATATATTCATCCTTACAGGTAAAGACTCTTGTTCCAAACCAGCTCGTGTCACAAATCATGCAGATATGAACGAATGCGAAGCACCAAAATCAAATAAACGAAAGTTGAATAAGATTGAACGAGAATGGTACCTGCGACCACCTCCCCTGCAGCTAACGGCTCCTCGATGGAAAAAGTGAAAGCCTGTCACGACCCGCACCCGGTATAGGGGCACATGTGCGTGACAATGCCCAGCCTACACTGAAGTACCGGCGGTAGAACGCTGTCTAGGTCTACTATTCTAACTAACAGTGTATATCATAACCTGTCAAGATATCTCATCTCCAATCGAAGGACAAATACAATGATATAGCCATACTCATTCACAAGACTATATGAAAGATAAATGGCATGATAAAAGATAATGACATGAGGAAAAATATCTAAAAGTCTAACATAGCATCATACATGTCCAGGGTCTAAGTGTCATATATCTCAATATAAGTCTGAAATAATAAATATGCCAGAGTCAATAGTGCTGGAGACATATCTAGTATAAAACCTAGTCTAACTGAGTCGCCACTAAAGTCTTCTCAGCTGGGACTAAGCCCTCCAAGATCAGAGTCTCATGGTCTATACCTACTACGTCCCACGGGCCGTAGTAAGTAGGGTATCCGTCAACTGAATCGTTTAAAAAATATATTCTGTCATGATTGGAGCGAAGTACATCTCTAATAACAGTTCCAGTAAATAATAAAGACTATGTAATAGTAAATAGAGAGAATATACAAGAATAAATGACATGTACATAAATATAACGTAAATAGAAGTACTGTAAGCAAACAGGGAAACATGAATCATCATGTACAGCAATCAGAAAATACTATCTATGTGAGTGAGTACTAATTTCTGTAACAGTATACTGAAAAACAATGCCTTGAGTATAAGTGGAAGATTGTTGGGGTTACATACTAAAAGGATCACTTTTGTATTAACTTTATCTCCTTAAATTTTGAATGAGAATCATATGGGCAAACGTTTGCATATTGTATTTGTTGCAAGTGTTAATGCAAGTGTTTGATATTCTATATTGTAGATAATATGGTATGTGGTGTCCCACTGAAGATCATATTATCATTTTCCTATAGAATATATAAATAGTTTACAACCCAGATGGACTTGGAAAATCCATTGGAAAGGTTGTAGTTGTAGAAGCATGGAAATTATGGGCGCATCAAGGACTAAAACCCTTATGTGCCCCAAAGCGTCATGTGCTACAGAATGTTATGTGCAGAGGAACTCAAAATAGAAAAACTCGGCGCAGCAAAGGGAAGAGAGAGATACAAATTGGACTTTTATTGCATATGAGAGTCTATTACATGTCTAAACTTTTTGTTACAAAGAAAACTCTACTATAAAAGAGAAAGCCTAAAATTGACTAGGCGCATCACTCAAACGTCCCAATCTAGGTGCATCACTCTGGCATCTCAGTTCAGGTGCATCACCCTGCCTCATCAGACCGAATCATTTAACCTTCAAACACACGAGTGCTTCAACTAATGAAGCATTTATTGAGCAAAATGCGGGTTGGCAATCATTCCAAACCCGATGGCTCTTCCAGCATAACGGAAATCAGGACACGACGACCCCGATCTTTGGATGCAACAGGCACCCAATGCCATCTCATAGAAAAACACTGTCGATAAGGGGTTCGAACATAAGCTGTAGGGTCCATAGCTCTCCCGGCGCATCTCAGTCTTCTAAAGGAGTTCGTCGTCAAAGCTTCTTCGAACGAGGAGATCTACAACCCACAGTACAGCGTCTCGCCAAGGAGGAGGACCGGTCGAGTTCATATCCATTCGTAAAGGAAAGTGAAATGAGAAACAAACTTCTCTTCACGCTGCTATTTATAGGTCAGGGCAAATCAAACCCATACGCCAAGTGATAACTTTTTTGAAGTTATTGCAATGAACTTGCATTTATGGTGATAAATCTGCCCCTTCGAATTCAACATCAAAGAAGTCATTAATGCCTCAAAAAAGCCAAAAAAGATTGACCAATGAGTATATACCACGTGGCAGATACGCTCGTCAGCACCATGCGCCCCGTATCAATACGCCCGGTGGAGCACAGAATGATGCGCCCAGTGATGCACAGAAATGTGCCCACTCAGGATCGTCATCCATCAAGCATTTAATGCCATATGACAAAGTTGGCAGCATGCTTCCCGAAGACTGAACAATCGACAGCTTTCATAAAAACGAAGAGCGTCGACGTCAGCTAGCATCATTAATTATTCTATTGGTTACAGTTGTGCCCCGCCACGTGGCCGACTGATTACTCGTATGCAACTCCATAGCCATGTGCCCAAAGTTTTGCATGCGCCTCCACTGTCATGCGCCCGAAGCTCTGCATGCGCCTCAAAAGCCATACGCCAGACTTACTTGTGACTCCTAAAAGTCATAGACCAAGTCCCCCAATGTGCCAGATCCTAGGTGCATCCTGACACTACTAAAATACATCGAATTAGCGACGGTCATATCCATCGCTAATCCGTCGACAAATCGACTTAGCGACGAATAACCGACGGAATTTGGCTAAAAAATCCATCGGGAAATAGCCCGTCGCTAAACAAGTCCGTCGCTAAGCTGTAGCCATTCGACTGCTTAGCGACGGATTGCCGTCATCAAGAATCGTACATTTAGCGACGGCTAGCCGACTCATTTCCGTCAAATCAATTATCAGAAAGTTTTTTATACTACTTTTTAGCGACGGACAAGTCCGTCGGTAATATGTCGGTAACTACATATCAGAGAGTTTCTGATACGCAAAATCCGTCGCCAATTCGTCGCAAGCCGTTGCTAATACTCGACAGAAGAACGACTATTTAGTGACGAAATATCCGTCGCTTAGGTTCTGGAAATCTTTATATTTATAGAACCTTGTCGACGGATAATCCGTCGCTAATCCATCGACATCCGTCGCTAACTAAAAATTCTTCACTTAGCGACAGAATATTCCATCTCTCAGCCGTCGCCTTCCGTCGCTAGGTGGTCGCAAGTCCGTCGCTAACTGGAAATTTTTTGAAAAAAAGTACATAAAACACAGCATTCCCCGTTCGTACAATAGCAGAAACATCGAAACATCACAATATGCATCACACCTCACACAAACCAACAAACCAATATACATCACACACTAATATACAAATATCTATCACAAATACATCACACAAACCAACATACATCAATGAGACCCGGAGCAACCCTCCGTTGAATTTCTATATAATAAAATTCTAGGTAATAGCGTCCAAAACTATCCAAGTCTATAAAATAACCATGTCTAGAAAATAAAAAATATTAAGAGTTGTAAAACCATCCAAGTAAAATCCAGAAATAAGTCTACCGGAAACTAATCCGGTCAAAAATTATATCATATATATCTATTGTCCTCGACGTACGCGTAGAAAGATCTCCCTCCTCAGTCACTGTGCATAAGTCGGATCCACGCCAGCAAGATCAATATCCAGAGGAGATGGATGACTGGAACTCCCGGTGCAACTGTCCTCTGGTGCCACCTCCTCCTTCACAGCTATCTCGGCTTTAGGAATCACTTCCTCCTTAATAGCAGGAGAAAGTTCTTCCTTGACCGTCATCTCTGCAGTAGGTACCACTACCGACTTAGCAACAGGAGGTGGCACTACCTTCTCAGCAGCAGGAGGTGCCACTACCTTCTTAGAAGCCATCTGTGCCTCTCTCAAGCGACGTCCTCGGGTCATGGGTGCCATCTGGTAAGATTGATAGAAATATGGAGATTAATTAGGAATTAAACAAAATGATAGTATTAGACGTGTAATGTGGAAGATTCATTATTGTATGGAAATGGCAGTATTAGACGTCCTTCGCGTCCTCATCTTCCTCTTCCTCCTCATCTTCGCTTTCATCTATTTCGTTTTTCCCTTCGGATACTTCAACCTCCAATGGTGAATGACCCTCCAACGGTGAATGACCCTCAGCAGTCTTGTCTTAAACTAGAGGCCATTAACGACATAACCTGAGAGCACGGAATGAGTCTCATAACCAGGATATAGAGGAGTATCTGCATCATACACCATATCCTGTCTTTTTGTATATAGTTCACCTTGCGATGACCACAGGCCGTAATCACGTACGAAACCCTTACGGGTCAAATAATCTCTCACAGTCACCACTTCTTCATAACGTCTATTGCGATAATTACCACATGGTACGATCAACGAAGTAACGATCCATCGTAAATTTGATGTGAAAATCTGCATCGTAAGACAAATTAAATAGAATTACAATTAAAAATATATAGTCCGATATCGACCCCCCTCTACTTCATCGTTCTACTTCCCCTGCTTCTCAAGAAGGCCCCCTCTCTGACCCCATCTCTACTTTTCTACTTCTCATTCGACTCTCTCAGCCTCCTATTTCGTATCATATGATATCCATCTCAACCAAAGAGTAGAGAAGTGTAAAAATATTAATATTAACCAAGGATCGGTATCGGAATTGATATGACCATGAATCTTATGGCTTGTTCTACCAGAGCAAAATATAAAACCAAACGTGTGAAGCAGAGCTTCACATTCAAAATATTAGAAGAAAAAATTTACGATTGGTGGTAGGACGAGCCAGAATCCTTTGAAAGTATTCTGGCTCACCCTACCACCAATTGAAAAAAATTTCCTTCTAATATTTTGAATGTGTTGCTCTGCTTCACACATTTGGTTTTATATTATGCTCTAGTAGAACAAGCCATGAGATTTATGGTGATACCGATTTCGATATCGATCTTTGGTTAATATTAATATTTTTACACTTTTCTATGCTTCGGTTGAGATGTATATCATATGATACGGAATAGGTTGCCTCATGACCCGAATGAGAAGAAGGGGAGTATGGAGGCTCACTCTATACACTCATCCGCCTTCGATATATACTCTATACACTCTTACTTATGCAAGCCTTTTGAGGTAATAAGCATTATACTAGATTTCTAAAAAAATCTATAACTCTGATAGGCCCAAAAGACTTGGCATAAGTAAATTTAATTTTCAACACTTACCTAGCTACTACTAAGATATCTTATATATATCCTTCTAGGATACTCACTCTATACCAAGGTTCGCAGTATCGATAAGGTTCTAAACGGTGGTAGGCGGGTGTACGACGGAGAGAGTCTGCCTACCGCCTAGATACCGCCTAGATATCGCCTAAACGCCGCCTAAGCGATCAATACTGATACTCATAGAAATAGTTCGATACCGATACCAACCCCCCTCTACTTCGTCGCTCTACTTCCCCTTCTTCTTAAAATGTCCCCGTCTCTGACCCCCCTCTACTTTCCTGCTTCTCATTCGAGTCTCTCAGCCTTCCATTCCGTAGGAGAGATATGAAATAACCATAGTGGATGTATTGTTACTCTTGCTCCCATTAGGATAAATCTGACCCCTTTCCCTGTTTCCACCCACATATATCGAATATTTTAAGAAGTGAACGTCTTTCTTCGTAGTAGGGTCGGGGGAAAGAATGGGAAGATGATTTCACTATATTTCTGACCGGGAACATGACCTACCACAAGGATTCTGGCTCGCCCTACCACCCATCATAAATTTTTTCCTTCTAATATTATGAATGTGAAGCTCTGTTTCACACATTTGGTTTTATATTATGCTCTGGTAGAAGAAGCCATGAGATTCATGGTGATACTGATTCCGCCTACGATATACACTCTATACACTCTTACTTATGCAAGCCTCTTGAGGTAATCAGCATTATACTAGATTTCTGAAAAAAATCTATAACTCTGATAGCCCAAAAGACTTGGCATAAGTAAATATAATTTTCAACACTTACCTAGCTACTACTAAGATATCTTATATATATCCTTCTAGGATACTCACTCTATACCAAGGTTCGCAATATCGGCAAGGTTCTAAACGACGGTAGGCGGGTGCGCGGCGGAGAGAGTCCGCCTACCGCCTAGACACCTAAGCGATCAATATTGATACTCATAGAAATAGTCCGATACCGATACCGATCCTTAAACTCATAGGAACCCTTCCATAGGTGGAATTGACTCGGATTGAACCCATATGAACCTAAATTGAACCCTCATGACCCGAATTAAACCTATAGGAACCCTTCTATAGGTGTAATTGAATCTCTAATGCTAGATCTAGGTGTTAGAAACCTTTAATTTGGTAGGTCTAGATTTTTACCATGATGAATGATAAATTCTATGCTCAATTTGTGTTATTTACGAATTTTGACCATCAAGTGTTCGATACGTGTTCCCAAAGGAAATGTTTTGTCCAATTTGAGTTGTGATTTTGTTATTGTGTCCATAATTGGATATTGTGTGGTTGGGTCATGATACACCATGATGTGTTTTGGAGCCTATTTTGTGTCAATTTCTCAATATTATTCTAGATATAACTGTTATATATATATATATATTTTATATATATATATATATATATATATATATATATATATATATATATATATATATATATATATATATATATATATATATATATATATTGTCCCAGTGGCCGTAGCTCGTTGGGAACGGTGGAGCACCCCGGTGCAGTGGCGCGGGTTCGAGCCCCCTTGGAGGCATGCCTCCAAGCACCATTAAGAAGTGGACACCGTAAAAAAATAAAAAAAGAAATATATATATATATATATATATATATATATTACAATTTCATATATATGGTTTGGATGTTGGTGTAGGAATAGAGGGGTGTTTGATATTTGTTATTTGTGATTGTGTTAGTGCATTAGTGTTGCGCTTGATAAGGGAAGTGTGTGTTGTGTGTGAGAGTGTGTCATTTATGGGTGATGTTTATAGACATAAAAGTGTGGTATATATTGAAATTTAGAGTACTTGGTATTAGTGTGTGTATAGATGGTGTGTGGAAGAGTTGAGTGTGTGTGCATACATATTAGTGTGCATGTGCATGCATGTGCATTAAGATTTGTAAGGTAGTTACTGCTGATAGGCTGCAGAACAACAGTGTATATATAGCATATTGCAGCTTATTGTGAGTTACTAGTGTATATATAGGGGAAATATATATATATAGTAGATCGGGAGCCCGTCGTCCTCAACCGTTGGATCGAACGGACGCGCGTGCGGACCCCACGCAGCCCGTTCGACCCCACGCAGCCCCTTCCCTCCCCCACCCCCCCCCACCCGTACCCTGGGCCCCTACCCCCCCTCCTTCCCCCTCGACCACCAAGACCCCCCGGCCCCCCTCCGCTCCCTTAGCCCCCCCCCCCGACCACCAAGACCCCCCGGCCCCCCTCCGCTCCCCTACCCCACCTGCGACCTCCCCACCCGCCGACCCTAAACCTAAACCCCCCCCCACGGCGGGGCCCCCACCCCCCGTTCTCCTCCCACTCCCCCCGACCGCCAAGACCCCCTGGCCCGACCTCCCTACCCGCCGCCCCACCCTAAACCACCCTTATCCCCCGCCTCGACCACCAACACCCCCAGCCCCCCTCCATCTGCTCTCCTACCCCCTCCCTCCGGCCCTGCGACCTCCCTATCTGCCGACCCCCCTCCCTTCGCTCCCCTAAACAACCCCCCTCCGCGACCAAGATTGCCCCCGCGGGGTGCACCCCCCCGACCACCAAGAGAGAGAGAGAGAGGGAGAGAGACGTACCTGAGTGTGAGAGAGAGAGAGGTGAGAGAAAATTTCGAGGGGAATGAACAATTTCTCCCCCGTCGGTTCGTTTTATGTTAGGGCATAGTATTTAGCGACAGATTAGCGACAGATATATCCGTCGCCAGGCCGTCGCTATACTCCCGCTAGTTAGCCGACGGATAATTCGTCGCTATGTGGTCACAAAATTTTGTGCCAATATTTTTTAACATTTTCTCGCAAAATATTGACAACTGGGCAACGATATAGCGACGAGTTATATGTCCGTCGCTATATTTCCGACGATATAGCGACAGATTTTTGACTGAGATTTACCCTTAAAATTAAAAAAATAATTGGCTGCAATTCGACGGAAGACCATCGTTGTTTCGTCGGTAATCTGTCGCTATTAGCGACGGAATACATCCGTCGCTAAAATGCTATATTTTGGTAGTATGATAGATCACCCTCCACCAAATTCGTGATTTTTGAGCCGTAGACACATGCCACGTGTCATTTGACTCAGTTCTGCCTACGAATGGGTGCTAACTACCCAAGATCTCAGTATCAATCGAATCTCTACGACTGCCACGTGTCAACTCCTTCATAGGCCAATATTGCAACTCAAACAGATTCAGCACCAACTTTGGGGCGCATCATCTATGCGCCCAACAACATCAGCCATATGGCGTTCTTACGGGCAAGCACTCCAGGTGTATAACACATATGCGTGCATAAGCAGATCATTCTGCTGCCTATAAATAGAAGGATCATTCCTTCATTTAACCTTTCGACGGTTCATTCTCCACTTCCAGAATACTTCAACCGCATCAACATCCAGAGCACTTGCAAGAGTCTCAATCCTCTTCAAGTCACTGCCCGTTCCAGAGCAATCCAGGCCTTTAGAGAGTTCGAGATCATCGTTAGATCGTCAATGGAGTCAGTGTATTACCACTCACTCCATCGCTACGGTTCCCAGATAAAAACAAAAGCTCCTAGGACTACGTCTAAGTCCTACATTATACTCTGTTCTGTTTGTAATTAGATACAAAAGTTCAATACAAAAAAGTTTGTTCTTCTTGTTTTAATGGCAAACAGTAGTGTAATATGGTATTAGTCTATCTTGACTATAGGTTTACATTAGTACACTTTATGTGTATTGAACAGGACTACTTGAGGTTGTTCTCTTTGTACTGACTACATAAGAGAACAAACACCTCTATTATTATGGATGCTTGTGCTCTTAATCTGAATATAATAACAAATATGTATATGTAGTGTGCATTACTTTGACTCATAAAAGAGTAAGATTCATTATGGGTCAACAACCTCTATGAATTGGGTAATAACATTGTATGTATGATGGGCTATTGATTATAAAAGGAATCGATGTCCCAATACGTCGGGTTGATGTTGTCCCCTTAAGGAGCTCATAAGGATTTTCATGTAAACCCTAAAGGTAGATTATATCCGATATGACAAAAAAAGTTGAGTAGTACTACTTAAGGATAAAAGATGTCGATCAATATTGTTGTCAGTAACTTAATTTGACCGACGAACATTCGATATCTTAACATGGGAAGCCAAACGAGCATATAATAAAAGGATCCCATAATCATAATTTAGAATTATGAAGGTAGTGCAACAATAGCTGTTTAGTGGACCAAGCTGTTGTTATTTGTTAATGGGCCTGAATTGTGTGTTCGGACTGAACACGGGATACCCAGATCCGTTAGGAGATCTAACACTAATTTCTCTTCATGGTCCTTATCGTAGCCATATATATATCCTCTATTCTCTGACTGTCAGTTAATTATCAGAAATAAGAAGGTTTCTCTAAATTCGTGATTTACGTAAGGAAAAAAATGGAGGGCTTCCAAGGAGAAGAAAAGGTTGGAAGATCGTCGTCCACACGTCATCCAACCTGAGGAAGGAATACGTGCAGAAGATCTTGGGGTTCTGACTGCTCGAGGTTGCTGGAAAGTGGCTTCTTCTTCCCGTCATAGGTATAATTCATGAACCCTAGTTTCGTTTTGATGGGTTAAAACACGTCTTAGATCTGTTAAACTTTTATCGATTAATATGCACACCAAACTAGGGGTCCTGGGAATCTCCAGTTCCATCAATTGGTATCAGAGCCACCTTGGATCTGCATATTGATTGATACATCCATGTTGTCCAATAAAACTTGCATTGTGTAATAGTCGGTAAATATAGATTTATTCTAACTCGATTTTACAGGCATCTTAGATCCAACTATTATGGTCCAATGCATATTTTATTTGTATTATTTTAAACTACGGATATGTCGTGGATGTTGTTGTAGATGTAATTAAAATCACAAGGGTTGATCATTCTTATAATTTTAATCTTTTAATTTAGATTATGTGTGAATTCCTTCGGGAGGCATAAGATTGATGTACTTTTAATTATTTTTTGGTCAATCGTGATGGCGGTGGTAGATATTTCTGACGTCGGACAAGATACTGGTTTTAAGCAGTCCAGAGGTAGATGGATGATTTTTGATGAAGGAATCGACAGCCAAAATAGTTGGATATTTTGGATTCGGATAGTTGAAGACGGAGCAGGAAAGTTGACCATAATAGTTGGATTTTTTTCTTCCTTTTATTGTCATTTTGCTTTTTATGATTATGCATGTTTATTATTCTGTAGATATTTTTATGAAAAACTAAGCCTGCATTAATAATGGACAACATGGACATAATATTAACTAGTAAAAAACCTTCTTTATTAAATAACTAAGTGGGAGTGGGAATTTATTTAGTATAAATCCCATGGTCTCTATTACTGGTTTGTAGATGATGTAATTATACATGCGTGTTGGCTTTAGTGCCTTCCTCCATATCGGATGAGTATAATTATAGATCACCAGTACAAACTTTCTTAGGGATAATTATAGAAAGTTACCTACTATGTGTCCACTTCTCCATCTGAAGGAACTCATTACAAGGTAATGGACTGTCGATCCCTGATTCTGGAATACGTATTTTTAGTACGTATACTGCTTATTTGTATTTACGTATATTTATACGATATTTATTTTGTTGTATTTCTTCATGTATATCCCAAATTATTTGACAAAATAATATTTTGTAATTTATTTTCTGTGATTTTAGTTTACAGTTTTGGCTCTAATTGGGTGACATGTTCTCGGTTCACTTGAACCCGTTGGGTCATCATGAACCAACTTGGTTTAGGCTTTTATATAAAACCCCATTCCTTTTCTCTCCCCTCATTCATTCCTCATAACTCCTCTCATTTACTTCCTTCACCCAACCAAAGGCAAGTATCAACCTGCACAAGGGAGAGATCCATTATTTTCGTTTTTCCTTCAAAATTTTTACCAAAACTTGTTCTTCTCCTCATTCTCTACTAGATTAGAACTTGGAATTTTCTGATTGGAAGCTTTAATTTTTGTAGATCTAAGTTTTAAACATTTTCGGTTTTCCTTGGTTTTAATCTACTAAACTCCATTATTTTCAAGTTTTAATGGTTCCATGTTGTAGAGAATGGAATTTTACTCAAAATTGAACTTTGAAAATCAAAATTTGGTTAAGAATTGACTTAGTTATGATTTTTGGAGTTTTTAGGGTTCATGGCTCTTCCCTCTCGGTTGAGGGGAAGAAGATGAACAGTGTCCTGTGTCCGCGCCCTCCGCGCGCGCGCGTCCCGCGCCGCGCTGATGGGAGGTCCGTGCCCCTGTGTCCCGCGCCCTCCGCGCGCGCGCGTCCCGCGCCGCGCTGATGGGAGGACGCGCCCCCGCGCCCGCGTGGTGCCCGCGCCGCGTGGTCTCCCGTGCCGCGTGGTTCCAGCACCAGGCCGCCCTCGCGTGCCCGCGCCCCGCGTGGTCCGCGCCCTCGCGTGCCCGCGCCTTGCGTGGTCCGCGCCCTCGCGTGCCCGCGCCCTCGCGTGCCCGCGCCCTCGCGTGTCCGCGCCTTGCGTGGTCCGCGCCCTCGCGTGCCCGCGCCCTCGCGTGTCCGCGCCTTGCGTGGTCCGCGCCCTCGCGTGTTCGCGCCCCTGTGTGGACGTCACGCGCCCGACCATTTTCCCCGCGCCTGCGTGGCCGTCACGCGCCCGGCCGTTTTTTTTTTCTCCGCGCCCGTGTGGCCGTCCGCGCTCGTGACCGCGCCTTCGCCCGCCATGTGCCCGCGCCATGGATGTGACGCGCCTGCGTTGGTTGGCCGACCTTGCCTTAGTACCTAGTCAGCCTGTCCCTGGTTTTCCATTTTTTATGCTACCTTGGCTTATATACGTGTATATGTATTGGTTTGGGTAAGCGATATATCCTTACGCCTTTTGTCCTGAGCATGAATCTGACCCTGGAGAACAAAGTGTTCCTACTCGCTACATGTGCCTGAATGTCCCGGTTCTCGTTCATGCTTGACAAATGACTCGTAATCCCACGTGGCGCACTTGCAATGTTGTATTACACTAAGGAGGATAGAACGTGTCGACCTACTGATCGACATGGATCCTCACTTGGGGTACTCGTACTACGGTACGACATTCTAGGAGGATGATCATGCAGGCCACAGCATGAGGATCCAAGATTTCACATAGGGTTTAAATTAGGCAATTAAATCTATTAAATGCATGGAGAGGGCTGAATCCCGAGATCGTGTTACACCAGCCGCCTTGAGGGATTGCCTCGACGCGCCAGCTGGTCACCACGGATACTGTGCCATCTGCAATGAGTGGATGCCGGTATCCGATTATTTCCTGATATATTATAAGTTTTGGCAAGGTAGCCCTACGGGGACTCGTGCCTGTAAGGTAGCCTTATGAGGGACCTGTGCTTAATAATACTTGACTACGCGGACCCCTGGGTTGGCTAGCCTTGCTGGAAAGATACGATCTGAGGACTCTGATAATTTAATGCGAGGATAACCTCGCCATACTAGAAACTCGTAGACTTGACTGGCCGTAAAAATGACTTGCTTGTATTTTTCTTTTACCTTCCGCGAGTAACTGAGGAAAGCGGACTGTTATGGTGCGTGATCCAACCCATGTTCTTGTTTGATTGTTGGGTTGGTTATCGTACTATGACAGGCTGTGGACCGAAGTTACGAACGGAAGCCTTAATTTGATTGTGATGTGTTACTCCTGTGAATGACTAAGGAACATGGCCCACCGCGGTACGTGATCCAACCCATGTTCTTGTTTGATTGTTGGGTTGGTTATCGTGCTGCGATGGTCCGTCGACCGAAGTCACGACCAGGAGATCTTCTTACTTATATCTGTAAACTTATGTAAAGGTCATAGAGTGCGACGCGTCCCGGCTCCATGTGGCACCTTTTGTCCTTGTTTGGTTGTAAGGGTGCCAGATGGGTCCGACGATGTAGCGCTACCCTATAGCCGCCGTATAAGCTTTATTCTTATCATTATAACTGGGTTTTATCTTAACTCTTGTGCCCTTTGGCGGTACTTGCTATTCGGGGCAGACCCTGCTAGTTTTGTTTGGCCAGATCTCGTAGCAGAGCCAGAGGACGCGATCCTTTTTCCTGACATCCATGGTGCATACTAGGAGCATGGCTGGTCGGGGACTCGAGTGGGTTTCTTCTCCACCACTCTTGCTTATACTTTTGTGCGGCATTCAGCCACCGGCACCTGTTAGCCGGATTACTTGATATTTTGTGTCAGTACATAATTGTAACTAAACAGACTGCAGCTGTGTATAATTTTGTGCTCATGACTCTCTGAGATAGCTATGTTATAAAGCTAGTCTCTCATGACCATTTTGATGAAGCGTCGGGGATGCCTTAATGCTTTACCTTTAATGTTCATTTAATTGCTGATGTTGTGTTGATTGATTGAGACATAGAACTCTGTGGGACCATAGGAGACTTGATTGTAGCATGTACCCCCTAGTCTCTTGACAGCCACGATCGCCGTATGACGTCACGTACCTCATATGGTGTAGCTGGCCTCGTCCGTCTCCGTATTTCGGTACTGGGGCGTGACAAGGTTTTAGTGGTGGCCCATACAGGTCTGATTTTCAGACTTGTGGGGTATTGCGAATTATTAGGAGTCTCAATCAAAACTTGTTCCCCTTGAAATTCTGTTTCGAATTCTCTGTCCTTGCCTTGATCTCTAACCTGACTTGCATCCTCGAAATCTTCCTCGTCCGGACTTGATAATCTTATATTCTTCCCTATAGGGGTGCTTCATTCTCAGTAGCGGGTGAGGCCCATGAGGAAGAGCAGCAAGAGCATGGCTCGACTGGGCAGCAACAGGGGAGAGAACCTTCTCCAGTGCAGGCACGAACAGAAATGGAACCAGAGGCAGTGCAGCCGCAGGTTAATGAAACTCCTGCAGCACCAGTAGCGACGGCAGTACCAGACGCCGTAGCACTCCTGGAGATCATCCGGGAGTTTCTTGTCACTAACCAACAGCAACAGACTCGACAGCAGGAGCAGAACGTGTTGCTGAACCAAGGGATTCAGTTAGCTCTTGAGAGGAGTACCGGGGTTGACTCGGGAGCCTCAGGAAGGTTCCGTCGCTTGAACCCGAGGTATTTTGATGGCACGGAGGATGCCATCACTGCAGATGCATAGATTCAAGACATCGAAGCCATTCTTGTGGCAGCCAAGGTTCCAGACGATGAGAAGGTTGATCAGGTCAAACTGGTACTTCAGGATCTTGCCCGCGACTGGTGGGCATCAGAAGAAGTTGGTACAAGACGCCCTGTTCGTTGGACCACCTTCAGTGACAGATTCAAGGCCAAGTATTTTGGCGTAGTAGATCGATATGAGCTCCAGCAGAAGTTCATCAATCTCAAGCAAGCAGGCAAGACCGTAGATGGGTATGCAGCAGAGTTCTGCAGATTGTGCCGTTTTGCACCATCAATGGTGGCAACGGAGCCAGAGAAAGCTATGAGGTTCCAGCAGGGACTTCATTTGGAATTATTGCAGCTTGTGGAAGGACACGACTACCAGACGTTTGACGCTGTCTTGACGGCAGCCCGGAGGCACGAGCTTACCCAGCAGAGGTTGGCATCGAGGGCAGGAGGTCAGAAGAGATCTCATTCCCAGGTTGGAGGAGGAGCAATGCAGCGAACATCGGCACCAGCACCCGGTGTACGTATTTATGATGCGAGGGCACCGCGGAGGACGGCCGTGTCAACTAATACAGCGCCAGTTCGGCATCAGCAGCCGAGGAACCAGCAACAGCGTCAGGAAGCACCCCCGGGCTGTACATTCTGTAGGAAGGCAGGGCACACGAGGGAGGTGTGCCGGTCAGCGAATGGCTTATGCTTGAGGTGTGGTAGTTCAGACCACCGTATTTCTACTTGTCCTATGATGCAGAGGCCAGGAGGGCCAGCTCAGCAGTTTCCAGCATTGCCAGCTCTAGTGGCAACCCCGAGTGGAGGGCCAGTATTAGCAGTAAGGCCCCTAGCCCAGCGTCTACCAACGCAGGCTCAGATGTTCCGCCAGGCACAGGAAGCCGAAGGCCCTCAGAGGCAGCACCAGCATGGTCGAGGAAGGCCGCAACAAGGGGCTCCGCGGGGCCAGGCTCTTACATTAACCTTGGGAGAGGCTCTAGCGTCCAGTGACGTGGTGGCAGGTAAAATTCTCGTCACCTCATTTCCCGCTGTAGCATTATTTGATTCAGGCGCTACTCATTCATTCATCTCTGCATAATATGCTACACGGATTGGACTAGTGTTTGAGGCATTGCCGGAGAGGATGGATATACTCATCGACAATGGGCTCGTGGGAGTGAGCAGAGTGCGCTTTTCAAGTCCGGTAGAGGTGTGTGGGCATTTATTGCCCGCATCATTGATTGAATTCCCTATAGGGAATTTTGATGTTGTTCTTGGCATGGACTGGTTGAGAGACAGTCATGCGACCATTGATTGTAGAGGAGGTAGGGTCATATTCAGCATTCCTGGGATGGAGCAGTTCATCTTTACTCGAACCTTGAAGAATCAGGCCGGAGGCGTCATCTCAGCAGCAGTGTCAGAGCCAGGACAGATTCCGAGAGTGGTCGAAGATTTTCTCGACGTCTTCCCTGATGAGCTCCCAGGGATACCCCCAGTCAGAGAAGTAGAATATAGCATTGAGTTGAACCCTGGAACGAGGCCTATTGCAGACAGAGTTTACAGAATGTCGCCGTCAGAACAGGATAAGTTGTATCAGCATGAAGAAGAGTTGAAGTCTAAGGGATTCATCCGAGACAGTAAATCGCCCTGGGCCGCGCCAGTGATTCTAGTTCCCAAGAAGGATGGGTCGACGAGGATGTGCATCGACTACCGCAAGCTGAATGCAGTAACAGTGAAGAATAAGTACCCGCTACCAAGGATTGATGACCTGTTTGATCATTTGAGCAAGGCCCGCATCTTTTCCAAGATCGATCTTCGTTCGGGATACTATCAGGTGAGAGTCCGAGAGCAAGATATTCAGAAGACGGCATTCAGATCAAGATACGGGCATTATGAGTTTTTAGTAATGCCCTTTGGACTAACCAATGCCCCTGCAGTATTTATGGATTTGATGAACCGCATCTTTCTTCCATATTTGGATAAATTTGTGGTAGTGTTCATAGATGACATTCTTGTCTATTCCAGCAGTGAAGAGGAGCATGAGAAACATCTTAGGACTGTCTTGCAGACATTGAGGGAGCATCAACTTTATGCGAAGCTCGACAAGTGTGAATTCTGGTTAGATCACATTTCGTTCCTGGGGCATGTAATTTCTGGGGCAGGAGTGTCAGTGGATCCTAAAAAGATTGAGGCAGTAGAGCATTGGCCATTCCCGAGAACGATTGCAGAAGTACGGAGTTTCTTGGGATTAGCTGGTTACTACAGAAGGATCGTGGCGGACTTTGCCAAGATCTCTGCGCCCTTAACGCGTTTGACGCACAAGGACGTGGAGTTTGTTTGGTCAGCTAGTTGTCAGGCATCATTTGAAGAATTAAAGAAGAGATTAATCTCGGCCCCGATCTTGACGCTTCTAGTAGGATCGGGAGGCTTTACAGTGTATTGTGATGCATCTGGGAAGGGTCTTGGATGTGTATTGATACAGCATGGAAAGGTGATAGCATATGCGTCTCGGCAGCTTCGAGACCATGAGAAGAATTACCCGACTCACGATTTGGAGTTAGCAGCTGTGGTGTTTTCACTCAAGTTGTGGAGGCATTATTTGTACGGGAATCGGGTAGAGATCTATACTGATCATAAGAGTTTGAAATACGTGTTCACGCAGCGAGATTTGAACATGAGGCAAAGAAGATGGTTAGAACTGCTGAAGGATTTTGATTTAGATCTTCAGTATCATCCAGGCAAGGCGAATATCGTTGCAGATGCACTGAGTAGGAGAAATAGTGCCTTTATCTTGACCTCGCAGAAGCATATTTTAGAAGACCTCCAGAGTATGGGAATCGAAGTAGTTTTGCCAGGGGATATAGGAAGAATGACCAGTATGCAGATTCAGTCAACCTTAGTAGAGAGGATAAGGGCAGCACAAGCAGGAGATCCACAGATTCAGAAGTTGCGGTCGGAGTGTGAATCAGGCCGTAGGAAGGAGTTAGTAATTCATGAGGATGGTACGCTCAGGTTTGGAAATAGACTCTGTGTACCGAGTGGAGACCTTCGGCAGGAAGTTATGTCCGAAGCTCATAGTTCTATTTACTCCATTCATCCAGGAGGAACGAAGATGTATCGAGATATCAGGCAGTATTTTTGGAGGAATGGCATGAAAAGAGAGATAGCGAGATTTGTATCCAAGTGCCTAGTATGTCAGCAGGTGAAAGCCGAGCAGCAGAGACCAGCAGGATTGCTCCAGCCGCTTCCTATCCCAGAATAGAAATGGGAGCACATCACGATGGATTTTGTGACCGGTTTACCTAGATCCCCGGCTGGCAAGAATGCAATCTGGGTAATAGTAGATCGACTCACGAAGGTCGCTCATTTCCTTCCTTTCCGAGTTGGGCAGACTACTGAGCAGTTGGCAGAAATGTACATGAAGCGGATAGTGAAGCAGCATGGTGTTCCAGTTAGTATAGTATCAGATCGGGATACTCGGTTCACTTCCCATTTCTGGCGGAGCTTGCACCAGAGTTTGGGGACCAAGTTAAGATTCAGTACTGCATATCATCCGCAAACTGACGGGCAGTCAGAAAGAACCATTCAGACGTTAGAAGATATACTACGGGCATGTACCTTGGACTTTGGCAGATCTTGGGAGGATCACCTTCATCTTGTGGAGTTCTTCTATAACAACAGCTATCAGGCTAGCATTCAGATGGCCCCGTTCAAAGCATTGTACGGAAGGAAGTGCAGGTCCCCTTTAGCATAGGACGACGTCGGAGAAAGAAAGTTGTTGGGACCAGAGATGATCACGCAAACTGTGGAGATAGTTAAGTTGGTCAGAGAGCGCCTTCGAGTTGTACATGACCGACATCGTCAATGGGCAGATCAGCATCGTAGGCCTCTAGAGTTCAGAGTTGGCGACCAAGTATTTTTGCAGATTTCGCCAACTCGGGGTATCATTAGATTTGGAACCCGAGGAAAGCTTAGTCCAAGATACGTTGGTCCTTTCAAGATTCTCGCTCGGGTAGGCGATGTGGCTTATCGACTTGCCCTTCCGCCTTCGTTAACTGGCATACATGATGTGTTTCATGTGTCCCAGTTACGTGGGTATGTCCCGGATCCGAGTCATGTCCTCGATCATTCGGAGTTAGTCGTTGGTACCGACTTAACTTACGAGGAACAACCCGTATCTATTTTAGACCGACGAGAGAAGGTACTCAAGAATCGGATGATCAGCCTTGTCCGTGTTTCTTGGAACCATCACTCTCCGGAAGAATCAACTTGGGAGCGCGAGGACGAGATCCGATCTCGGTATCCGCATTTGTTTGGTTTGTGAGGTATATCTTTATGCCATAATGACACGATTCCACATTCACTGCACCTGCTTGTATTGTACTTTTGTGATGAAGATAATAACTGCTTATTAGTTAACTTGCATGTGATTGTGCCTTGCTTGTCCTGACCTTTCAATCCTGTCTTGGCTAGAAATTCCGAGGACGGAATTTTTCTAAGAAGGGTAGAAATGTCACTCCCTGATTCCGGAATACGTATTTTTAGTACGTATACTGCTTATTTGTATTTATGTATATTTATACGATATTTATTTTGTTGTATTTCTTCATGTATATCCCAAATTATTTGACAAAATAATATTTCGTAATTTATTTTCTGTGATTTTAGTTTACAGTTTTGGCTCTAATTAGGTGACATGTTCTCGGTTCACTTGAACCGGTTGGGTCATCATGAACCAACTTGGTTTAGGCTTTTATATAAAACCCCATTCCTTTTCTCTCCCCTCATTCATTCCTCATAACTCCTCTCATTTACTTCCTTCACCCAACCAAAGGCAAGTATCAACTTGCACGAGGGAGAGATCCATCATTTTCGTTTTTCCTTCAAAATTTTTACCAAAACTTGTTCTTCTCCTCATTCTCTACTAGATTAGAACTTGGAATTTTCTGATTGGAAGCTTTAATTTTTGTAGATCTAAGTTTTAAACATTTTCGGTTTTCCTTGGTTTTGATCTACTAAACTCCATCATTTTCAAGTTTTAATGGTTCCATGTTGTAGAGAATGGAATTTTACTCAAAATTGAACTTTGAAAATCGAAATTTGGTTAAGAATTGACTTAGTTATGATTTTTGGAGTTTTTAGGGTTCATGGCTCTTCCCTCTCGGTTGAGGGGAAGAAGATGAACAGTGTCCTGTGTCCGCGCCCTCCGCGCGCGCGCGTCCCGTGCCGCGCTGATAGGAGGTCCGCGCCCCTGTGTCCCGCGCCCTCCGCGCGCGCGCGTCCCGCGCTGCGCTGATGGAAGGACGCGCCCCCGCGCCCGCGTGGTGCCCGCGCCGCGTGGTCTCCCGCGCCGCGTGGTTCCAGCACCAGGCCGCCCTCGCGTGCCCGCGCCCCGCGTGGTCCGCGCCCTCGCGTGCCCGCGCCCCGCGTGGTCCGCGCCCTCGCGTGCCCGTGCCTTACGTGGTCCGCACCCTCGCGTGCCCGCGCCCTCGCGTGCCCGCGTCCTCGCGTGTCCGCGCCTTGCGTGGTCCGCGCCCTCGCGTGCCCGCGCCCTCGCGTGCCCGCGCCCTCGCGTGCCCGCGCCCTCGCGTGTCCGCGCCTTGCGTGGTCCGCGCCCTCGCGTATTCGCGCCCCTGTGTGGACGTCACGCGCCCGGCCGTTTTCCCCGCGCCTGCGTGGCCGTCACGCGCCCGGCCGTTTTTTTTTTCTCCGTGCCCGTGTGGCCGTCCGCGCTCATGACCACGCCTTCGCCCGCCATGCGCCCGCGCCATGGATGTGACGCGCCCGCGTTGGTTGGCCGACCTTGCCTTAGTACCTAGTCAGCCTGTCCCTGGTTTTCCATTTTTCATGCTACCTTGGCTTATATACGTGTATATGTATTGGTTTGTGTATGCGATATATCCTTACGCCTTTTGTCCTGAGCATGAATCTGACCCTGGAGAACAAAGTGTTCCTACTCGCTACATGTGCCTGAATGTCCCGGTTCTCGTTCATGCTTGAAAAATGACTCGTAATCCCACGTGGCGCACTTGCAATGTTGCATTACACTAAGGAGGGTAGAACGTGTCGACCTACTGATCGATATGGATCCTCACTTGGGGTACTCGTACTACGGTACGACATTCTAGGAGGATGATCATGCAGGCCACAGCATGAGGATCCAAGATTTCACATAGGGTTTAAATTAGGCAATTAAATCTATTAGATGCATGGAGAGGGCAGAATCCCGAGATCGTGTTACACCATCCGCCTTGAGGGATTGCCTCGACGCGCCAGCTGGTCACCACGGATACTGTGCCATCTGCAATGAGTGGATGCCGGTATCCGATTATTTCCTGATATATTATAAGTTTTGGCAAGGTAGCCCTACGGGGACTCGTGCCTGCAAGGTAGCCTTATGAGGGACCTGTGCTTAATAATACTTGACTACGCGGACCCCTGGGTTGGCTAGCCTTGTTGGAAAGATACGATCTGAGGACTCTGATAATTTAATGCGAGGATAACCTCGCCATACTAGAAACTCGTAGACTTGACTGGCCGTGAAAATGACTTGCTTGTATTTTTCTTTTACCTTCCGCGAGTAATTGAGGAAAGCGGACTGTTATGGTGCGTGATCCAACCCATGTTCTTGTTTGATTGTTGGGTTGGTTATCGTACTATGACAGGCTGCGGACCGAAGTTACGAACGGAAGCCTTAATTTGATTGTGATGTGTTACTCCTGTGATTGACTAAGGAACATGGCCCACCGCGGTACGTGATCCAACCCATGTTCTTGTATGATTGTTGGGATGGTTATCGTGCTGCGATGGTCCGTCGACCGAAGTCACGACCAGAAGATCTTCTTACTTATATCTGTAAACTTATGTAAAGGTCATAGAGTGCGACGCGTCCCGGCTCCATGTGGCACCTTTTGTCCTTGTTTGGTTGTAAGGGTGCCAGATGGGTCCGACGATGTAGCGCTACCTTATAGCTGCCGCATAAGCTTTATTCTTATCATTATAACTGGGTTTTATCTTAACTCTTGTGCCCTTTGGCGGTACTTGCTATTCGGGGCTGACCCCGCTGGTTTTGTTTGGCCAGATCTCGTAGCAGAGCCAGAGGACGCGATCCTTCTTCCTGACATCCATGGTGCATACTAGGAGCATGGCTGGTCGGGGACTCGAGTGGGTTTCTTCTCCACTACTCTTGCTTATACTTTTGTGCGGCGTTCAGCCACCGGCACCTGTTAGCCGGATTACTTGATATTTTGTGTCAGTACATAATTGTAACTAAACAGACTGCAGCTGTGTATAATTTTGTGCTCATGACTCTCTGAGATAGCTATGTTATAAAGCTAGTCTCTCATGACCATTTTGATGAAGCGTCGGGGACGCCTTACTGCTTTACCTTTAATGTTCATTTAATTGCTGATGTTGTGTTGATTGATTGAGACATAGAACTCTGTGGGACCAAAGGAGACTTGATTGTAGCATGTACCCCCTAGTCTCTTGACAGCCACGATCGCCGTATGACGTCACGTACCTCATATGGTGTAGCTGGCCTCGTCCGTCTCCGTATTTCGGTACTGGGGCGTGACATGGACTTAGTATTAAGTAATGGTATATACTTAGATACAAATAACGGTATCCTCTCTATTGGAGTCACTACTATTATTTGTATGACCAGAGCAAGACCAACAGATTAATTTTATTTGTCATAAAGTTATATTGACATGATAGTAAAATAAATAGGAAAAACCTACTTGAACAAAGTTGAATTTGTATACGTCCACACTATCGTGGCATGCTAAATTCATGGTGTTCAAGGTGTTGGTGACTTTTTTATTATTGTTTTGAAGGAATCAATATTTAATTAATTTAAAAAGTTTTTTGCCCTACATAATTTTTATTTATGTGATTCTCAGGATTATAAAAATGGGTTCTTTCAATCCACTTATGGTGATTCTTAAACAAAACAAACTTACTGGACCTAATTATATTGACTGGAAACATAATTTGGACATTGTCCTAGCTGCTGAAGAGTACAAATATGTACTCAATGAGGAATGCCTGTAGGAACCCTAGAGGGGGGGTGAATAGGGTCAAGCTAACTAATCAAGCACTTAGCACAAGCTAATGGACAATTTAAAATTATAAGTGCAAGAGAAGAAGCAAGAACAATACCGACACACGATGTATCCTGGTATCCTCCCAAGAGGCACTCCAGTCCCGGAACTCTCTCCGGCTTTAATCCACTATTTGAGTAAATAGTTACACACGAGTTTGGATCCGAAGAACTCGCCAACTTCAACACGAGTTTGGATCCGAAGAACTCGCCAACTTCAACCGAGAGTTTGGATACGAAGACTCTCCAACTTCAACCTTTCACAATAGGTTTTGATCTCCTTACAATAGGATGAAGATCTTTCTTTTCAACTCAATAACTCTAACACAATTTGTGGATGGCAAATAAAAGCTTTGTAGAGTTGTTTGTGGATAGGCTTTGGTGGTTTAGAAATTTTTAGGCTCAAAGCATCAACCTTGAATGAAGGGGTTCAAGGCTATTTATAACCAAAGCATTGAAAAGAGCTCAAGGCAACTTTTCAGTCCACGAACCGACATACCGTCGGTATGATCCGGCATACCGGCGGTATACCGGTCTGGGATTGCAACGGCTAGAAATATAGCCGTTAGGATCATTAATGGCTGGAAATCCGACCGTTGGAATTTCAACGTTTCGGAAGCGGTATACCGTCGGTATGGACCGGTATGCCGGTTTTGTAAACAGAAACCTTCTGTGAACAAAAACTGGTATACCGTCGGTATACACCGGTATACCGTCGGTATGCCATTTTTCCACCAAAAATGATCCTGGGCTTATTTCTGCCCTAGCTTTCGATTTTGCCATCCATTTCTTGTGTTTACAATAATTCCTAAGACTCATTACAGACTCTAGATAAACTTAGGCAGGTGCAGGCTTCTTCAGAGTCTTGAAATGATGATGGCATGGCTTGGCTTCTTCCTTTGATAGGTGCTGGCTTTTTTTCCTTGGCGGCAGCTGTCCAAAGATATCCAGTTTGTAAAAACTGAATACCTTTCGGGGGCTTCGCCCCCGAACCCCTGACGAGGGGCGCTGCCCCCTCGACCCCCGTCCGAGGGGCGCTGCCCCCTATTTCTCTTTTGTACTCTTTGAGTACCTTCTTAGCGGTCTGATATTTACTACGCAGTTTCCTGTAGTCAAGCATCAGGTCACTGAAGGCATCTCCTAATTGCTCAAAGGTAAAGTCATCATATGTTTCTACAGGTTCAGTAGGTACCTGATCGATTGCCATGAAGCAGATGTTTGCAGCATCTTCTGAATGTTCATCTTCTGAGTCGCTAGCTTCACTCTCATGCCATATGCTGGTGTTGGCATATTTCTGAGAAGTTGATCTTTTCAGGTACCCTTTATCATACCTGTTGTTCTTCTTACTCTATGATGAGTTGATGGGACAGTCCTTCTTCATATGTCCCTTCTTCTTGCACTAATTGTTGCTGTTGTTCTCTTTGACTCTCTTCTCATGTCTCATGAATCTTTTGAACTTCCTTGCTAGGAGAGCTTGATCTTCAGCGTCAGATCCATTGCTGTCTGAGTCATCTTCAGCAGCTTTTCTGTGCTGAGCCTTGAGGGCGATAGTCTTCTCCTTTGGTGCAGGTTCTTCAAAATCTTGCAGCTCCAGTTCATGAGTGAGTAGCTTACCCATGAGTACTTCAAGTGACATTGTGGTGAGGTCGTTTCCTTCAATGATAGCTGTAGCCTTCGGAATCCAGCTCTTGGTGAGATCTCGCAGGAGTTTGCGAATCTTTTCGTGGTTACTGTAATCTTTGCCTAAGGAGGACAAAGGGTTTACAATATCCAAGAACCTCTTGAACATTTGTGTGACTGTTTTATTTGGCTTCATTTTGAACGCCTCGTACTCTTGAGTAAGTCTGCTGACTTTTGACTCCTTGACTTGAGTCGTGCCTTCATGTGTAACTTCGAGAAGCTTCCACACACCATTTGCCGTTGTGCATGTAGATACCCAGTTAAATTCTGTTCTGTCTAAGGCACAAAAAAGAGCATTAATAGCACGTGCGTCAAGACTGGCCTTTTTCTTTTCCTCCTCTGTATAACTGCTTTGGGGTTTTTCAACCAAAACTCCCTCGACAGTTATACGAGGTGGCTTCTGATAGCCATCAAGAACAATAGCCCATAAGTCAAAATCAAGAGATTTCAAGAAGAAACTCATCCGTGTTTTCCAATAAGTGTAGTTAGTACCATCAAACAGTGGGGGTCTGTTTGTGGCCTGACCTTCACTTGTGAATTTCATAGTAGCCATGTGATGTGCTGTGATCTAATAAATAATGAATAAATAATAGCGCTGTTACCTCGCTTTACCTGTAACACCCGCTCTGATACCAATTGTAGGAACGATATAGTAAAGCGTAATACTCTAGAGGGGGGTGAATAGAGTTGGCAGCGGAATAATGCTAATTAAAAAAATGTTAGCAACACAATCACAGTATATAATCACAGTTGAAATAATGTAAAGGCAGAGTTCAGAAAGCAAACGCAAAGACAGCGATGTATACTGGTATCCCTCTGTTGAGGACTAATCCAGTCGGTAGAACACTTGCTACCAGTTGAATCCACTATTGGAAAAATCGCAAGTTTTCTTACGAAGTCCTTGCAACTTCTATAACGCGAGCTTTGATACGAAGAACTCGTCCAACTTCAAATGTGAAGAGGTATTCTTCAATCAAGCCTTCTGATTACAATCTCTCAGAAACTTCTAGACCGTAGCGCACTGGCAAATTGACTAGAGGATTGTAACTGGCTTGGGATCTGAAATTGTAAGCTCTAGAAAACTCTTTGGAAGGCAGAAAGCTTTAGATAGAGAGAAGATTGAAAGTGAATGAGTGAATTGAAATAATCGAAATCCTTCTCTATTTATAGGAGTTCCAAAGGGAGAACTCTGTCTAAATTCGGGCAGAATTCGGGCAGAACTCTATGAGCAAATCTCGGTCAAATCTGTAACTGCAGGAGGACCAAGTTCCAGAGAATTCAAAAATCAAACGGCCACCAACCGAACTCTGGCCGAACTCTGGCCGAACTCTGGCCGAGTTCTGTCAGGGTTAGGTTAGGGTTTTAAAAATAGGTTTTGGTGATTTTTGAAAACCTTTTTTAAAACCTTTTTGAAAACCTTTTTGACAGGTCATTTTGAAAACATTTTGAACTATTTTGGGGATAGCCTATTTGCCAGTACGACTCGGTGTACAACGTATTCCTAGACTCAAATAAAGTGAAAATTATATTGCATAGAAAATACAGACTCAAGTAGGCAAACAGATCTTCAGTCTTGAACGAAGTGAATATCCAATCTTGCTTATGTCCAAGAAGCTGAGATGTCCCAACTAGCTTTGTATATCCAGACAGAGTTTTGATCAATTATTAAAATCAGGTTGACCATATGACCAATGGGCCAACATTCTCCCCCATTTTGATAATTGACAAACTATGAATGATATAACATTAAGCTTGTTCAAAAAGAATCAAAACGTGAATTGTTCATGTCCTGTATTTAACTCAAAAAAAAATGTTAGATCTTAAATTTTCTCCCCATTTGTCACTTAGCAAAATAATTGCACAAGAGAAGGCTCCCCCGCATTTAAATGCAGAAGGCTCCCCCGCAATTAAAGCATAAGGAACAAAAGTGAGAAAACATAACAAATAAAAAGTATAAGAGTAAACATACATCATCACAGGCATGTAAAGTTTTAAAAAATATAAAAGAAATCTCAGACATGCTATTTCACAGGCAGTTTGTAATGAAGAAGCAGTATAAAGAGATAGTGCTAAACAAAATGCTGAAATAAACTGAGATGTCATAAATGAAACATCATAAACATGTCCATGAAGATAAAAAGTACTGAAATCAAACTACAAAGTACTGATAAGAACTAAAAAGTAATGATAAAAAACTTGGAATGTCGGAGCATTTCCAAGTATACAATAGAATGTTACTAAATAATCAAATCACATCTCATAATCACTATCCTCATCATCATCATCAGCAGCTCGGCCAACATGACCAGAAGTACCAGCACCAGAAGTACCAACGCCAGTAGGATGAGTAGGGGCACCAGCATAGAACTCACCAACGTAATCTCGAGGAGCACGATACCAATCATAGGCGTTACCTGGCTAGAAGTAGGCATGGACAGCCTCATCCTCACAGCGGTAACCCAAAAAAACTGGATCACGAGGGATGGAAGCAGCAGAATGACCAGTCTGGGCAAAACGCAGATCGGCCAAGGAGTTTGCCATCGCCTGATAACGGGTGACATCGCGGAACTCACGCTCGCGAGCCATGTCCGTCATCGAGACGTGCAAAGCTGATAAGTGCTGATGTATGCCCTCAAAAGTCATGGCATACGGCTGATGTGGTGGAGGAGGTGCAGTATGAGGAGCAGGAGGTGGAGCTGAAGCAGTCCGGCTGCGACGAGATAGCTGGAGAAACTTGGGCTCAGAGTCCTGAGTACAAGTCGATAGATCGATCTCGAATCGCTGAAAAATACGAAGGAGAATCATCGCGTAAGAGAGATTTCGATCTCTAGCACGACAACGTCCTATCATCTGAATGTAGTCTTAGGGGCGGAAAAAGGAATCCCCTTAATAAGATGGTACATGGCGGACAGCTCAAGCGAAGTCACATCATCCTTGGAAGTAGATTTTGGAAGTAGAGTAGAGTAGATGATGCGATGCAATTCGTAGTTAAACAAGTTCAGGTTGTTAGCCTTCAACTTTCCAGAACGTACTCTGTCAGGTGCACAGAGTTCCGCTTTGAAACTCGTGAGTGTAGTACCTTCGAGGAAATCGAATTCCGTGATGTCAACTAGCGGTTCACCTTCATTGGGAATACCAAGAATCTCTGCTAGGAGAACATCATTGAACTCAATGTCTATGCCTCCAACACGTGTGCTCACGTCAAAAGTGTTTACTACGAGATTACAATAGAACAATCTAATGGCATTAGTAGCTATTAGGAAGCACAGTTTAACAAATAAGTGTAACCCTAATACCTCAAACAAGTGACGATGATCGGGAAATACCGTCCATTTAACCGGAGCGCCGCCGCATATGGATCGGGTGGAAAAGTCATCATACCATAATAAGGCTTGATCGAGGGTTTGAAAGAAGAACCCATCGAAAGCACCGTCGCTCTTTTGGATCGGCAAAAATAGTGAATCCGTGTGAGGATTCGAAGACGACCCTTCCTCACTAGGAGTGGTCTTCTTCCTCTTAGACGGATTAAATCTAGGTGCCATTGAAATAAAAAGCACTAATTGAAAGGTGGAGAGAGAGGGAGTTATACCTCACGAAAATTAGATATGTTGTAGAGAATGATGATCTCCGCACGATTCCAAATTTTGGAAGGATTTCACCAAGTAGATTGGAAGCAATAGATTGGTGAAGAACTAGGGTTTGGAGGTCGGGGTCGGCTGCTGCTGCTGTTGTAATTAGTTTGGAAGCAATGAAAGAGAAGAAGCTCTCGGGTTCTGGATATATACACAGATACCTACAACCGAACTCGGGCCGAATTCGGTCAGAGCTCTGGCCGAATTCACCTAGGGTTCTTCAAAGTTGATTTTTGCCACTTCTTTTTCATTGACTCGTTTCAAATATTTAATTCAAAGATTAGTTATTTTAGTCTTCAAATAACATAATGAATAATATTTTATGAATTAGATGTCGTTACACAGTGACTGTCTCAGATTAGCTGTAGGAGTACTGTCCCAGCTGGCGGAGGTTCACCGGGGAACTCTTAAATACGGCTTCGCTTCAACCGTAGTTGTGGTGACAGACAGACTCTTTATTAGCTTGTCTCTAATATAGTTATGCATAATGATATATAATCATAAAAATAAAATTAATTTATATTACTGACGTCCAAAATTCCTAATTCTCGACATAAATAATTGAAGCGATCTTCCGCTAGAGGTTTAGTGAAGATGTCAGCTAATTGATTTTCAGTATCTATGTACACAAGGTTTATATCTCCATTTTGATGATGATCTCTAAGAAAATGATGCCGAATCTCGATATGTTTAGTACGAGAGTGACATACAGGATTCTTAGTCAAATTAATAGTGCTCGTGTTATCACAGAAAATGGGAATATGTGTGAAAAATAAATCAAAGTCTTCTAGGGTTTGTTTCATCCATAAAATCTGAGCGCAACAACGTCCTGCGGCGATGTACTCAGCCTCTGTTGTTGATAAGGCTACAGAATTTTGCTTTTTACTAAACCAAGAGACTAGAGCCTTGCCTAAGAAATAACATGTGCCGCTAGTACTTTTTCTATCAACCTTGCATCCAGCAAAATCTGTATCCGAATAACCAATAAGGTCAAAGGATTTAGTTTTGGGATACCACAAGCCGACGGAAGAAGTACCCTTAAGGTATCGGAAGATACGCTTAACTGCGGACAGATGTGATTCCTTTGGGTTAGCTTGAAAACGTGCACACAGGCAAACACTAAACATTATATCTGGACGACTAGCAGTTAAGTAAAGTAAACTATCAATCATACCTCGATACTTACGTGTGTCGACTGGCTTGCCTTGTTCATCTGAATCAAACTTTGTTGAAGTTGCCATCGGAGTGCCAATAGGTTTGACATTGTCCAGATCGAACTTCTTTAGTAAATCTTTTGTGTACTTGGCTTGATTAATGAACGTCCCATTGTCGGTTTGTTTGATTTGCAATCCGAGAAAGAATTTCAGCTCTCCCATCATGCTCATCTCAAACTCATTCTGCATACACTTAGAAAATTCTTGACAAAGAGATTCATCAGTGGATCCAAATATGATATCATCAACATAGATTTGAATTAAAAGCAGCTTGCCATTAAAAGATTTAATAAAAAGTGTAGTGTCAACCTTTCCTTTTGAAAAACCGTTGTCAAGTAGAAAAGAGCTTAGACGATCATACCAAGCACGAGGGGCTTGTTTCAAATCGTATAGAGCTTTCTTTAACTTGAAAACATGGTCAGGATTTTTGAAATCCGTGAAACCCGGAGGTTGTGCTACAAAAACTTCTTCTTTTATAAATCCATTTAAAAAAGCACTTTTTACATCCATTTGAAAAAGTTTGAAATCATGAAAACATGCAAATGCACATAACATACGAATGGATTCTAATCTCGCAACTGGGGCATAAGTCTCATCGTAGTCGATACCCTCTTCTTGATTATATCCTTGAGCTACGAGTCGAGCCTTGTTACGAGTTACTAAACCATCCTCATTTAGTTTGTTTCGGAATACCCAACGGGTGCCAATGACCGGATGATCAATAGGCTTGGGAACAAGTTCCCAAACTTGATTCCGTTCGAATTGGTTCAATTCCTCTTGCATGGCATCTATCCAGAAACTATCACTATATGCTTCATCAATAGATTTAGGTTCTAGCTGTGAAATAAATGCAACACTAGAAACAATATCTCTACAGGATGTACGAGTACTTACTCCCTTGGTAATATCACCAATTACCAAATCCTTTGGATGATTTGCTGTAAATTTCAACTTTTTGCTTCATTCTGAAGGTAGCTGGTTCTTGGATCTTATCTAGGAGGTTCAGCTAGTGCAGAGCTTGGTTGAGAATCAGCTGGAGTTGAGCTTGATGTAGGCAGATCTTCATCACTGTCATCGAGAGTCATTTGGTTCAATTTATCAAAAGTGACATTGATTGATTTTTCGATGATCATGGAACGTTTGTTGAAGACTCTGTACCCTTTGCTCTTGGCCGCATAACCTAGAAATATACCTTCATCGGCCTTTTCGTCAAACTTTCCCAAGTTGTCTTTAGTATTAAGAATAAAGCACTTACAGCCAAATATCTTAAAGTATGAAACTGAAAGAATTCTATCAAACCATAACTCAAATGGAGTCTTCTTCGATTTTGGTCGAATTAGAACTCTATTGAGCACAAAGCAAGCTGTATTGACAGCTTCAGCCCAGAAGTATTTGGGTAGGCTAAATTGATTTAACATTACTCTGGCCATTTCGGTTAGAGTTCTGTTCTTACGTTCCACAACTCCATTTTGTTGTGGAGTTCTAGGGCAGGAGAACTCATGAATAAAACCGTGTGTGTCACAAAATTGCTCAAAATTAGCATTCTCGAATTCGCCACCATGATCGCTTCTAATGCGAGTGATCATGTAACCTTTTTCATTCTGTACTTTCTTACAAAAGACGACAAATTCTGATAATGCGTCATTTTTGCGTGTCAAGAAATATACCCACGTGTATCTAGAGAAATCATCTACAATTACAAATGTATATAATTTACCTCCGAGGCTAGCAACTCTGCTAGGACCGAATAAATCCATGTGTAGCAATTATAGAGGTCTAGTAGTACATACTACGTTTACAGACTTGAATATGGATCTGGTAGCCTTGTTCTTTTCACATTGGCTGCATACCGAATCCTTCTTGAATGTTATGTCTGGTAAACCGCATACTAACTTCTTTGTGGATAATCTTGAAATTGTATCCATGTTTGCATGACCGAGTCTCATGTGCCATAGATGACTCTCATCACTTTTGGCCATTAAGCATCTACCTGAAATGTTAGCTTCTTCCAGCAGATAGAAAACATATATATTATCTTCCCTGATTCCTTCAAAGATAGTACTACCAGTTGAGCTATCAACTATAGTACATTTGTCTTTGCCAAAGTTGATACCATAACCATGATCAGCTAGATGACTTATGCTGAGCAGATTATGTTTCAACTCGGTAACCAGACAGACATCTTTAATCACGGGATAGGAAGACTTACCAATATCACCGATACCAATAATATACCCTTTCAAATTATTACCGAAGGAAACATAACCTTCCTTCTTTTTCTTCGACAGTGTTGCAAATAGAGTAGCGTCACCGGTCATATGCCGTGAGCAACCGATGTCGAGGATCCATTTGCTTCTAGCATGTGAAGGGTGTTCCACCTACAAAACAGTTTGCAGATGAAACCTTTGATACCCATTTCTTGTAGGGTCCTGAATTGTTAGCTTTAGGTATCCAAGCATAAACATTTAAATCTACAAGCTTTCTCATTCTACATGCAGATGATATATGACCAATAAGGCCACAATAATGACGTTGTGCATGTCGAGTGTCGAAAGCTGAGTGGTGTGCATGGTTGGTAGGTTTGGGTTTTCTAGTATAGAAGAATGCATACCTATGATCATGTTTAGGCTTAACCTTTTGGGGTAAAGGTTTTATATGGTTTGGTCTGACAGTGTTTAGCTTGGGAATGTTCCGATTTCTCGGTAAGTGACACGTGTTAGGGTAGGAAGCAGCAAGCTCAGGCTGTTTTCTTAACCTAATTTCCAACCTTTTGGAAGTGTCATATAACTTAGTATAATCAGAAGTGAGTGATTCTATTCTGATTTGTGCAGATTGAAGACTTTTATTTTCTTTAGAAAGATCTTCTCTCAATTGGTCTATAATCTTGTCTTTCTCTTCGGATGACTGTTTAGTCTCGTGTAATAGGAGCTTTATAGAGGAAAGCTCACCAGACTCACTAACATTAGCTCTAACCTCAGCTAGTAGGTCGGTAAGTCTTTCTATTTCTCCTTTGTACTCTTTGAGTACCTTCTTAGCGGTCTGATATTTACTACGCAGTTTCCTATAGTCAAGCATCAGGTCACTGAAGGCATCTCCTAATTGCTCAAAGGTAAAGTCATCATATGTTTCTACAGGTTCAGTAGGTACCTGATCGATTGCCATGAAGCAGATGTTTGCAGCGTCCTCTGAATGTTCATCTTCTGAGTCGCTAGCTTCACTCTCATGCCATATGCTGGTGTTGGCATATTTCCGAGAAGTTGATCTTTTCAGGTTTCCTTTATCATACCTGTTGTTCTTCTTGCTCGATGATGAGTTGATGGGACAGTCCTTCTTCATATGTCCCTTCTTCTTGCAGCCATAGCAGACAGCATCTTCTTGGTACCAGTTGTTGCTATTGTTCTCTTTGACTCTCTTCTCATGTCTCATGAATCTTTTGAACTTCCTTGCTAGGAGAGCTTGATCTTCAGCGTCAGATCCACTGCTGTCTGAGTCATCTTCAGCAGCTTTTCTGTGCTGAGCCTTGAGGGCGATAGTCTTCTCCTTTGGTGCAGGTTCTTCAAAATCTTGCAGCTCCAGTTCATGAGTGAGTAGCTTACCCATGAGTACTTCAAGTGACATTGTGGTGAGGTCGTTTCCTTCAATGATAGCTGTAGCCTTCGAAATCCAGTTCTTGGTGAGAGCTCGCAGGAGTTTGCGAATCTTTTCGTGGTTACTGTAATCTTTGCCTAAGGAGGACAAAGGGTTTACAATATCCAAGAACCTCTCGAACATTTGTGTGACTGTTTCATTTGGCTTCATTTTGAACGCCTCATACTCTTGAGTAAGTCTGCTGACTTTTGACTCCTTGACTTGAGTCGTGCCTTCATGTGTAACTTCGAGAAGCTTCCATACACCATTTGCCGTTGTGCATGTAGATACCCTGTTAAATTCTGTTCTGTCTAAGGCACAAAAAAGAGCATTAATAGCACGTGCGTCAAGACTGGCCTTTTTTTTTCCTCCTCTGTATAACTGCTTCGGGGTTTTTCAACCAAAACTCCCTCGACAGTTATACAAGGTGGCTTCTGATAGCCATCAAGAACAATAGCCCATAAGTCAAAATCAAGAGATTTCAAGAAGAAACTCATCCGTGTTTTCCAATAAGTGTAGTTAGTACCATCAAACAGTGGGGGTCTATTTGTGGCCTGACCTTCACTTGTGAATTTCATAGTAGCCATGTGATGTGCTGTGATCTAATAAATAATGAATAAATAATAGCACTGTTACCTCGCTTTACCTGTAACACCCGCTCTGATACCAATTGTAGGAACGATATAGTAAAGCGTAATACTCTAGAGGGGGGTGAATAGAGTTGGCAGCGGAATAATGCTAATTAAAAAAATGTTAGCAATACAATCACAGTATATAATCACAGTTGAAATAATGTAAAGGCAGAGTTCAGAAAGCAAACGCAAAGATAGCGATGTATACTGGTATCCCTCTGTTGAGGACTAATCCAATCGGTAGAACTCTTGCTACCAGTTGAATCCACTATTGGAAAAATTGTAAGTTTTCTTACGAAGTCCTTGCAACTTCTACAACGCGAGCTTTGATACGAAGAACTCGTCCAACTTCAAATGTGAAGAGGTATTCTTCAATCAAGCCTTCTGATTACAATCTCTCAGAAACTTCTAGACCGTAGCGCACTGGCAAATTGACTAGAGGATTGTAACTGGCTTGGGATCTGAAATTGTAAGCTCTAGAAAACTCTTTGGAAGGCAGAAAGCTTTAGATAGAGAGAAGATTGAAAGTGAATGAGTGAATTGAAATGATCAAAATCCTTTTCTATTTATAGGAGTTCCAAAGGGAGAACTCTGTCAAAATTCGGGCAAAATTTGGGCAGAACTCTATGAGCAAATCTCGGTCAAATCCGCAACTGCAGGAGGACCAAGTTCCAGAGAATTCAAAAATCAAACGGCCACCAACCGAACTCTGGTCGAACTCTGGCCGAACTCTGGCCGAACTCTGGCCGAGTTCTGTCAGGGTTAGGTTAGGGTTTTAAAAATAGGTTTTGGTGATTTTTGAAAACCTTTTTAAAAACCTTTTTGAAAACCTTTTTGACAGGTCATTTTGAAAACATTTTGAACTATTTTGGGGATAGCCTATTTGCCAGTACGACTCGGTGTACAACGTATTCCTAGACTCAAATAAAGTGAAAATTACATTGCATAGGTAATACAGACTCAAGTAGGCAAACAGATCTTCAGTCTTGAACGGAGTGAATATCCAATCTTGCTTATGTCCAAGAAGCTGAGATGTCCCAACTAGCTTTGTATATCCAGACAGAGTTTTGATCAATTATTAAAATCAGGTTGACCATATGACCAATGGGCCAACAATATAGACTCAGATTTTTAATCAGATAGGGATTCCAGAAAATCTACCTCAGGTTATGTATTTACTTTGGGAGGTGGAGCCATTGTGTGGAGGAATATCAAGCAAAAACATTTTGCTGATTCCACCATGGAAGCCAATTATATGGCATTCTCTGAGGCAGCCAAAGAAGCGATTTGGCTCAAAAACTTTCTGTTGGACTTGGATATGGTACCTAGTTTGCCTAAGGCAATTATACTTTATTGTGATAATAGTGGTGCAGTTGCAAACTTGAAGGAACCACGAGCCCATAAGACAAATAAATACACTGAGCGTAAGTACCATCTGACACAAGATTTCGTAAAGATAGGAAAAGTTGTTGTGATCAAGATAGCATCAGCCGACAACCTAGCTGATCCCTTTACAAAGAGCTTACCAACTAAGGCTTTTGATAGTCATGTTGAGGGAATGAGAGTCAATTGTGCAGCAGCATGGCTTTAAGTATAAGTGAAAGATTTATAACAGTATACTGAAAAGCAATGCTTTGAGTATTAGTGGGAGATTGTTAGGATTATATACTGAAAGCATCACTTTTGTATTAACTTTATTTCCTTAAATTTTGAATGAGAATCATATGGGCAAATATTTGTATATTGTATTTGTTGCAAGTGTTAATGCAACTGTCTGATATTCTATATTGTAGATAATATAGTATGTGGTGTCACACAGAAGATCATATTATCAGTTCCCTATAGAATATATAAATAGTTCACAACCTAGATGGACTTGGACAATCCATTGGAAAGGTTGTAGTGTAATCTGGTATTAGTCTGTCTTGACTATATGTTTACACTAGTACACTTTATGTGTATTGAATGGGACCACTTGAGGTTGTTCTCTTTGTACTGACTACATAAGAGAATAAATACCTCAGTTATTATGGATGCTTGTGCTCTTAATCCGGATATAATAACAGACATATATATGCAGTGTACATTACTTTGACTCATAAAAGAGTGATATTCATTATGGGGTCAACAACCTCTATGAATTGGGTAATAACATTATATGTATGATGGACTGTTGATTATAAAAGGAATCCATGTCCCGATACGTCGGGTTGATGATGTGTCCTTAAGGAACTCATAAGGTTTGTCATGTAAGCCCTACAGGTGGATTATATCTGACATGACAAATAAAGTTGAGTGGTACTACTTAAGGATAAAAGATGTCGATCAATATAGTTGTCAGTAACTTAATTTGATCGACGGACATTCAGTATCTTAACATGGGGAGCCAAACGAGCATATAATCAAAGGAGGCCACAACCATAATTTGGCATTAGGAAGGTAGTACAACAATAGCTCTTTAGTGGACCGAGCTATTGTTAATGGACATGGGTTGTGTGTTCGGGCTAAACACGGGATACCCAAATCCATTAGGAGACCTAACCCTAATTTCTCTGTATGGTCCCTGTCGTAACCTTATATATATTCTCTATTCTCTGGCCGTCAAGTAATCATCAGAAATAAGAAGCTTTCTCTAAATTCGTGATTCACATAAAGAGGGAAAGGGAGGGCTGCCAAGAAGAAGAAAAGGTTAGGAGATCGTAGTCCATACGACATCCAACCCGAGGAAGCAATACGTGCAGAAGATCTTGGGGGTCGTGACTACTCGAGGTTGCTAGAAAGTGTCTTCTTCTTCCCGTCGCAGGTATAATTCGTGAACCCTAGTTCCTCTATGAAGGGTTAAAACACATCTTAGATCTGTTAAACTTCCATCGATCAATACGCACACCAAACTAGGGTTCCTAGGAATTCCCAGTTCCATCAGTTTCAACATATTATCGGCTTAAGAACTTGTACGGGAATTTATGGCTTTGTTAATCATACGTGCGGCATATGTTTAACACTCACGAAAAAAATAACATGCATAAGAAGGCTATGATCACATATCTACACTACTACTCCCCGCCTTCGACTGGTACAATAGATCCAACCATGGTATGTTACGACATAGGACTCACTGGGAAGTTAATCATCTCAGGAATCGATGTCTATACAATGCACAAGAACTACAACGGGGCTTGCACAGGGTATACCAGACATACGGAAATAACATCTCATGACGGGATCTAAAAATATCAATCCGTGTAACCAATGTGTTAAGAAACAAGAATATCTACACTAAATACAGAGAATGTACTCGCTTGAGATCTGGTGTGGAAGGTCAACAATGTCCAATAATGTGCCTCGGAGACCTGAATATGGAATATTACATCGATACCAAGTTTTTGAATGAATACAAGTTAAACTAGTCCAAATCTAGGTCATAAAGTTATTTCTAGGTCAAAACGGTCAAACTAGGACAACTCTAGGCTTTTGGGTCCATACCTTGCTAAATTAGATCGAACTAGGTCACACCTAGGTATTTACCTATATAGTTTACCTATAGGCTTAATTTAGCAATATCCTAACTTTACCCATAACCCTACATACTACCTAGGTTTCCAGCACAAGGTAGCCAAGTACCTAACTCTATATAGGTAAAACAATTACCTAGCCACTGTAAATAAAACACTCATCTTAGGAAATTTCCTATTTCCTATTCTATCCTACTTCTCCTAACAAGTATAGATATTCCTTATATGTTATATGTCAAGACCACTCTAATCATATGGGTAATGCACAGTCCTTACCTACCCTTTATTCCTCACATTAAGTGCCTAACACTCAATATGGGAACACCCCTATACCCATTCCTATACAACCTAAACATTTCTTCCCTTGAACCCCTATTCTTATGCTCATACGTTTACCTAAACATTTACTCTCCACCTTACCTATAACTTCGTGTATCAAGATACTCACATACCTATTGTATATCAAGATGCCTTGGTTCAACAATAGTTTACACGGCCTATCTAGCCATACTCTAATCTTCTTGGCACACACCTATTGGTATCCCCACACTCTTACACATAAAGACTCACTTGACCACACACACACAAGTGAACTCTAGGATCTGCAGGTACTACCCTTACCCTAAACCTGGACAAACCTGTTGCTCTAGGTCACTCCTGCCTATCTCCAGTTTCTTCCCTTGCAGTAGCCTACTGTTTCTGTGAGTGCCACTCCAAGATGTTCCTACTGCTGTCAAGGCTTTACCCTTCCCTTCCTAGTCTCTTGATACCCTGTTTCATTCTACCTGCTGCTAAATGCTCATAGAGAAGTTGCTAACCTTTGCCAAGTTGTGAAATTTAGGAACTGCTAATAGCAGTATTATGACTGATGTTGTTTCTTTCTACTTCCTGATGCAACACAATTTCCCCAATTCTCTACTGATCAATACCCTAAACTCCACACCCTAACATCAACATCTATAATTCTCCATGACGCAGGTGTGGATACATGTCTACTACAGGCAGTGCTTAGGCCTGCTTTGGTCAAGCACAAGTTCCCTACACAGGCTTGCCTTTCCTTCTTCCTGTTCCTACAGCAGTGAATTAGTGCCACCACTGCTTATTCAATCTTTGTACAGGCAGCAGCATTTCTCCCTTTCATATTGCTGCTACCTATCTAACTCTCCCTATTCCTACATAGGTTTCCTCTATACCTGCTGCTGCCAAGGGCAGCAGCACACTTGTTGCCTTTCCTCTTTCTATCACAACTATCCTACTATATATCCATCTATTTGATTATCTAACTACATTTATATCTATTTAGCATTTTAACTATCTATCAACCTATCCACATATATATATCTACCTATTTTAGTTACTTAACTGCCAAGCCCACATACATACAACCTGCAAGATCCACACTGTTGCCACTGCTACTGCATTTGCTGCCTGTTTGTTGCACATCTGCAGTTGATAAGATATTGTTGTGGCAACAATAGTACTGCTACTATTGCCCTGTTTATTCTCCACTTTTCCCCCTACTTCACTAATCCCCACTTCCTACACATCTACCTATCTAACTAGTCACATTTACACATATACACTCTAATGTAGGTGTACACATGACACCCTATATCATATATATGGACTCACACATATGCACATGCATATCCACACACATAATATATGTATATAGAGAGAGGGAGAGAGACACACACACATATACACACATATATATTACATCACCTATACATTCACACATATAGTCCTACATAGATATAGACACACACAAAACTAATGAGGGCACAAACACTTGGTGTGCACCACCCACGTATCGCACTAATCTACGATGCGGTTGTGACACAGCCAAGATACCTATACCAAACCTTGTCTGAATCCTACCAAACTTCATAGGCAAGTCCAATATATCCCTATAAACATAATTAGTGAATTTCTAGGCTAGTGTCACGTATCATATCAAATAGAGCATGTGAACCACAAGTATAGGAAGCCAAAACCCCCAAATTGATCCCGTGTCCTACCGTATCACGACACGACCTACACGTATCCATTTGTGGACACGAATCTAGACACATACAACCAAATCTAATCTAAATAGGCCTAACAAACCTAATGACAAACACTTGGTGTGCCATTCTTAGAATTCTTTCAAAAATGGTACAAAACCCATTGTAACTTCAAAATAGAGATTCATTAGTGTTTCAAAACTCTTCCTATGGGTAGTCCTAGTCCATGGGTGAATTCCTAGAGATTCGATATCACAAATAGAGTCTAAATAGAGAGGAAAAGTAAGATGTATACCTATTGGGAGATAGAATCCTAATAAAAAGCCAAATGGACACGATTCGGACAAGTAGCTCCTAGCAAATAGACTCCTCTTCTTGTTTCTAGTCTCCAAGCTCCTTCTAGTATAGAGAATGAAAGGAATAAAGGAGAGAATGAGTGAGAATTGAGAGAGATTGATGGAGGAATGACTCTACTTGGGAAGAACACCAAATTAGAAATGAATGAGGCTATGGAATGAAGTGAATGGAATGGAGATCCTCCTTCTTATGGCCGACCATATAGGGCTTGATTAGGGCTAATGCAAAATGCCTAAGTTGCCCTTAAATTGTTGTCATATAGCTATTTAATTGCAGGGAAAGGTGTGGACCTATTTCGATCAATAGTCTAATCTCTATTATAACTAATTGCTCATGACTAATGAGCCTGATGGGCCTAGTCCAATAAGTTAGTATATGAGTTATGTCATGGTAATTATTGGGCTCTAGTTTAGTGTCTAGGCTAACCGGTTCACTAACACAAGTTTAACAAATAGGCTAGCCGCTAACCATAATATCTAACACAATATTAATAAATAATTATACACAATATAATATAATATAAAATAATAAAATTACCTCTCTTTTAGATTTAGGTAGTTAAAATCCTACCCCTTTAGAAAAATTTTGTCTTCGAAATTAAGACACCTTGCCCCTCTCCCTTGGGCCAGTTATAAGCTATTCATCAAAAATTTCTACGGTCAAATTCCCAATAATCATAGTCCAAGGTAGTCCTTTCATACAACATACAATCCTATAATTCTTCTGAAGGAACAACTATATATGGATATAGTCTCTAGCTGTCATGAATTATACTCTCAATCAGGGTCACTTGCTAACTATATTATAGCTAAATTATTTAACATCATGGGTTACCACTTCTAATACTACCAGTATAGTATGGTTTTAGGCCATGGGCATACCTACCTTACTGGCACACACTATCCAGAATACTATACTACACCTTATAGGATACTATCTTCTATTATCTGTCTCACTTCCTCAATCACCTAAAAACTGCTTAACCATTCTTCTTGCAATGAACACTTGTATACACCTGCAATTATGCACTCTATTGATACACCTTTATCTATCCAAAATACTCTCTCTAGTGTGTATACCCAAGTCTTGATACTATCTCAATAAGGCACTAACTCTTATATGGTACTTGGATGGTACTCTTATACTAGGTTACTCATGTCTCTCCTCTATACTAGCTACTAAAATCTTTGTGCCTAAACCTCTATAATACTTGGGATACTCTGGCTCTTGCTACTAGGGTACCCCTCCTATCTTGGTACCTGGTACAAACTCATCCTCTGACACTTATTAATCACACTAGGGTTCTCATCTATAATTAGTTATCAAAATACATACACAATTACTTCCTAACTATTATCACTCCAAGACATCTCCCTTGTACCCTTATACCCATCATACTACTCCCTGATACATACAACTTCTATACCAAACTGGCAAGGTACTATACCTATTAAACTTACTTCTATATGGATTACCCCTCCTCTTTACTGCATGGATCACTTGTAGTCTTACTTCCAAGTACTCCTTCAACCTTATTAACTAGTACACCCATCTAATATTATCACATAAGATAATTACCGATACTAGCACATTACTCAACTAATCCCTGATATACCCTGGATACTATTACTCTCTAGGCATAGAAATACTAGCTTGCTAACTATCAAAAAAAAACTATACGTAATGTTCTAGGGCACTAACTTCTTAATACTCACAACAGCTCATCACAAAACTATTATCATTATGGACACTAGTTTTTTCATTAGATCACCACATGACTGTACTCGACTCATGCACTTAATATTCTCTACCTCATGCTTAACACTAGTGTCACGACCCGCACCCACCGTGAGGGTACGAGAACGTAACAACGCCCATCCTACGCCGCAGCGTCGGCGATAGAACGCTGTTCTAGGTCATGAACTATAACTACATAACATGAAATATACTCTCCAAAAGGAGGCCAAAACAGAGGTACAACTCAATCACAATCTAAGGTAGAATGTAACACGATGGAAATAGATAAGAAATCCTCAACTGAGGTACAGCAGAATGAAATAATAAAGTCTCGTCAACTCTAAAATATACAACTCTGAAAATAAAGACAACAGCTAAACATGAAAAGAAGGAACAGTCTAAGCTATCTACACTATACAAGGTATCATCCTGAGCAGCTGCCTGAACCTTCCCAGGGGTCCAGGTCACGAGTGTCAACTAGGCAAGCTCCAAGTAAGGGTGCAGGGTTCCTCATCATCCTCTGTAAAATTTTCAACAGGTCCAGTCAGGATGGGAGCGAGCACAAAACATCTCACGCAGTTCATATCATGTTAGGAAATATAAAGCATGCAATAGAGTAAGGTACATGAAACGCTGAAAGAAGAATGTATATGAAAATAGCAGAGATTTGATAATAGAAAATATCTATATATGATAAGTAAGAACTGTAAGCAACATGTGATTTAGAGCACAATATGGTTATGTAAACGGGTTAGGTTATACAATAAAATGGGACTCCTTTGTACGTGAGTGTACACAATGGACATATACAATTTCTTATACAATAGGATTGATAACATAACCACTTCTACTCTCCCTCCCCAATCAATACACAAGGATCTAATTCAGTTACGTTACCTTATACAATGGCTTGTACAATGGCTCAATGTGATAATGAGAGTACAATATGCACAATGAGTGTACAATGATAAGGGTATTCAATAAATACAATATGTAAGTGAAACGCACATCACAATATGTATTTAGTGAATACAAGGAGATAACATCTCAGAAGAAGATCCGTATAGTACCAATCCGTGATAATGATCGTGTCAGCATCAAGTACAGTAATCTAGAGCAAGAATATAAATCCAGACAAGTATAAAACGGTCAGAGAATGTACTCGCCTCGTATCTGAATGTCTAAAATAAATGTACTATCCGAGATGAGGTACCTGACTCCTAGTTAGAGCAACACAAGTCAAGATGTACACAGGGAATGATAAATATAATCTACAATGCATCTGCATGCTGTCTAGGTCAAACTAGACTAAAGTCAACACTTGGTCAACTCCAGTCAACTAGACTAGTCAAACTAGGTCAACTAGGTCAAGTCCTAGCCCAACAAGTCTAATAAGTCTCACTAGGCCTAACCAAGCCTAGTCTAGCAATCACACACCAATCACAAGGCTATACAAGCCAAACACAAGCCATCACATTCAATATTATACATAAGAGAAAGGAAGCTAATATGTAGAGCTAGGTGTGTGTGTGAACATGGAGGTGTACATGAAAAGAGAAATCAACACTAGTTATGAGTTTACACTACACATGGCACAAAACTAACCATCTACATTACACAAGTATTTATACTTAACATGCATGGCTACAAGTATACATCCATATACGTATACACATAGAGAGTTAGAGAGAGCTATGTAAATAGGCAATTACCATATCTATTTCACATCCCTAAACACATGCACATATCACATTGGGCTATACAACATTCACATTACATAGGAAATTGCATTATTCATTTCACATCACATTACACCTATTCTCTAGGTTAGATATTATATATATATATATATATATATATATATATATATATATATATATATATATATATATAAACATAACATAGAGGGATAATATGTATGTCAAGAAATGTGTGTGGACTGAACATGTGTGCACAGGAGTGTGTGTGTGTTCCAGTGTGTGTAGTGTAATAGGAAGCAATATTTCATAGGGTGTATCAAGGCAATGGGTTAACCCAGGTAGTTCCCAGGTTCTACCTGCATCCCACAGCCTATATGGCTTAGGAACCCCATTTCTCAGGTTTCCCAGTAACAACATATGAATTTTCAGTTAACCATTAACAGTGAATCTCATTCTCATGAATATGGGGTTAAACAGTGTCAATTTAACATTCAAACAGTTTTAAAAGGGAATCAATTCTAGATTTACACATTTCAGGCTCTTCTAATCAGTGAATTAATTAGCATAGAAAATTAGTTAAAATCTAATCAAATTCTCAGGAATTTACAGTTTCATAACTCAGATTTCAACAATGACAGTTCAACCAATTAGTGAATCAATTGCATATCAGTTTAAATTAAAAGGAAATCAGTCTCAATTTGTAGGAATCATCATTTCAATACAGCCAATGGACAAAATCAGTTTTACCAAGGGAATAACACCATTCAAAAGATCTCAGGTTTAAGAAGAACTAATAGTGAATACATTTGTAATTTCAGAATTTGTAAAAGGAAATCAACATCTCAGTCATACAGCATTTCGAAAATGAAAGGAAATTGGAAATCAAATCCCAGTTTTTAGAAGGACCATTCTCAGTTTTCCATCAACCATTTTCAGTCTTGCACACCCGAGTTAATCTCAGGAACACATCTCAACAACATCCAAGTTATTCTCAGGTTTTATGGAACCAAAACTCAGAACAGTGCATACATTATACTATCTTAATTTAACCATAATACATTATCTCATCAGAAAAGAAAGAGGAAAAACTGAACATGGCAGTAACAGCAATCTCAGGTTAATAACTTGGTAAATCCCAGTTCAGTTTTGAATGTATTAGCAATGTGTGTGTATTTACTAAACAGTGAGTGAAATCTCAGTTAGGGACATGGAAATTTAAATTAATAAGACATTCAATTTAACATGGCTAGTAACATTAAACTTCAGTTCAAGGAAAGGAATGAAAATCAATTCTCAGGATAAATCAGTGTGAAAGTGTGTGTAATAACATTATTTCTCAGGAAAATCCCATGACAGTTCAACTAACCAACTGTCCTTTAGCGATTAGCAATCCAAATTCAAAATTCAAAACCTATTTATTCTACACAAATCACAGTTAACATGTCCATCATTCAACACACATGTAGGTAAATCTAACCTCAACATTTAACATCATTTTAACAGTTAAAAGCAATTTAAAAAAAATCCAGAAATCAATTCAGCAAATGGGGTATCAGTGAGTATCAGAGTTTACTGGGAATTCAATGAATTGACCTAATTAATCATTAAAATTACAACCAATAGGTTGGTAACTAGTGTAGCATATGTACACGTGTCATGTGAGTCATTTCGTATCCAATAACTACGACACAGACGTGTCCAACACGTTGCAAACACGTGGGGTGCACCCAGTGTTGCACAGTGTCGTGCACGCATGCACTCGAGTGTAGGACACGACACACGATACTTCGTGTCACGTACACACACCTACGTGGTCGCCTATGGTAGGGCTACACGTGGAATAGCCTGATACGTGTCCACGACGTGTCTACAAAGGATACGGACACGTGTTCGTGCATGTCTGTGCACGTGTTCAGTCGCCTGCGCGCGACAGCGCGCGGCCAGTGCGGCCCCGATTTCTCCGTGCACAGACCACGAGACGCTCCCAAACTTTGGGAGCAGGAAGTCAGTAAATGCCCCTCAATCCACATAAATTTTTAGATCAAAAGACCCCGTGTCGTGGCCACAGTGAGGTTCGAGTAGCAGGGAAAAGTTGTGGGCTGTGCACAGGCCGTGTCCTCAACCAAAATGTGACACAAAAGGACACGAAAAACATCTCAGAGACTAAGAAATCATTAAGCAATATCAAAACCAATATTTCTATTCAAATAGAATTCGAAAATAACAAAAATAAATTCATTCAAGCATTCTATCAACACTTGCAGTCACGACTGATACGTGTCCGATACGACACGTATCCAACACAATATGGCACCAAACTAGGTCAGGACGAATTGGACACCTAGGGTTACTTGAATATGCAATAAAATCTAGGGTTTTAATAGGGTTTTAGGATTAAACCTGAGTGAGTTTTCAGTCTCCAAAAAAATCCCAAAGCTGAGAGGTTCTCTAGTAATGTAGGCTCCCAAATGGCTCTAAGGCTGGGTTTGCTCCACAAGAACAGCAAGTAGGGATTGGTTAGGTGCTATTGCAAAAGATTAGGGCTGAAAAGGATCAAAATGGATGAACTATGGATTGGGGATGGAGTCTATACCTCTCTTTCTTCAAGACTTGCAAGAATGATAAAAAGGAGGCAAGAGTTCAACATGAGGGCTTATATAGGAGGAAAAACTACTACATGGCTGGTCATCCTAGGGTTTAGTGCCCAATCTATGGCTCTCAATCTCCTACTAAGGATCTATGGTCCACATTGATTCTAGGTTTTAGCTATACTAACTCAAGACTATGACTAATCCTAGTCATGACTAATCAAGTCATAAGTCATGGCTAACCAACCTTAGTCAATGCTAACATAACCATCAACTTAACCAAGGCTAATCTAGGTTAGTCCAATCTATTAGGGTAGGTCCTTCTAGGTTAGGCTAATCACATCACATACCAAGCAATTATTCACATACATTCAATAAGTTCTAACAAATCCTATTAAATTAAATAAATCCCAAAATGACCAAAGTACCCTCTAGGCTAAAATGTACTAAATGGAAACTCTACTCACATGGTTAGGCTCCCAAGGTTATGGTTAGTTTCCTGGTCAAGTAGTCTCTAGGGCTACACTAGAGAAACACCAAAATCATAAGTCATGATTTAAATAGTTAAAAAAATTAAAAATCACTAAAAAATTATAATATGAAATAAATATCAATAAATAATAATTATAATTACAAATTTTCAAAATTACCCTCATTTGGAAAACTGGGTGTTACAATCCTACCCACCTTATAAAAATTTTGTCCTCGAAATTAAGATGATCGTACTCTCTTCTAGGTCAAACATAGTCAAGGGTCAATCACTAGTCAATTTTCTCAACATCCTAGTACTTGGTCATTAGCTGGTCAACTTCTTAGGATTTTACCTATGCTAGCTATCTAGATGTTGGCAACTAGAATTTAGCAAAAGGGAAACTCTATAATATGCTAGCTCTAACTTTCCAATCCTATCAAGTCACCCATAACTAAATGCCTACAAGCTAAGCATACCAATCCCAAATACCACACATATATATATATATATATATATATATATATATATATATATATATATATATATATATATATATATATATATATATATATATATGCTCAAGAATAACAACCCATCACATATATCCTAAGTATATCATCTATATATATAGACCTCTTAGTCTTAGGTGAAACTATAACTATACTCAAGGACAGGTTCTAGTCACTGGGTGCCTCACTGGAAGGATAAAGAAAACAATAAATAATCATCAAGGTTGTATGGTATACTAACATCCTATATGTGTAAAATGGTTGGTATTATAGATAACAGGAGAATTATCTGCAATGGGTTACTATTCTAGCACCAATGCTAACTATCACCTCTAGGGTACAGACACTCTACAAGTCACCATATCATTATACTATGAAGGAACTACCTATGAACAAGCTCTACAACTAAATATCCCTACTCCTAAGTCATTTATAACAATAAAAAGGGTATGATGTTTTAAACCTTCTCAAGATACAATCTGCTAATCATATGCGTCTGTCCAAAATCATGTTGTCCAGAGTCTTCATCATGCTAGTGAGCAAGGCTACCATAATCACAGAGTCCTTGACTAAGGTACGTACCTCTAGGTTCATGGTATTTAAAATTTTTGCATTGCCGCATGCGACGGCAAAAACCTTAAATTCCCATACCCAAGAAATATATCTGAAATCTGACTACATATCCTCACTATGCCAACTAACACGACTATCAAAGATTCTAGATCCCATGATTTAGGTGACCTAGCCCATATGATTCTGAAGAAAAACATCATAACAAAAGAATAACATGACAAACTTAATAAATCAGCAAGGAACAGATGGAATCGAATTTCAAGGTTGTTATGAAAGACAATTTCGGGAATGAAATTGAGAAAAACGGAACTTGCAGCAAGATCTCCAATGGTCTGTGCATCCTTGACTGTCCTGACGATAGCTCGCCCTGCTAGTTTCCCTTGGTCTGCTGCTGATGCTGCATGAATCACCGCTGCTGAGAGAAATCAGAAATGACGGGAGAAAATCTCTATACAGATAGAGGTGCACCTCCAATGTAACAGAAACGCCAACCTGAGTCGGCACAACAGTAGCTACAGTCTCGAGGCCCTGATGAACAGGACGAGAGGTGGCCAGCCTCTCGATAGTATCCCCTGAACCGAAGTGATGAGATTGTGTCTTCATAACCATCATGAAAACAGATCAAAACAAGAAGCAATTTCTGAGAATGAAATGAAAATTCAAAGAAGGACAGTTTATATTTAAAGGAAAGTCAATAAGCAACAATTTTAGACAAAAGGAATCTGATTAAGAGTTTTTCCTAATGTGATTGAGTACCTCCAAAAATAATTCTAATCCTACTGCAGGCTGTAGTGATACTCTAGTTCGAATATCACTACATAAACTCAACCTGCATGGGCCACCACTAAAAACGTGTCACGACCCGCACCCACCGTGAGGGTACGAGAACGTAACAACGCCGAGCCTACGCCGCAGTGTCGAAGGTAGAACACTGTTCTAGGTCATGAACTATAACTACATAACATGAAATATACTCTCCAAAAGGAGGCCAACACAGAGGTACAACTCAATCACAATCTAAGGTAGAATGTAACACGATGGAAATAGATAAGAAATCCTCAACTGAGGTACAACAGAATGAAATAATAAAGTCTCGTCAACTCTAAAATATACAACTCTGAAAATAAAGACAACAGCTAAGCATGAAAAGAAGGAACAGTCTAAGCTATCTACACTATACAAGGTATCATCCTGAGCAGCTGCCTGAACCTCCCCAGGGGTCCAGGTCGCGAGTGTCAACTAGGCAAGCTCCAAGTAAGGGTGCAGGGTTCCTCATCATCCTCTGTAAAAAATTTAACAGGTCCAGTCAGGACGGGAGCGAGCACAAAACATCTCACGCAGTTCATATCATGTTAGAAAATATAAAGCATGCAATAGAGTAAGGTACATGAAACGCTGAAAGAAGAATGTATATGAAAACAGCAGAGATTTGATAATGGAAAATATCTATATATGATAAGTAAGAACTGTAAGCAACATGTGATTTAGAGCACAATATGGTTATGTAAACGGGTTAGGTTATACAATAAAATGGGACTCCTTTGTACGTGAGTATACAATGGACATATACAATTTCTTATACAATAGGATTGATCACATAACCACTTCTACTCTCCCTCCCCAATCAATACACAAGGATCCAATTCAGTTACGTTACCTTATACAATGGCTTGTACAATGGCTTGCACAATGGCTTGTACAATGGCTTGTACAATGGCTCAATGTGATAATGAGAGTACAATATGTACAATGAGTGTACAATGATAAGGGTATTCAATAAATACAATATGTAAGTGAAACGCACATCACAATATGTATTTAGTGAATACAAGGAGATAATATCTCAAAAGAAGATTCGTATAGTACCAATCCGTGATAATGATCGTGTCAGCATCAAGTACAGTAATCTAGAGCAAGAATATAAATCCAGACAAGTATGAAACGGTCAGAGAATGTACTCGCCTCGTATCTGAATGTCTAAAATAAATGTACTGTCCGAGATGAGGTACCTGACTCCTAATTCGAGCAACATAAGTCAAGATGTACACAGGGAATGATAAATATAATCTACAATGCATCTGTATGCTGTCTAGGTCAAACTAGACTAAAGTCAACACTTGGTCAACTCCAGTCAACTAGACTAGTCAAGCTAGGTCAACTAGGTCAAGTCCTAGCCCAACAAGTCTAATAAGTCTCACTAGGCCTAACCAAGCCTAGTCTAGCAATCATACACCAATCACAAGACTATACAAGCCAAATACAAGCCATCACATTTAATATTATACATAAGAGAAAGGAAGCTAACATGTAGAGCTAGGTGTGTGTGTGTGAACATGGAGGTGTACATAAAAGGAGAAATCAACACTAGTTATGAGTTTACACTACACATGGCACAAAACTAACCATCTACATTACACAATTATTTATACTTAACATGCATGGCTACAAGTATACATCCATATACATATACACATAGAGAGTTAGAGAGAGCTATGTAAATAGGCAATTACCATATCTATTTCACATCCCTAAACACATGCACATATCACATTGGGCTATACAACATTCACATTACATAGGAAATTGCATTATTCATTTCACATCACATTACACCTATTCTCTAGGTTATATATATATATATATATATATATATATATATATATATATATATATATATATATATATATATATACACATAACATAGAAGGATAATATGTATGTCAAGAAATGTGTGTGGACTGAACATGTGTGCACAGGAGTGTGTGTGTTCCAGTGTGTGTTGTGTAATAGGAAGCAATGTTTCATAGGGTGTATCAAGGCAATGGGTTAACCCAGGTAGTTCCCAGGTTCTACCTACATCCCACAGCCTATATGGCTTAGGAACCCCATTTCTCAGGTTTCCCAGTAACAACATATGAATTTTCAGTTAACCATTAACAGTGAATCTCATTCTCAGGAATATGGGGTAAAACAGTGTCAATTTAACATTCAAACAGTTTTAAAAGGGAATCAATTCTAGATTTACACATTTCAGGCTCTTCTAATCAGTGAATTAATTAGCATAGAAAATCAGTTAAAAATCTAATCAAATTCTCAGGAATTTACAGTTTCATAACTCAGAGTTCAACAATGACAGTTCAACCAATTAGTGAATCAGTTGCATATCAGTTTAAATTGAAAGGAAATCAGTCTCAGTTTGTAGGAATCATCATTTCAATACAGTCAATGGACAAAATCAGTTTTACCAAGGGAATAACACCATTCAAAAGATCTCAGGTTTAAGAAGAACTAACAGTGAATACATTTATAATTTTAGAATTTGTAAAAGGAAATCAACATCTCAGTCATACAGCATTTCGAAAAGGAAAGGAAATTGGAAATCAAATTCCAATTTTTAGAAGGACCATTCTCCGTTTTCCATCAACCATTTTCAGTCTTGCACACCCGAGTTAATCTCAGGAACACATCTCAACAACATCCAAGTTATTCTCAGGTTTTATGGAACCAAAATTTAGAACAGTGCATACATTATACTATCTTAATTTAACCATAATAAATTATCTCATCAGAAAAGAAAGAGGGAAAACTGAACATGGCAGTAACAGCAATCTCAGGTTAATAACTTGGTAAATCCCAGTTCAGTTTTGAATGTATTAGCAATGTGTGTGTATTTACTAAACAGTGAGTGAAATCTCAGTTAGGGACATGGAAATTTCAGTTAATAAGACATTCAATTTAACATGGCTAGTAACATTAAACTTCAGTTCAAGGAAAGGAATGAAAATCAATTCTCAAGACAAATTAGTGTGAAAGTGTGTGTAATAACATTATTTCTCAGGAAAACCCCATGACAGTTCAACTGACCAACTGTCCTTTAGTCATTAGCAATCCAAATTCCAAATTCAAAACCTATTTGTCCCACACAAATCACAGTTAACATGTCCATTATTCAACACACATGTAGGTAAATCTAACCTCAACATTTAACATCATTTAACATTATTTTAACAGTTAAAAGCAATTTAAAAAAAATCCAGAAATCAATTCAGCAAATGGGGTATCAGTGAGTATCAGAGTTTACTAGGAATTCAATGAATTGACCTAATTAATCATTAAAATTACAACCAATAGGTTGGTAACTAGTGTAGCATATGTACACGTGTCATGTGAGTCGTTTCGTGTCCAAAAACTACGACACAGACATATCCAACACGTTGCAAACACGTGGGGTGCACCCAGTGTTGCACAGTGTCGTGCACGCATGCACTCGATTGTAGGATACGTCACACGACACTTCGTGTCACGTGCACACACCCACGTGGTCGCCTATGGTAGGGCTACACGTGGGATAGCCTGATACGTGTCCACGACGTGTCTACAGAGGATACGGACACGTGTTCGTACGTGTCTGTGCACGTGTTCAGTCGCCTGCGCGACAGCGCGCGGCCAGTGCGGCCCCGATTTCTCCGCGCACAGACCATGAGACGCTCCCAAACTTTGGGAGCAGGAAGTCAGTCAATGCCCCTTAATCCACACAAATTTTTAGATCAAAAGACCCCGTGTCGTGGCCACAGTGAGGTTCGAGTCGCAGAGGAAAGTTGTGGGCTGTGCACAGACCCTGTCCTCAACCAAAATGTGACACAAAAGTACACAAAAATCATCTCAGAGACTAAGAAATCATTAAGCAATATCAAAACCAAGATTTCTATTCAAATAGAATTCGAAAATAACAAAAATGAATTCATTCAAGCATTCCATCAACACTTGCAGTCACGACTGATACGTGTCTGATACGGACACGTATCCAACACAATATGGCACCAAACTAGGTCAGGACGAAGTGGACACCTAGGGTTACATGAATATGCAATAAAATCTAGGGTTTCAATAGGGTTTTAGGATTAAACCTGAGTGAGTTTTCAGTCTCCAGAAATATCCCAAAGCTGAGAGGTTCTCTAGTAATGTAGGCTCCCAAATGGCTCCAAGGCTGGGTTTGCTCCACAAGAACAGCAAGTAGGGATTGGTTAGGTGCTATTGCAAAAGATTAGGGCTGAAAAGGATCAAAAATGGATGAACTATGGATTGGGGAAGGAGTCTATACCTCTCTTTCTTCAAGACTTGCAAGAATGATAAAAAGGAGGCAAGAGTTCAACATGAGGGCTTATATAAGGGGAAAAACTACTACATGGCTGGTCATCCTAGGGTTTAGTGCCCAATCTATGGCTCTCAATCTCCCACTAAGGATCTATGGTCCATATTGATTCTAGGTTTTAGCTATACTAACTCAAGACTATGACTAATCCTAGTCATGACTAATCAAGTCATAAGTCATAGCTAACCAACCTTAGTCAATGCTAACATAACCATCAACTTAACCAAGGCTAATCTAGGTTAGTCCAATCTATTAGGGTAGGTCCTTCTAGGTTAGGCTAATCACATCACATACCAAGCAATTATTCACATACATTCAATAAGTTCTAACAAATCCTATTAAATTAAATAAATTCCAAAATGACCAAAGTACCCTCTAGGCTAAAATGTACTAAATGGAAACTCTACTCACATGGTTAGGCTCCCAAGGTCATAGTTAGTTTCCTGGTCAAGTAGTCTCTAGGGCTACACTAGAGAAACACCAAAATCATAAGTCATAATTTAAATAGTTAAAAAAATAATTAAAAATCACTAAAAAAATCATAATATGAAATAAATATCAATAAATAATAATTATAATTACAAAATTTCAAAATTATCCTCATTTGGAAAACTGGGTGTTACAACTAGCCTACCCCACTGACACACTATTGGTACCCTTGATACTAAACCCTTAATTCATAATACTCATGAAACAAGTACTTCACCTTACTAGTATGAAATTCACTTATTACCCCCTGTGCACTTTGTACACAATTCTAGACATGGTACTTCCTACTTCCACCTATACACCATTAGCCTCAATATCAGGTGATATACCCATCTCAAGTCCTAATACTCTAGCACCATACATTCCAATACTGCCACATTCTCCTATATATTTATGGATACCACTATACTATGACACGCTCATTAATCCATTCTTGACACAACTAAGTGTCAAGCACCAATAGAATAGTAAGGCTTGAACAATTTTATGATACTCCCTTGCTACTTAGCTCACTCAACATATATCTAAACATGCATGATGACACCGATACCAACTCTTGGAATCACAACTGATATTCTACTCTCCCTTCAAGCGATTCTTACTATGCAGAAACCTACCATAGAATTATTGCTACAAGGGTACTGTACTATGAGTTATCTCTAGACAGATACCTATAGCTCACATGCTCAACCAAAAGCCATCCATAGACTCACAAACTATACTCTAAACAATTAACACTACTACTCAAGGACATGGTTCTAATTGCAAGTCACCAAACTATTACACTATCAAGGACCCTAATGAAATAAAGCTCTATCAGGAACTGGACTAAGGAACGGAAGGTACCTCTATTCTTAAGCTAGTAAGGGTGGTGGAACATAATTCTATAATAACAGGGGTGGAAAGTTAGAGATGATACGTTATGAAACAATTTAAGATACAATCTGATAATCATACGCTTCTGTCCAAAATTATGATACTCAGAATCCTCGCCACGCCAGTAAGCATAGCTGCGATAAACAATAGTCCATAACTAAGGTATGCACCTTTATAATCATGTCGTATAGAATCCTCGTTGTGTCGACTAGTATAGCAGTGAGAAATTTTGAATTTCATAACTAAAATATGTACCTTTCAAGTTAGGTCTCTACGTCTCCGCTACGTCAGCTAGTATGGCTACGATAAACTCTAGACTTCATAAGCAAAGCAGACGTTTGCCTTTCTCACTGTCCTCATCAACATATGTTATTAGAATATACCGTAATTCAGTCCATAAAATTTATCTCGATATAAAAATTAAATTCAACAACGAACATCAAGAATTTTAACAACGAACAGGTAAGAGTGAATAAAAACAAGGGAAACAGATTTTGAATTAGTGTTTATAGTAAGATTCTCAAGGGTTGTCCCAGGAATCTCTCAAGAAGTCCTAATTTGTGATTAAGTATCCTTAGCATATAGCCTATTTCCTATATATATATATTTTTTTTTTCCTATAAATATATATATATATATATATATATATATATATATATATATATATATATATATATATATATATATATATATATATAAGGCTCGTAACAACACTCTAAATCAAGCACCACTACGACATTGCATTAATTTGCGATTTCTGACCTGCATGGGACGCCACTAAAAATGTGTCACGACCCACACCCGGTATAGGGCACGGGTACGTAACAGCGTCCAGCATATACCGCAGTATCAGTGGTAGAACGCTGCCTAGGTCTACTATGCTAACTAACAGTGTATATCATAACCTGTCAAGATATCTCATCTCCAATCGAAAGACAAATACAAATATATAGCCATACACAATCACAAGACTATATGGAAGATAAATAGCATAATAAAAGATATTGACATGAAGAGAAATATCCAGAAGTCTAACATAGCATCATACGTGTCCATAGTCTAAGAGTCATCTATCTCAATACAAATCTTAAATAATAAACATGCCAGAGTCAATAGTACTGGAGACATATCCAGTACAAAACCTAATCTAACTGAGTCATCACTAAAGTCTCCTCAACTAGGACTAAGCCCTCCTGGATCAGAGTCTCTTGGTCTATACCTACTAAGTCCTGTGGGTCATAGTAAGTAGGGCATCTATCATCTGAATCTAAAAAATATATCCAGTCAGGATTGAAGCGAAGTACATCTCTAATAACAGTTCCAGTAAATAATAAAGACTATATAACAGTAAATAGAGAGAATATACAAGAATAAATGACATGTACATGAATATAACATAAATGGAAGTACTATAAGTAAATAGGGAAACATGAACCATCATGTACAACAATTAGGAAATACTATCTATGTGAGTGAGTACTAGTTTTAACATGTGATCGACTTAGGAACTTGCACGAAAATTTATAGCCTGATCAATCATACTTGCGGTGCATGATTAACACTCATGGAAAATAATATCATGCACGGGAAGGGTATGATCACATATCTATGCTACTACTCCCCGCTCCTAACTGGTACAGTCTATCCAATCATGGTACGTCACGACACGAGATTTACTAGGAAGGTAGCTAATCCTCTCAGGAATCGGTGTCTATACAACGCATAAGAACTACAACGGGGCTTGCATAGGTTATACCAGGCATACGGGAATAACATCTCATGACGGGATCCAGAAATACCAATCCGTGTAACCAATATGTCAAGAAACAAGGATATCTACACTAAATACAAGAAACATAGAAAATATGATAAACAGAAAATTATTAGAAAATGACTCGCTTGAGATCCGGTATGGAAGGTCAATAGTATCCGATATGGTGCCTCAGAGAACTAAATATGGAATATTACATCAATAACAAGTTTTGGAATGAATACAAGTTAAACTAGTCCAAATCTAGGTCATAATCAAAACAGTCAAATTAGGTCAACTCTATATTTTTAGGTCCATACCTTGCTAAACTAGATTGAACTAGGTCACACCTAGGTATTTACCTATCTAGTTTACCTATAGGCCTAATTTAGCAATATCCTAACTTTGCCCATAACCCTACATACTACCTAGATGTCCAGCATAAGGTAGCCAAGTACCTTACTCTGTATAGGCAAAATAATTACCTACCATATTACCTAGCCACTCTAAATAAAACACTCATCTTAGGAAATTTCCTATTTCCTATTCTATTCTACTTCTCCTAACAAGTATAGCTATTGCTTATATGTTATATGTCAAGACCACTCTAATCATATGGGTAATGCACAATCCATATATGTCCTTTATTCCTCACATCAAGCGCCTAACACTCAATATGGGAACACCCTATCCCCATTCCTATACAACCTAAGCATTCCTTCACTTGAACCCTCATTCCTATGCTTATATATTTATGTAAACATTTACTTTTAACCTTACATATAACCATGTGTATCAAGATACTCATATACCTATTGTATATCAAGATACCTTGGTTCAACAATAGTTTACATGGCCCATCTAGCTATACTCTAATCATCTTAGCACACACCCATTGGTATCCCCACACTCTTACACGTGAAGACTCACTTGACCACACACACACAAGTAAACTCTAGGTTCTGTAGGTACTGTCACGCCCTAGAACCAGAATACTGGAGGGCGGGGGCAGACACAGCCAGCTACGTACATTGAACTGCAACCCACCTCACAATACGGTCACGGCTGTCTAGATGCATGAGGGTTTATCTACAAGCCAACAGTCTCTTATGGTCAAGAACAAGCCTAGTGTCTCAATCTCAAGCAAGCAAATATATGTTACAAGATGTTAGATCATCAGATATACAAGGTAAGGCGTCCCAAATATTACATATTCAAATGATCATAAAACTAGTCATACAAAATACGAATAGCAAGAGTTAAGTCATACATGATCAACCCTAAGATTTGCCAATCATGTAACGGCCCTTATGCAGACAGAAATTAAGTTACAACACGAGCTAACACATGCTCGGCAGCTAAACACCTCAAAAAAATAATTTATAATAGAGTGGGAGAGCAAAATAAGAAACCAACTTGTTGCCACGGTTACTCCTGGTGTTCTCCATCTGGCTGAAAAGCGGTTAGATCCTCGGGTATCACTTCGAAATCGGTCATACAAAACCAGCTCGATCAAACCCAAAAAGAGCAATTACTACAAGGAAGCCTCTACTTATGAACTAAAACCAGCATATAAAGAATAGGAGAATAGATAAAAGAACATAATTATAGAAAATATAAAGACAAGTGTTAAACGAATATATGATCTTGTATCAAGACGAACAAGAGGTGGAATGTAATTCCCATGTTTAATCATGAGGCAATCATTCAGGCATGGCCAATCAAGTCCTACTGCTTGCTATCATTAGCTAACTAGAGTTATCATAATCCTAGTTACTAACAAGATGCAGTTGAGATGTCCCTGCAGTCACAAGTCCTGCAGACTATCCAGGTTATCCGGGCGAGGTTACAAGAGTTATCAAGTTACAAGAGTTATCAAGATTACTAGTGTACTTTAGTACTTATATTTCAAGAAGTGCAACACATGACAGTGTGTTGGAAACGCTCCCTACTCGACGGCAGGCTACAAGTCCACATGTGTGGTCGGGATAACGAGATCTCCTGTAACTGGGAAATCTCTCTACATGAACTACTTAATCAATCTAGTCGTTTAATCTAGTCAGATTCATTATGAGTTCCTGACCGTGGTAACCAGCAATTCATGTCCTAGACATGATGTAAGACGAGACAGGTAGCTTGTACAGCCACAATCAGGAAAATCAACTACGGTGTCAAGACAAGAATTATACTTAGCAAGTCAGGATTGACTGTCATAACAGCGATCAAGATTTCACATGTCATGCCATGTTTACTTGTCACTTGTCAGGAGTACTTGTCAAGAATGTACCTCGACGGGCCACTATCAAGATTATCAAGACGGGTTCATGTTTTCATGTTCAAGTCAAGTTCTGTCATGCTCAAGTTCAAGTCAAGTTCTATCATGCTCAAGTTCAATATTAACAAGTTATCGAGTCGGATCGTTGCAAGTTAGGTCAAGTATAGAAAACATGCCAAGAAGATCAAGAACTATGATTAGAAATTATCAGTCGCATATGAACTCCAATTAAGGTAAAAACAAGAATATTCTTGAAGCCAAGACGGAGATCTACAACTTTTATGTTATGAGTTTTACAAGGTTCTAGCTATAAAACAGCTTAAATAGGCAAAAATGGTTAAGTACAAGAAAGTGTGCATGAAGCCTGCACACAGAGTAGTGTGCAGAAGCATAGGTAGTGTATAGGAAGCCTACGCGCAGAGTGGTGCACATAAGCGCAAGTAGTGTGCAGGAAGCCTGCGCGCAGAGTAGCGCACAGAAGCACAGATAGTGTGCAAGAAGCCTGCACGCAGAGTGGTGCACAGAAGCGCAGGTAGTATGTAGGAAGCCTGCGCGTAGAGTAGTGCACAGAAGTGCAGGTAGTGTGTAGGAAGTGCACGCGATTGTTCAACTTTCCCAAATCAGCACCGAAGTGCATAGGGAACCCATGAACTCTAGGAATGCCATAACTTCCTCAAAATAAGTCGAAATCAAGCGGTTCAAAAGCCAAAGTTGGGTAGAATAAAATTCCCCACAACATGGAACCATTAGATTTCAGAAATAACAAACTTTAAGAGATTAAAACAAAAAAAAACAAGAAAAGTCTTAAAACTTATATCTACAAAAATGTAACCATTAAAACCAAAAACTTCAAGTGCTAAAGATGCTTAGAATCATGCAAGGAAGAGAATAGAACAATGAAAAATAGAGAACCATCATGTTCTCTATGGAGCAAGTTGTACTTTCCTTGGATTGGTGGGAGGAGTAAATGAAGAAGAAGAAGATGGAGAAGTAGATGATAATAATGGAAGAGAGTGAGAGAGGACTTGGTTTATATACCAACCTTCTCATCTCAAACCAACCCAACCAAACCAAGCCAAGCCAAGATGAACCAAGGTGAACCAAACCAAAACTTAACTAAGTCAAGATTAAACCAAGACAAGGCTAAGCAAGACAAGTCAAAGCATGGATCACCTAACAAATGTCAGAAATCCGTACACGTATACTGAAAATACGTATAACGAAAAACAGAAGTGACAAGTACTACTCTTGCCCTAAACCTGGGCAAACTTGTTGCTTCAGGCCACTCCTACCTATCTTTAATTTTTTCCCCTTGTAGTAGCCTACTATTTCTGTGAGTGCCACTACAAGATGCCCCCAATGCTGTCAACAAGGCTTCACCCTCCCCTTTCTAGTCTCTTGATACCGTGTTTCCTTCTACCTGCTGCTAACTGCTCATAGAGTAGCTGCTAACCCTTGCCAAGTTGTGAAATTTAGGAACTGCTAATAGCAGTCTTATGACTGCTGCTGTTTCTTCCAACTTCCTGATGCAACACAGTTTTTCTTAATTCTTCAATGATCAATATCGTAAACTCTACACCCTGACATCAACATCTATAATTCTCCATAACATAGGTGTGGATACTGTCTACTACAGGCAGTGCTTAGGCCTGCTTTAGCCAAGCACAAGTTCCCTGCACAGGCTTGCCTTTCCCTCTTCATGTTCCTACAGCAGTGAATCACTACCACCACTGCTTATTCAAGCTCTGTGCAGACAGCACCCATTTCTCCCCTTCAATATTACTGCTACCTGTTTAACTCTACCTATTCCTACACAGGTTTCCCCTATACCTGCTGCTGCCAAGGGAAGCAGCGCACTTGTTGCCTTCCCTCTTTCCTATAACAACTATCCCACTATCTATCCATCTATTTGATTATCTAGCCACATTTCTATCTATTTAGATTTTTAACTATCTTCAACCTATCCATATATATATATATATATATATATATATATACTTGTATAGGGTGCCTTCTTCAAACTATCTTCAACCTATCCATATTTTTTTTCCCTATCCATATATATATATATATATATATATATATATATATATATATATATATATATAAAAAATATATATATATATATATATATATATATATATATATATATATATGAAATGGTTGTTATATAGTATAGGCCAAAAAGAAGGCACCCTATACAAGTATACCCCATAGCCCCAACAAACGAAAACCACTCAACCAACCCCTCCAAACGACCCGGATCCAAAAAGTCCAAGTCCAAAATGGCGGGACCCAACAAAAACCAATCTCCCAAACAAGAGACGGTCGGGTCCAAAAATAGAAAAAATGAAGTAAAAAAGGCCAACTATCCCTGAAACCTTCTAGCCCGCTCCACCATACTGCATTGCCTAGAAATTTTGGCAATCAATTGCTCACTGTAAAGTTACGACCTTCGAACCTGGATTTGTTCTAATTTTTCCACAGAACCCATACGATAGCAGCCACAATGATGTGCCTATCAATAGAGGAGAAATTGCTCCCTATTCTACCAAAAAAGTTGGAATAGTCCTGAATTGAGTAGTCCGTGCCTCCATGAGATGTAGCCTCCCTAAGTGCCCCATACTTCAGTAGCCATGTCACCGTTAGCAAATGTGTGGTCGATATTCTTCCCCTACGATTCTCGACAATAGTGGCATCTCAATGCAAGGCTAAACCCAATAATGGTCAAAATATCGTCAGTCGAAAGCTTTTGCCGCCCGATCCTCCATTTAAGAATTGACCATTTATGGGTGATATGGTGTGCCACATGTTTACCAAGTCAACAACAATGGGGCGCTTGTCCCTGACCAACTCCCAAGTGGATGAAGTAGAAAACAAGCCAGAGGGGTCCGGGGACCATCGATACCTGCAGTGGAGGAGAAGGATCTGCCTTCCGCATGCTGGAAGACCCCGGCGCTGGGCTGTTGGTTGGAGCATCCAACGCTGGTCATCCCCCCTCCCAAGTGTGCAGCCGTGAGCAGTGGAGCCACGCCGACTGTTAGAGGAGGGAACGTTCTCCCCCGGAAATTCTGTATGCTCGCCCGATCCAGGAGGGGCGGACTCCTCCACCCGAGATCCTAAGCTATGTCCGCTGCAATCAATGTTCTCATCCACCTTCCATATGATGAACTGATTTTCCAAGCTCCTGCCATGGAGGAGACGCCTCCAAGAAGTCGACGTATTGCTGTTGGTGTAATGCATGTGGTTTGTATCACGTATTCTTAGAATACGTGTACATATTTTATTACATGATTTCCTGGCTTGGTATTTTCTTCTTGGCTTGGTCTATTCCTGGTTCGGGTTGGTTGGTTCGGCTTGGCTTGGTTTTGATTGGGTTCATGATGAACCCAAGGTGAACCCCTACCTACCACCACCATTTTGTATTTATTAGCCCTCTTTATTCTCTCTCTTCATTTATCATCTTCTTCTTCCTCATTTAATTCCCTACCTACCAGAGAGAGAGGGAGAGAGAGGTCTAGGCAAGTACAACTTGTTTCGTGGAGGAACTCCAATTTTATTACTTCATTCTCTTCTTTACTACATTCTAAAGCACTTTAGTACTTGGCATTTTCACTTTCCATGGCTAGATTCTTGTAGATCTATGTTTATTTTATTTTCAGATTTTTTGGGTTTTGATCTACTTAATCTTGTTATTTCTATATTTTGATGGTTCCATGTTGTAGAGAATTTCGTTCTACCCCATTTTGACCTATGGAAGTTCGGATTTGGGCTCCGGATGAAAGTTTTATGAAGCTTGGAAGGTATGGGTTCCTAGTGTTCTTCTTCTCGGAATTTTGGAGAAGAAGAACAGTTCCCTGGCGCATGGCTGTACTTGACCGCATGAGTATTCATACGGCAAGTCGCCATCAGCCGCATGAGACCCTTGTACTTCTAAACCGTATAAAACTTAGTCCCAGCCGCATGAGGCTGAGTCTCATACTCAGCCGCATGGGCTCATTTCCCATCAGTCTTGTGAGTCTACATGGACATAGTCGCAGGGCTGGGAACGAACTCTTCTCGAGCCGTATATGCAACTGTTCTCCCCCAGCCACATAAGCCATCGCATTGATCCAGCCTCATGCGCCCTCACTTCTTCCGGGCTGCATGGGTTTTGCTATGTGAGCCGCATGGACTTGAGTTCGCCATCAGCCGCATGAAGACCCCTTTCTAATTCGAGCCGCATATGCGCTCACCTCCCTGAACCGCATGAACTCAAGCACTTGCCAGTCGCATAGGCCCTGATCCCCGAGCCGCATGAGAACCCTTGACCCTGGCCGCATGGACTTCTGAATCCGGGCCGCATGATCTCGATTAATTCCAGCCGCATGCGCCTTTACATTTCCAGCTGCTAGCGCCCTTGTACTTCCAGCCGCATGTGCCCCCTCCTTTCCTGGCCGCATATGACTGAACCGCATGACTTTCTTATGGTCCTGTGTACTATTATTTATCATTATTTGCCCATATTTCGTAACTCCTTTATTAGATATTTTACGCCCATTTTATATCCTTACGCCTTTTGTCATGAACTTGATTTTACTTATATGTTTGGAAATGATACCTGAGCATGACACTATAGTGACCCGTAGTGGTGCACTCTTGACAAGTAACCTGACATGACCAGATAGTGGCCCGTCATGGCGCACTCCTGACTAGTACACTTGACATGATAACCTGACATGATATATCTGATAAGCTGTTACGACGGCTACCTAACATGACATGACTTGTATAATTAATCCTGGACACCGTGGGTGATCTTGCTTGCACAAATAATCCAGTCCTGTCTTGTATCATGTCTAGGAGGGGACTCCTGAGTACCACGGTCAGGAGTACCTACTGAAATGGAATAAGGCTAATAACTAGATTAATACAGTAGTCATGAAGAGATCTTCCAGCTACAGGTAATCCCGTTACCTGGGCGCGCTTGGGATCTGTAGCCTGTCGTCGAGTAGGGCACATTTTCAGCACACTGTCATATGTTGCACCCTTCAAGCTACCTAAGGGTACATGCGTTTCCTGGACGGTGTACCCACCTGAATTCAACCCTTAATTTCGACCTGGGTAACCTGGATAGTCTGCAGGGCTTGTGGCTGTAGAATAATCTCATTGCATCTTGTTAGTAATTAGGCTTGTGACAACCCTAGTTAGTTAAAGTATCAAGTCGTAGTTCTTGCTTGGCCGTGAAATGATTGGATGGAGTCTAACCAGTCTAGTCTTGTCCTGATCCTGTTCTGGATTACCGCATGACCAGAATGCTTGTATTTACTTTACTGATAAATGGTGAGAATTCCAAGTTCTGTTCAGACGAAGGGTTACAACCCCGGTCCTTGTTTAGTTTACGGGTTGTAACCTGGTTATCTGAATAGTTTCATGGTTATCTCGTCGTATATCATCCTGATGTATTTTTCTTATTTCCAGTTCTTACTTTTATTTATACTCTTGTGCTGATTGCTGGTTTTAGTTCCTAAGTGAAGCTTCCTTTGTGGCACTTGCTCTTTCTGGGGTCTGACCCAGCTGGTTTTGTGTGGCCAGATTTCGGAGCAGCTCCAGAGAATCTACCGACCTTCCAGCCAGATGGTGGCCACTAGACGGAACCCTGGCAACGAGTGGGTTTATTTTTGATCTCCCACTTTATTGTAAAAATATTCTTTTGAGGCGTTTAGCCGACGAGCACCTGTTTAGCTCGATTGTACTTTACTTACTGTCTGCCTACGGGCTGTAACATGATTAACAGATCCTAGGGTTGATCATGTATGACTAAACTCTTGCTAGTCCTAACATTTTGTAACGACTAGCTTCATGATCAGCTGAATATGTAATGTTCGGGACGCCTTACTATTGTATATTTAATGATCATACATCTTGTAACTTTTACTTACTTGCTTGTGATTGAGACACTAGGCTTGTTCATGATCTTAAGAGACTATTGGCTTGTAGTTAAACCCTCATGTATCTAGACAGCCGTGACCGTATAGCGAGATGGATTCCATTTCATATACGTAGCTGGCAATGTCTGTCCCTGCTCTCCAGTATTCTGGTTCTGGGGCGTGACATGGTTTAAGTGGTGGCCCATGTAGGTCTTGTAAATCAAGATATGTGAGGGTTTACCGAATAGATGTCTCAATCAGTATTCGTCCCTGATCTCTGCTCGTATCTTCTGAATCCCTGGATTCTTGTCCTGATCATGTGCTTGTATCGTTGATCTGTCCTGGTCCTTCCTTATTGTTCTCTATGTCGTCTTCTTCAGCAGCATTGTTCCTGGACCTGCCGGCCAGCAAGGCGGAGCACCTCCCGTGGACCAGCAGCAACCCGGAGATCAAGCCCAACATTCCGGAGTAGCCTCCAGAGTCGAGCCTATTGGAGAAGAGCCCCCAGTTCAGCCAGTTCAGCCTGTCGAACCTGATGATGGCACATTAGTAGGACTCGTCAGGACCTTGATAGCTTCTCAAGATCGTCGTGGAGATGCCTTGCAACAGGCAGTGGCGGATGCTTTGACCCAGGGTGGTCATCAGGGTAACAGCGCGGCCAACAGCTTCAAGCGCTTGAACCCTCCATTCTTTGATGGTAGTGAAGATGCTATCGCAGCAGATGCTTGGCTTCAGGATACAGAAGTGATTTTTGAGGCATCCCGGACTCCAGAGAACGAGAAGGTGGCCGTTGTGCGCCTGCAGTTGTTAGATCTTGCCCGCAGCTGGTAGACAGCGCAGGCCGTTGGATTAGCAACACCCATTGCTTGGGCAGTATTCAGAGAGAGATTCCAGACTAAGTATTTCGATGCCGTGGCTCGGTATGATCTGCAGACGAGGTTTACCAATCTGAAGCAAGGAGGAAGGACGATCGATGGATATGCGGTCGAGTTTTCTAGACTCAGTCGGTTTGCTCCCACCTTGGTGGCAACCGAGTATGATAGATCCCAGCGATTCCAGCAGGGACTTCACCTGGAGATCTTGTTGGCAGTCGAGCAGTTTGAGCATCAGACTTTTGATGCAGTCTTGAGAGCAGCCCGGAGGCATGAGTATACCTTCCAGAGGATTGTGGATAGGGTCGGAGGTCGGAAGAGATCTCACGGCCAGATGAATCAGTCTTCAGCACCAGCCCCGGCAGCCAGGGCCTTGACTATTGGAGCTCCGAGGCGAGCGGCCTCAGTAACGTCGGTTCAGCACTCAACCCCGACGTACCTTCAGTAGCAGAAGCAGAAGCAGTCTTCCGCAGTGGGATGTTCTCATTGTGGGAAGCCAGGCCATGTGGTGGCAGAGTGTCGCAGGGCACAAGGATTGTGTCTGGTTTGTGGAGCAGCAGACCACAGGGTTGGATCCTGCCTGAATAGGGGTGGTTCATCATCATCCAACCTTTCTAGCTCTTCGGTGAGAGGACCAGCTCCGGTCCAGCAGCAGCAGCAGTATCCATTGCCGAGGCCCTTGCCGCCTCAGACCCAAGTATTCCAGCAGCAGAACTCCCAGCAGTATGCACAAGCCCAAGCCTTGAGCCAGAGCAGACAGCGAGGATTTTAGCAGAGGGGACCAGCACCCCGAGGGCACGGTCAGGCTATGGTGATGACCGCAGAGGAAGGATTGGCACCAGGAGAGGTAGTGGCAGGTACTATTCTCGTCAACTCCTTTCCAGCTTCAGCTTTATTTGATTCTGGTGCATCGCATTCTTTTATGTCTACACGATTCGCGACACGGGTAGGATTGGAGCCCGAGTCATTATCAGTAAGGCTCAATATACTTACTGGTAATGGACTTGTGGGAGTAGATAGAGTGTTTTCCTCGTGTCGGATCGTAGTTAGCGGTAGAGAGTTTCCCGCTAGATTGATAGAGTTCCCGATGGCCGATTATGATGTGGTCTTAGGGATGGATTGGTTGAGGAACCAGTATGCTAGAATAGACTGCCACATTGGCAGGGTTGTTTTTAGCATTCCAGGCGAGCCAGAGTTTTCCTTTTCTCGAGGTGAAGTTGAGCCTTCTCCTCTGATATTGCGGATGGCAGTAGCAGCAGTGCAGTTGCCCAGGGTAGTGGATGAGTTCCCAGATGTTTTCCCAGAAGAGCTTCCAGGTATGCCTCCAGAGCGGGAAATCGAGTTCACTATAGACTTGATTCCTGGGACAGCCCCAGTATCAGAGAGAGTCTACAGGATGGCGCCGTCAGAATTGGAGATATTGTACAAGATGATTGAAGAGCTTAGAACCAAAGGATTTATTCGTGTTAGTGGATCGCCTTGGGGAGCCCCGATGCTTCTTGTGAAAAAGAAGGATGGTACGTCCAGGTTATGTATTGATTATCGTACCTTGAACTCAGTGACAATCAAGAACAGATACCCTCTTCCGAGGATAGATGACTTGTTTGATCAACTCAAGGGGGCTTCAGTATTCTCGAAGATTGATTTACGCTCAGGTTATCATCAGATCAGAGTCAGAGAGCAGGACATCCCGAAGACAGCTTTTAGATTGAGATATGGGCATTGGGAGTTCCTTGTTATGCCTTTTGGAGCAACCAATACGCCGGCAGTATTCATGGACCTCATGAATCGCATCTTCATGCCTTACTTGGATCAGTTTGTGATCGTGTTCTTGGATGACATCCTGGTCTATAGTAAGAGTGAAGCGGAGCATGAGCAGCATCTCCGTGTGGTTCTTCAGATTCTCAGGGAGCACCAGTTATATGCCAAGTTCAGTAAATGCGAGTTCTGGCTCGATCGTATTTCGTACTTGGGTCATATCATCACCAGAGGAGGAGTAGAAGTGGATCCCCAGAAGTTTATGGCTATTGAGTGTAGGCCTTTAAAAATGACAGTCACGCTGAGTTGATCAGGACAGAGTCAAAAGTCACGCTCAGTTGATCCAGACAATATTTACAAATTACGCTGGGGAGATAGCTCATCATTTGTCAGAGAGTAATTATGACTGACAGCACAACAGTCGAAGAATGTCTCTTCGTATGCCACGTATGCACAGAATTCGAGAGATCATAGCCGTCTATTGCGTGATTTTCGAAATCTTCTTCAGCAAGACTCAACCTTTGTCAAGTTGGCGTACCAAAAGAGCTTCTGGTCATTTAATGTGACTGACAAAAGCAATCACTGTCAGAGATTTTGTGTCAGTCGAGGCACGCCAAATCAAGACAGTTGGCAGTTCTATCCCAAGTCTGCGTGTATTTTGAGTTTTCCCTCAAATCTGCGTGGATTCTGAAGTTTTCTTCTTCCTCAAGTCTGCGTGGATTCTGAAGTTTTCTTCATCAAGTCTGCATGGATTCTGAAGCTTCTTGCCCCAAGCGTGTGTGGATTTTGAAGCTTTCTACCCTGAGTTTGCGTGGATTTTGTCTTCAACAAGTCTGCGTGGATTTCATTAAATTGGAGTACGTGGCGGCCATGCCACTGATCTTTCGCCTGCGTGTCCTGTAACTTGCACACGACTCATGCATGATTGCCATGTGTCCAACAGTTATAGGCCACGTCCAGTAACTGCTCACAGTCTTGCGTATGTTAAATCCTGCGTGATTTTCAACTAAGCACAGACTGTGAAGACAGTTATCTTTTCAGTTATTATTTTCGACTCTATAAATAGAGTTCTTTTTCTCATTCATGGTAACTGATACATAGTTATCTACTGTCAAAATTTTGAGAGCTTTTCTTCTTCGCATAGTCCAAGGGATAAAGTGATCGTCTTCTAGATCAGATTCCTACAGTTGTAATTTTCCCAGATACACAATAAATAAAGAAATTTATTTATGGAAAACAAATTGGCGACTCTGCTGGGGAAAACCATCTCCTCTTCTGAGATGGCAACAACTCAATGCGACACTTCGTCAATCGGCTCGACGAAGAAGGTGATGACCATCCAATTCGATCAACTCGCCTATGAAGAAATGCAGCAGGCTAAGAGTGGTAAGCCCACTACAGCCTCCATCATCACTGCCAAGTCGAAGGGACACTCTATCTATGTCCCTAAGAATCAGTTGGCAGCCAATGGTGAAGTCTCTGCCACAGTGTCTGCTCCTAACACTGGCAAGAACTCTACTGCAAGCACGCACACTCTTGTGCGCTCGAAGATGACAGCAATCAAAGATCACGCTAACAGTACTGGCTCCTTAGCCAAATCTGTTCCAGTGTGTGTCTCCAAAGTTGAAAGTCACGCTGACAGTACTGGCTCCTTAGCCAAATCTGTTCCAGCGTGCAATTTCAACCTCAAAAGTCACGCTGACAGTACTGGCTCCTTAGCCAAATCTGTTCCAGTGTGCAATTTCAACCTCAAAAGTCATGCTAACAATACTGGCTCCTTAGCCAAATCTGTTCTAGCGTGTATTTCCAAAGTCAAAAGTCACGCCAACAGCACTGGTTCTTTAACCAAGCCTGTTTCAGCGTGTATTTCATCTAAGAAGAATAGCTCTTTAGCTATCTCTTCCTCTTTGCCAAGTTCTACCCGAACGGGGGGTGGTCTTCCACACAAAGTCCCTTCGAAAAGAAATAACTCTTTAGTTGTTTCTTCTGCTCCTGTAGTTTTTACTTTAGGAACAGCTTTGACTGACAATTTTGTTAGTCAAAGAAAAGGAGATGGTCTTTTGACTACTCTTCCTTCTGGACATTCTATGTCTCAAAACTTGAATGAGTCTAAGAAGAAACATTCCTTAATGTCTTCTTCTATGACTTCTTCGAATTGGGCACAGAATTTGTCTAGAAAAGGTCTGTTACCAACTCCTAATCAAGGGGGTGGTTCAACTCTTCCTTCTCTGCAAATATCCAGATCAATGGAAGGAAAACCCCATGTGTCCAAAACCAATGTGTTACCTCCAACTGATCTAAGAACAAAAATTAACACTTCTGGTGTTAAGAAACCATACCAGTTGGAAACAAGGATAAGAGATCCAGATGTAGAGTATGCAAGAAACTATGTGGCTCATATTAATCATTCTCTATATAATCAAGAGCCGTCAAGACCCAAGAACAGGAAATATACTCCTCAATCTTCACAAACAGATTTACGAGAATATCGTGATTCTGTGTCAAAGGACCATGCTGAATGTGACTTCTATCCAAGAGTCATAATTCAATGCAGATGTCAATCAATGACTCATGATCATGTTGATCATGAATGTGACTTCCAGCCAAGAGTCACAATGCAATGCAAATGTCAAACAAAATGACAATCTGTCTTCAATCGGATTCAGTATGAACCTATGCCTGATGAAGATGAGCCTTTGTTTGCTTCTGTCAATATGACCTCTCGGGATGCTGGGGGTAGAGTTGATAGTCCAGATGGAGTATATAGAAATACCAGAGCAAGAGCCTTAGCTTCTAGTCAAAGAAATTTGATCTCTGAAGATGATTCTGAATTCCTTGGAGAATCTAACTTCCCACCTCTTCCTACTGGGGGTAGTTCTCCTATAATTGACTTTGATGCTCAAAGCAATGATTCAGAACAAACAACATCTACCAGTTCATCAATAATTCCTCGTACAGTCACAACTTATATGGTTGATGGGAATACTGATGAACCTTCTTCTTCCTTGACTCCTCAAGATCAAAGAATTGCTTCTTTGGAACAATAAATGAAGTCTATGGCTGATACTATGAAGTCGATGTATGAACTCATGGCAACATAGATGCAAAATTGACAGACTGTACCAGATGCCATACCAACTGACACTGATATGAGTCCAGTACAAGTTCCTCCAGCAGTACAATCCAATACTCCTGGACCAGCTCAACCAAACCCTAGTCTCTCTGGAGCTGGGGGTAGTGCTTACAATGCTGTTCCTCCTCCCAACTATTCTCTACAAGTTACAACTCCACAATCTTCCGGAGTTGTTAATAAAGAATTGAGGAATCTCAAAACTCAATTCGAGGCATTCAAACAGAAAGATGGTTTACAAAGGTTAGGCATCAAACAACCTTATCCGATAGAATGGAAGCAAGTATCGTATCCTCCTAAATACAAGCCTCCTACTATCTCATTCTATGATGGAACCACTTCTCCAAGTCAGTTCATTAATCACTTTGAAGTGATGACTGGTCAGCTGCAACCAAGCGACGCCCTCCTTACTCGGGTGTTTGTTGGATGTCTCAAGGGAACGGCTTATGAATGGTATAGAAGTCTCCCAGATGGGAGCATTACCTTATTTTCTGGTTTCAAATAGATGTTTCTTGAACGGTTCTATGAAGGGCTCAATGACATGACTATGTCTGCGCTTATTAGAATCAAGCAGAAAAATAATGAAACTACAGAAGAGTACATTGAACGGTTTCGAAGAGAAGCTCTGAAGATGCCTCTTGGAACTCCTGATGCTGTCACCATCGATACATGCAAATCAAACTTGTTGCCAATCATCAGCATGTGGACAGGATCCACTCAATTCCAAGACTGGCCTTCTTTCATAGTTAGTGCCAAGGCCGCAGAAATTAGTGCTGAAACCTTCAAAGGTTTAGGAGTGCAGATGACTCCTAAAGAAACAGGTCAAGATACTAACAATAAAAACAATGCTCGCAAGGGAAAAGAAACTCTTGAAGTTAATCTTCAGAGCAAAGATGCATCAACTGTTCAAACCTCTCCTACAACTCAACAACCAAGAACACCTCGCCCCAAAGAAGAATATTCTTTCGATGACGATGATGTCCTTGATATCTTTGAATGTCTGCTGAAAGGTAATAAGATACAACTACCTGAGATCAAGAAACCTGATGAAGCTGGTAAAACAGATCATCCCAAATACTACCCATATCATAGAATGCTGGGTCATACAATTCGTACATGTTATGTACTGAAAGGAAAGATCCAAAAAATGATTAAATCTGGAGCTATCTCTCTTACTCCAAAAGAGAAGACCGTCACCTCCAACGTCGTCTCTATGCAATTCGAAGATTTTCCTCCTCAACTCCTTGAAAGTGGGATTGTTCCTATTCCCAAGGCAACTCTTGACATAGTGAATCTTCCTCCTCCACAGTCTGAAGGATTAGTGCCAATCACTTTGGAAACAGGAGAAATCATGTGGATCCATCCTGATCTAGTGGCAGATTTTGAATCGCCTTCTCCTCAAAAGACTACTTCTCGAAAGTCCAAGAAGGCTGGAAAGATTAAGTCATGTCATATGACTTCTCTTGGATCTATCCCTGACAACAGAGCCAAAAGAGAAAGAAGAAGCACTTGTTAGTGCTACTCGAACAGGGAAACCTTATCTAAAGGATTATTCCAAGAATCCTGAGGATCCTCTTGATATCCCTCCAGCTGATAAAGATGCTTCTAATGTTCCTCCTGAAGAAGAATCATCCACTGAACCTGTTCCTCCCAAGCCTACAGCTCTGGAGAAAGGCAAACAACAGGCTCGGTTTGATAAGCCAATCAAGAAGTCCTCTCCTCTTGGACTTCAGAAGCCTTATAATTTCGATATTTTAGCTCAGCTTGCTAATACTCCAGTTAGAATGTCCCTCTTTGAACTTCTACGTCTTTCCAAAGAGACTCGGGAGACATTAAGTGAAGCACTTCTACAAGCTGACTCTTGTCTTGCACAATTGAAGAAGCCAGATGCAGAACCTGCCACTTGCTTACATTGCAACAGTGTATTGGAAATTATCCTAAATATCACCTTTACACAAGATAACATGCTATTGGAGGATAATCGACATGATCGGCCTCTCTACTATACCGGTTATATCGATACAATGAAGATAGATCGTATCCTCATTGATCCAGGGTCTGCTATAAGCATAATGCCAAAGAGTCTGTTGGATGAACTAAAAATCCCTCTTCACAAGCTCTCTAAGACGGTTACTACTATCCTGGGATTTAATCAAAGCCGAAGCGAGCCTTTGGGAAAGATTCATCTGAAGCTTCAAATAGGTGATTTCAGATCCAAAGTCACTTTCTATGTGATTGAGATCGTGGGATCCTATAATCTTCTTCTGGGGAGGCCCTTTCTTCATGAAAATAATGTGGTGCCTTCTACTCTTCATCAGTGTTTTAAATACATTGATAGCAATGGAAGAGTACAAAAAGAAGTTGCTGATATAAATCCTTTCCATGGGGTTGAAGCTTATTTCAATGGTTCCCGAATGTACAAAGAAGAGTATACAAGGGTTATACAAGCTATGGAGAAAGAGGATTCACAAAGTGAGACCTTAATAATTCCTGTTAAAGGTCGAACTATTCAGCAACAATCTCCCAAACTCTCTGAAGAAGGTTCTTTCATCATTCCGGTGAGTGGACGGATTTCTCCGTTACCTCAGTCGTTTGCTCAAGACACAAAGATTATTCCTGTCAGTGGGCGTACTGCAATTCCTGCATCTCCACATATGAAACAGGATACTCTGCTAATTCCAGTTGGAGGGCGGATTATTCTTCCATCTCAAACTTCAAGGGAGCTCACCTCTTCTGAGCCATTTGTTATCGATCTTAATCGAAACAACGCTTCTTCTCGCTCTTCTTCTCCCCCTTTAGTCATTAACTTGGCTAAAATCTCTAAGGCTCAGCCTTCTCCCAATATAAATACTGCTGCTTTTACATTTAATAAAAAGTCTCCATCTTTGCAGTATGCTGATGTGTGTAATTATGTTCATAGTTGTTTACATTTGTTAGATGACTTGAACGCAATAACCATAGGGGTTGTACAGACTGTTCATACAGATGTATCCCTAGAACCTGTACAATCTTCATACTTTCTAGTTCCCAGCAGAAAGCCAGGAGACATTCCAATATTCTTCTATAAAGGGCCCCAAAGTCCTTCTGATTTAGAAGATGAAGACAAAAATGATGACACTGAAAGATTACAACTACGTCGTTATAGTCAGCAATCTAAAGACATCATCAAAAATATGGGCTATGACTTCAGGACTGGCCTCAATAGTAGAAAAGAAAGAAAAATGCCTGTTCGTATTCCTCCTCTGAAATATGGAAGGATGAAATGCGGATTGGGCTATATAGCTCCTACTCCTTTTATCAATATTATCCATGAAGATCCTGAGTCTGACGAAGATAAAAGATCTGATTCTTCTAGTACCACTTCTTGGGATTTCGATACAAGTATCGGGGACTTCTATTGCAACCTTCTGTCTTCCAATATGGTTTCCATTGACTATTCTGAAGAAAGTGATGAAGACGAAGAAGAGTTTGAAATCTCACCTGAATCGGAACAATGGGCCCAAAGATTAGATAATCAATGGGAGTTCCGTTTCGAGCAAAAAGAACCTCCAACTGAAGATAAACTTGTTCAAATAGATGTTGGTGATAAGGGATCACCCAAACCAATATTCATTAGTGAAAGTCTTTCTGAAACTGATAAGCAAGACATGATCAAACTCATTCGTGACTACATTGACGTCTTCGCTTGGAGTTATGAAGACATGCCAGGACTTGATCCACAAATTGCAACTCACAAGCTCAATATCTTACCGAATGTTAAACCGGTCAAACAACAACAGCGACGATTTCGTCCAGATATTATGGATGCAATTGAAGTTGAAGTCAATAAACTCATAACCTCTGGGTTTATTAGAGAGGAACAACATCCCGATTGGGTGGCTAACATAGTTCATGTCCTTAAAAAGACTGGCAAGATCAGAGTATGCATAGACTTCCGCAATCTCAATGCGGCATGCCCTAAAGACGAATTCCCTCTACCAATCACTGATGTCATGATTGATAATACCTGTGGATTTGAACGGATGTCATTCATGGACGGGTATTCTGGATACAATCAGATTAAAATGTTTCCAGATAACGAGAAGCACACTTCTTTCAGAACGCCGATCGGTACATACTGTTATACAGTTATGCCATTCGGTCTCAAGAATGCAGAAGCAACTTATCAACGAGCTATGAGCACTATATTCCGTGAACATTTGCAAAAAACAGTCGAATGCTATGTTGATGATATTGCAGTCAAAAGTCGATAAAAGGAGGATCATATCCAAGATTTGAAGACTATATTTGATCTAATGCGTAAGCATCAATTAAAGATGAACCCTACTAAGTCCTTCTTAGGTGTCTCTAGTGGTAAATTTCTCGGCTTCGTCATTACCTCTAAAGGTATACACGTGGATCCTGAGAAGATCAAAGCCATCCCAGAGATGCGTCCTCCACGCACCTTAAAAGAGCTACGAGGATTTCAAGAAAGGATCGCTTATATCAGGAGATTTCTAATTTATCAGGACGCTGCAGACCATTCAACAAACTTATGAAGAAAGGTGTTTCTTTTGTCTGGAATGATGAATGTCAGAAAGCATTCGATGATATAAAATAATATCTGATGAGCCCTCCAGTATTGGTACCTCCCGTTTCAGGAATTCCATTTCTCCTATATACTCGAGCAATGAGTCATTCATTGGGTGCATTACTCGCTCAAAAGAATCAAAATGGTCATGAACAAGCTATCTACTATCTCAGTCGTACTATGACCGGAGCTGAACCTCGATATTTATCGGTCGAAAAAGAATGTCTAGCCTTGATGTTCGCTGTTCAAAAGACACGACATTATAACATTGGCCAGACTATTCATGTCATCTCCAGGATCAATCATATACGGATCATGATGAAGAAACCCAGTGTTTTGAATTCTCGATTAGCTAACTGGGGAATCCTACTTGCTCAGTATGACATGTATTATATTCCTCAAAAGTCAGTCAAAGGATAAGCTTTAGCTGATTTTCTGGCTGCTCATTCAATTCCAAAAGATTCAAAACTCTATGACGAAATTCCAGATGAAGTCCTAGATTCAAACCAAATTGCTGAAGAAGATCCTACTTGGCATCTATTCTTTGATGGAGCTTCAAGGATAGGTCCTAATGGTGATATTGTCGCTGGAGTTGGAATCGTTCTTGTATCGCCAGAAGGTCTTGCTATCCAAAGAGCTTATTCTCTCGATCAGCCATGTTCAAACAATGTAGCTGAGTACAATGCATTACTTATTGGTCTTCAACTCGCTAAACATCTAAATATTCAACATTTGGAGGCGTACGGAGACTCTAAACTCATTGTCAATCAGATAAGGGGTACTTATGAAGTCCGCCATCAAGATCTGGTTCCTTATCATAGATCAGCTATAATTATGGCTTCTTCGTTTGAAGAATTCTTCATCAAACATGTTAGGCGAGCATATAACACAGAAGCTGATGCTCTAGCTAATCTTGCAGCAGTGTTGGCTATCCCAATTAGATGACAACAAATGATTATTGTTTGCAATCGAGAATTGTTCCATCTTGAAAATAATCTGACCCTAGGACTTCCAGTTGACACTGAAGAATCAACATCTCATGACGTCAACACAACAAGAGAATTTGGATTTAGTCGTAAATCTTTATCATCTTCATCTGATTCCAGCATGGAATTCATCTTCAGTAATTCGGCCGAGAATCAAAATACGGATACGGATTGGAGACTTCCTTTCTTAGATTTCGTATTGTATGATATTCTTCCAGATGATCCGAGTGAAGCAGTATCTATCAGACGACGATCATTTCGATTCTATTATAATCATACAACAAAGACCTTATATCGTCGAGCCTATGATGGTTTACTTCTCTGATGTGTTGTCGATGACGAGGCTCAACAAATTATTCGTGAAGCACATGATGGAATTTGTGGAGCACATCAGCCAGGACCAAAACTTCAAGACCGTATTCGACGTATGGGTTATTATTGGCCTACTATGGTATCAGACGCCATCGAATATGCAAAGAAGTGTAAAGCTTGTCAAATCTATGCGAATTTTATTCATCAACCTTCGGAATTTCTACATCCGACGGCAGCATCATGGCCCTTCGAAGCTTAGGGCATGGACATTATTGGTCCGATCAATCCGCCGTCATCCAAGGGTCATCGGTTTATTCTTGCAATAACCGATTACTTCTCCAAATGGGCCGAAGCCATTCCTTTGTCTGAAGTTAAGACATCCAATGTCATTAGCTTTATTAAGCACCACGTCATCTACAGATTTGGTGTTCCTCGACGCATTATCCATGATAACGGACCACAGTTCGTCAGTCAGAAGTTTACTCGATTCTGTGACGATCACCGGATCAACAATGTGGCTTCTACCGCATATAATCCAGCAGCTAACGGATTAGCAGAAGCTTTCAACAAGACCATCATCAAACTCCTAAAGAAGTTTGTCTCTACTAACAAACGTAATTGGAGTGAGAAGCTCGGTAAATGTTTGTGGGCTTATCGCACTACAGTTCATAATGCTACTAAATGTACACCCTTCTCTCTGGTATATGGTTGCGAGGCTGTTCTTCCATTAGAGATTCAAATTCCTTCTTTAAGGATAGCAATCGCTAATGAACTTACTGCAGAAAATAATGATCGTCTTCGACTTCAAGAATTAGAAGCTCTGGATAAAAAACGATTATCTGCTCAACAGAATATTGAATTCTATCAAGCTAGAATTTCAAGAACTTTTAATAAAAAAGTCAGAGTTCGGGCATATCAAAAAGGAGAACTTGTTCTAACAGTCAGACGTCCTATGACTATGACTCATATGAGCAAGGGCAAATTTGACGCAAAGTGGGAAGGACCCTATATTGTGAGCAAAGTTTTCTCAAATGGAGCTTATCAACTCTCAGAATTGGATGGTTGAAAAGTTTTGATGCCTATTAACGGCAAATTCCTTAAAAAGTACTATGTATAAATGTAAATGCTTGTAATCATCAGACAGTTTCATGTTTAGAAATAAAATTTTTATTTTATTTTTATCATGAATAATGATACATGATATTAAAGAAGATCACTATCATCCTTTTCTATATTTGGATGTGGGCCACTGCCGTCCTTCTTGAAGACGTGATCAGCAAAAGAGTCGAGAACCTCCTTGCTAGAACCCACGAGGAACTTGCAAACGGCCATTCTCATGGCTTCTTCTTCTTCAGTCTTTCCTGGTTCGAGCAGAAAATCCAGAATGTCCCTTGGTGGCTTGGGTGCAGACGAACCTTCACCTGCTTCCGTCTTCTTCGATTGAACTGGATCAGCAGGGTGTTCTTCAGTGCCTTTCTGAACCTTTGAGGCAATTCCAGTTTTCTTGGATGCTTCTTCAGACGACATTTTTATGTTTGGAAGAAGAAGTGTTCGTTCTTGTCAGATTTCTGCTATATTTATAGGCAGAAGTTCTACAAATAATGAAACGTCACGTTCATTCGACGGTTCATCCATTCATTAATTGCGTTCATCCGACGATTCACACATTCATTAATACTTGACGGTTCATCGTTCATTTATTCGTCCGTTCATGATCTTCTATCATATTATTAAGTGGGGATTCGTTATTGATCATGTTTTCATAACCTCTGAATCAATTTCGAATCTACTTGCTCATTTTTGACCTCTGCATAGAAATCAATCTATTTTCTTTTGAGTTCCTACATATTATCACGTCCATAATACCTCTGATAATATCATATACTCTAAAACAGAAAAGAAGATTTCATTATCTATCATGTCCACAATTCATCCATAAATACAAATCATTGAGCATAGAAGAATTATCATTTCCATTCTCATTTCACCACAAAAAGTCTATTACATTTTCTTAGACTTTCTTACAAATCATAATGGAAATCTATTACAAATCTTGGATTTTTATTCTACACCACAACAATAACCTAATAGAGATCTATCTTCTTCTTTTGGATCTTCTCCGTCGGACCTTCTCCGTCAGGTTCGTTGTTGGTGGCAGTTCCTGACTGTCTGGGTCCCAGTCACGACCAGATCAGCAGGAATCAAACTCTGGTCTTCTCTCTCAGACGAGAGGAGAACCACAGAGGATGGCAGCCCAAAGTCGTGGTGCTGCCAATACAACTGGTGGATTGGGGGTAACCTCTCAAGGAAGACAGGAATGTATCCAAACCTTGGGATACAATTCCTAGTTCTCCCGTGAAAGGAACTCTACTACCCGATTTCTCGGGGTAGAGTTGACTCCACCATCCAACTCTCGTGTATAAAGGCTCTTCCTACAATCTGAGGAAGACCCTTCTATCCCACGAAGAGTTCTGAGTTGTCTGATTTACGCGTCAAAAGCGTATAAGCTCCCTGATGTAGATATCAGCAGGATATTCTCCACAGCATCCACATCCCTAATGCCAGTTCTGAAGAAAATTTTCAGCCAAGTTTCTGCAGAAAGCATTAAGAGGAAAAAGATTAGATCAACAGAAATCATTCAGCGTGTATTTATCAAACAGAGACAGGCGTGTATTGTTCAAATCAGAAACAGAAAGCTTATCTTCAAACAGCAAAAATAGTACACATATTTGACTTATCTTCAAGTTTGGTGCTAAGGATTGGCAAACTCATGTTTGATACAGTACGCAGAAGTCGAACATTAGAAAACATTGCTTTCCTGTTTGAGAGTGAAATCTCCCAAAAATTTCATTCTCAGAGAAGAAGAAGAAGAAGAATGGGAGATGAGTATCTGTGAAACTCTTCTATCTATTTAAAGGGCAAAGTACAAGTCTATTCTTGGAAAAGATCCGCATAAATAGTGCTCGTAAACCGTGGAATGAGTGTCACGTGTGCTTTGGAAGACAGCGCAGCATTAGAAACGGTCAAAGGGTGCTAATTAATATTCTTCATTAATGCACGCAGATTAAACACAGAAGTTGTACTTCATTCTTTAAGACAGGCACTGACGGCCTTACAAAAGACAAAACAAAAAGAGTGCAACAAAAGCACAAAAGACACGCTCTATTTTCCAGAGCGACTGAGCTTGGTACCTAGTTCTTCTACGCTCCTAACTCCCAGACGGTGCAACAGAGCCTTAAACACTTCACGCTGCTCTATGAGGCTGCGCCCACCAGAAGAGGACGAGCCATCCAAGCCAAAATAGCTCAAGAAATTCTTGGCTAGTTGCAAGGGATCATCTTTGAGTTCGAAGACAAGGGGCTCTAGCTCTTCACCCCCAAAAGTGGAGTCACCATAGGAATAAAAGCCCAACTTGCGTGCTTCTTCCTCAGCTTTCTCCTTTGGTGTCATGTTGACGTAAGATGAAGATTTAAAAATGAATCTTCTCCCTGTTTATATAACAGAGCTCGCCGGCGGTTCATATTCCACCATAAACTGGATGAAATCAGTCTCGGAAAATGAATAGTCATCATGACATTTAATAAGTTCATTTGGATATTTTCAAAGAACTTCGAAGTCTTTCCGACTTCCAAAAATATCTTTTTGAAGTCATCTCAGCGTGACTGATTTCATTTTATCATCTTATTTTTCAAAGTATTTCGAAAATTTTAAAGTCTTTTCAAAAACTTTGAAGGGGGCCTTGTAGGCCTTTAAAAATGACAGTCACGCTGAGTTGATCAGGACAGAGTCAAAAGTCACGCTCAGTTGATCCAGACAATATTTACAAATTACGCTGGGGAGACAGCTCATCATTTGTCAGAGAGTAATTATGACTGACAGCACAACAGTCGAAGAATGTCTCTTCGTATGCCACGTATGCACAGAATTCGAGAGATCACAGCCGTCTATTGCGTGATTTTTAAAATCTTCTTCAGCAAGACTCAACCTTTGTCAAGTTGGCGTACCAAAAGAGCTTCTGGTCATTTAATGTGACTGACAAAAGCAATCACTGTCAAAGATTTTGTGTCAGTCGAGGCACGCCAAATCAAGACAGTTGGCAGTTCTATCCCAAGTCTGCGTGTATTTTGAGTTTTCTCTCAAATCTGCGTGGATTCTGAAGTTTTCTTCTTCCTCAAGTCTGCGTAGATTCTGAAGTTTTCTTCATCAAGTCTGCGTGGATTCTGAAGCTTTTTGCCCCAAGCGTGTGTGGATTTTGAAGCTTTTTACCCCGAGTTTGCGTGGATTTCGTCTTCAATAAGTCTGCGTGGATTTCATTAAATTAGAGTACGTGGCGGCTATGCCACTGATCTCTCGCCTGCGTGTCCTGTAACTTGCACACGACTCATGCATGATTGCCATGTGTCCAACAGTTACAGGCCACGTCCAGTAACTGCTCACAGTCTTGCGTATGTTAAATCCTGCGTGATTTTCAACTAAGCACAGACTGTGAAGACAGTTATCTTTTCAGTTATTATTTTCGACTCTATAAATAGAGTTCTTTTTCTCATTCATGGTAACTGATACATAGTTATCTACTGTCAAAATTTTGAGAGCTTTTCTTCTTCGCATAGTCCAAGGGATAAAGTGATCGTCTTCTAGATCAGATTCCCACAGTTGTAATTTTCCCAGATACACAATAAATAAAGGAATTTATTTATGGAAAACATTGAGTCGTGGCCAGTGCCCAGCACAGTTGCAGAAGTTCGCAGTTTCCTTGGATTGGCCGGCTACTATCGGCGGTTTGTTTCGGACTTTGCCCGGATCTCAGCACCGTTGACCCAGTTGACCCGTAAGGATGTGCAGTTTGCTTGGACAGCAGAGTGTCAGGAATCATTCGAGAAGTTGAAGCAAGGTTTGATAATGGCTCCCATTCTCATGCTTCCCGATGGAACCGGAGGATTCTCAGTGTATTATGATGCTTCGGGCAGAGGATTAGGATGTGTTCTGATGCAACATGGGAAGGTGATAGCTTATGCATCACGACAACTTCGTGATCATGAGAGAAATTACCCAACCCATGACTTGGAGCTAGCAGCAGTAGTGTTTGCACTTAAGTTGTGGAGGAACTACTTGTACGGAGATAGGGTAGAGATTTTCACCGACCATAAGAGCCTGAAGTATGTTTTCACTTAGAAGGATCTTAACATGCGTCAGAGGAGATGGCTAGAGTTGCTTGTGGATTATGATGTCAACTTACAGTGTCATCCTGGGAAGGCCAACGTCGTGGCAGATGCATTGAGCAGGAGAGCCAGAGTTTATTTCCTAACAACACAGCCAGAGTTGTTAGCCGATCTTCAGAAGATGGGTATAGAAGTTGTTCTCCCTTCCAGTGTGGCATTGATGGCCAGTATGCAAGTTCAGTCTACTATAGTCGAGAGAATCCGGACGGCGCAGTCAACAGATTCCAAGCTTCAGCGACTCAGACCAGAGTGTGAGGCAGGCCGGCGACCCGAGTTATGCATTCATGAGGATGGTACACTTCGACATGGTAATCGTCTTTGTGTACCCAATAGAGATATCAGGCAGGAGATCTTGTCGGAAGCGCACAGTTCTCAGTATTCCATCCATCCCGGCAGTACGAAGATGTATCGAGATATTCGTCAGCACAAACTCCAAGAAGAACACTGAATCACCTTCAAGCTCTCGAACACTGACCCTCATACTTTGAAGATATTGTTGATGGTGTTTGAGCCTCATCTCTAGCCGTCTATTTATAGTGTGTGGAAGGGGGAGAAAGATAAGCTTAGATCATTGATTTGGAAAGAAACCAAATCATACCAAATAACCTCTCAACCAAATCGGACCGAGATTCAAGATTTACGTCGCACTTCTGGTGTAGCCTGCAGGAGAGTTTGGGAACTCGTCTCCAGTTCAGTTCAGCGTATCATCCGCAGACAGATGGTCAGTCGGAGCGTACGATCCAGACTCTTGAAGACATGTTGCGGTCTTGCACTCTTGACTTCGGTGGTTCATGGGAAGATCACTTGCACCTGGTAGAATTTTCGTACAACAACAGTTTCCAGGCCAGTATCCAGATGGCACCGTTCGAGGTACTGTATGGCAGGAAGTACAGATCCCCGCTAGCCTGGGATGATGTTGGAGAGAGACAAATGCTTGGTCCAGAAATAATTGCCTAGACAGTTGAAGTGGTCAGAAGGGTCAGAGATCATCTTCGAATTGCCCAAGATCGCCAGCGTCATTGGGCCGATTCTCATCGACGCCCTCTAGAGTTTTCGGTCGACGATCATGTATTCCTGAGGATTTCGCCTAATCGTGGCGTCATTCGTTTCGGTGTCCGGGGAAAGCTTAGTCCTAGGTATATAGGACCGTTCGACATTCTGGAGCGAGTAGGAGATGTATCCTATCGTCTCGCTCTTCCGCCGTCGCTAAGCGAGGTGCATGACGTGTTCCATGTATCCCAATTACGATGGTATATCTCGGACCCGAGCTATATCCTGGATCATTCGGAATTGGTTGTTGGTACCAACCTTTCGTATGAGGAGAGGCCCGTGTCTATATTGGACCGGAGAGAGAAGATCCTCAAGAACAAGACTATCAAGTTAGTCCGAGTTGCTTGGGGTCATAACTCTTTGGGTGAGTCAACGTGGGAGCGTGAGGATGATATCCGATCACGATATCCAGACTTGTTTGACTCGTGAGGTATAATATCTTTCTTATACCTCATGCCTTCGATTCCTTGCTTGAATGAGTGATTGTCTGCATAGTTATAGCTTGCATGTGATTAATATAGCTTGCCATTGCTCCTCTAGCCTCTTGATTAAATTTCGAGGACGGAATTCTTTTAAGGTGGGTAGAGTTGTAATGCATGTAGTTCGTATCACGTATTCTTGGAATACGTGTACATATTTTATTGCATGATTTTCTGGCTTGGCATTTCTTTCTTGGCTTGGTCTATTCCTGGTTCGGGTTGGTTGGTTTGGCTTGGCTTGGTTTTGATTGGGTTCATGATGAACCCAAGGTGAACCCCTACCTACCACCACCATTTTGTATTTATTAGCCCTCTTTATTCTCTCTCTTCATTTATCATCTTCTTCTTCCTCATTTACTTCCCTACCTACCAGAGAGAGAGGGAGAGAGAGGTCTAGGCAAGTGCAACTTGCTTCGTGGAGGAACTCCAATTTTATTACTTCATTCTCTTCCTTACTACATTCTAAAGCACTTTAGTACTTGGCATTTTCACTTTCCATGGCTAGATTCTTGTAGATCTATGTTTATTTTATTTTCGGATTTCTTGGGTTTTGATCTACTTAATATTGTTATTTCTATGTTTTGATGGTTCCATGTTGTAGAGAATTTCGTTCTACCCCATTTTGACCTATGGAAGTTCGGATTTGGGCTCCGGATGAAAGTTTTATGAAGCTTGGAAGGCATGGGTTCCTAGTGTTCTTCTCATCAGAATTTTGGAGAAGAAGAACAGTTTCCTGGCGCATGGCTGTACTTGACCGCATGAGTATTCATGCGGCAAGTCGCCATCAGCCGCATGAGACCCTTGTACTTCTAAACCGTATGAAACTTAGTCCCAGCCGCATGAGGCTGAGTCTCATACTCAGCCGTATGGGCTCATTTCCCATCAGCCGCATGAGTCTACATGGACTTAGTCGCAGGGCTGGGAACGAACTCTTCTCGAGCCGCATATGCAACTGTTCCCCCCCAGCCGCATAAGCCATCGCATTGATCCAGCCTCATGCGCCCTCACTTCTTCCGGGCCGCATGGGTTTTGCTATGTGAGCCGCATGGACTTGAGTTCGCCATCAGCCGCATGAAGACCCCTTTCTAATTCGAGCCGCATATGCGCTCACCTCCCTGAACCGCATGAACTCAAGCACTTGCCAGCCGCATAGGCCCTGATCCCCGAGCCGCATGAGAACCCTAGACCCCGGCCGCATGGACTTCTGAGTCCGAGCCGCATGATCCCGATTAATTCCAGCCGCATGCGCCTTTGCATTTCCAGCCGCTGGCGCCCTTGTACTTCCAGCCGCATGCGCCCCCTCCTTTCCTGGCCGCATATGACTGAACCGCATGACTTTCTCATGGTCCTGTGTACTATTATTTATCATTATTTGCCCATGTTTCGTAACTCCTTTATTAGATATTTTACGCCCATTTTATATCCTTACGCCTTTTGTCATGAACTTGATTTTACTTATATGTTTGGAATTGATACCTGAGCATGACACTATAGTGACCCGTAGTGGTGCACTCTTGACAAGTAACCTGACATGACCAGATAGTGGCCCGTCGTGGCGCACTCCTGACTAGTACACTTGACATGATAACCTGACATGATATATCTCATAAGCTGTTGCGATGGCTACCTGACATGACATGACTTGTATAATTAATCCTGGACACCGTGGGTGATCTTGCTTGTACAAATAATCCAGTTCTGTCTTGCATCATGTCTAGGAGGGGACTCCTGAGTACCACGGTCAGGTGTACCTACTGAAATGGACTAAGGGTAATAACTAGATTAATACAGTAGTCATGAAGAGATCTCCCAGCTACAGGCAATCCCGTTACCTGGGTGTGCTTGGGATCTGTAGCCTGCCGTCGAGTAGGGCACATTTCCAGCACACTGTCATGTGTTGTACCCTTCAAGCTACCTAAGGGTACATGCGTTTCCTGGACGGTGTACCCACCTGAATTCAATCCTTAATTTCGACCTGGGTAACCTGGATAGTCTGCAGGGCTTGTGGCTGTGGAATAATCTCATTGCATCTTGTTAGTAATTAGGCTTGTGACAACCCTAGTTAGTTAAAGTATCAAGTCGTAGTTCTTGCTTGGTCGTGAAATGATTGGATGGAGTCTAACCAGTCTAGTCTTGTCCTGATCCTGTTCTGGATTACCGCATGACCAGAATGCTTGTATTTACTTTACCGATAAATGGTGAGAATTCCAAGTTCTGTTCAGACGAAGGGTTACAACCCCGGTCCTTGTTTGGTTTACGGGTTGTAACCTGGTTATCAGAATAGTTCCATGGTTATCTCGTCGTATATCATCCTGATGTATTTTTCTTATTTCCAGTTCTTACTTTTATTTATACTCTTGTGCTGATTGCTGGTTTTAGTTCCTAAGTGAAGCTTCCTTTGTGGCACTTGCTCTTTCTGGGGTCTGACCCAGCTGGTTTTGTGTGGCCAGATTTCGGAGCAGCTCCAGAGGATCTACCGACCTTCCAGCCAGATGGTGGCCACTAGACGGAACCCTGGCAACGAGTGGATTTACTTTTGATCTCCCACTTTATTGTAAAAATATTCTTTTGAGGCGTTTAGCCGACGAGCACCTGTTTAGCTCGATTGCACTTTACTTACTGTCTGCCTACGGGCTGTAACATGATTAACAGATCCTAGGGTTGATCATGTATGACTAAACTCTTGCTAGTCCTAACATTTTGTAACGACTAGCTTCATGATCAGCTGAATATGTAATGTTTGGGACGCCTTACTATTGTATATTTAATGATCATACATCTTGTAACTTTTACTTACTTGCTTGTGATTGAGACACTAGGCTTGTTCATGACCTTAAGAGACTATTGGCTTGTAGTTAAACCCCCATGTATCTAGACAGCCGTGACCGTATAGCGAGATGGATTCTATTTCATATACGTAGCTGGCTATGTCTGCCCCTGCTCTCCAGTATTCTGGTTCTGGGGCGTGACAGTTGGCAATAACTTGTTAAGGATAATGGAGACGACAATAACTGGATTTAAGGAATTGGCTCCAGAGGGAGGAAGAGGAGCGCGCCTTCCACCAAAGCTTAATTGAGAGGGCGTCAACAACGTCAGAGAGTTTCTGGAGGCCCATACCACCCTCCACCGTAGGGTAAGTGATATTATTCCAAAAAGACCAAATCCTTTTGCCGCCCTCCCTAATGGCCCCATAGGAACCGCAGAAACAGTTGCTCTATGCTAGAAAGAACACACTTTGGAGTAGGACTACAAACGAGCCGAGCCAAGATTTTATAAGCTTGAGCTTGGCTTGACTAGAATTATTCGAGCTCGAGCCCGAGCTCGAGCTTGATAAGTTTGTTATTTTGAAGCTTGAGCTTGGCTCGAGCTTGTTTATATTAAGCTTGAGCTTGGCTTGGTTTACGCTCGAGCTTGGTTTGATATAAGGAAGCTTGATTCAAGCTTGATAAACAAGCTCGATAAGCTTGAAATCAAGCTTGTCGCTCAACATTATTTCAAGCTCATTAAGCTTGATTTCAAGCTTAACGAGCTTGATTTCAAGCTAGTTAGGTTTGAATTCAAGTATATGAAATATTAACAATTTATTTACATTATTAAAAAAGTTTCTTAATATCACTTGTTAAGGACATAAATATATAATGCACACAACCATGTGCCAGTACAGATGTGAATCTAGAAAACTGACATAAACAAGCTGGACTAGACAAGACAAGACTCCATCCATCAATCACGACTAAGCAAGAGTACGGTTTGATACATTATCTAACTAAGGTTATCACAATCCTAGTTACTACAAATGCAAGTTGAGAAATTCAATCCAGTTACCTGCCCTGTAGAATACCCAACTCATCCAGGTTAAAGAAAATAATAATAGTAGACACACCGCAGTAAGATACATGTGTCCTAAGGTGCAACACTCGACGGTGTGCTGGAAGAGTGCTCATCATGATAGCTCCAAATCCCAAGTATATGCATATAGACCCGAACAAAAGGCCTACAGGTAACTGGAAAAATCTCCCCTCCCAGTGATCTAGATAATCAAGCTAGTTGTTAATCACTAACATTTTCATTCAGGATTCTGGGTATGGCATTCCGCAGAATCCATCCTAGATATAAGATATGCGAGACTAGACAAGACAAGCAAGAAAGTGCACTACAACAAGCCAATACAAGACAAGACAAGTATCGAGACAAGAGTGCGCTACGATGAGCCACTAAATCAAGCTAGGCGGGACAAGAACCAAGAGTGCGCCATGGCATGCCACTATATCAGGTAAGCCAGACATGTACATAAATCAGGAGTACGCCATGACAAGCCACTATATTAGGTAAGCTAGACATGTACAAGAATCAGCAGCGCGCCATGACAGGCCACTATCAAAGCAAGACAAAATCAAGTATCAGGTCTAGACAAGTATGATAGGGCAAGATAGTAGACTGGACAAGACAAGACAATACAGTAAAGCACTAAATAAGAAGAAATCAGAAAATCAAGTCAAAATCCAAAAATAAACAACTTGGGTACATGATCGGTATATCGGCGGTACACACCTGTACACCGGTGGTATACTGATTTCTAGGCTTGAAAAACTCTATGTCAAATTCTATCTGCCGCATCGATGTACCGCCATTATGGACTAGTACACCGTTGGTATGCCGATTTGTATAATAGTAGGTTTTGCGAAATAAAAAGGACCCATAAACCGGTATTCCATCGGTATATACCCGTATACCGACGGTATGCCGATTTGTGTCCTAGAAACAATACTAAGGACTTGAACAAGTTTCGGAAACCAAATCTCGTCCCGAAAGTTGCTAAAATAAGTATAACCATGAAAACAATACTAGAGGGAGGTCGTGCATGGCCTGTGCGTATGCTAAGCCTCAAGGAAATCACTCTGGTATCTTTCCGATATGGAGTTTCCTACTAAGTAATTATCAAGATTTTATAGGAAATCAAAACCTAGCTCAAACCAAATTCTGTGATGGGCAAAATGACCATAATTAAGAGGTAAACATATTTAGTAAAGTAAGTACTAGAAAATACAGGACTATCAAGACAGTAAGAAAACAAAAACCACAATAAAACAATAATACGTCTAGTAGTTCGGTAAGGTGTACTTGCCAAATAAAGCTTCAAGTTTACTCTTTAACTCCACCACCAAGTGGGGTTCAGAAACCACACTCTAAGGTCTCGGGACCAAGCTCCAAGCTTCTGAGGAATACAGAGTGGAATCGAGAAGGAATGAAGAGCGGAAAGAGAAAGTAAAAAGAAAAATCGAAAAGAAACGTAATCGTATGTATAGAGGAGGTGGATTAATTGTGACCGTCCGATCGCGATCCGCGACTCAATCAGGATTAATCTCGACCATCCAGAAGGAAACCAAATATCCATTGGATAATAGAATGTATCATCACTATTCATCAAAATATCTAAACACTGTTCACGAAAATATCATGACACTATTTAAAAATATCTCGAATCGAAAATATCTATGTGGTAGAAAATCTGCCCGGATGGTATTCCGTCGGTACAGACCAGAATGTCGGCGGTATGCCGGTTTTACAAAAAAGTCTCAGAAATTAAAAATTTCCCCGGTTCTCCGGAGTCCAAGAAAATACAGAATTCAGTATAAAATACGTATCTGTATACAAATAAAAATACTGTGAGACGAGTCCCATAATTAGTGGGCTTGACCCTATTCACCCCTGTGCTTTCACAAAGATCGGTGAATAATGACCTCTTTCATTATTTGTAGTAAAGTACCTAGTATTTCAAAACTTCGAGCACATAAAAAGTTATTTGACAATGGCTGATATTTGTGGACACTTCGTGTCGATATTGTATCGTGTGTGTCAATCGAGTCGAAGCTGTGAGAAGAGGGATTCGCCACAACTCGACGTTGTTCTCGACGAGATTGTTGGCGTTGAGCACCGGCACACTATAACGCTCCACATAGTTGTTGGTCTCCTCCTACCTCTGCCTCCGGTTGAAGCTGGTGTCGAGATCCACTCGACACAACATCCATCCCCAATCGAGAGAGGAGAGATGCTTAGATCGGTAGAGGAGAGAGAAGCTTGGATCGAGAGAGATGAGAGGAGCTCAGATCGAGAGAGCAGAGGGAGAAAAAATCAAGAGGAGAGAGATGAGTACCTCTTCGAAGCTAGCAACCGATCCCCAAATCCATATCGCACACGAAAGAGAGAGAGGAGAGAAAAGTTTTCCACTAAATTCATTTCTCATGGGCTAGACCTATTTTTATTTTCTATAAAATTTGAAAAATATTAATTTTCCAATTCCATTAAAAAACATAAGCTATCAAACACGACACATTGGTAAAGATTTTGTGATAAAAATATTTACATAAAAATGTACAATCAAGTAAAGTCCTACCATCGAAAATCTTGTGGAACATAGAAATAAAAAATATATATTTTTAAATTAAAATGTGAAGGTAAAATGAATCGATATTCATCCTCCCACCCACCGAGCGCATCCAACGGATCAGATTTAGCGAATGTATTCTCATCCGTCTATAAATCCCCACTCTCCTCCCAAACCCTCACTCACTCACTCCCCCTCCCTCCTCCTCCAGCCATCTCCAGCCAGATCTGAAATTAAATTTTGTGTGTCGAGAGAGAGATGGCCCTCCTCGTGCAGAAGACCTCCTCCGGTCGCGAGTACAAGGTGAAGGACATGTCCCAGGCGGACTTCGGGCGCTTGGAGATCGAGCTGGCCGAGGTCGAGATGCCCGGCCTCATGTCCTGCCGCGCCGAGTTCGGCCCCTCCCAGCCCTTCGCCGGGGCCAGGATCACTGGCTCCCTCCACATGACCATCCAGACCGCCGTCCTCATCGAGACCCTCACCGCCCTCGGTGCGGAGGTCCGCTGGTGCTCCTGCAACATCTTCTCCACCCAGGACCACGCCGCCGCCGCCATCGCCCGCGACTCCGCCGCCGTCTTCGCCTGGAAGGGCGAGACCCTCCAGGAGTACTGGTGGTGCACCGAGCGGGCCCTCGACTGGGGCCCCGAAGGGGGCCCCGACCTGATCGTCGACGACGGGGGCGACGTCACCCTCCTCATCCACGAGGGGGTCAAGGCCGAGGAGGAGTTCGAGAAGAGCGGGGCCGTGCCGGACCCGGCGTCCACGGACAACGCCGAGTTCCAGATCGTCCTCACCATCATCAGGGACGGGCTGAAGGTGGACCCCACCAAGTACAGGAGGATGAGGGAGAGGCTGGTCGGGGTCTCGGAGGAGACCACCACGGGGGTCAAGAGGCTCTACCAGATGCAGTCCAACGGGACCCTGCTCTTCCCCGCGATCAACGTCAACGACTCTGTCACCAAGAGCAAGGTGAGGAAGAAGTTGCTACTTTTCTTTTTCTTTTCTCCATATATATATATATATATATATATATATATATATATATATATATATATATATATATATATATATATAGTTCTTCTTATCAGCATCATTTAAATGATTCCAGCATGATTTAAGTGAGGCAATATTTGATCCGTATTTTTTTTTTTTTGAGGGTGTCCACTTCTTAATGGTGCTTGGAGGCATGCCTCCAAGGGGGCTCGAACCTGCGCCACTGCGTCGGGGTGCTCCACCGTATTCAAATGATTGATCTAAAATGTTAATGGATCTGAATCAAATCAAGCAGATCAAGTAATATATACTTGTTCGTTCCATTTGACATAAAGAATTTAGATCTAATTGAAACCTTTAGGGTCTGCTGGCAATTGTAGGAGTAGCGGTTATGAGGTTTTTTTAGAGTACCGGTTATGAGGGGTCCGGTTTTGGATGGTTTTTAAGTATTGGCTTTTAAACCAGTCCAATCCATGCTTGGTAATTCACTAACGAGCGGTTCTGAAAGGTTTTACACGAATAAATTAAATATGGAAGGGTATCAGTAGTTATAATTATATATATTTTTGTGAGGATATAAATGAAACAAAAAATAGAGCCGCTCAAAACCCACCGATTTGGGGTGTTTATAAAGCCACCCAAAAATACATTACACCGGTTTTGGGGGATTTTTGAGCCGACCAAAACCGGTGCCTCAAAAAAATTAACAAGCAGGGGTTTTCATAAACGGTCGGTTCAAAAACACCCCAAAACCGATGAAAACACCGTTACCAAGCAGACCCTTATGCAAACATATTTCGTTTTTTTTCTACAATGGAATCTGCAATATTGTATGTAGGATCTTGAACTCTGTTTAGTTCAGTGTTATAGTGTTATACTGCTGACATCACTAATTTTTAGTAGTGCCTATAGGGCTCAAATCCTGACCTTTTTAGAACCTTCTTATGGTAAGATGCAATATATGATCATGATGTAGAGTTACAAGGTAGAAAATATGTGGAAAATAAATTACTTCCACAGAATTATTTTACTAGGAAAAAAAATCCATGAAAAAAATTCCACGGAGTTAATATGATTTGGGTGTTTGATTGTCGTTATTTTCCATGGAAAGTAGATATTTTCCATGGAAATTGATATTTTCCAATGGGCTGGACTAGTTTTATTTTCCACTATTTTGGAGGAAAATATGGAAATTGATAGATTTTTGTAAAATAATTCCATTGGAAATGTACGCTATCAAACACTACAAATTTGGTGGAAAATTTGTCATGGAAATATTTTCATGAAAAAAAAAAAAGCTCAAGCAGATCTGGAATTATGGGCTTTTAGAGTATCCACAGTTGAGAGTCTTGAAACACTCTATACCATTTTAGAAATCGTGTAAATTATTACTTCTGGAGTGTTCCCTTCAAGTTGGCACACAATGATACACTCCAAATAACACACCAAATCTATACTCCAAATTAACTTCCTCTTTTTCCTCTCTTTTCCCTTTATTTTTCCTCTCTTTTTTTCCTCTCCAAATAACAAGCTAAGACATGCTCCAAATTTATAGAGCCTCTTGGCTTGCTAGTATTTTTGAAGTGTGGACAAGAGCCCATTACAACCCTAAAGTGCTACAAATTTTGACTAAGGGTTTGATTACAAGGTGGAAAATATGTGGAAAATAAATTAATTCCACGGAATTATTTTACTAGGAAAAAAATTCCATGGAAAAAATTTCACGGAACTAATTTGGGTGCTTGATTGTCACTATTTTCCATGGAAATTGTTATTTTCCTATGGGCCGGGCCAGTTTTCCACCAATTTGAAGAAAAATGGGAAAATGATTGAGTTTCGGAAAATAATTCCATTGAAATATAAGCTATCAAACACTACAATTGGTGGAAATTTGTGATGAAAATATTTTACATGGAAGAAAAGCTCAATCAAACACAGCCTCAAGCAAAAATGTAGCCCTTCAAACCACTCCCACTGTGGATGCTCTAATATGTCTAGCAGTAAATTTATTTTCACAGATTTTTTGTAATATAACTCTATTATATTTGTATGTAGTATGGTGATCTCAGACTGCTAGTGTCATTATTTTTGGTTTATTACGTGTTATCCTTGAATTTTCAAGATGTTAATGTTTTGCCCTAGTTATAACATCATTTACTTTGGATACAAGGACTACATACTGTCTTGAATAGAATTTTTGTAAAGGTTTGACATTGTAAATGGAAAGCCAGATTGAGTTGTGCGGTCACAGATCTGGTAGATCTACAAAGAATGAATTTGGATTTTCCTGTTCACAAACTTTGTCAGTTCTCCCTGCCAGTAGATCTAGAGCTTCCCAATCTGATATTATTGCTGTCCACAAAGACAATAGTGAATATTTTTGTTTATGCATATGGCCCTCCAAAATGTTTGCTGACATCTTCGTTATGGATTTATTTGAACAGTTCGACAACTTGTATGGATGTCGCCACTCTCTCCCTGACGGTCTGATGAGGGCTACTGATGTCATGATTGCCGGCAAGATCGCAGTCGTAGCTGGGTATGGTGATGTCGGAAAGGGTTGTGCTGCTGCCCTCAAGCAGGCTGGTGCACGTGTCATCGTCACTGAAATCGATCCTATCTGTGCCCTCCAGGCCCTTATGGAGGGTCTCCAGGTCCTCACCTTGGAGGATGTTGTCTCCGACGCTGACATCTTTGTGACCACCACCGGAAACAAGGACATCATTATGGTTGACCACATGAGGAAGATGAAGAACAATGCCATTGTCTGCAACATTGGTCACTTTGACAACGAGATTGACATGCATGGTCTCGAGACCTACCCCGGAGTTCAGAGGATCACCATCAAGCCCCAGACTGACAGGTGGGTTTTCCCTGAGACCAAGACTGGCATCATCGTGCTTGCCGAGGGCCGTCTCATGAACCTTGGTTGTGCCACAGGTCATCCTAGCTTTGTGATGTCCTGCTCCTTCACCAACCAGGTATACATCTTTAACTCATATTTTCATATGTTATTCTAAATTCATTTATTGCACATGACCGACCTGATGAACTTACCATATTGCAATGGTGTGCAGGTGATTGCTCAGCTCGAGTTGTGGAAGGAGAGGAAAAGCGGAAAGTACGAGAAGAAGGTATACGTGCTGCCCAAGCATCTCGACGAGAAGGTGGCTGCTCTTCACCTTGGCAAGCTCGGAGCTAGGTTGACCAAGCTCACCCCTTCTCAGGCCGAGTACATCAATGTGCCGGCAGAGGGACCTTACAAGCCTCCTCACTACAGGTATTAGGCTGCCGTAAGAGTGAAAGAACAAGAGAGAATAGCATTATTAGGATTGAAGAAGAGAGTTATGCTATGCACCCTTGGTTCTCATTGCGCTATCATCCTCTTGCCCTTTTTTTCTGCCTAAATTATTAGGATATTTGTTTTAATGTTCTACTCTTTAGCTTCTTGTCTTCTATGATGAGCAAGAAAAGTTTGGTATGTTATGCGAGGAACAATGAAGGTTGTGAGATTGTGTTTTCTGTTCATCATATGCTGGAGTTATGATCCAAACTTCGAACTAAATCTTAGTTTTTATTGATTTTGTCATTGATCAGTCTCAGTTGTGCTTCCACTTGTTACAATTTTGTTTATCCATGTTATAGGACTGGCAGTGCTTGCTCATTTGTTGTAGCATATACTACATGCATGCCTGGTTGCAGACTAAAACAAAAAAAAAAATACTATGCACCCTTGGTTCTCATTGCGCTATCATCCTCTTGCCCTTTTTTTCTGCCTAAATTATTAGGATATTTGTTTTAATGTTCTACTCTTTAGCTTCTTGTCTTCTATGATGAGCAAGAAAAGTTTGGTATGTTATGCGAGGAACAATGAAGGTTGTGAGATTGTGTTTTCTGTTCATCATATGCTGGAGTTATGATCCAAACTTCGAACTAAATCTTAGTTTTTATTGATTTTGTCATTGATCAGTCTCAGTTGTGCTTCCACTTGTTACAATTTTGTTTATCCATGTTATAGGACTGGCAGTGCTTGCTCATTTGTTGTAGCATATACTACATGCATGCCTGGTTGCAGACTAAAACAAAAAAAAAATACTTCCCAAGGCCCTACAATTTTGATGATTTTGTCATTGATCAGTCTCAGTTGTGCTTCCACTTGTTACAATTTTGTTTATCCATGTTATAGGACTGGCAGTGGTTGCTCATTTGTTGTAGCATATACTACATGCATGCCTGGTTGCAGTTTGCTACCCTCAACTATTCCGCCTTTTCAACTTGATACCATAAACTTTTTTTCGTAACAAATTGGTACCTCAACTATTATTTTTTTTCAACTTGATACCTAATTTTTCAAAAATGCCGAAAATGCCCTTCCCTCTTCCTTCCCTCCACCCCCTTTTTTTCTGCCTAAATTATTAGGATATTTGTTTTAATGTTCTACTCTTTAGCTTCTTGTCTTCTATGATGAGCAAGAAAAGTTTGGTATGTTATGCGAGGAACAATGAAGGTTGTGAGATTGTGTTTTCTGTTCATCATATGCTGGGAGTTATGATCCAAACTTCGAACTAAATCTTAGTTTTTATTGATTTTGTCATTGATCAGTCTCAGTTGTGCTTCCACTTGTTACAATTTTGTTTATCCATGTTATAGGACTGGCAGTGCTTGCTCATTTGTTGTAGCATATACTACATGCATGCCTGGTTGCAGACTAAAACAAAAAAAAAATACTTCCCAAGGCCCTACAATTTTGATGATTTTGTCATTGATCAGTCTCAGTTGTGCTTCCACTTGTTACAATTTTGTTTATCCATGTTATAGGACTGGCAGTGGTTGCTCATTTGTTGTAGCATATACTACATGCATGCCTGGTTGCAGTTTGCTACCCTCAACTATTCCGCCTTTTCAACTTGATACCATAAACTTTTTTTCGTAACAAATTGGTACCTCAACTATTATTTTTTTTCAACTTGATACCTAATTTTTCAAAAATGCCGAAAATGCTCCTCCCTCTTCCTTCCCTCCACCCCCTTCCCCACTCCGGCCGCCCCCCCTGCTCACTCCGCACCCCCCCCCCCCCCGCCCCCCACCCCCCCCCCCCCTGCTACCTTCGGCCACCCCCTGCCCTGCCTCCCGCCCCGCCCTCCCTCCCCAGCCCCCCTCCTCCCGTGCTGCCGCGGCCTAGGGGAGAGGCGGGGGCGGGCGGGAGGCCGGAGTGAGCAGGGGGGGGGGGGTGGGGGGCGGGGGGGGGGGGGGGGCGGAGCTAGCAGGGGGGGGGGGGGGGGGGGCGGCCGGAGTGAGCAGGGGGGGCGGCCGGAGCGTGCAGGGGGGGAGGGGTAGGGGTAGGGGTAGGGGCATTTTAGTCCAAAATAATATCTGGGTACCAAATTGTTACAAAAAATAGCTTAGGGTACAAAGTTAAAAAATGGTAATAGTTGAGGGTAGCAAAGTGCAATTAAGCCTATTTGTTTTAATGTTCTACTCTTTAGCTTCTTGTCTTCTATGATGAGCAAGAAAAGTTTGGTATGTTATGCGAGGAACAATGAAGGTTGTGAGATTGTGTTTTCTGTTCATCATATGCTGGAGTTATGATCCAAACTTCGAACTAAATCTTAGTTTTTATTGATTGTCATTGATCAGTCTCAGTTGTGCTTCCACTTGTTACAATTTTGTTTATCCATGTTATAGGACTGGCAGTGCTTGCTCATTTGTTGTAGCATATACTACATGCATGCCTGGTTGCAGACTAAAACAAAAAAAAAATACTTCCCAAGGCCCTACAATTTTGATGATTTTGTCATTGATCAGTCTCAGTTGTGCTTCCACTTGTTACAATTTTGTTTATCCATGTTATAGGACTGGCAGTGGTTGCTCATTTGTTGTAGCATATACTACATGCATGCCTGGTTGCAGACTAAAACAAAAAAAAAAAACTTCCCAAGGCCCTACAATTTTGATGATGTTTTTGTCTTTTCATTAAGAATGCAGGGATGTTAAATATGTTTTCATTAAGAATGCAGAGATTTGGAAAATCTATACTACAAAACATAATAATTTTGGATTAGATTGTAGGGCCTTGGGAAGTATTTTTTTTTTTTCGTGTTTGAATTGCAAAAGAAATGAGCAGAAAAGAGAGAATTTTTAAAGTAAAGAAGAATAAGGGGAAAATGGTTCTCTCATTCGACCCATGGTTTCACTTTTCACCTCCAATGATTGCAGTTTCATGGTTTCTGACATGTTTTCTTTGTTGAACTAAGCATCAATCTAATCAACAACAAAAGAACTCAAATCAATTATTATCTCTAAATTATAGTATTTGAATATTAATCGAGTGTTTTCATATATAATGGTGATTGAAAGAAGCACATTGATGCATTCTTATGTTAAGTTGCAATCCACTCGCAGCAAGTGGCATTTTTTAAAATGTGGTTGAATATAGTATTTTTTGTCTCCTACAAGTGTAAGAAAAATAAGTTTGTTGTTTGGATGGTTGTTGAAAGTGGAGAAAAGAGGAGTTTGGTTGTTTGGATGTTTGTTGAAAATGAAAGTTGGAATTAGAGATATGATAACTCATAATTAATTTAATTACCATAATTAAGCGAAAAAAAATACATCAGCTATCATAATTAAATTAATTTTCATACTAACCTATTAATTAATAAATTAATTATCGTAATCTATAATACATATACTTCCTGACTATATTATTACCATAATCTATAATACATATACTCCCTGACTACATATACTCCCTAACTAAAAAAAAAAAAAAAAAAAACTCCCTGACTATATTATTATCATTAATTTTATTATTGTTATTATTAATTATTACTATTAAATTAATTATTACTATTATTATCATATTTAAATTATACCTACCCTAGAATGCTATGGAAACACCCCCACCAAATATTACACTACTTTTTAAGTTTATATTTATTATTCTCCACAGAACCTATTGTTCCCAACCCTCCACAGAACCCATTGTCCCCAACACATTTTTTCCTCTCTCTCTCCTCCGCCTGATCCAGATCTTCCTCTACCGTTATCTTTCCAGTCCACCCCATTTGCACATGCCTTTCTCTCTACCTACGAGGACGCCGGTGGCCTCGTCGCTCGTCGAGGTAGTCGCGGGTGGCCACATGGCTCGTCGAGGTCGTCGCGGATGGCTGCGCGACTCGTCGAGCTCGTCGCCGGTGACCACGAGTCTTTCCGGCCGGCGAACCTGTCCAGCGACATCCAGATCCGCTCGACCACTGGCATGCAGACAGATCCTCCGGTGGCTACGAGTCTTTCCGGCCGGCGAGCCTGTCCAGAGAGAGAGAGAGAGAGAGAGAGAGACGTAACAACTCAGAGGAGAGAAAACGAGTTTTTTTTTTTTGAGTTTCAGCTGACTTGCGCCTGTTTTTTAGTAGGAGTGAAATGGGAAAGAAAATGGGGGACCATCTCTGAAGTTGTCAGAAATTCTCCAATTGCAACCCATTTTGTAAGTGGGAACCAAACAAAGAAACTGTCAAATTTGCTGACTACTTGCCTCAAAAGTTAAAAAACTATCACTTGTCATGTATTTAGAAATATTTAATTATGAAGTTGTTTACATTCCCGGATATACTAACTTTCTTACTGATACTCTTACCAGGCCATAATGCGATGGATGCCGAAGAATTTAAAAGGCTAAAAAAGGTCCACGAAGAAATGAAGAGGCATGAGGCCTTTTCACCAACAACTGGCCCTAAAAAGGCAGGGCCGGCCCTGGCCCAGGGCGGCCAGGGCGACCGCCTAGGGCCCCATAAAATTTGGGGGCCCAAAAAAAATTAATTTAAATGTATATATATATATTAGTAGTCTTATAATGAAAATAGAACTAATATATAATATGATCCTCCTTTATCACAAAACATTTATGGTGTAGTGGTAGTTTGTTATACTTGTACACAAGAGGTCCTAGGTTCTAGCCTTGGCTGTATCATTTTTTAGTTCAATTTTTTTATATTATATATGGGCCCCATTTTAAAAATTTGCCTAGGGTCCCCATTAACTCAGGGCCGGCCCTGTGAAAAGGCCAAGGCGAATGCTACCAATCAAGCAGCCTCTTCGTCTGGAGCGCTCAAGGTGAACAACCCAGCTCCAGGGAACGAAAGTCCCAAACAGGCGAACAGCCAAACACAGGCGAACAGCCAAACACTGGGGAATACCAACCCCCAAGCCGCATAGGCACAGGCCACACAGGCCCAAAGTCCGAAAGGAAAAGCCTGTAAAGGCCCAAAAAAGTTGGTACCTTTCCAAACAAAAACATATGCTAGTACCATGGTTAAGAACTGGTACAACCAGGACCTGTCCAGCGACATCCAGATCCGCTCGACCACTAGCATGCAGACAGATCCCCCGGTGGCCACGAGTCTTCCCGGCCGGCGAGCCTGTCCGAGAGAGAGACGTAACAACTCAGAGGAGAGAAAGAGAGTTTTTTTTTGAGTTTCAGCTGACTTGCGCCTATTTTTTAGGAGTGAAATGGGAAAGAAAATGGGGGACCACCTTTGAAATTGTCAGAAATTCTCCAATTGCAACCCATTTTGTAAGTGGAAACCAAACAAAGAAACTGTCAAATTTGCTGACTACTTGCCTCAAAAGTTAAAAAAAACTTTCACTTGTGATGCAGTTACATGCATCCAAACATACCCTCATTGAGCTTTAAAAATGTTGTCAAGCTGGTCGGGATAACCTATAGAGGCGAAGGCTACCGGGTTAACCTTGTATTCGAGTTGCTGAAACAGAAACGGTCGTGATAGAATATAAATTGACGATGTACGGGACGACCAACCAACCACACCGCATCGGAAGCCGTTCTTCCCGGATCAGGATCCGTGAGGTAGACACAGTTGCTCCTTCCGTCCTGTCACGACCCGTATCCGCTTTTCGGATACGAAGCATGTCTAAGCCCAGCCTACGTCGCAGTGTCGGCGGTAGGCCGCTGTCTATAACTCATAAGTCACTGAATCTAGTATCACCTGGAAATCAATATCTCATCCACAGAACAATCAAGACACAACCAAAATCAATGAATATCCATGAAACTAAGCAATAATGAATATAAACTGAATGTTTTCAAGAATCAAAGTCACGTCCGGTGGACATAAATCCACTACCAATAGACGAAAATAATAATAAGACATGAAATAAACTAAGTACAACTGCTAATCAGGACAACCTCAACTGCAAGGCTCCGTGGTCTGATGCTGACTCAAACCCTCTCGTCTGCTCCTGGCTCAAACTTGGCTAAACCTGAAGAGATCATCAGGTCCTCAGAGGACTAACAAGATACATAAAAACGAGCCTTTCTAACAGTTTATCATGCATGGAGAAAATCCAGAATAAAACAGAACTAATAAAGGTACACGAATCAGTGAACTGACTTCGCATAAATGAACTGCTGGACGAAGACGAGAGAACTCATGTCAAGATGTCAACGGATAACCAAATCGAATACTCAAACCCTCGCCCTAGTATGGACTCGCAGGTTTGAAACAACTACTAACCCTCGCCCCTAGTGCGGACTCGCAAGTTAGCTTCAAGAATCACCCTCGCCCCTAGTGTGGACTCGCAGTGTGGACCAATAACTACTAACCCTCGCCCCTAATGTGGACTCGCAGGTTAGCTTCAAGATTCAATGGCAAGAAGGTTTACCAGTTCAGTTTATGACTTCTCATCCTATGACGCGACTCAATCAAGACACAAGCATGAACATGTCCAATAAAATACAAAACTAACAGTGAACAAGGGCTATGTATCAATGAAGCTAGCAACTATGAAAAATCATATGTCAGCTATAAATGAAAGAGACTAATAATGAAAAGCAATGCATGTAAATAAAGCTGTAAAGAAATGCAAGGTATACTTGCCTGTGGTCCTGAGCTGTTGGCATGGGCCAAGTCCGTATCTCGGTTTAAGTAACCTGTTGGTGAATTTAATTCTAATCAACACATGAATTTAACCAAAATAACTCTATATTTAAGTATTGCTAATTACTCTATGTTTCAACACATGATTATACTAGTGTTTCCTTCTTCTCCTTAGTACAACTAGTATTAGTCACACTTAAGTCCCTGTCCAGTTTGGTATACCCATAAGTATATTCACACTCTTGATGCAATAATACTCGTGATACCCTCTGCCTACCATTTACACAAGTATCCTTTACCCTCTACTTAAACTGTTTCTAGGCAGTCCCTATTGTACCTGTACTTAGGACAATGTGGGGTGATAGTGTTAGTACTATCCCCTTCACACATACAAATGGTCTCACCTTACCTCTGCTACTGGTTTTACTCATGCATCACCATTCCTTGTAGAGGTATCATAGGTTAGTATTATCTAATTCCCATGCCAGGACTCTGTTGTAGCAGTAGTTACTACTGTTGCAACTAATCATGTAAACACAGCCTAGATACTCTCCTCTATAGGCTTGTACCTGTACCCTGGTTCTTAACTTATGTTGCCAGTGTATCTTAATGCTTGGTTGATACTTGGTTTGATACTTAAAAACCATTTCCTCTGTACTAACTGTAGTAACAATACACAACATGCCCTTGTACTACCCATATCTGTCTACTCTATACATCCTCTACTAAAATTTGTATGTAAGATGTACTAAATTGTGTCTAGAAAGGAATTTAGTGTTTTCTAGTTGAGAGAGAGTGCTAAGCTAAACCAAAAGAAATTAGCAACATGGTGTAATAGAAGTTAACTCAGGGCACTTTAAGAGGAAAAACGAGAAATACTGTTGATAGGATGAAAAGAGAAAAGAGAGACAATTCAAGGCTTCTAGCAACTGAACACCAACTAGATACGTGTATCCACTGACTATAGGCTAGTAGAGGATAGCATCAACTAATAGTCGACATCTTGGAAAGCAACGTGCAATATAAGCTAATGGAGAAATCATGACATCAGATCAGTATTTTATAAAGACAGAATCTGAGCCCCAATGTAGGTCGAGTTGAGCTCTTGCTAGATTGGTTCACCTTATTAAAATTTAGCACATATGTGCATATGTGGGCAGTGGTTCTTGGTTAATCTCTGCTATTTCTACTTGTTATAGAGGCACTCATAATTACTGCTGACTTAACCTCCCTGCTGATGTAACACAGGAACCCCCCTTCCTTGTGTTCTGTTTTTCCTACATCTTCTAACACTCGATTCTTGGATACTCAACTTATAAATATCTATGCATGAAGTACACATATTTCTGAAGTTATCTATCTCATGATACTGGTGTCTACTCACTGATACTCTGTGTGAGCTGACACAAGTTAATGTTAAGATGAACATAGAATAACTCTAAGACCTTTTAAGCTCGATTATAGTGAACAACATAGGTGTCCATTTAGATAGTTGGCTGCCTTGGAATAGAAGTTAGGTTCTGATGCAAAGGTTACATGGACACAACCAGTAAGTAATAGAAGTAACCCAAGTTCAGGCTTATAGGTAGATCGGGTACAGTGGTCAATTGTTTGGACTTGCATAGATCATCACAGGTAGGTTAGGTAGGTACCCCCTTTCCTACCGTATAGACACTGGTACTCAAGACTCCCTGCATATCTTAACATAGCTATTTCCTGGTACATAGCCATAGTGTCCTCTTGTACATATGTATCTTGACACGCCCCCTTGTTTATTTCCTGTACCCTGCTATCAGTATAACTCAGGGTCTATATCACTAGCAGTTGTCATCAACACATCAGTCATTTGATGCTCGACCCAAAACCTGATAACATCTCTAACCCCAGATGTAAAGTATAATCCCAAGATCTTGTTCCTCACAGACTTTCGAAGGCCAGACTCTCTCTTTTGCTGTAATCTCCTGTAGGTGTTTCCAATCTATCCTCTGGTACATATACCCAATCTGGATACATGTCTATGTTCCACGCCATTCCCCCTACTAACCCATTCTTGACTGGGGTTAGTACACCCCCACTGGTTCCTAAACCCTGTTTACCTATACTCTATATGCAGAACTCTATATCTATACTCCTAGATGCAAGACTCTGTTCATGTTGTTTGCAGGACTGAACAGCTTATGACTCCCCTCTTCCCAAGTCAGATACAAAAACCCTCTTAAGCATTAAAGCAAGCATAATGTTGCTATTCCAATTACAGGTGTAATGTAGTCGAAGCGTACCTAAACTGAAATCGGATACGAGACACAGCGTTTGCCCAATCACTCGAATACTTCCTTAATTGCTCCTTGATCTCCCTTGCAACGGAGAAGGCAGAATTATTACGGGTTTTGATGACGAGAAGTGGGGCGGCTGATCTCACCTACACACACACACACACACACACACACACACACACACAGATATATATATATATATATATATATATATATATATATATATATATATATATATATATATATATATATATATATATCCAGGTAGCAAAAAAAAATATAATATATATATATATATATATATATATATATATATATATATATATATATATATATATATATATATATATATACTTATTCATAGACCATCTTCTCCCTTTTGCACTTAAGTCTCTTTATAAATGGTTTTTGCATAAACCATCTTCTCATGCTAAGTTTGATATATATATATATATATATATATATATATATATATATATATATATATATATATATATATATATACTTATTCTCTATGAATAAATCTCTAGAAATTAATATATATATTAGTGTAAAAATGTTTACAAAAACTAAAATCACTATCTTGGGTCAAATAATTAAATAAAAAATACCTTAAAAAACCAGCAAGGGGGTTTACATCATACCCACCTTATAAATAATTTCGTCCTCAAAATTCAAATAAAGCCATGATCTACTAGAAAGAGTAGTCTAACATATTACTATAAAATTATTGCGAATACTGGCAAGTCAAAACCAACATAGTGCTTATTAATAATACTACTACTATAATCTACTGAAAATTTTCGTCATTTGCTCCTTGCGGTGTCGTCGCATCCTCCGTGATCATGGCAAAAGCTTGCCCTCCTTCTGTGATCGGTAGTGGTGGGGCACTCACGTTTCTCTTCGGGCAATTCTGAGATAAATGCTGGTTGGATCCACAAGTCCAACACAATCCTAGTCTGCCGCGACAATTTTCTTGAGTGTGGCCTTTCTTCTCGCTATACTGGCATGTGGGAACATCTTGGACTTGACGTGGGGCTTCTTGTGGCTGCTGTTGATGCTGTTGTGCTGAGGTCTTCCCTGAAACGGTGGGACATTTTGTCGGTACTGATTGGTTGTTGCCTCCTCCGAATGCGTCTCGATTTCTCTTCGGCTTATGGCTCAACTCTTCTTCTACAGCTTGGGCGACCTCCAGAATCTCCTCGTAAGTGGTGGCTCGACTGGTGGCGATGGCTAGACGAATCTCGTGAGATAGTCCTTTCCTGAATCGTCGTGCCTTGTCTTCAGGGGTGCTGACCAAGCTCTTTGCGAAGCGGCTGAGTCGTGAAAACTCCAATGTGTACTTGTCGACGGTGTGGTTGCCCTGCTCTAGGTGCTCGAACTGACTCACCAATGCCTCTCGTGCTACGTGTGGATAGAATTTCTTCTTCAACAGCCACTTGAATTCCTCCCAAGTTACGTCTAGAACAGAAAATCGGGGCTCGCCTTGGTACCACGTCCGTGTGATGTCAAAAAGCTGTCCACTAGCTGACTCGATCTTCAGATCTTCTGGGACTCGGGCCATCTTCAGGTATCAATCCACATTCTCTAACCACTCATCTGCATAGAGAATTCCTTATGTCCCATGGAATTCCCTGGGCCTGAGGTCCACATGAAGTTCTTGGAGGTTCCAGGGCACTGTCAGGAAGCATCTCTAATCTGAAGAGCCTCTATCAACGTATCGTAGAACATGTCGGCTTGCTACTGGAAGATCCCGAGGAGGGTGACATTGTCCAGTGCTGGTGGCGGAGGCAGAACAGGTGCTAGATACATCGTAGGAGCTGGATACATCGTCGGTGTTGGATGCATGGGGAAAGCTGGATACATCACTGGTACGGGATGTATGGATGGTACTGGATGTGTAACACGTGCTGGATACGGGGCTTGTGTTGGGGGTGGAATAGATGATGGGGATAGAATGGGTGCTGGTTGTGGAGTCTGCGGTGGAAACTGTGGGGGTGGTGGGATATCGTCTCTACAGAATCTCGAGAACTGCGGCTGTGGCAGATTTTCCATATGAGTGAGCTGGCCTTCCTGCGTCGGTAGGGCCATGTACGTAAAAAAGCCTCTTGCAGTCGGTGGAGTGTTCAGGGAAGCGTTGTTCCTGTCTTGAGAGTCCATCTTATCTATAACAAAGAAAATACATTAGCCGTTGAATAATTTCAAGCTGGATGCAAGTCGAGGATTTAATGAATAATCAAGGATAGAGATCAACAAGGAGTCAAGACATATGGATGAGATCCTATGAGTCTAATCCTATTTACAGGCTCACGACGGTACAGTGACGTAACCGAAGTGATTAACGTTGACCTGCATGGGCCACCAAAAAAAACTTATCACTACCCGTACCCGCTTTTCGGATACGAAGCGTGTCCAAGCCCAGCCTACGTCGCAGTGTCGGCGGTAGAACGCTGTCACGACCCGCACCCTGAAGAGGGGCACGAGCACGTGGTTACGTCCAGCCTATGCCACAGAATCGACGGTAGAACGCTGTATATAGGGTCTGTAAATACTACGACTAAAACAGATAAATGTACCTGTACAGTATATACACTCCGAATGGAGGTGACATAGCAATACAGTCTCAATCACATAATCAAAACTAGGGTAGATAGTACGAAAAAGGAAATATGATAGAATAAACAGGAAATGAGTCCAAGATCCACAAGTCAGAGCTATACACAAAATATCCAGAGTCTCAGAGAATATATAATAGGTACTACAAATCTGAAAGTGCTAGCTGGCTCGCAGGCCAGGCAAATCTAGCTAAACTATACTACTCAGGGTGAGCAAAATCTAGTGGCTCTACCAACAAGCCACAGTCTAACTCTAATCCATCAGACTCTACCCCATAGTAGGTCGGGCAATCAGCCTCTGAATCATCTGTAAAATTTGTCAACGATATCATGTCAGGAAAATGAGCAAGTACAAACACCAACAGCAGTTCCATATGAATTGATAAATTCTATAAGAGACGGTATAATAAAATACAAGACAAAATCAACTAAAAATATATATCATGATGTGAGTACTGAAAAGGACGACGATATGAATGTAAATAGGGCGACTTGGGAACTATTCGGAAAGTCGAGTTACAACCCCTAACCAAACAAGGACTGGGGCTGTAACCCTTCTTTCGAACAGAACTTAGTCACCACAGATAATAAATGTAAAAGGTGTCTTGAATTATTAGTGCGTCATGTGATCGGTTTGGAAAACATGTTCAAGCTTTCCATCTGACCGGCTACGAACAAATAACAAGTGTGAAACAACAAGTGTGAAGATAAGGCCGGTCACCATGGAAAATTGTGAACAAGTAGCTATAAACAAGTGTCGAGTACAAGTGTGAAGCAACAAGTGGGTATTTTGATCACACAACCACTAATAACTCTCCATCCCCGAATAGTATAAAAGATCCGGTCATAACACGTCATGACACGAGATTTAAGAGCAGGTGATCAGCCCACTCCCAAGTCCATGTCTATACGAGTACAAGTAACAAATCGAGTCATGTACCAATATACCAAGTAATCTGGGAACAACATTTTATGACAGGATCCGACATATACTAGTCCGTGAAATATCGTGTCTGGAAATCAAGTAAGACACTACGACTGAATCGGATATAGCAGATATCATGATAATGAAAACTATCAGTGAATGTACTCGCCTGTGGTCCTGAGCTGATAAGGTGAACAGACGTTCAGAGCGATCACAGACCTAAGATAAGATACTATGAGTCAAACAGGACTAAATACTAAAAAAGGAAAGCAATTCAAGTCATGAATGCAAGTCTAAGTCAAAACTAGGTCAATCTAGGTCAGACTAAGTCACACTAGGTCATACTGGCTCATACTAGGTCATACCAGGTCACTGGGAGTCAATCTAAGTCAAACTAGGTCAATCTGGTTCAAGGGTTGACTTACAGTTGACCTTTGGTCAAAAAGTCAACTCTGGTCAACTCTGAGTCAACTCTGGGTCAAACAAGTCAAATGTTGACTAACAGTTGATTTTCAGTCAACTGGTCAACTCTGGGTTGGTTTCGGTCAAATCGGGTCGCTTAAAGGCTAAGTTTGACTCTCGGTTGACTTTTGTTGACTTTTGGTCAAAAAGGTCAACCGACGTCAAAACTAGTCTATGAGCACCATATTCGATCATTACCAACCACGGGAATCAATTTCTAACTCTATCTTAGACTTCTAACACCAATATCCTATTTCTAGGCAAAACTAGCATTTACCCTTCTAAGGTAAATCCCGATACCTTGTCCAAACCCAAGGAAACCCTGCAAATACCCATGGCACTAGCCTAGGCTCCTTAGGGTAGCTAGATATCAACCTATCTAAGGTTTACCTACCAAGAAATTTGGGTATCCTAGGCATCTAGATCATCTTATGACACATGTTAACCCTTTATCCATTACCTTACCTATATCATGAATTTACCCTTAACACTATCACACTCCCATACCACTCACTCACACACAACACTCACATGGTATTTCTCACACTCATAGGCTTCTCCTATGGGTTTCCTAGTTGTTTAGACAATAGGCTACCTATAGGTTACTAAACTATGCACTCTAGACTCTCACACACCCACACAACTCACAACTACACACACACACACATAAGTAATACAGGGCTGTTTTGTGAGGCAATATTGGACAGATTTTGTAGTGTTTTAGGACTGATTTTAGGTTGTTTCTAGGGGTTAAAACAATGGGCAATTAGTGGGATATATAGTGGTATATATGGGGGATAGATAGTGGGTTATATGGGGCTAAATGGTATGTGAAATGGGGGACTATTTTGAGTGGACTGATTTAGTGAAAAAGTGGACTGATATTTGTGGCAATATTGGACAGCCATAGGGGCTGTTTTGAGTGGGTTTAAGGGACAAATATGACAGCCATAGTTGGGGAAAAACTGGACTGAAGTTGGGTGTTTTTGGGGACAGCAATGTGGGTTTACATAGGGCTTTTTTGGGCTATTGGACAGCAGGTTTTGGGGGACTGCATTCAGGTTTTGATGGCAGTTTGTGGGGGCTTGTTCCCAGGAAATGGGACAGCCATAGGGTGGTTTTTCCCTCTCTAAAACACTCACAACTCACCCCACAAACTCTCCTCTATCTCACCCACAAACACACACAATTACGCATACTCTCTCACACTCAAACACAACATCAAACACCTCTCCATCACTCACAAACACAACATACACACACACCCCCCCCATCCCCTTGCTGGCCGAACCTACTGTCCCCTTCCCCAAGCACACAACACCACACAAACAACACATAATACACCAATATATATATGCCATATATATATACATACATCTATATATAGAAATATATATATATATATAACCACATATATATATTCAAATGGAAAAATGAATATAATACATTAAGAAACTTGGAGAATACATTCTAATAACATGTCAAAATCTAGAATATTAGTAGGAACAACACAAAAACAATATTAAAACAATATCCATGAGTCCAAATGAGGGTTTTTCCTATTGGGACACAAACCTACATGTTGGACACCCCTAGAAATATCCAAATGGACACAAAATGGTCTCTAATGGAGACACAACCATGGGAATCATTCCTATTGGGTTCCTAACCAATCTACATGAGAAGGAGAATTAATTTGGAGAAGAGATTACCTAATTTTGGAGAAGGAACAATGGTGGAGCTCTCAAGAAAAATGAAGGAAACCCTTGGAGAAGAAGAAGAAGAAGAAAGTGGATGAGAATAAAAGATGGGGTTTCTCTCTCCTATCCACCTACATGTGGCTGGACATATGGCTCCAAAACCCCCTTTTCCTAATTACAAGTTTGCCCCTCTATTGTTTTATTAGCTCCTTACAAGGTTGCTTAGGGTTTGGGGGTTAAAAATATAAATCTAGTGTTCTAATTAGGTCTAACCTAATCCATGGAGTCATGACTAATCCCTCTAACTTTTGATGGTAATATTGTGGGCCATGGCTAGCTAGTGTGTGGGCCCGCTAAGGTCAAAACTACCCCGGGTCCCCGAAACAAGTCAAAACAAGTCGGAATGAGTTGAAATTCGAACCCGATTCAAATAACCCCAAAATAATACAATAAATAAATAAATAATTCCAAAATAATTTTTAAAGTGGATAATTACAAAAATACTCCTGTTTCTGGAAACTGGGGGTGACAAACGCTTTCTATAACTCACAAGTCACTGAATCTAGTATAACATGGAAATCTATATCTCATCCACAGAACAATCAAGACACAACCAAGATCAATGAATATCCATGAAACTAAGCAATAATGAATATAAACTGAATATTTTCAAGAATTAAAGTCACGTCCGGTGGACATAAATCCACTACTAATAGACGAAAATAATAATAAGACATGAAATAAACTAAGTACAACTGCTAATCAGGACAACCTCAACTGCAAGGCTCCGTGGTCTGATGCTGACTCAAACCCTCTCGTCTGCTCTTGGCTCAAACTCGGCTAAACCTGAAGAGATCATCAGGTCCTCAGAGGACTAGCAAGATACATAAAAACGAGCCTTTCTAACAGTTTATCATGCATGGCGAAAATCCATAATAAAACAGAACTAATAAAGGTACACGAATTAGTGAACTGACTACGCATAAATGAACTGCTGGACGAAGACGAGAGATTGTTGCCTCCTCCGAATGCGTCTCGATTTCGCTTCGGCTTGTGGCTCAGCTCTTTACAGCTTGGGTGACCTCCAGAATCTTTTCGTAAGTGGTGGCTCGACTGGTGGCATGGCTAGACGAATCTCGTGAGATAGTCCTTTCCTGAATCATCGTGCCTTGTCTTCAGGGGTACTGACCAAGCTCTCTGCGAAGCGACTGAGGCGAGAAAACTCCGATGATTACTCGTCAACGGTGTGGTTGCCCTGCTCTAGGTGCTCGAACTGACTCACCAACGCTTCTCGTGCTACGTGTGGATAGAATTTCTTCTTGAACAGTCGCTAGAATTCCTCCCAAGTTACGTCTGGAACAGAAAATCGAGGCTCACCTTGGTACCACGTCCGTGCGATGTCGAAAAGCTATCCACTAGCTGACTCGATCTTCAGATCTTCTGGGACTCGGGCCATCTTCAGGTATCGCTCCACATTGTTTAACCACTCATCAGCATAAAGGATCCCTTCTGTCTCATAGAATTCCCTGGGCCTGAGGTCTACATGAAGTTCCTGGAGGTTCCAGGGTGCTGTCGGAGAGCATCTCTAATATGAAGAGCCTCTCTCAACGTGTCGCGGAACATGTTGGCTTGCTGCTGGAAGATCCCGATAAGGGTGACATTGTCCAGTGCTGGTGGCGAAGGCAGAACAGGTGTTGGATACATCGTAGGAGCTGGATACATCGTCGGTGTTGGATGCATGGAGAAAGCTGGATACATCACTGGTGCGGGACGTATGGCTGGTACTAGATGTGTAACACGTACTGGATACGGGGCTTGTGTTGGGGGTGGAACAGATGCTGGGGGCAGAACAGGTGATGGTTGTGGAGTCTATGGTAGAAACTGCGGGGGTGGTGGGATGTCGTCTCTACGGAATCTCGAGAACTGCGGCTGTGATGGATTTCCCATATGAGTGAGCTGGCCTACCTGCGTCGGTAGGGTCATGTACGTGGAAAAGCCTCCTGTAGTCGGTGGAGTGTTCAAGGAAGCGTTGTTCCTGTCTTGAGAGTCCATCTTATCTGTAACAAAGAAAACACTTTAGCCGTTGAATAATTTTAAGCTGGATGCAAGTCGAGGATTTAATGAATAATCAAGGTTAGGGATCAACAAGGAGTCAAGACACGTGGATGAGATCCTATGAGTCTAATCCTATTTGCAGGCTCACGACGGTACAGTGACGTAACCGAAGTGATTAACGTTAACCTGCATGGGCCACCAAAAAAACTTATCACGACTCGTACCCGCTTTTCGGATACGAAGCGTATCCAAGCCTAGCCTACGCCGTAGTGTCAGCGGTAGAAAGCTGTCTATAACTCACAAGTCACTGAATCTAGTATCACATGGAAATCTATATCTCATCCACAGAACAATCAAGACACAACCAAAATCAATAAATATCCATGAAACTAAGCAATAATGAATATAAACCGAATGTTTTCAAGAATCAAACTCACGTCCGGTGGACACAAATCCACTACCAATAGACAAAAATAATAATAAGACATGAAATAAACTAACTAAGAACAACTGCTAATCAGGACAACCTCAACTGCAAGGCTCCATGGTCGGATGCTGACTCAAACCCTTTCATCTGCTCCTAGCTCAAACTCGGCTAAACCTGAAGAAATCATCAGGTCCTCAAAGGACTAGCAAGATACATAAAAATAAGCCTTTCTAATAGTTTATCATGCATGGAGAAAATCTAGAATAAAACAGAACTAATAAAGGCACACGAATCAGTGAACTGACTACGCATAAATGAACTGCTGGACGAAAACGAGAGAACTCATGTTAAGATGTCAACGGATAACCAAATCGAATACTCAAACCCTTGCCCCTAGTGCAGACTCGCAGGTTAGCTTCAAGAATCACCCTCGCCCCTAGTGTGGACTCGCAGGTGTGGACCAATAACTACTAACCCTCGCCCCTAATGTGGACTCGCAGGTTAGCTTCAAGATTCAATGGCAAGAAGGTTTAGCAGTTCAGTTTATGACTTCTCATCCTATGACGCGACTCAATTAAGACACAAGCGTGAACATGTCTAATAAAATACAAAACTAACAGTGAACAAGGGCTATATATCAATGAAGCGAGCTACTATGAAAAATCACATGTCAGCTATAAATGAAAGAGACTGAATAATTAAAAGCAATGCATGTAAATAAAGCTGTAAAGAAAGGCAAGGTATACTTGCCTGTGGTCCTGAGTTGTTGGCACGGGCCAAGTCCGTATCTCGGTTTAAGTAACTTGTTGGTGAATTTAATTCTAATCAACACATGAATTTAACCAAAATAACTCTATATCTAAGTATTGCTAATTACTCTATGTTTCAACACATGATTATACTAGTGTTTCCTTCTTCTCCCTAGTACAACTAGTATTAGTCACACTTAAGTCCCTGTCCAGTTTGGTATACCCATAAGTATATTCACACTCTTGATGCAATAATACTCGTGATACCCTCTGCCTACCATTTACACAAGTATCCTTTACCCTCTACTTAAACTGTTTCTAGGCAGTCCCTATTGTACCTATACTTAGGACAATATGGGGTGATAGTGTTAGTACTATTCCCTTTACACGTACAAATGGTCTCACCTTACCTCTGCTACTGGTTTTACTCATGCATCACCCTTCCTTGTAGAGGTATCATAGGTTGGTATTATCTAATTCCCATGCCAGGACTCTGTTGTAGCAGTAGTTACTACTGTTGCAACTAATCATGTAAACACAGCCTAGATACTCTCCTCTACAGGCTTGTACCTATACCCTGGTTTTTAACTTATGTTGCCAGTGTATCTTAATGCTTGGTTGATACTTGGTTTGACACTTAAAAACCATTTCCTCTGTACTAACTGCAGTAACAATACTCAACATGCCCTTGTACTACCCATATCAGTCTACTCTATGTTGGAACGAAATCGTAAAGTAGAATACTCTAGAGGGGGATGAATAGAGTAGGCAGCAGAATATTGTTAATTAAAAATCTCGTTAGCAGTTAGATCACAAATATAATAATAATCACAAAATAAATGACAGAAATAAAAAGTGATCAGAAGGCAAACGCAAACACCGAGATTTATACTGGTTTTCCTCTTGTGAGAACTAGTCCAGTCGAAAGAACTCTAGCTTCCAGTTCAATCTACTATTGGAAAATCTCGCAAGTTTTCATACGAAGTCCTTGCAACTTCTACAGACGCGAGCTTTGATACGAAGAACTTGGCCAACTTCAATTGTGAAGAGTTGTTTCTTCAATCAAGCCTCTGATTACAATCGCTCTGAAACTTCTAGACCGCACCGTACTGGCAAATCGACTAGAGGATTGTAACTGGCCTGGGATTTGAAAATGTAAGCTTATTAGAACTCTTTGGAAGAAATGTAAGCTTTAGAAGAGAAGAGCTTGAAAGTGAATTGGTGTATTAAAATGATCGAAATTCTTCTCTATTTATAGTTTTTTCAAAGACAGAACTCTGACAGAATTCGGACAAAATTCGGACAAAACTCTTTGTAACAAACCGCAACTGAAGGGAGAACAAGTTCAAAATCAAACGTTCACATAACGTTCAACTTGGCCGAACTCTGGCCGAACTTTGGCCGAGTTCTGCTAGGGTTCTGCCAGTTGATTTTGAGAAAAACAGTTTTAGCTTTTTGAAAAGTCCTTCAGAAGCTTTTTGTAAAATAGATGTTTTTAAAAACATAGGTCATTTTGAAAAAATAGCTCAGGTTTTTAAAAACAATTTTAGGATAGCCTATTTGCCAGTATGACTTGGTGTATAATGTATTCCTAGACTCAATAAAATGAAAAAGTACATTGCTTTGAAGAAAATACATTCTGAGTGGCAAACAGCTTCAGCCTTGAACATAATAGATATCCATCATTGAGCAGTGTCCAAAACATCGTAGGTAAACATCTGAACTGACTTGTATTTATATCGATACAGAGTTTGATCAATTATTAAAATCAGGTTTGACCATGACCAATGGGCCAACAATCTTCCCTATTTTGATAATTGACAAACCTTGCCGATATAACATCTTGGTTTGGATCAATTCAAAAATGTAATAAAAAAATTGTTCATAACCTGTATTCATGAAGATGTTAGATCCAATTTCTCCCCCCTTGTCACGTACCAAAATAATTACAAAGAGAAAGCTCCCCCGCAATAAATGCATAAGTAACAGGCAGTAAAGAAACACAATAAAAATATATAAAAACATTCATCACAGGCACGTAATAATGTATAAACAACACAGGCATGGTGTTTGTTACAGGCAGTTTATGTGAAAAATAAAGAAATATAATGCTATAAAGCTAAAACAAATAAAATGCTAAGCTGAATAAGAGAAACATATGCCAAACTGAGGCATAAAAACATGTCTATGAAGAGTCACATAACTAAAAGAGTACTGATAATATCTTGGAATGTCGGAGCATTTTTAAGTAAACATAAGACAAAATATCAGTCTCAATAAGAATAACATCTCAAAAATTATCATCCTCATCATCATCATCATCGACTGCAGCGCCAGTATGTCCAGATGGACCAGCTCCAGAAGTACCAGCTCCAGTATGATACCAAGTGTATGCATTCCCTGGCTGGAACAGAGAGTGGACCGCCTCATCATCAATACGGTAGCCAGAAACAGAAGGGTCTCGAGGTAGAGAGCTAGCAGAGTGACCCGTCTGCACAAATCTCAGATCGGCGAAAGAGTTAGCAATAGCCTGGAACCGAGTCACGTCACGGAACTCATGTTCCCTGGAAGTGGCAACATAAAAAGACTACAGATCTGATCGATGCTGATGAATATCCTCAAATGTCATAGGGTAAGACTGAGGAGGACCAGGTTCTATGGGAGTAGGTGTAGGAGGAGCAGTAGGTGGAGGAACAGTGGCAATGCTGTGACGAGAGAGTTTGAGGAACTTGGTCTCCGGGTCCAGAGCACAAGTGGATAAGTCAATGTCGAATCTCTGACAGATGCGTGGGATGATCATCGCATAAGAGAGGTTGCGGTCTCTTTCGCGACATCTACCCATCATCTGAATGATAGTCTTAGGGGCAGAGAAAGGAATCCCCTTTAGAATGTGATATAAAGCAGAAAGCTCAAGTGCAGTGACATCATCTTTTGAAGTGGATTTTGGTAGTAGAGTGGAATAGATGATGCGATGTAATTCGTAGTTAAACAAATTCAAGTTATTGGCCTTGAACTTTCTAGGACGAGAACTTGCGGGCGCACAAAGCTCATTCTTGAAACTAACGAAAGTCGTACCATCGGGGAAATCAAAATCGGTGATGTCATCGAGCAGGGCACCTTCGTTTGGAATAATAAGGATTTCTGCTAACGTTTCATCAGTAAACTCGATATCTATCCCTCCGATATGTTTTTTCGCGGTAAAAGTGTCTAACACGAAATTACAGTAAAATAGTCTAATGGTATTAGTAGCTATAGGGAATTGTAAAGTAGCAATGCATTGTAACCCTAATGCCTCAAAGTAAAGACGGTGGTCGGGAAAGACAGTCCATTTGATCGAAGATCCGGTACAAATAGTACGCATAATAAAATCGGCATACCAAAGTAGGGCTTGGTCGGGAGTTTTGAAATAAAACTCGTCCGATGCACCGTCATCCGATTGGATCGGAAAAAAAAAGGAATCCGTATGCGGATCCGAAGATGATGCCTCTTTACTAGCATGGGTATTCTTCCTCTTGAAAGGATTGAATCCCTTAGGCATTTTATCCTAAAAACTAGAAACCCTAACAATTTAAAAGTGGAGGAAAGAAAGAATTATACCTCCCAAGAATTGGATATGCTGTAGAGGACGAAATTTTCCGCACGAATCCGAACTTTGGACGAAGATCTCCACGCGGATTAGAAGAAGGAAGGTGGAGAAGAGCTAGGGTTTAGGGGGCACGGCTGCTGCTATTTTGATGATGTTTGGAACAATGAAAAAGAGGGGGCCTCGGGTTCTGACTGGTACATATATATACCCAGCCGAACTCTTGCCGAATTCGGACCGAACTCGGACCAAATTAGCCAAGGGTTGTCTGGCTATATATGTATATAAAAAATAATAATAGGGCCACATCTTTTTCATTAATTTGTTTTAAATATTTAATTCAGAGTTTAGTAATTTTAAATCTCAAAATAATATAATTAATATTATTTTATAAATTTTTATTCTTTACTCAGTATATGTCTCAGATTAGTTGTAGGAGTACTATCCCAACTAACGGAGGTTCACCGGGGAACTCTTAAGTACCGCTTCGCTTCGACCGTAGTCGTGATGACAGACAGATTCTTTTTAGGCTTGTCTCGAAAACAATTATTGAGTATCGAATAAATTAATTAATAAAACAAAATTAATTAATATTATTGATATCTAAAATTCCTAATTCTCGACGTAAATAATTGAAACGATCTTCCGCTAGAGGTTTTGTGAGCATGTCAGCTAATTGATTCTGTGTGTCTATGTATACAAGGTCTATATCTCCATTTTGTTGATGATCTCTAAGAAAGTGATGTCTAATCTCGATATGTTTAGTACGAGAGTGACATACTGGATTCTTAGTCAAATTAATAGAACTAGTGTTGTCACAGAAAATGGATATGTGTGTAAATTACAAACCATAGTCTTCAAAAGTTTGCTTCATCCACAAAATTTGTGCATAACAACGTCCTGCGGCGATATACTCAGCCTCGGTTGTTGATAATGCAACAAAATTTTGCTTCTTACTAAACCAAGAGACTAGAGCTTTTCCTAGGAAATGATATGTGCCGCTAGTGCTTTTTCTATTTACTTTGCATCCGGCAAAATCAGCATCAGAATAACCGGTTAGGTCAAATGACGTAGTTTTGAGATACCATAAGCTGACAGAAGAAGTGCCTTTAAGGTATCGGAAGATACGCTTAACTGCGTACAGATGTGATTCTATAGGATACGCTTAACTTACGTATGTCGACAAGTTTGCCTTGTTCATCAATATCAAGCTTGGTTGAAGTCGCCATTATAGTGCTAAGTGGCTTGATTGCTTCCATGTCGAACTTCTTTAATAGATCCTTTGTGTACTTTGCTTGATTTATGAACGTCCCATTGTCGGTTTGTTTGATTTGTAGTCCAAGAAAGAATTTCAGCTCTCCCATCATGCTCATCTCAAACTCATTCTGCATACACTTTGAAAATTCTTGACAAAGAGATTCATCAGTAAATCCAAAAATAATATCATCTACATAGACCTGAATCAAAAGAATGTTGTTATTCAAAGATTTTATAAACAATGTAGTGTCAACCTTTCCCTTTAAAAAATCGTTATCAAGTAGAAAAGAGCTTAGACGATCGACCAAGCACGAGGGGCTTGTTTTAAACCGTATAAGGCTTTCTTCAACTTGAAAACATATTCAGAAAATTTGAAATCAGTAAAACCAGGAGGTTGAGCTACATAAACTTCTTCTTTTATAAAACCATTTAAAAATGTGCTTTTGACATCCATTTGAAATAACTTAAAATTATGAAAACATATAAATGCACATAACATGAGAATGGATTCTAATCTCGCAACTGGGGCATAAGTCTTATCGTAGTCGATACATTCTTCTTGATTGTATCCTTGAGCTACGAGTCGAGCCTTATTACGAGTCACTAAACCATTCTCGTTCAGTTTATTTTGGAATACCCATCGGGTGCCAATGACCAGATGATCAATGGGCTTTGGAACAAGTTCCCAAACTTGATTCCGTTCGAATTGGTTTAATTCCTCTTGCATAACATCTAACCAAAAATTATCACTACATGCTTCATCAATATTTTTGGGTTCCAACTGCGAAACAAAAGCAACACAAGAAGGTATATCTTTATTAGAGGAACGGGTACTTACACCCTTGGTAATCTCACCAATTACCAAGTCCTTTGGATGATTAGCCAAGAATCTCATCTCTTTTGGTGTAGTCTCAGGATTGCTAGTTTCGGCTTCTTTGCTTGGAGGTTCATCTGATGCTTGATGTGATGGTTCTTCATCTTTGTGTGAAGGTTTTACAGTAGCTGTACTTGGTGTAATTATGTCTTCATTGTTATCATCGTCTAAGTGTTGATTTAGCTCATCAAACTTGACATTGATTGATTCTTCGATGATCATGATTCTTTTGTTGAAGACTCTATATCCTTTGCTCTTTGCTGCATAACCTAAAAATATACCTTTATTGGCCTTTTCATCAAATTTACTCAAATTGTCTTTAGTATTAAGAATAAAACATTTACAACAAAAAAATTTTGAAATATAAAACATTTGGTGTTCTATCAAACCATAGTTCATAGGGAGTCTTCTTCGATATAGGTCGAATTAGAACCCTATTGAGAATATAGCATATTGTATTTACAGCTTCAGCCCATAAGTATCTAGGTAGACTAAACTGGTTTAACATTACTCTAGCCATTTCAGATATAATTCTGTTCTTACGTTCCACACTATTTTGTTGCGGAGTCCTAGGGCAAGAGAATTCATACAAATAACCGTGTGTCACAAAATTGCTTAAATTCTGCATTCTTAAATTCGCCGCCATGATCACTGCGAATGCGAGTAATCATGAACCCTTTTTCATTCTGTACTTTCTTGTAAAAGGTGATGAATTCTGATAATGTATCGTTCTTGCGTGCAAGAAAATAAACCCATATATATCTAGAGAAATCATCTACAATGACAAATATATATAACTTACCGCCTAGACTAGCAATTCTACTTGGTCCAAATAAGTCCATATGCAACAGTTGTAAAGGCCTAGTGGTACTTACAGCGTTCTTGGATTTAAATGCTGATTTGGTAGCGTTATTCTTTTCACATTCACTACATACCGTATCCTTCTTGAAAGAAATATCCGGTAAGCCGCGTACCAACTTCTTTGTAGATAGTCTTGAAATTGTGTCCATGTTTGCATGACCGAGTCTCATATGCCATAGTAGACTCTCAATACTTTTGGCCATCAAACATCTACCTGTTTTGTTAGCATCTTCCAACAAATAAAAAACATATATGTTGTCTTCCCTAATACCTTCAAATATAGTACTAATAGTTGAACTATCAACTATAGTTCATTTATCTTTGACGAAGTTAATACCATAACCGTGATCAGCTAAATGGCTTATGCTGAGCAGATTATGTTTTAACTCGGTAACTAGACAAACATCTTTAATCACTGGATAGGAAGCCTTACCAATGTCACCGATACGGATTATGTACCTTCTTAAATTATTACCGAAGGAGACGTATCCTTTTTTATTCCTCTTCGATAGTGTTGCGAATAGTGAAGTGTCACCGGTCATGTGCCGTGAGCAACCGCTGTCGAGGATCCATTTGCTCCTAGCATGTGAAGGGCGTCCCACCTACAAAACAATTTGTAGATGAAACTCTTGGTACCCATTTCTTGTAGGGTCTTGACTGGTTAGTTTTTGGTATTCATGTATAAACATTTAAATCTACTAACTTTTTGATTCTACATGCAAAAAATATATGACCAATGAGGTCACAATAATGACATTTAGCATGTTGAGTGTTGAAAGTAGTATGAGGTGCATGATTGGTAGGTTTTGGTTTTCTAGTATAGAAGAATGCATGCCTATTTGTCTTCTTGGGCATAGTTTTGGTATGGTTTGGTCTGACAGTGTTGGGCGTGTTCCGATGATTCGGTAATTGACACGTGTTAGAATAGGAAGCAGCAACTTCAGGCCATTTTCCTAAACTAATTTTTAACTTTTTGGAGTGTCATATAATCTAGTATAGTCAGATGTGAGTGATTCTAATCTGATCTATGCACACTGGAGACTCTTTCTCTCCTTAGATAGGTCTTCCTTTAACTGGATGATAGTTTGGTCTTTTTCTTCGGATAACTTAACAGTCTCGTGTAACAACAACTTAATAGAAGAAAGCTCACCAGACCCATTTGAAGAGTTATTATTTCTAACATGATCTAGTTGGTCGGTAAGTCTTCCTAGTTCACCTTTGTACTCTTTGAGTACCTTCTTAGAGGTTTCATATTTACTATGCAGTTTTCTGTAATCATTTAGCAGGTCACTGAAAGCTTCTCCTAGTTGTTCAAAGGTGAAATCATCATAAGGATCAAATAGAGGATTAGTGATTACTTGATCGCAAGCCATCAAGCATACATTTGCAGCGTCATCTGATTGTTCGTCTTCTGAGTCGCTGGCTTCACTTTCATGCCATATGCTTATGTTGGCGTACTTCCTTGATGTAGATTTCTTCAGGTAGCCTTTGTCATATTTGCTGCTTTTCTTTGATGATGATACTGTGGGATAATCTTTCTTCATGTGTCCTTTCTTCTTGCATCTGTAGCAAATAGGATCTTCCTCGTTATTGTTGTTGTTGTCTTTTGTTCTCCTGTTAAATCTCATGAACTTCTTGAATTTTCTTACCAGCAGAGCTTGATCTTCAGAGTCGGAGTCGATGTCATCAGAGTCGTCTTCGACAGTTTTTCTATGTTGAGCCTTGAGAGCGATCGACTTTTCTGACTTCTCATTTGGTGTAGCATCTTCAAAGTCTTAAAGTTCTAACTCGTGAGTGAGTAGCTTACCCATGAGTGTTTCTAGAGACATTATTGAGAGGTCGTTCCCTTCAATGATTGCTGTAGCCTTTGGAATCCAATTCTTTGTAAGAGCTCATAGAAGTTTGCGAATCTTCTCATGGTTACTATAATCCTTGCCTAGTGAAGACAACGGATTTACAATATCCAAGAATCTTGTAAACATCTGAGTGACTGATTCACTTGGCTTCATTTTGAATGCCTCGTACTCCTGAGTAAGTTTGTTGATCTTTGACTCCTTGACTTGTGTTGTTCCTTCGTAGGTTACTTCTAGAAGTTTCCACACTTCGTTTGATGTTGTGCAAGTAGACACCCTGTTGAATTCAGTTCTGTCGAAAGCACAAAATAGAGCGTTAATAGCACGTGCGTCAAGATTGGCCTTTTTCTTTTTATCCTCGGTATATTTGTCATGGGGTTTTTCAACTAAATACCATCAACATTAATACGAGGGGGCTTTTTAGAGCCATCAATAACTACAGACCATAAGTCAAAATCAAAAGATTTCAGAAAAAAACTCATACGTATTTTTCAATAAGTGTAATTTGTGCCGTCAAACAGTAGAGGTCTGTTTGTGGCTTGGCCTTCACTTGTGAACTTCACAGTTGCCATGTGTATAACCCGCTATGATACCAATTGTAGGAACGAAATCGTAAAGCAGAATACTCTAGGGGGTGAATAGAGTAGTCAGCGGAATATTGCTAATTAAAAATCTCGTTAGCAGTTAGATCACAGATATAATAATAATCATAAAATAAATGACAAAAATGAAAAGTGATCAGAAGGCAAACGCAAACACTAAAATTTATACTTGTTTCCCTCTTGTGAGGACTAGACCAGTCGGAAGAACTCTAGCTTCCAGTTGAATCCACTATTGGAAAATCCTGTAAGTTTTCATACGAAGTCCTTGCAACTTCTACAAATGCGAGCTTTGATACGAAGGACTCGACGAACTTCAATTATGAAGAGTTGTTTCTTCAATCAAGCCTCTGATTATAATAGCTCTGAAACTTCTAGACCACACCGCACTGGCAAATCGACTAGAGGATTGTAACTGGTTTGGAATTTGAAAATGGAAGCTTTTTAGAACTCTTTGGAAGAAATGTAAGCTTTAGAAGAGAAGAGATTGAAAGTGAATTGGTGTATTGAAATGATCGAAATCTTTCTCTATTTATAGTTTTTCCAAAGACAGAACTCTGACATAATTTGGGCAGAATTCGGACAAAACTCTTTGTAACAAACCGCAACTGAAGGGAGACCAAGTTCAAAATCAAACGTTCACATAACGGTCAACTTGGCCGAACTCTGGCCGAGTTCTACTAGGGTTCTGCCAGTTGATTTTGAGATAAATAGTTTTGGCTTTTTGGAAAGTCCTTCAGAAGCTTTTTGAAAAATAGGTGTTTTTCAAAAACATAGGTCATTTTGAAACGATAGGTCAGGTTTTCAAAAACGATTTCAGGATAGCTTATTTGCCAGTACAACTTGGTGTATAATGTATTCTTAGACTCAATAAAATAAAAAAGTATATTACTTTGAAGGAAATACATTCTGAGTGGCAAACAGCTTCAGTCTTGAACATAGTAGATATCCATCATTGAGCAATGTCCAAATCATCGTAGGTAAACATCTGAACTGACTTGTATTTATATCGATACAGAATTTGATCAATTATTAAAATCAGGTTTGACCATGACCAATGGGCCAACACTCTATACATCCTCTACTAAAATTTGAATGCAACATGTACTGAATTGTGTCTAGAAAGGAATTTAGTATTTTCTAGTTGAGAGAGAGTGCTAAGCTAAACCAAAAGAAATTAGCAACATGGTGTAATAGAAGTTAACTCAGGGCACTTTAAGAGAAAAATGAGAAATACTGTTGATAGGATAAAAAGAGGAAAGAGAGACAATTCAAGGCTTCTAGCAACTGAACACCAACTAGATACATGTATCCACTGACTGTAGGCTAGTAGAGGAGAGTATCATCTAATAGTCGACATCTTGGAAAGCAACGTGCAAGATAAGCTAATGGAGAAATCATGACATCAGATCAGTAATTTATAAAGACAGAATCTGTGCCCCAATGTGGGTTGAGTTGAGCTCTTGCTAGATTGGTTCATCTTATTAAAATTTAGCACATATGTGCATATATAGGCAGTAGTTCTTGGTTAACCTCTGCTATTTCTACTTGTTGTAGAGGCACTCCTAATTATTGCTGACTTAACCTTCCTGCTGATGTAACACAGGAACCCCCTTCCTTGTATTCTGTTTTGCCTACATCTTCTAACACTCGATTCTCGGATACTCAACTTATAAATATCTATGTATGAAGTACATATATTCCTGAAGTTATCTATCTCATGATACTGGTGTCTACTCACTGATACTCCGTGTGAGCTGACACAAGTTAATGTTAAGATGAACAGAGAATAACTCCAAGACCTGTTAAGCTCGATTATAGTGAACAATATAGGTGTCCATTTAGATAGTTAGGTGCCTTGGAATAGAGGTTAGGTTCTGATGCAAAGGTTACATGGACAAAACTAGTAAGTAATAGAAGTAACCCAAGTTCAGCCTTATAGGTAGATCGGGTACAGTGGTCAATTGTTTGGACTTGCATAGATCATCACAGGTAGGTTAGGTAGGTACCCCCCTTTCCTACCGTATAGACAATGGTACTCAAGACTCCCTGCATATCTTAACGTAGCTATTTTTTGGTACATAGCCATGGTGTCCTCTAGTACATATGTATCTTGACACACCCCCTTGTTTATTTTCTGTACCCTGCTATCAGTATAACTCAGGGTCTATATCACTAGCAGTTGTCATCAACACATCAGTCATTTGATGCTCGGCCCAAAACCTGATAACATCTCTAACACCAGATGTAAAGTATAATCCCAAGATCTTGTTCCTCACAGACTTTCGAAGGGCAGACTCTCTCTCTTGCTGCAATCTCCTGTAGGTGTTTCCAATCTATCCCCTAGTACATATACCCAATCTGGATACATGTCTATTGTCCATGCCATTCCCCCAACTAACCCATTCTCGACTGGGGTTAGTACACCCCCACGGGTTCCTAAACCCTGTTTACCTACACTCTATATGCAGAACTCTATATCTATACTCCTAGATGCAAGACTCTGTTCATGTTGTTTGCAGGACTGAACAGCTTATGACTCCCCTCTTTCCAAGTCAGATACAAAAACCCTCTTAAGCATTAAATCAAGCATAATGTTGCTATTCCAATTACAGGTGTAATGTAGTCGAAGCGTACCTAACCTCAAATCGGATACGAGACACAGCGTTTGCCCAATCACTCGAATACTTTCTTAATTGCTCCTTGATCTCCCTTGCAACGGAGAAGGCAGAATTATCTAGGGTTTCGATGATGAGAAGTGGGGCGGCTGATCTCACCTATACACATATATATATATATATATATATATATATATATATATATATATATATATATATATATATATATATATATATATATATATATATCCAGGTAGCAGAAATAACCTGAATTCTAATAGGATTGGAAGAAATCAGATTTGATGTCGATATGATCCAATCCCTCTAGTTTACCCAGTCGGCCAAAAGGGAGCAGGTGATTTGAATCTACCTACAGGGCTGAAGCCTACGGTTAGGAGAGGTTCAAATATGCCCTTTTGCACTTAAGTCTCTTTATAAATGGTTTTTGCATAAACCATCTTCTCATGCTAAGTTTGATATATATATATATATATATATATATATATATACATATTCTCTATGAATAAACCTCTAGAAATTAATTATATATATTAGTGTAAAAATGTTTACAAAAACTAAAATCACTATCTTGGGTCAAATAATTAAATAATAAAAAAATACCTTAAAAAAGCAAGGGGGTTTACATGCCCCATTTTGTAAGCTTCGGACACGCCATAGCGCAGCTGCCCCCACGAAGATGCACTAGTCCCCCAAGCTATCCACCTCCACCCACGTCGACCTCTCGAAGTCTGGCCTGAAGATGTCCATTGTCCGCCAGAAAGGGGGCGGGAGGTGGAGCGTGTCGACCCGATAGGTGAAGCGGAGGAGCAAGAGTTGTTCCCTAGCGCAGTCGACCAGACTGTAGCCGAAGTGGTGACAAAGTGCAACATGGTCGGGCAGCAGGGGCAAGTGCTGCAGCACTGTCTCCGTTATCAAGCGTGTCATAATACTAGTGTCAGTCGTGATATGTATCCATTTTTCAGAGTCGGAGTCGACGCAGAAGATTTTGTTCTGGAACAAGGCTAGAGAACTTGCGCCAACGTCGAGCCTATGCTAGGAGCCAGTAGCTTGACGGTAGTAGAGGATGATGGAATCGGAGGCGACGATGAGAAGTGTGGTGGTGAGGAGGGCAATGCGGAAGCTATGTGCGGCGTTGCCGTGCTGGTAAGGGACACGGGTGAGTTGTCCTATGAAGACGTTGGTGTCACTCCCCGTTCCCGGGGTACATATTTTTCCTATATTATTCCTGTACATGGTATATGGTATTTGTAGCATATGTACATGGATCCTGTATTTGCACCTAATCATGGAATAGAATAGTGTCTCATCGCGGAATAGCATGCGACCCCATGTCCTTGTTTGGTTGTAGGTGTGGTTCACTGTTTCGATGTCGGAATACTGGACAGTATCATGATCCGGATTATTTATTTTATTTTATTTGCTTATGATCATATGGCATGAAATTTAGACTTTACTTGGGTTAGACATTGGTTTAAGGTTAGGATTTAGTGGAGCCACCAACTCCATCCCCTATAAATAATATCTTCCACTCTCTCTCCTCATTCACTCATTTTATTTTCTCTACCAACCCATAGGCAAGTACATCTTGCACTAATGGAGAGACCACATTTCTCATTTTTATTCTTTTGATTTCTTTATATATTTTAGCCTATATTGTGTATCTTTATATTCTTTACAACTTTAGTTCTTGACATTTTCAATTTTGATGAAGGTTTGGAGTAGATCAAAGTTTCTATTATAGGCCTTTAGGGTTTTTTTTGAGGATTTGATCTATTAAACCTTAGTATTTCTGAAAACTAATTGTTCCATGTTCTAGGAAATTTCATTCTATGCAATTTTGACCTTCGAATCATTAGATTTGGAGTTGTATTGAAGATTTTAGGGCTAAAACAAGTTTCAGCTCTTTCATGCCGTCTTCAGGAAGAAGAACAACATCTTGTGCATATTTTTATGCAAAGGTCCCTCTCTGCGAGTATTTCGCAACATATTCATTCTTGTGCATATTTTTACGCAAAGGTCCTTCCCTGTTCGTATTTTGAACATAATCTCTTCTTGTGCGTATTTTTGCACATAAGACCCATTTTATGCATATTTTTGCACGTAAGACCCGTTGTGCGTATTTTTGCACATAATCTCTTTTTTGAGCATATTTTTGCACATAAGACCCCTGTTTGTATGCAAAATTGCACCGAGACCCCTGTTTGTGCACACAATTGTCTAGAGACCCTCTTTAGTGCCCAAAATTGTGTAAAAGCCCCTATTTTATGTAGATTTGCGTAGATATCATATTTTTATGCGTGGAAAGACTATCCTTGATTGTTTGACCATGTTACTGACTTGACTACTTGTACACGTGCTGGTACTATTCTAAGTGTATATTGATGTACAATCTATATGAGCACTGAGGTGCTATCCTATATGGGCATTGAAGTGCTAATCTACGTGCTATGTGATCCTACACGTTATATGTCAATATATTCTTGGTTCCAACACAATCATGGTAAATGGTTAGTAACATTAGCATGATATGATGATTGTTGCTTGATGCATTACACTAAGGATGAATCCAAATTTGGGCCTCTACGAGCCGATGTGGATTCATACTTAGGGTATACGTACTACGGTACGACATCTAGGAGGATGACCATGTGCCCATGACATGTGATTCCAAACAAACATAGGATTTGTAGGAATGTTGAACACCTCTGAGGGGGTGAATACAGTGCGTGTATGCATCGAAAAGATAATCACCAAATTAAAAATTATATGCAGTATCACAGGAAGGAAGTACTAAGCAGATGATAACAAACTATATAGAAATTAAATGCGTAAAGTAAAGAGCATCAGAAAGAAAACTCATGACACAACGAAGTATATTGGTATTCCTCTGAGAGGACTAGTCCAGTCTCGAGTACACTTGCTCGATGTTAATCTACTATGGCATAAGCTTTAAACCGAGCACTTGCAGCTCCTTACAACCAAGAGTTTTATCCGAAGGATTCGTAACTTGAACACCACAAGCTTTTTATCCGAAGAGCTTGTTAACTTCAAACAACAAGTGTAGAGACAATACTTTGAAATCAAAGCTTTTACAACTCGATCAGACTTCTAAAATTGGAACCCGTTGGCACTAGAAGGTTGAGAGTTGATCTTCGAAATGGAGAAGGTTTATAACTCAGCTAGATAGGCAAGTGAAGATAGAATGAATTGGTGAATAACAATGGGGAATTCAATGCCTTTTTATAGGTTTATAGGGGACCGAGTTTGGGCAGAGTTCGGTCCCCTAACGTTCATAAATTCGAACGTTAGAGCATGGTCTTCATGCGAGAACGGTCAAATGGCAAACTAGTTCAGGAACATAGTTCGGACAGAACTCATGCAGAACTCAAGTCATGCCGAGTTTGGTCTATATGGTTTATGTAGATTTTTGGGCCAGTTTGGTTTGGTGGGGTAGGATGTTTGTTTAAGGTTTGAGCTTTCTACTGCCAACATGACCCAATGCACATCTTTTCCTATAAAAGAAATATAAAGTACATAACAAAACATAAGATCCAGACGTTCTTGTTGCACGAGAATAGGTGAGATATACAATGCTGACTTTGTGCTGACATGCTAGCCGATGTGCTGATTATGTCGTATCAAGTTATATCAAGTCATGGTTTGATCAATATCAAAATCAGGTTGACCAATGACTATTTGGGCCAACAATCTCCCCTATTTTGATAATTGACAAACCATGGCCGATACGCGATACGATATACCGATACCATGCTGGTACAATGATCCCTCAAAATTTATACAAATGCTCTCCCTTAATTTGTGAGCATTTGTCTTGTTCGTTTCAGTAGCGGTTCAGTAGCTGTATCGATTCTACCCCTTTGTCACTTTATCAAAATAGATAGCTTGTTGACACAAAATCATAGTCAACCAAATATTGATAAAATTGACAATATGATACTTGTCATAATTCAATATGACACATCAAGACAGAACTCAGTACAAGACGGACGTTGGCTCGTATTTGTAGCATACTCAGTTTTGAGTATGTATTTTTACTTTTCTTGAGTCTAGATAAATGTAAACTGAGTCGCACTGAGAAGTTTGGGCCTATACCTATATCCAAACCACAAACCAAAAGCTCTACCAAACCAAACTAGCCCACATAGTCCATTTGAGCAATTCTGTCTCCTGGAGACAGAGTTCGGGCCGAACTCTGCCTCCACACAGAGTTCGGGCCGAATTATATCCCCTAAATTACAGGACCCTAATTTTTATGGTTCGCTGTATGCTAGTTGTCCAACGGCCAAAAATTTGAATTCTTGACACAGAATTTTGGTCAAATTCTGCTTAGCTAGAACCCTATAAATAGGCCTTGAATTCTCTCATTTTCAATCATCCAATCTTATCTTCTCTTCTCTCAAAAGCCTTATACAAGCCTTAACCTTCTCATCTACTAGCCACAAGCTCCCTAAGCCTCAAAGTGCTCAGTGCTCTTCAGTTAGGAGTTTGTGCAAGAGTAAATAAAATCGCTTGGAAAATTCCAAGCATCGCCACTGCGATATCTGTAAGAAGTTGACGTGCTCTTCTGAAGAAAAGGTACGAGGTGTAACTACTATTTCACAAATAGTAGATTTAATCCTGAGCTAGAGTTCTCAGGCCTGGACTAGTCCTCCACGAGGAAAACCAGGTTAAAATCGGCTGTATTTGCGTATGCTTTCTTGCTCTTTATAATTTTCGCATTTACTCTGATTATTTACTGTTGGTGAAATAGTTTAATTTTTAATTGGCTATTATTGTCATAAACTCTATTCACCCCCTCTAGATTTGTCAACTTGTTCTTCAATTGGTATCAGATCTCTGTTCTCTCAATAAGGACTAACATCCTAGAGCTGATCCATGGCAACCACACAACCCATGTTTTTCAATCATGGTGAAGGGCAATCCACTCATAGGCTACCCCTATTTGATGGAATAAACTACACCTATTGGAAAACAAGGATGAGTTTTTATCTCAAGTCTCTAGACTTCGACCTGTGGACCATTATCACCGATGTTTACAAAAAGCTCGTCAGAATAGTTGTCAATGGAAATCTTGTCGAGAAACCCAACGACAAATATTCTGACGAAGAAAAAAACATGCAAGTCTAGACGCGAGAGCTATTAATGATTTGTTTTGTGCAATAGACATGAATGAGTCAACAGGGTTTCGACATGTACCACTTCGTACGAAGTATAGAAACTTCTAGAAGTGACGCACGAAGGAACCACCCAAGTCAAGGAGTCCAAAATAAGTCATCTCAATCAAGAATACGAGGCGTTCAAGATGAAGCCTAATGAGACGATCACTCAAATGTTTACAAGGTTCCTTGACATCATCAACCCCTTATCATCTCTTGGCAAACAATATACAAATCATGAGAAGATCAGCAAGTTACTTAGGGGGCTACCGAATATTTGGAACCCTAAGGTAACTGCTATCATAGAAGGCAATGATCTCACTACAATGCCTATGGATACTTTGATGGGAAAGCTGATGACCCACGAGCTTGACCTCAAAGACTTCGAAGAACCTGCTCTAAAGGCAAAAGAGATTGCCCTAAAGGCTCATCGTCGAAGGACTGATCCTGAAGAGACTGATGACGACAATTCTAAAGGTGATGATCAAGCTCTTCTAGTCCGCAACTTCAAGAAGTTCCTTCGTTTCAATCGAAGAAAGAAGGAACAACAAGATGATGATGAAGAAGAACCAACGTGCTATGGCTATAAGAAGACTGGACACATCCGTAAAGACTGTCCATTCGCAAAGAAAGGCAACCGATATAAGAAGCCCTACAAGAAGTCCTCCTCAAGAAAGTATGCCAACACTAGCATTTGGCATAAAAGTGAAGCAAGTGATTCCGAGGAAAAAAAGGACCCTCCTCAAGACACTGCTAATGTCTGCCTAATGGCAACATCCGATAAGGTAACTAACGAAACTCTCGATGACTTCACTTTTGATGAACTTGGCGATGCGTTTAATGATTTACTAAATGACCACAAGAAAGTCATTAGTAAGTATAAGCATGCCAAGGAGAAGATCAAAAGCTATGAAATAGAGATTCAAAACCTCTCTTCTTTGCTTGATAATGTTAGAGACACACCACCCACGAAAGTCACTAATGAGGTGTCCAAGCTTAAGCTAAGCCTACATGATGCCGAAGCACTTATTGAAAAGCAAATACGTAAGATCACAGCACTCAACACTGAGCTTGCTGAAGAAAAGAATAGACATAAGATCTCTTTTGCTAAAATTGATGGTTTAAATACTAAGTGTAAAGAACTGCATGCTGCCTCTAAGAAATTAGAGATGAGATTGGAAAAACAGGTTGCTCAACCTCAAACCCAATCACATAAGACACACACAAAGCACAAGACTACTCAAATTAGTCAAACACGTCACCCGCATGTAGCACGTAAACATGCTTACATATACACGTACTCCCATGCAGCTCATAAACCACATGCACATAGACATTATTCACATAACTATTATTCTACTGCTACACACAGTCACTATCCTGCTCATCATCACCATGCTGCACATAGACATAACCATCACCATGCTGCATATAGACATAACCATCATCCTGCTGTCACGTATAGTCACTATCCTGCTGTTCCACACAACTTTCACCATGCTTCATATAGACATCATTATCAACCTGCTCCCAACACAAATAGGCATGCTACTTGCACCTACTGTGGATTACATGGACACATCTCACTACAATGTAGAATTAGGAGATTAGTAGATATAAATCTATATGCATGGGTGCCAAAGACTAACATTTCAGGACCCACAAGAACTTGGGTACCAAAGGTCACATCTACTCTTGATGTAGGTGGACCTTCCTCCCTCAACTAAAAGCAAGTGGATTCTCGATAGTGGATGCTCGTAACATATGACGGGAGACGCAAATCTTTTCGCATCACTATCGATGAAGAGGGAAGGGTACGTATCCTTCGGTAACAACTTAAAGGGTTACATTATAGGTAATGGTACCATTGGTCATCCTCCCTCTCCTGTAATAAAAGATGTCTGCCTAGTGACCGAGTTAAAGCATAACCTGCTCAGCATAAGTCACCTTGTTGATCATGGATATGATATTAACTTTGGACAAAATAAATACGATATTTATGATAGGTCAACGAGAGACATCGCTTTTGAAGGGATCAGAGAGGATGACATCTACATTTTCTATCTATATAGAGATACTAACGATGCAGGAAGATGCCTCTACGCCTACAAGGATGAGAGATTGTTGTGGCACCAACATCTTGGTCATGCCAATAGGGATACTATATCCAGGCTATCGACAAAGAAGCTAGTATCACATTCAAAAAGGGCACGGTATATACCGAATGTGAGTTGAATAAGGCAACCAATTCTTTATTCCATTCCATAAACACTGCAAGTACTTCTAGACCTTTGCAATTACTTCACATGGACTTATTTGGTCCTAGTAGAGTAGCCAGTCTTGGTGGAAAACTCTATGATTTTGTTATAGTAGATGATTTTTCTAGATTCACTTGGGTTTTCTTTCTTTCAAACGAAAGGGATGCGATTTTTGTTTTCAAAATCTTTGCTAAAAAGATTCAAAATGAAAAAGGCTACATGATTACTCGAATCCGAAGTGATCATGGAGGCGAATTCGAAAATACTAATTTTGAAAAGTTTTATGACTCAAATGGTTTTGATCATGAGTTTTTTTGTCCCAGAACTCCTCAACAAAATGGTGTTGTGGAGCGAAAGAATAGGACTCTTGGCGATATGGCTAGAGTCATGTTGAATAAACTTTTACTTCCGAAATATTTTTGGGTTGAAGCTGTCAGTACAGCATGCCATATTTTAAATAGGGTGCTTATTCGACCTATTACGAAGAAAACACCCTATGAGCTTTGGTTTGGGAGAACTCCAAATGTTTCATATTTTAGAGTTTTCGGTTGTCGATGTTTTATCCTTAACACCAAAGACAACTTAGGCAAATTCGATGCCAAAGCTGAGGATGGTATTTTTCTTGGCTATGCTGCCAAGAGCAAGGGATATAGAGTGTTTAACAAACGCTCATTGATTGTAGAAGAGTCTACTAATGTGACTTTTGATGAGGATAATAGTGCAACAGCTACTCCTGACGATGATGTTGAGCCATTAGCTTCTACGCCGATGAATACCACCACTGAAACCAATTCTCTGGTGGGCTTGTCGAAGAAATTCGCATTCAAGCCATCACATCCAAAAAACTTGGTAATAGGTGAGGTATCACGCGGAGTAAGTACTCGATCATCGTTAAGAGACTCCATTGCTAGCACTGCATTCATTTCACAAATTGAGCCTAAAACTGTTTTAGAAGCTTTCAATAATGAGTTTTGGATTTCAGCTATGCAAGAAAAACTCAACCAGTTCGAAAGAAGCCAGGTTTGGGAACTTGTTCCTAAACCAGCTAACCATTCGATCATTGGTACTAAATGGGTTTTTCGTAAAAAAGTGAATGAAGATGGTTCAGTCACTCGCAACAAAGCTCGTCTAGTAGCTCAAGGGTACAACCAAGAGGAAGGTATCGACTACGATGAGACGTATGCTCCTGTTGCTAGACTTGAATCCATTCGGATGCTTTGTGCCTTTGCAAACTTTCAGAATTTTAAACTTTTCCAAATGGATGTCAAAAGTGCTTTTCTGAATGGATTTATTAAGGAGGAAGTTTTTGTAAAACAACCCCCTAGTTTTGAAAATCATAAATTTCACGACCATATTTTTAAACTCAAGAAAGCGCTATATGGCCTCAAACAAGCCCCCAGAGCTTGGTATGAACGCCTAAGCAATTTTTTACTGGATAAAGGTTTTTCAAAAGGAAAAATTGACACTACACTGTTTATTAAAAGTTTTCAAAATACTATTCTTCTACTGCAAATTTATGTAGATGATATCATATTCAGTTCTACTAATGAAAATCTTTGCAAAGATTTTGCTAAGTGTATGCAGAACGAATTTGAGATGAGCATGATGGGGGAGCTCACCTACTTCCTTGGATTGCAAGTCAAACAAACTTCGCAAGGAACTTTCATCATCCAGCCAAAATATACAAAGGATATGCTGAAGAAGTTTGATCTTGATAACGTCAAACCTATCAGCACCCCTATGGCTACATCAACCAAGCTGGAACCTGATGAAAGTGGCAAACCTGTTGACCAACGTAAGTATCGAGGTATGATTGGTAGTTTACTCTATTTAACTGCTAGTCGTCCCGATATCATGTTTAGTGTTTGTCTGTGTGCTCGCTATCAAGCTAGTCCTAAGGAATCACACATGTCCGCCGTTAAGCGTATTTTTTGATACCTTAAGGGTACAGTTACAGTGGGCTTATGGTATCTCAAATCCACATCTTTCGACCTTATTGGTTATTCGAATGCTGATTTCGAAGGATGCAAAGTCGACCGTAAAAGTACAAGCGGCACGTGTCATTTATTAGGTAAGGATGTAGTATCTTGGTTTATTCAGAAGCAAAATTCTGTCGCACTATCCACAACAAAAGCTGAATATATCGCAGCTGGTTGTTGTTGTGCACAAATTCTGTGGATGAAGCAAACCCTTGTAGACTACAACCTATCCTTCATGCACATTCCTATATTATGTGATAACACTAGTGCTATCAACCTTACTAAGAACCCTATATGTCACTCACGCATGAAACATATTGAAATTCGTTGTAAAACCCCTAAATTTCTACTATTTTTTTATTAAATTTGGTATCGATTTAAAATTTTGTATTGTACGTCGCGTAGTCGTATTGTACGTCGCGCACGACGTTTTATTTTTCGTAATTGCTCGATGAGTGCGAATATGTGCGAGCGTACATATTTTAGAAAAATATTTTTCTCTATTTTTATTATACACTTTCAAAATATTATATAAATAATCTTGATATAAAAAGCCTTTTGTTTCTAAAAGTTATTAATAATAAATAATATTTTTGTATACAAGAAAAGCCTAATTATGTAAAGAATATTTTTGCATACATATATTTCGTAATTATTTATTGGTCTATTTTAAATAAAAATATAATTTACGAGATTTATTAATATTAATCATTTATTATTCAAAGGTATTTAAAAATATTAATGTAATTTTTGAAATTATTATTATTAGTATTTTTGGAAAATATATTTCAAAATCATTGTGGAGATTTAAATCTTGATTTAAAATTGTGGATTTATTTAAATAGTTAATATTTGAAATTTGAGTTATTCCATTGGATTTTAAACTAGGAGAATTTAATTTGATTTAAATTAGATATGGATTTGGCTTGGATTTTTGATTGCTTTTAAATTAAATTAGGAAATATCTAAATTGGGTTTTAAATATCCTAATCCTTATCTTATTGGGAATTCCCACATCCTATAAATAGGCAGGTACTCCTCCATAAAATTTCACACATCCACAATTTTCCACAACCCAAAAATCTGTGTATTGTGTCCGTGTTCCCTCCTAGTCCACTATCTTACTCCATCTATTACAATTACATAAAGTTTCTGTGTCAACAACCCCGACACGATTCCATAAATTTCTAATCCTAGCCCTAGCCTAGTCTCCACTACCTTCCATCAAAACCCGGCCATCACCACCTTCGCTCCCATCCTTGTCATGCCACCCTCGTAGGCACCACCGCACTCGCCAAGACCCCGTATCCTCCGCTTCCGTCTCGTCGATCCCAGCCAACTCCTTACAAACACAAGAACTACCTGGCAACGCCATCGGAACCATCCACTGCCTCCATCCCAGCCACTGCCATAGGCACTACCACCATGACCTACCACACCTAGACAACCCCTGTCGTCGGCGTCGACATCATCCGGTCACCCAACTACCCCTGTACACACCAACAGCATGCTGCCTCACAGGCGACTGCAGTGCCTCGTCGTCGTCTTTTCCCTCGACATTGGCCAAACCCCCAATTGCCACCGCCACCACGGCCATCACCGGACGGCACCACCACCAAAACCTCCAAAGAAAACTCTAAATAAAACACCACCGCCACCAGCCCTTACCTTCACCACGACGGCCAACGCCGCCAGTATCCTCCACCGTGCGGGCGCCTGAGCGAACGCCGTTCCCGATCCACAACTCCGGATGGAGCGCGCCGCCAGCGCCCAACCGCTGTCTCCGTCGCGCGCCTTCCCACGTCGGCGAGCGCGCCGCCCGCGCGCTCGAGAACCCCGCTCATACCCCTCCGCAGCGGTCAGCACCCGCCTCCGCTCACCGATCTTCCCCTCCTTCCTCCGTCGCCGTCGCAGCCGCGTCGCCGGAGCCCCCTTCTCTCCGCCGCGTCGACCACCGCCGCGCTCGCTCCTTCCGACCACCGCTGCCTCGCTGCCTCCTCGACACCCTCTCTCCCCCGGCCGAGATCCGCCGTTCACCCCGTCGCCGTTCTCCTCACCCTCTCTCTCCACTTCCTCCGCCCCCCAAAATTTATTTCAGCTTCGTTTTCTCTCTCCTCCCTATGGAAAGGGACAACAGCTTCTGTTTTAATATTATATTTTTATTTTGTTTTTTTTTTTTTTTGTTTTTTTTTTGATTTTGCTTTGATTTATTCTTTAGTAGTTGATATTATTATTAGGGTTATTAATAGTATTATTAATTATTATTGCTATTTTGTTTTGGTATCATTACTAACATCATACTTAATATTTTCATTATTATTATTATTATTATTATTATTATTATTATTATTATTATTACCAGTACAAAAGAATAATTTGCTATAGTCATTGATAAATTTTTAGTATATATATGTCTACATTAATACTTAATATTAGTAGATGGTTATTTCTAAGTATTGTTATATATACGTAAACCTTTAAAGGTTATTTTATATGCTTTGACCTAAACAAGTTATAAATATTTACGATATTTATTTAAGATATTTTTTGTATATAAGGTGTAGCTATTATCTATAAGCATATTTATACAAATCTTTGGGTTTTAATCTATATAGATTTATTTAGTTATTTTCAAATATTATCTACATCATTGTCCTAATAAAAAGGCTATAAATTTTTTGAATGTTATAAATAGTTTTCTAAAAACTCATAAATATTTTATTATCCATTTTTCTTTGATTTTCTCCTTTCCATGACCAATCCCGATTATTCCTATTCCTTCGCCAATTTCGAGACTACCTTATGTCAATCCTAACTAAGTTGACCGTTCTGAACCCAATGAAACTGTCCGTGCCACCATCAGAGGTCATCTTGTATAGTTGTTGCACCGAAGTTGCAGTTCGTGCCACATTGGTTATTGTAGCACATCAGGCGTACTACTAGGCAAGACACCTTGTCATTTGCTGTTTAATTATTTTAGCTCATATTTCATGCATGTTCATTATTATCTTTATACAAAATAAACTGTGATACATGGCATAACCTGTTAGAATTTACTGTTCAGTTTCTTGCTATGTATTATTTTTTTACACATTAAACCTAGATTTAAGGGACCACCTTTGTGTATTGCATTCATGGCCTTGACACGTTATACCACAAAGTTGTGTGTCGCATGTAGAACACGAAAGTGCGTGATTGGTCGGCCACCAGTACGTACAAGCCGTACGATAGGAATAACCGCTAATAGAGATTGCATGCTAGTTTGACTTAGCGGTTATAGAGTTAGCATTGGGCGGGAAGAACATGATTGGGAGTTGACTACCACCCTATCTATCGTAGACTCGTTCGCTACTGAGGAACGATAGGTAGACTATATGCTATAGACTCGCTCGATACTGAGGAATAGTATATGGTGTTGTGACTCGCTACTGAGGTGCTGCATTGATATTTTCTTGACTTGACCGGGTAGTCACGCGACCATGAACTGTTCTTAAAACTGCAACCACTTAGACTGGTTAGGCTGCCTTTATCCGTTAGATACGAGTACTTTTGGTTTGGGTACTTGTATCTGACCGTGGCTTAGAACAATAACTTGTCGCGGATTAGTTCGTCACATCTTGTCCTTGTTTGGTTGTAGGTGTGACTTACTACTTCGATGAGAAGGTATTGAACCTTGTTGGGGTCCGGATACCATATTGGATTCGTAGCATGGAAAGGTACGTCGCCGTGAATTAGTTTACCATCTCCTGTCCTTGTTTGGTTGGGGGGATGGTACGCTCGTTCAGTAGGTGCGTATTGGACCATGTTATAATTCGATTGACTTATTTATTTGAGCAATATTTATTCAGTTTATATGGCATGATATTATGTGTCTTGTTACATCCCTCTGAGGACCTGGTTATCTCTCCAGGTGTGTGATATTGTCTTTCGCAGGTGTTCTAGCTCTAGCCGTTATCATCGCTATTTCATCGAGGATGATTGCATTTGGATTGTCTTCACTTCGCTCGCCAAAATCTTTCTTTTGTTATGTATTTCTTTTCATAGTTGGTAGTGGATTTGTCTCCGCCCAACTACATGTACCAAATGACAATTTTATAGTTGATTATATGAGATCTTCTATTCATTTATTTTGTGTGGATGAGATTAGTTATGGTTCTACTGCATTTTACAGCTTATGTATCCATACGAGGCCCATGTACTTCGTATGAATACAGCTGGCATGTCTACGTTCCTAGTCCTACATATTTTGGGACTGGAGCGTTACATGTTTTTGTGGTGGCCCATGCAGGTCAAGATAAATTGTTTGGTTACTTTACCGTACCAAGCAAGCCTGCGTATAGGATTAGAAGTCTAGGATCTCATCCACATATTTGACCTCTTTCCTTGATTTATCTACCGTTTGACTCATCAATTGCATCTTGCTTGCTTCCTTCCATCCCTATTCTTATCTTCCCTTCGTGCTTGCTAGAGATTGACCCTACTAGTTAGTTGTCCCAAAGCACCATTAGTTTAATTTTTTAAGTTGGGTAGAATACCCTATGAACTAGCCTTATGAACTAGCAACCCTTTTGACCTAGTGACATATATTAGTAAGCTTATTTAGATCCTAGAATCTAGAGGACCTAACCCGTCTAGCCAACCAAGGACAAGAAGACTATAGGACGACTATATGACTTAGAATCATTCTACCTTTTTTAAATCTTAATCTCTCGTGCCTATGTATTTATCATTTTGACTAATGATGCTAAAGTAGCCTAGTTTTTGCAAGCGTATTCCTTATCGAGCTTGTCCAAGGCATATGTTAATTGGGTCGCTCCCACTAACGTATTGTCTACTCAGAGCCGGTGCATAATGGTCTGATCAACCAAGTGCATTTTGGTTCGCTTTTGTTTATTATTCTGCGTGGATGGACCATAATTAAACTTGGCCTTTAGAATTCCATCCACGACTGCCTTGAAATTTTTTTGAAATTATTCGGCCGCCTTTGAATCACATATTCGTATTCGATAACGCCTTCTTCGAACTCTAGATTGCTTTTGCCTTCACCTATTTTAGAAGGACGAATGCGTTATACTAGAACTTCCTCTAGCCATCCTATCGATTACGACCATACCGTATTATTTTTTTATAATCTAGATCGCGATTCTTACGGCATGATTTTGTTATCGATTGTTCCCCATCGATACCTCCTTGTGTCCTCTCACCCCCTACTAATTCTTAATTTCGAGGACGGAATTCTTTTAAGTTGGGTAGGATGTAAAACCCCTAAATTTCTACTATTTTTTATTAAATTTGGTATCTGTAGGCCTCAAAAATAAAGTCACGCTGAGTTGATCAGAACAAGTCACGCAGAGTGATCCGAGAAGCAGCACAAAAGATACGCTAAGTTCTGCCTGGCCATCTCCTTTAGAAGTTACGCAGAGACAGCTCAGCCATACGTCAGAATCATAATGACTGACAACACAACAGTCGAGAAACGTCTCCTCATATGCCACGCATGCACAGAACTCAAGAGATCACAGCCGTCTTTTGCGTGATTTTCGAAATCTTCCTTAGCAAGACTCACTCTTCACCAAGTTGGCGTGACTTTGGGTCTTATCTTCATTTAATGCAGCTGACAATATAATCAATGTCAGAGATTTTGTGTCAGACGAAGCGTGCCAAATCAAGACAGCTGGCGGTTTGTGTGGATTCTGAACCTTCTTCTTCCTCAAAACATTGCGTGACTTTTGAGTTATTCTTCTCAAAGCCTGCGTGAATTCTGAAGTATTCTTCTTCAAAGCTTGCGTGGATTTCGCCTTCAACGAGTCTGGGTCAACGAATCTGCGTGGATTTTTGCCTTCAGCAAGTCAGCGTGGATTTCATTTCAACTGGAGTACGTGGCAGCCATGACACCGATCTCTCTCTCGCGTGCCCAGTAACTTGCACACGACCCATGCACTGATGCCATGTGTCCAACAGTTACGGGCCACGTCCAGTAACTACTCATTAACCCTGCGTGTATTTAGAGTCTGCGTGACTTTTCAAGTGCACCAGTGGTGAGGTAGTTATCTTTTCAGTTACTGTTTTGACTCTATAAATAGAGTTCTTTTTTTCATTCATTGTACAGATACATTGATATCTACTGTCAAAATTTTGAGAGCTTTTCTTTTTCGCATAGTCCAAGGGATAAAGCGATCGTCTTCTAGATCGGATTCCTACAGTTGTAATTTTCCCAGAAACACAACAAATAAAGAGAATTTCTTTATGGAAAACAAATTGGCGACTCTGCTGGGGAAATCCATCTCCTCTTCTGAGATAGTAACAACTCAATGCGACACTTCGTCAATCGGCTCGACGAAGAAGGTGATGATGATCAAATTCGATCAACTCGCCTATGAAGAAATGCAGCGGGCTAAGGGTGGCAAGCCCACTCCAGCCTCCATCATCACTGCCAAGTCGAAAGGACACTCTGTCTATGTCCCTAAGAATCAGTTGGCAGTCAATGGTGAAGTCTCTGCCACAGTGTCTACTCGTAACACTGGCAAGAACTCTACTGCAAGCATGCACACTCTTGTGCGCTCGAAGATGACAGTAACTAAAAGTCACGCTGACAGTACTGGCTCCTTAGCCGAATCTGTTCCAGCGTGCAAATTTAACTCTAAAAGTCACGCTGACAGTACTGGCTCCTTAGCCGAATCTGTTCCAGCGTGCAAATTCAACTCTAAAAGTCACGCTGACAGTACTGGCTCCTTAGCCGAATCTGTTCCAGTGTGCAAATTTAACTCTAAAAGTCACGCTGATAGTACTGGCTCCTTAGCCAAATCTATTCCAGTGTACAATCCCACATTCAAAAGTCACGCTGACAGTACTGGCTCCTTAGCCAAATCTGTTCCAGCGTGTAATTCTAAAATCAAAAGTCACGCTAACAGCTCTGGTTCTTTAACCAAGTCTGTTTCAGTGTGTATTTCATCAGAGAAGAATAGCTCCTTAGTTATCTCTTCTTCTTCACCGAGTTCTACTAGAACTGGGGGTGGTCTTCCACACAAAGTCCCTTCGAAAAGGAATAACTCTTTAGTTGTTTCTTCTGCTCCTGTAGTTTTTACTTCAGGAACAGCTTTGACTGATACTCTTGTTAGTCAAAGGAAAGGAAATGGTCTTTTGACTACTCTTCCTTCTGGACATTCTATGTCTCAAAATCTGAATGAGTCTAAGAAGAAACATTCCTTAATGTCTTCTTCTTTGATTTCTTCAAATTGGGCACAGAATCTGTCCATTAAAGAGGGTCTGTTACCAACTCCTAATCAAGGGAGTGGTTTAACTCTTCCTTCTCTGCAAATATCCAGATCAATGGAAGGAAAACTCCATGTTTCCAAAATTAATGTGTTACCTTCCACTGATTTAAGAACAAAACTCAGCACTTCTGGTGTTAAGAAACCATACCAATTGGATATGAAGATAAAAGATCCAGATGCAGAGTATGCAAAAAATTATGTGGCTCACATTAATCACTCTTTGTATAATCAAGAGCCATCAAGACCCAAGAACAGGAAGTATACTCCTCAATCTTCACAAACAGATTTACGGGAATATCTTCAACAGAAGAGAAGGAGTAATTCTATATCAAAGGAACATGCTGAATGTAACTTCTATCCAAGAGTCATAATTCAGTGCAGATGTGAATCAACAGTTCAAGACCATGGTGATCATGAATGTGACTTCTAGCCAAGAGTCACAATGCAATGCAGATGTCAAAATAAACGACAGTCTGTCTTCAATAGGATTCAGTATGAACCTATGCCTGATGAAGATGAGCCTTTGTTTGCCTCTGTCAATATGACTTCTCGGGACACCGGGGGTAGAGTTGATAGTCCAGATGGAGTATATAGAAACACCAGAGCAAGAGTCCTGGCTTCTAGTCAAAGAAATTTGATCCCTAAAATTGATTCTAAATTTCTTGGAGAATCTAACTTCCCACCTCTTCCTACTGGGGGTAATTCTCCTGTAGTTGACTTTGATACACGAAGCAATAATTCAGAGTATACAACATCTACTAGTTCATCAATAATCCCTCATACAGTCACAACTTACATGGTTGATGGGAATACTGATGAACCTTCTTCTTCCCTGACTCCTCAAGATCAAAGAATTGCTTCTTTGGAACAGCAAATGAAGTCTATGACTGACACAATAAAATTGATGTATGAACTCATGACAGCTCAGTTGCAAAATCGACTGTATCAGATGCCATACCAGTTGATACTGATATAAGTCCAGTACAAGTTCCTCCAGCAGTACAATCCAATACTCCTGGACCAGCTCAACCAAATCCTAGTCTCTCTGGAGCTGGGGGTAGTACTTACAATGCTGTTCCTCCTCCCAACTATTCTCTACAAGCCACAACTCTACAATCTTCGGGAGTTGTCTCTGAAGAATTGAAGAATCTCAAAACTCAATTCGAGGCATTCAAACAGAAGGATGGTTTACAAAGGTTAGGCATCAAGCAGCCTTATCCGATAGAATGGAAGCAAGTATCATATCCTCCTAAATACAAGCCTCCTACTATCTCATTCTATGATGGAATCACTTCTCCAAGTCAGTTTATCAATCACTTTGAAGTGATGACTGATCAACTGCAACCAAGTGATGCCCTCCTTACTCGGGTATTTATTGGATGTCTCAAGGGAACGGCTTATGAATGGTATAGAAGTCTCCCAGATGGGAGTATTACTTCATTTGCTGGTTTCAAACAGATGTTTCTTGAAAGGTTCTATGAAGGGCTTAATGACATGACTATGTCTGCTCTTATTAGAATCAAGCAGAAAAATAATGAATCTACAGAGGAATACATTGAACGGTTTCGAAGAGAAGCTCTGAAGATGCCTCTTGGAACTCCTGATGCTGTCACCATTGACACATGCAAATCAAACTTGTTGCCAATCATTAGTATGTGGACAGGGTCTACTCAATTTCAAGATTGGCCTTCCTTCATAGTCAGTGCCAAAGCTGCAGAAATCAGTGCTGAAACCTTCAAAGGTTTAGGAGTGCAGATGACTCCTAAAGAAACAGGACAAGGTGCTAACAATAAAAATAATGCTCGCAAAGGAAAAGAAACTCTTGAAGTTAATCTTCAGAGCAAAGATGCATCAAATGTTCAAACTCCTGCCTCTACAAATCAACAATCAAGAACACCTCGCCCTAGAGAAGAATATTCTTTTGATGACGACGATGCCCTTGGTATCTTTGAATGTCTGCTGAAAGGTAATAAAATACAATTACCAGAGATCAAGAAACCTGATGAAGCTGGTAAGACAGATCATCCCAAATACTGCCCTTATCACAGAATGCTGGGTCACACAATTCGTACATGTTATGTATTGAAAGGAAAGATCCAGGAAATGATTAAATCTGGAGCTATCTCTCTTACTCCAAAAGAGAAGACCGTCACCTCCAACGTCGTTTCTATGCAATTTGGAGATTTCCCTCCTCAACTCCTTGAAAGTGGGATTGTTCCTATTCCTAAGGCAACTCTTGACATAGTGAATCTTCCTCCTCCACAGTCTGAAGGATTAGTGCCAATCACTTTGGAAACAGGGGAAATCATGTGGATCCATCCTGATCTAGTGGCAAATTTTGAATCGCCTTCTCCTCAAAAGATTTCTTCTCAAAAATCCAAGAAGGCTGTAAAGATCAAGTCATGTCATATGACTTCTCTTGGGTCTACCTCTGACACAGAGCCAAAAGACAAAGAAGAAGCACTTGTTAGTGCTACTCGAACGGGGAAACCTTACCTAAAGGATTATTCTAAAAATCCTGAAGATCCTACTGATATCCCTTCAGATGCTAAAGATGTTCCTAATGTTCCTCCTGAAGAAGAATCATCTACTGAACCTGTTCCTGCCAAGCCTACGGCTCTGGAAAAAGGCAAACAACAGGCTCGGTTTGATAAGCCAATCAAGAAGTCTTCTCCTCTTGGACTTCAAAAGCCTTACAACTTCGACATTTTGGCTCAGCTTGCTAATACTCCAGCTAGAATGTCCCTCTTTGAACTTCTACGTCTTTCTAAAGAAACTCGGGAGACATTAAGTGAAGCACTTCTACAAGCTGACTCTTGTCTTGCACAATTGAAGAAGCCGGATGAGGAACCTGCCACTTGCTTACATTGCAACAGTGTACTGGAGATTATCCCAAATATCACCTTTACACAAGACGACATGTTACTGGAGGATAATCAACATGACCGACCTCTCTACTACACTGGTTATATTGATACGATGAAGATAGATCGTATCCTCATTGACCCAGGGTCTGCTATAAGCATAATGCCAAAGAGTTTGTTGGATGAACTAAAAATCCCTCTTCACAAGCTCTCCAAGACGGTTACTACTATCTTGGGATTCAATCAAAGCCGAAGTGAGCCTTTGGGAAAGATTCATCTGAAGCTTCAGATAGGCGATTTCAGATCTAAAGTCACTTTCTATGTGATCGAGATCGCGGGATCCTATAATCTTCTTCTGGGGAGGCCCTTTCTTCATGAAAATAATGTGGTGCCCTCTACTCTTCATCAATGTTTTAAATACATTGATAGCAATGGAAGAGTACAAAAAGAAGTTGCTGATATAAATCCCTTCCATGGGGTTGAAGCTTATTTCAACGATTCCCGAATGTACAAAGAAGAGTATACAAGGATCATACAAGCTATGGAGAAAGAAGATGCACAAAGTGAGACTTTAATAATCCCTGTTAAAAGTCGAACTACTCAGCAACAATCTCCTAAACCCTCTGGAGAAGATTCTTTCATCATTCCAGTGAGTAGACGGATCTCTCCGTTACCTCAGTCATCTACTCAAAATACACTGATCATTCCTGTCAGTGGACGTACTACAGTTCCTGTACCTTCACAAGATACTCTGCTAATTCTAGTTGGAGGGCGGACTACTCTTCCTACCCAAACTTCAAGGGAGCTCACCTCTTCTGAGCCATTTGTTATCGATCTTAATCGAAACAAAGCTTCTTCTTCTTCTCCCCCTTTAGTCATTGACTTGGCTAAAATCTCTAAGGCTCAGCCTTCTCCCAATGTAAGTATTGCTGCTTTTACATTTAATAAAAAGTCTCCACCTTTGCAGCACGTTGATGTGTGTAATTATGTTCATAGTTATTTATATCTGTTAGATGACTTGAACACAATAACCATAGGAGTTGTACAGACTGTTCATACAGATGTATCTCTAGAACCTGTACAATCTTTATACTTTCTAGTTCCCAGCAGAAAGCCAGGAGACATTCCAATATTCTTCTACAAAACGCCTCAAAATCCTTCTGATCTTGAAGATGATGACAAAAATGATGATACTGGAAGATTACAACTACGTCGTTATAGTCAGCAATCTAGAGACATCATCAAAAATATGGGCTATGACTTCAGGACTGGCCTCAATAATGGAAAAGGAAGAAAAATACCTGTCCAGATTCCTCCTTTGAAATATGGAAGGACGAAATGCGGATTGGGTTATACTGCTCCTACTCTTTTCATCAATATTATCCATGAAGATCCTGAGTCTGACAAAGATAAGAGATCTGATTCTTCTAGTACCACTTCTTGGGATTCCGATACGAGTATCGGTGACTTCTATTGCAACCTTCTGTCTTCCAATATGGTTTCCATTGACCATTCTGAAGAAAGTGATGAAGACGAAGAAGAGTTTGAAATCTCACCTGAATCAGAACAGTGGGCCCAAAGATTAGATAATTAATGGGAGTTCCGTTTCGAGCAAAAAGAACCTCCGACTGAAGATAAACTTGTTCAAATAGATGTTGGTGAAGAGGGATCTCCCAAACCAATATTCATCAGTGAAAGTCTTTCAGAAACTGATAAGAAAGACATGATCAAACTCATTCGTGACTATATCGACGTCTTCGCTTGGAGTTATGAAGATATGCCAGGGCTTGATCCTCAAATTACAACTCACAAGCTCAATATCTTGCCGAATGCTAAACCGGTCAAACAACAACAGCGACGATTTCGTCCAGACATCATGGATGCAATTGAAGCTGAAGTCAATAAACTTATTACCTCTGGGTTTATTAGAGAGGAACAACATCCCGATTGGGTGGCTAACATAGTTCCTGTCCTTAAAAAGACTGGCAAGATCAGAGTATGCATAGACTTCCGCGATCTCAATGCGGCATGTCCTAAAGACGAATTCCCTCTACCAATTACTGATGTCATGGTTGACTATACCTGTGGATTTGAACGAATGTCATTCATGGACGGGTATTCTGGGTACAATCAGATCAAAATGTTTCCAGAAGACGAGAAGCACACTTCTTTCAGAACGCCGATTGGTATATACTGTTATACAGTTATGCCATTCGGTCTCAAGAATGCAGGAGCAACTTATCAACGAGCTATGAGCACTATATTCCGTGAACATTTGCGGAAAACAGTCGAATGCTATGTTGACGATATTGCAGTCAAAAGTCGACAAAAGGAGGATCATATCCAAGATTTGAAGACTATATTTGATCTAATGCGTAAGCATCAATTAAAGATGAACCCTACTAAGTCCTTCTTAGGCGTCTCTAGTGGTAAATTTCTCAGCTTCGTCATTACCTCTAAAGGTATACACGTGGATCCCGAGAAGATCAAAGCCATCCAAGAGATGCGTCCTCCACGCACCTTAAAAGAGCTACGAGGATTTCAAGGAAGAATCGCTTATATCAGGAGATTCATTTCTAATTTATCAGGACGCTATAGACCATTCAACAAACTTATGAAGAAAGGTGTCTCTTTTGTCTGGAATGATGAATGTCAGAAAGCATTCGATGATGTAAAACAATATCTGATGAGCCCTCCAGTATTGGTACCTCCCGTCTCAGGAATACCGTTCCTCCTCTATACTCGAGCAATGAGTCATTCATTGGGTGCATTACTCGCTCAAAAGAATCAAAATGGCCATGAACAAGCCATTTATTATCTCAGCCGCACTATGACCGGAGCTGAACCTCGATATTCACCGGTTGAAAAAGAATGTCTAGCCTTCATGTTTGCTGTCCAAAAGACACGTCATTATATCATTGGCCAGACTATTCATGTCATCTCCAGGATCAATCCTATACGGATCGTGATGAAGAAACCCAGTGTTTTGAATTCTCGATTGGCTAACTGGGGAATCCTACTTGCTCAGTATGACATGCACTATATTCCTCAGAAATCAGTCAAAGGACAAGCTTTAGCTGATTTTCTAGCCGCTCACTCAATTCCAGAAAATTCAAAACTCTATGATGAAATCCCAGATGAAGTCCTAGATTCAAATCAAATTGCTGAAGAAGATCCTACTTGGCGTCTATTCTTTGATGGAGCATCAAGAATTGGTCCTAATGGCGATATTGTCGCTGGAGTTGGAATTATTCTTGTATCGCCAGAAGGTCTTGCCATCCAAAGAGCTTATTCTCTCGATCAGCCATGTTCAAACAATGTAGCTGAGTACAACGCATTACTTATTGGTCTTCAACTCGCTAAACATCTGAATATTCAACATTTGGAGGCATATGGAGACTCTAAACTTATTGTCAATCAGATCAGGGGTACTTATGAAGTTCGCCATCAAGATCTGGTTCCTTATCATAAAACAGCCATATCTATGGCCTCATTATTTAAGGAATTTTTCATTGAACATGTTAGGCGAGCATGTAACACAAAAGCTGATGCCCTTGCTAATCTTGCAGCGGTGCTGGCTATCCCAATCAGACGGCAACAAATGATTGTTGTTCGTAATCGAGAATTATTTTGTCTTGAAAATAACCTAACTCTAGGACTTCCAGTTGACATTGAAGAATCAACATCTCATGACGTCAACACAACAAGAGGATTTGGATTCAGTCGTAAATCGATGTCATCTTCATCCGATTCCAGCATGGAATTCATCTTCAGTAACTCGACTGAGAATCAGAATACGGATAAAGATTGGAGACTTCCTTTCTTAGATCTCGTATTATATGATATTCTTCCGGATGATCCGAGTGAGGCAGCATCTATCAGACGATGATCACTCAGATTCTATTACAATCATACAACAAAGACCTTATATCGTCGAGCTTATGATGGTTTACTCCTTCGGTGCATTGTCGGTGATGAAGCCCAACAAGTTATTCGTGAAGCACATGATGGAATTTGTGGAGCGCATCAACCTGGGCCAAAACTTCAAGACCGTATTCGACGGATGGGTTATTATTGGCCAACTATGGTATCAGATGCCATTGAATATGCAAGGAAATGCAAAGCTTGCCAAATCCATGCAGATTTTATACATCAACCCTCAGAATTTCTACATCCGACGGCAGCATCATGGCCCTTCGAAGCTTGGGGCATGGATATTGTCGGCCCGATCAATCCACCGTCATCTAAAGGTCATCGGTTCATTCTCGCAATAACTAATTACTTCTCCAAATGGGCCGAAGCCATTCCTTTATCTGAAGTTAAGACGTCTAATGTCATCAGCTTTATTAAGCACCACGTCATCTACAGATTTGGTGTTCCTCGACGCATTGTTCATGATAACGGACCACAGTTCGTCAGCCAGAAATTTACTCGATTCTGTGACGATCACCGGATCAATAATGTTGCTTCTACTGCATATAATCCAGCAGCTAACGGATTAGCAGAAGCTTTCAACAAGACTATCATCAAACTCCTAAAGAAGTTTGTCTCCACTAACAAACGTAATTGGAGTGACAAGCTCGGGGAATGCTTGTGGGCTGATCGTACTACAGTCCGTAATGCTACTAAGTGTACACCTTTCTCTTTGGTGTACGGATCTGAGGCTGTTCTCCCGTTAGAGATTCAAATTCCTTCTTTAAGGATAGCAATCGCTAATGAACTCACTGCTGAAAATAATGATCGTCTTCGACTTCAAGAATTGGAGGCTCTGGATGAAAAGCGGTTATCTGCTCAACAGAATATTGAATTCTGTCAAGCTAGAATTTCAAGGGCTTTTAACAAGAAAGTCAGAATTCGAACATTTCAGAAAGGAGAACTTGTGCTTACTGTCAGACGCCCGATGACTATGACACACATGAGTAAGGGCATGTTTGATGCAAAATGGGAAGGTCTATTCATTGTCAATAAGATCTTTTCTAATGGGGCTTATCAACTCACTACTCTAGATGGTAAAGCCACTATAATGCCCATCAACGGCAAATTCTTGAAGAAGTACTACGTTTAATATTTCTATCAAGATTGTCCTCCCATCATTCTCCAGCTGTTTCATTGTTCTTTCCAAAGAATCATTCTGATATCTATTATCCCCAGTGGAGATAGGTATTCTACTTTGTATTGTTTTCTCAACAAATTTGATATCCAGAAAATCATGTCCATATTACCTCTGAATTTTCTATCTCAATATCATATTTATGAAAATGATATTTAGTCTTTCTGATTTCTGAGTCAAAAGATCAATGAATAAAGGCAAAAATATAAAGTGGGAAGGATATATCGTAAACAAAGTTTCCTTAAACGGAGTTTATTTGAGACAAATTCTTCAAGAAAAAGAGTACATCATCATGGAAGATCACTGTAATCCCTTTCATATTTGGGACGAGGACCATATACATAATCAGCAAAAGAATTGAGTACATCTTTTCCTGACCGTACCAAGAATTGACAGGCAGCCAGCCTCATTGCTTCTTCTTCTTTGGTTTCTCCTGGTTCGACCAGGAAGTCCAGGATATCTTTCGGCGGCCTGGGAGTAGACGAGCTTTCGCCCATTTCCTTCTTCTGCGGAGGTGGATGTTCTTTAACACCTTCAGTAGCTTCGGGGACGACTTCAGCCTTCTTTATATTCTCTTCAGAAGACATTATGGATAAAATGCGATCCTTCTATTCAAATATATGCTCTATTTATAGGCATATGGTTACAAGGATCGAAGGGACGTATTCTTTCCCGATATTCAGTTCATCCATTCATTTCTCACATTCATCCGACATTTCACATGTTCATTAATACTTGACGGTTTATCCATTCATTTATTACATTCACTCGACAGTTCATTTGTTCATCATTTCCTAACGGTTCGTCCGTTCATAATCTTCTATCAATTCATTAAGCGGGGATTCGTTATTTATCATGTTTTCATAACCTCTGAATCAATTCCGAATCTACTTACTCATTTGTCATGTTTTGACCTCTGCATAGAAATCAATCTATTTTCTTTCGAGTTCCTATATATTATCACGTCCATAATACCTCTGATAATATCATATACTCTAAAACAGAAAAGATAATTTTATTATCTATCATGTCCACAATTTATCCACAAATACAAATCATTGAGCATAGAAGAATTGTCATTTCTATTCCCATTTCATCACAAAAAGTCTATTACATTTTCTTAGACTTTCTTACAAATCATAATGGAAATCTATTACAAATCTTGGATTTTCATTCTACACCACAACGATAACCTAATAGAGATCTATCTTCTTCTTTGGATCTTCTCCGTCGGACCTTCTCCGTCAGGTTCGTTGTTGGTGGCAATTCCTGACTGTCTGGGTCTCAGTCACGACCAGATCAGCAGGAATCAAACTCTGGTCTTCTCTCTCAGACGAGAGGAGAACCACAGAGTATGGCAGCCCGACGGCGTGTTGCTGCCAATACAGCTCGTGGAGGAACGGCGGCACCTCAAGCAGGTAGGAATGTATCCAGCATTGGGATACGATTCCTAGTTCTGCCGTCAGAGGAACTCTACTACCCGATTTCTCGGTAGTAGAGTTAACTCCACCATCCAACTCTCGTGTATAAAGGCTCTTCCTACCATCTAAGGAAGACCCTTCTATCTCACGAAGAGTTCTGAGTTGTCTGATTTACGCGTCAAAAGCGTATGAGCTCCCTGATGTAGATGTCAGCAGGATATTCTCCACAGCATCCACATCCCCAATGCCAGTTCTGAAGAAAATTTTCAGCCAAGTTTCTGCAGAAAGATCAACAGAAATCATTCAGTATGCATCTATCAAACAGAGACTGGCGTGTATTGTTCAAATCAGAAACAGAAAAAACAGAAAGCCTATCTTTAACAACAAAAATAAGTACACGTATTACACTGACTTACCTTCAAATTTGGTACTAAGGATCGGCAGACCCATGTCTGGTAGCGTGCGCAGAGATTTGACATCAGACAACATGGCTTTCCTATTTTCTTCTCACAGAAAAATCATTCTCAGAAGAGAGGAAGAAGAATGGGAAGATGAGTTTGTGTGGAGTTCATCCATCTATTTAAAGGGTCAAGTGCAGGTCTATTCTTGGAAAAGATCCGCATAAATAGCACTCGTAAATTGTGGAATGAGTGTCACGTGTGCTTCGGGAGACAGTACAACATTGGAAATAGTCAAAGTGTGCTAATTAATATTCTTCATTAAAAGGCACGCAGATCAAACACAAAAGTTGTACTTCATTCTTTAACCAGGCACTGATGGCCTTACAAAAAGACAAAATAGAAAAGTGCAACAAAAGCGTAGAAAGTTACGCTCTATTTTCCAGAGCGGCTAAGTTTGATGCCTAACTCCTCTACGCTCTTAACTCCCAGGCGATGCAACAGAGTCTCGAGCATTTTACGCTTCTCCATAAGGCTCCGCCCATCAGAAGAAGACGAGCCATCCAATCCAAAGTAGCTCAAGAGATTCTTGGCTAACTGCGTGGAGTCGTCTTTGAGCTCGATGACGACAGGTTCGGGTTTTTTGCCTCCAAAAGTGGGGTCACCATGGGAACAAAAGCCCAACTTGCGTGCTTCCTCTTCGGCTGCTTCCTTTGGGGTCATATTTTCGAGAGATGAATGTCAAAACTGAGAATCTCTTCCTGTTTATATAACAGATCTCGTCGACAGTTCATATTCCACCATAAATTGGACGCAATCAGTCTCGGAGAACGAAGAGTCATTATGACATTTAATAAGTTTATTTGGATGTTTTTAAAGAACTTCGAAGCCTTTTCGACTTCCGAAAAATTTTGGAGTCATCTCAGCGTGACTGATTTCATTTTATCATCTCTATTTCAAAGTATTTCAAAAATATTTTATCATTTTTCGAAAACTTTGAAGGGGTTTTGTAGGCCTCAAAAATGAAGTCACGCTGAGTTGATCAGAACAAGTCACGCAGAGTGATCCGAGAAGCAGCACAAAAGATACGCTAAGTTCTGCCTGGCCATCTCCTTTAGAAGTCACGCAGAGACAGCTCAGCCATACGTCAGAATCATAATGACTGACAACACAACAGTCGAGAAATGTCTCCTCATATGCCACGTATGCACAGAACTCGAGAGATCACAGCCGTCTTTTGCGTGATTTTTGAAATCTTTCTTAGCAAGACTCACTCTTCACCAAGTTGGCGTGACTTTGGGTCTTATCTTCATTTAATGCAGCTGACAATATAATCAATATCAGAGATTTTGTGTCAGACGAAGCGTGCCAAATCAAGACAGCTGGCGGTTTGCGTGGATTCTGAACCTTCTCCTTCCTCAAAACATTGCGTGACTTTTGAGTTATTCTTCTCAAAGCCTGCGTGAATTCTGAAGTATTCTTCTTCAAAGCTTGCGTGGATTTCGCCTTCAACGAGTCTGCGTCAACGAATCTGCGTGAATTTTTGCCTTCAGCAAGTCAGCGTGGATTTCATTTCAACTGGAGTACGTGGCAGCCATGCCACCGATCTCTCTCTTGCGTGCCCAGTAACTTGCACACGACCCATGCACTGATGCCATGTGTCCAACAGTTACGGGCCACGACCAGTAACTACTCATTAACCCTGCGGGTATTTAGAGTCTGCGTGACTTTTCAAGTGCACCAGTGGTGAGGTAGTTATCTTTTCAGTTACTGTTTTGACTCTATAAATAGAGTTCTTTTTTTCATTCATTGTACAGATACATTGATATCTACTGTCAAAATTTTGAGAGCTTTTCTTCTTCGCATAGTCCAAGGGATAAAGCGATCGTCTTCTAGATCGGATTCCTACAGTTGTAATTTTTCCAAAAACACAACAAATAAAGAGAATTTCTTTATGGAAAACAGTATCGATTTAAAATTTTGTATTATACGTCGCGTAGTCGTATTGTACGTCGCGCATGACGTTTTATTTTTCGTAATTGCTCGACGAGTGCGAATATGTGCGAGCGTACATATTTTAGAAAAACATTTTTCTCTATTTTTATTATACACTTTCAAAATATTATATAAATACTCTTGCTATAAAAAGTCTTTTGTTTCTAAAAGTTATTAATAATAAATAATATTTTTGTATACTAGAAAAGCCTAATTATGTGAAGAATATTTTTGCATACATATATTTCGTAATTATTTATTGGTCTATTTTAAATAAAAATATAATTTGCGAGATTTATTAATATTAATCATTTATTATTCAAAGATATTTAAAAATATTAATGTAATTTTCGAAATTATTATTATTAGTATTTTTGGAAAATATATTTCAAAATCATTGTAGAGATTTAAATCTTGATTTGAAACTGTAGAATTTATTTAAATAGTTAATATTTGAAATTTGAGTTATTCCATTTGATTTTAAACTAGGAGAATTTAATTTGATTTAAATTAGATATGGATTTGGATTGGATTTGATTGCTTTTAAATTAAATTAGGAAATATCTAAATTGGGTTTTAAATATCATAATCCTTATCTTATTGGGAATTTCCACATCCTATAAATAGGCAGGTACTCCTCCATAAAATTTCACACGTCCACAATTTTCCACAACCCAAAAATTCGTACATTGTGTCCGTGTTCCCTCCCAGTCCACTATCTTATTCCATCTATTATAATTACATAAAGTTTCTGTCTCGACAACCCCGACACGATTCCATAAATTTCTAATCCTAGCCCTAGCCTAGTCTCCACTACCTTCCATCCAAACCCGCCCATCACCACCTTCGCTCCCATCCTTGTCCTGCCACCCTCGTAGGCACCACCGCACTCGCCAAGACCCCGTATCCTCCGCTTCCGCCTCGTCGATCCCAGCCAACTCCTTACAAACACAAGTACTACCTGGCAAATGCCATCGGAACCATCCACTGCCTCCATCCCAGCCACTGCCATAGGCACTACCACCACGACCTACCACACCTAGACAACCCCTGTCGTCGGCGTCGACATCACCCGGTCACCCAACTATCCCTGTACACACCAACAGCATGCCGCCTCACAGGCAACTGCAGTGCCTCGCCGTCGTCTCTTCCCTCGACATCGGCCAAACCCCCAATTGCCACCGCCACCACGGCCATCGTCGGGCGGTACCACCACCAAAACCCCCAAAGAAAACTCTAAATGAAACACCACCGCCACCAGCCCTTACCTTCGCCGCGACGGCCAACGCCGCCAGCATCCTCCATCGTGCGGGCGCCTGAGCGAACGCCGTTCCCGATCTATGCCTCCGGATGGAGCGCGCCGCCAGCGCCCAACCGCTGTCTCCGTCGTGCGCCTCCCCGCGTCGGCGAGCGCGCCGCCCGCGTGCTCGAGAACCCCGCTCATACCCCTCCACAGCGGTCAGCTCCCGCCTCCGCTCACCGATCTTCCCCTCCTTCCTCCGTCGCCGGCGCAGCCGCGTCGCTGGAGCCCCTTCTCTCCGTCGCGTCGACCACCACCGCGCTCGCTCCTTCCGACCACCGCTGCCTCGCTGCCTCCTCGACACCCTCTCTCCCCCGGCCGAGATCCGCCGTTCACCCCGTCGCCGTTCTCCTCATCCTCTCTCTCCACTTCCTCCGCCCCCCAAAATTTATTTCAGCTTCGTTTTCTCTCTCCTCCCTATGGAAAGGGGCAACAGCTTCTGTTTTAATATTATGTTTTTATTTTATTTTATTTTTTTTTGGTTTTTTTTTGATTTTGCTTTGATTTTTTCTTTAGTAGTTGATATTATTATTAGGGTTATTAATAGTATTATTAATTATTATTGCTATTTTGTTTTGGTATCATTACTAACATCATACTTAACATTTTCATTATTATTATTATTATTATTATTATTATTATTATTACCAGTACAAAAGAATAATTTGCTATAGTCATTGATAAATTTTTAGTATATATATGTCTACATTAATACTTAATATTAGTAGATGGTTATTTCTAAGTATTGTTATATATACGTAAACCTTTAAAGGTTATTTTATATGCTTTGACCTAAACAAGTTATAAATATTTACGATATTTATTTAAGATATTTTTTGTATATAAGGTGTAGCTATTATCTATAAGCATATTTATACAAATCTTTGGGTTTTAATCTAGATAGATTTATTTAGTTATTTTCAAATATTATCTACATCATTGTCCTAATAAAAAGGCTATAAAATTTTTGAATGTTATAAATAGTTTTCTAAAAACTCATAAATATTTTATTATCCATTTTTCATTGATTTTCTCTTTTCCATGACCAATCCCTATTATTCCTATTCCTTCGCCAATTTCGAGACTACCTTATGTCAACCCTAACTAAGTTGACCATTCTGAACCCAATGAAACTGTCCGTGCCACCATCAGAGGTCATCTTGTATAGTTGTTGCACCGAAGTCGCAGTTCATGCCACATTGGTCATTGCAGCACATCAGGCGTACTACCAGGCAAGACACCTTGCCATTTACTGTTTAATTATTTTAGCTCATATTTCATGCATGTTCATTATTTTCTTTATGCAAAATAAAATGTGATACATGGCATAACCTGTTAGAATTTACTGTTCAGTTTCTTGCTATGTATTATTTTCTTACACATTAAACCTAGATTTAAGGGACCACCTTTGTGTGTTGCATTCATGGCCTTGACACGTTATACCATGAAGTTGTGTGTCGCATGTAGAACACGGAAGTACGTGATTGGCCGACCACCAGTACGTACAAGCCGTGCGATAGGAATAACCGCTAATAGAGGTTGCATGCTAGTTTGACTTAGCGATTATAGAGTTAGCATTGGGCGGAAAGAACATGATTGGGAGTTGACTACCACCCTATCTATCGTAGACTCGTTCGCGACTGAGGAACGATAGGTAGACTATATGCTATAGACTCGCTCGATACTGAGGAATAGTATATGGTGTTGTGACTCGCTACTGAGGTACTGTATTGGTATTTTCTTGACTTGACCGGGTAGTCACGCGACCATGAACAGTTCTTAAAACTGCAACCACTTAGACTGGTTAGGCTACCTTTATCCGTTAGGTACCAGTACTTTTGGTTTGGGTACTTGTATCTGACTGTGGCTTGGAACAATAACTCGTCGCGGATTAGTTCGTCACATCTTGTCCTTGTTTGGTTGTAGGTGTGACTTACTACTTCGATGAGAAGGTATTGAACCTTGTTGGGGTTCGGATACCATATTGGATTCATAGCATAGAAATGTACGTCATCGTGAATTAGTTTACCATCTCCTGTCCTTGTTTGGTTGGGGGGATGGTATGCTCGTTCAGTAGGTACGTATTGGACCATGTTATAATTCGATTGACTTATTTATTTGAGCAATATTTATTCAGTTTATATGGCATGATATTATGTGTCTTGTTACGTCCCTCTGAGGACCTGGTTATCTCTCCAGGTGTGTGCTATTATCTTTCGCAGGTGTTCTAGCTCTAGCCGTTATCATCACTATTTATTCGAGGATGATTGCATTTGGATCGTCTTCGCTTCGCTCACCAAAATCTTTCTTTTGTTATGTATTTCTTTTCATAGTTGGTAGTGGATTTGTCTCCGTCCAACTACATGTACCAAATGACAATTTCATAGTTGATTATATGAGATCTTCTATTCATTTATTTTGTGTGGATGAGATTAGTTATGGTTCTACTGCATTTTACAGCTTATGTATCCATACGAGGCCCATGTACTTCGTATGAATACAGCTGGCATGTCTACGTTCCTAGTCCTACGTATTTTGGGACTGGGGCGTTACATTCGTCACCACTTTTTGCGTGATCACCAACAGAATGGCACTATAAACTTAGAATTTATTGACACTGATCATCAGCTAGCAGATTTCTTTACAAAACCACTATCCGAAGAGCGTTTCAACTTTCTTTGTCGTGAACTAGGAATTTTGGATGAGGAAGTTATTCATTAAGGTGGCCTGCGTAAATATCGATTATGTCATGGTTCTTTATGATGAATTTTGCTATAGGTACAAGCCGAAAGGGTCCTTCTGACAACAAGGCGTAAAAGCCTAAACGACACGGGGCACTAGTCTTCGGACTACCGCTAGCTGGGATCCAGCCCCTGCAGCTACCCCATGGCAGTTTCATCATACTGAATTGTGTCATAACTCCTTGTTTATTACATGGTTTACATTTATGTATAGCTTGCTAAATTCAATATTTTCAAACTTCACTTTTCTTTATTTGACTCCAATTTATTTGGCTATCTTCTACTTGGACTTCACTGTTGAAATTTCTATATTTCCATCCTTATATTCTTTTTAACTAAATACTACTTTCAACTTCATTTCAGCCTAGTTTCTATTCTGGCCCCAGAACACAGAATTCGGGCCGAGCTCTGCCTAACACAGAGTTCGGGCCGAATTCGGTCTGTTTATTCCAGAACAGCAGTCGGGCTCAGCCGCTGATCTGTGTTTGATCCAATGGTCCACATTTCATCCGACCATTCGAACCCCTATTCTTACACCCGAGTTCTCCCTCTCTCTCACCTCCATTGCCTCCTCCAAAACTCCTCAAAACCCTTCCTCTTCAAACCCTAACCCTAGTTTTCTGCTTCTAGTGAAGATTTCTTCTCCAAAGTCTAAGGGAAGGTCTCTTGCATCATTCTCTTCCATCATCCATTGTCTCTTTGAGGTATAATTTCCTCTTTCTCTACATCTCAAGTTCATGTTTTTCTTTATTGCTCATGGCACCTAGGTTGTTTAATAGAGAAAAGAGGCTTCGAACCGAGGGTGCGTCCTCTTCGAATCCTCCTCCTCGTGATGATCAACCTATTCACCAACCAATTCACCCTTTGTTCAATCCACCTCGTCCTATTGACCCCAACACGTTTGATGATTGAATATTTGTATCATTGGAAGCCTCAAACGAATGGTTCAATAATTTTCGATCATGTCCCTTGTGTGCGGGCCATCCTATAAACTTCACCATATTTTCTCATTATGATGCCTTGTTTCATGATTTGTGTCTTGATGAACTAGTTACTACTAATTCACTTATCTATTTGAATGCAATTCAAATATTTTGTTGCAATCTTACACATGATGATACACGTTTATATTCTCGTGTTACTGGCATTGACATATCATTTGATGACTTTGATCTTGCAGAATATCTTGAAATTCTGGAGCCCAACTCATGGGAGAAACTTGTCGATGCTCGCAAGTTTCAATTCCCTGATGGGTTTTCCCTTGAAAGCTTCAAGGACGATTTGTGTACCCCAAACACATGTCCACGCAAGCTTCTTGCCAAATTTCTAAACCCTTACTTCTATGAGCTTCATAGCATTGTCTTTAACACGATCTTGCCCAAAGCAGGATCGACTGATGAGGTTTCATATTTTGAGATTTCTGCTATGTATCACCTACATTTCCATGTCCCATTCAATCTTTCACGTACCATGATGGACTGGATGATTAATGCTAGGAAGAGACCACGATCTTTGGTCTATACTCTCTATCTTTTTATAGTTTTTCGTGCTTTTTATGTCCCTCTCGATGAGTGCCAATTCCTCTCTGCCCCTGCCTTCCTATTTAAGGCACGGCGGCTTCAGGCAGCTATCGGATCTCCTGCTGAGTCCGAGCACTCTGATGCTCAGGCTGACGCACCTTCTCTTGGGTAGCCTGCCCCCCTCCTCCTGCTACTCTTGAGTCGATTCAGACTATGCTTTGCGATCGATTAATTTTAGAGGATGATCGCTGGACCCAGCTCGACTACCGTACCACCCGGCAGATGAGTGCAATCAGCAACTTATTGCATGACGTCCGGTACTCTATGTCTCGGTATCCCTCTATGCCTATTCCTATGGAGCAGGATCCTATGCGTGACGGATACCGTATAGATGACCCTTGGGTTTTGTGCTATCTGGATCCTGATACGGCTTTCGTGGATCCTCGTCGTTCGTTTACTGATCTATCTGACGATGCTGGACCATTTCGAGCTCCGTGATGGATATGGTGTGCTACCTGCTGCTGCTGCTGAGGATCATATATTTAGTTTTTATGCACTATGGATTTCTAGTTTATGTAGTTGCTTTTTATTAGTTCACTCTATGTTCTGTGACTCTTGAGACATTTTATGCAGTTTATCATTACTTTGGTGTGCTTGCTAGTTATTTTCATTTACAAATTTTTTGTTTGTTTGTGTTTGATAAATGCCAAAAGGGGAAGAATTATTTGTTATTTATATAATCATATCATATTGTCTATCTATGTTTAGGAAAGATTATAATTATCAGGACAAAGGAACATTAGCTCACAAAGAAGCAATGATTACGGGGGAGCTATTGCTTCTAGGCACTGATTACGGGAGAGCTATTGCTTTTATACATGTGTTCAGGTATGAACATTGAATATACAAATATCATTTTGTCAATTATCAATATGGGGGAGATTGTTGACACAAAATCATAGTCAACCAAATATTGATAAAATTGACAATATGATACTTATCATAATTCAATATGACACATCAAGACAAAACTCAGTGCAAGACGGACGTCGGCTCGTACCTGCAGCATACTCAGTTTTGAGTCTATATTTTTACTTTTCTTGAGTCTAGATAAATGTAAACTGAGTTGCACTGAGTAGTTTAGGCCTATACCTATATCCAAACTACAAACCAAAAGCTCCACCAAACAAAACTAGCCCACATAGCCTATTTGAGCAATTCTGTCTCCTGGAGACAGAGTTCGGGCCGAACTCTGCCTCCACACAGAGTTTGGGCTGAATTCTGTCCCCTAAATTACAGGACCCTAATTTTTAGGGTTTGCTGTATGCTAGTTGTCCAACGGCCAAAAATTTGAATTCTTGACACAGAATTTTGGCCGAATTCTGCCTAGCTAGAACCCTATAAATAGGCCTTGAATTCTCTCATTTTCAATCATTCAATCTTCTCTCAAAAGCCTTATATAAGCCTTACCCTTCTCATCTACTAGCCACAAGCTCCCTAAGCTTGAAAGTGCTCAGTGCTCTTCAGTTAGGAGTTTGTGCAAGAGTGAAGAAAGTCACTTGGAAAATTCCAAGCATCGCCACTGCGATATCTGTAAGAAGTTGACGTGCTCTTCTGAAGAAAAGGCACGGGGTATAACTACTATTTCACAAATAGTGAATTTAATCCTGAGCTAGAGTTCTCATGCCTGGACTAGTCCTCCACGAGGGAAACCAGGTTAAAATCGGCTGTGTTTGCATATGCTTTCTTGCTCTTTATAATTTCCATATTTACTCTGATTATTTACTGTTGGTGAAATAGTTTAATTTTTAATTGGCTATTATTGTCATAAACTCTATTCACCCCCCTCTAGAGTTGCCAACTTGTTCTTCACAGCTCCCCTCTAAATGATGAAGCAAAAAAAAAGGGAATAGAAGAGTGAAGCAACATAACATAAATGAAGTCAATTATTTCATCAAAACTTACTTCAGCCCCTTTGACATGATCAATAAGCTCTACCGTAATATGATATAAAAATAAAATCAATCATAACAAAAGAAAGACATAAATAATCATGAATAACGATTAGGATCCAAATCAAAATCTGATGAAAAAAATATTGCAATAGTTTTGAAATAGAACAATAAAGAATTTTAATAAAATATAACCATGAGAGATTTACAAATCAAGTAGATTCCAATATAAAATACTAAATATAGTATATTTAGAAGATACAATAAGGCCTTTAACAATGATAAAAATAGATATGATTCACAATTCGCCCAAACAAATTAGTGAATCAATTCCATAAGGAGTATTATCATTGGAAAAAAATCAACAAGATATACAAGAATCTTCATATATGCAAAATCTATCCATTTATCCATGTTCGTGCATATGAACACAATTACCTTAGTATGATATGTGAATATCATGAAGGTAAATGAGACAAAATACTTGAGAAGGAGAAATTCAGTCGACTTGAATTCTCTCATGCAAAGTATTACCAATCTAAATATAGATAATCATGAACGTTAAGATAAAACCTAAGAAAAGCCAAATCAATTTAAACTCAAAAGAATCATCAATAAAGATAATTAAATATATTTGGCAAGTTAACTTTTAAACACCCATATAAAATGAGAGAATCAAGAAGAATCATATATTCTCTCATACCCTTTCATAAATCAAAATATCACGAACACAATCGATAAGAATAAAGTAAAAGACTATTAGGTCCATGCTGAACTAGGTATACTATGTATTAAGGGTATAAATGAATTAAAATAATTAGTTTACTTTCCTTTAAAATATGCGTATCTAGTTCAAAAGCATTTATTGTTGGCCCATTGGTCATGGTCAAACCTGATTTTAATAATCGATCAAACTCTGTCTCGATATAGATGCAAGTCAATTCAGATGTTTACATACAACGTTTTGGACACTGCTCAACGATGGATATCTACTATGTTCAAGACCGAAGTTGTTTGCCACTCAGAATGTATTTCCTTCTAAGTAATGTAATTTTTTATTTTATTGAGTCTAGGAATACATTGTACACCAAGTCGTACTGGCAAATAGGCTATCCTAAAATCGTTTTTGAAAACTGACCTATCTTTTTAAAATGACCTATGTTTTTGAAAAAACATCTATTTTACAAAAATCTTCTGAAGGACTTTTCAAAAAGCCAAAATTATTTTTCTCAAAATCAACTGACCAAACCCTGACAGAACTCGGCCAAAGTCCGGCCAAAGTTCGGCCAGAGTTCGGCCAAGTTGAACGTTATGTGAACGTTGATTTTGAACTTGGTCTTCCTTCAGTTGCGGTTTGTTACAAAGAGTTCTGTCCCAATTATGCCCGAATTCTGTCAGAGTTCTGCCTTTGGAAAAACTATAAATAGAGAAGGATTTCGATCATTTCAAATCACCAATTCATTTTCAATCTCTTCTCTTCTAAAGCTTACATTTCTTTCAAAGAGTTCTAAAAAGCTTCCATTTTTAAATCCCAAGCCAGTTACAATCCTCTAGTCGATTTGCCAGTACGGTACGGTCTAGAAGTTTCAGAACGATTGTAATCAGAGGCTTGATTGAAGATACAACTCTTCACAATTGAAGTTGGTCGAGTTCTTCGTATCAAAGCTCGCGTCTGTAGAAGTTGCAAGGACTTTTCGTATGAAAACTTGAGGGATTTTTCAATAGTGGATTCAACTAGAAGCAGGAGTTCTTCCGACTGGACTAGTCCTCACAAGAGGGAAATCAGTATAAATCTCGGTGTTTGCGTTTGCCTTTTGATCACCTTTTTATTACTGTCATTTATTTTGAGATTATATTATATCTGTGATCTAACTGCTAACGAGTTTTTTAATTAGCAATATTCCGCTGCCTACTCTATTCATCCCCCCTCTAGAGTATTCTGCTTTACGATTTCGTTCCTACAATTGGTATCAGAGCAGGCTCTCCATCTAGAGGTATTATATTCTGATCTCAATTGTTCCTACAATTGGTATCAGAGCGAGATTATACAGGTAAAGCAAGGTAAAATTGCAGTTATATTCAATTGTTATATAGATCACAGCATTACACATGGCAACTTTGAAATTCACAAGTGAAGGCCAAGCCACAAACAGACCTCCACTGTTTGACGGCACAAATTATACTTATTGAAAAACACGTATGAGTTTCTTTCTGAAATCTCTTGATTTTGACTTATGGTCTGTAGTTATTGATGGCTATAAAAAGCCCCTCGTATTAATGTTGATGGAGTTTTAGTTGAAAAACCCCATGACAAATATACAAGGGATGAAAAAAAAGGCCAGTCTTAACGCACGGGCTATTAACGCTCTATTTTATGCTTTAGACATAACTGAATTCAACAGGGTGTTTACCTGCACAACGTCAAACGAAGTGTAGAAACTTCTCGAAGTAACCCACGAAGGAACAACACAAGTCAAGGAGTCAAAGATCTGCAGACTTACTCAGGAGTACGAGACGTTCAAAATGAAGCCAAGTGAATCAGTCACCCAGATGTTTACAAGATTCTTGGATATTGTAAATCCTTTGTCTTCACTAGGCAAGGATTACAGTAACCATGAGAAAATTCACAAACTTCTATGAGCTCTTACAAAGAACTGGATTCCAAAGGCTACATCAATCATTGAAGGGAACGAACTCTCAACAATGTCTCTGGAAACACTCATGGGTAAGCTACTCACTCACGAGTTAGAACTTCAAGACTTTGAAGATGATACACCAAAGGAGAAGTCAGAGAAGTCGATCGCTCTCAAGGCTCAACATAGAAGAACTGTCGAAGACAACTCTGATGACAGCGACTCCGACTCTGAAGATCAAGCTCTTCTGGTAAGAAAATTCAAGAAGTTTATAATATTTAACAGGAGAACAAAAGACAGCAACAACAACAACGAGAAAGATCCTATTTGCTACGGATGTAAGAAGAAAGGTCACATGAAGAAAGATTGTCCCTACAAGAAATGGGTACCAAGAGTTCATCTGCAAATTATTTTGTAGGTGGGACGCGCTTCACATGCTAGAAGCAAATCGATCCTCGATAGCGGTTGCTCACGGCACATGACCGGTGACGCTTCATTATTCGCAACACTGTCGAAGAAGAATAAAGAAGGATACGTCTCCTTCGGTAATAATTTAAGAGGGTACATAATTGGTATCGGTGACATTGGTAAGGCTCCCTATCCAGTGATTAAAGATGTTTGTCTAGTTACCGAGTTAAAACATAATCTGCTCAGCATAAGCCATTTAGCTGATTACGATTATGGTATTAACTTCGTCAAAGATATTGTACTATAGTTGATAGTTCAACTGGTAGTACTATATTTGAAGGTATTAGGAAAGACAATATATATGTTTTCTATTTGTTGGAAGATGCTAACAAAGCAGGTAGATGTTTGATGGCCAAAAGCATCGAGAGTCAACTATGGCATATGAGACTCGGCCATACAAATAAAGATACAATTTCATGACTATCTACAAAGAAGTTGGTACACGGCTTACCGGATATTTCTTTCAAGAAGGATACGGTATGTAGTGAATGTGAGAAGAACAAAGCTACCAAATTCACATTTAAATCCAAGAACGCTGTAAGTACCGCTAGACCTTTACAACTGTTGTATATGGACTTATTTGTCCCAGTAGAATTGCTAGTCTAGGTGGTAAGTTATATGCATTTGTCATTGTAGATGATTTCTCCAGATATATATGGGTTTATTTTCTTGCACGCAAGAATGATGCATTATCAGAATTCGTCACCTTTTGCAAGAAAGTACAGAATGAAAAAGGGTTCATGATTACTCGCATTCGTAGTGATCATGGCGGCAAATTTGAGAATGTAGAATTCAAGCAATTTTGTGACACACACGGTTATTTGCATGAATTCTCTTGCCCTAGGACTCTGCAACAAAATGGAGTTATGGAACGTAAGAACAGAACTCTATCTGAAATAGCTAGAGTAATGTTAAACCAGTTTAGTCTACCTAGATACTTTTGGGCTGAAGCTGTCAATACAGCATGCTATATTCTCAATAGGGTTCTAATTCGACCTATATCGAAGAAGACTCCCTATGAACTATGGTTTGATAGAACACCAAATGTTTTATATTTCAAGATTTTTGTTTGTAAATGTTTTAAAGACAATTTGAGTAAATTTGATGAAAATGCCGATGAAGGTATATTTTTAGGTTATACAGCAAAGAGCAAAGGATACAGAGTCTTCAACAAAAGAACCATAATCATCGAAGAATCAATCAATGTCAAGTTTGATGAGCTAAATCAACACTTAGACGATGATGATAATGAAGACATAATCACACCAAGTACCGCTACTGCAAAACCTTCACACAGAGATGCAGAACCATCGCATCAAGCATCAGATGAACCTTCTAGCAAAGAAGCCGGAACTAGCAATTCTGAGACTACACCAAAAGAGATGAGATTCTTGGCTGATCATCCAAAGGACTTGGTAATTGGTGAGATTACCAAGGGTGTAAGTACTCGTTCCTCTAATAAAGATATAGCTTCTTGTGTTGCTTTTGTTTCGCAGATTGAACCCAAAAATATTGAAGAAGCATGTAGTGATAATTTTTGGTTAGATGCTATGCAAGAGAAGTTAAACCAATTCGAACGGAATCAAGTTTGGGAACTTGTTCCCAAGCCCATTGATCATCCGGTCATTGGCACCGATGGGTATTCCGAAACAAACTAAACGAGAATGGTTTAGTTACTCGTAATAAGGCTCGTCTCGTAGCTCAAGAATATAATCAAGATGAAGGTATCGACTACGATGAGACTTATACCCTAGTTGAGAGATTAGAATCCATTCGCATGTTATGTGCATTTGCATGTTTTTATAATTTTAAGTTATTTCAAATGGATGTCAAAAGCGTATTTTTAAATGGCTTTATAAAAGAAGAAGTTTATGTAGCTCAACCTTCCGGTTTTACTGATTTCAAATTTCCTGAATATGTTTTCAAGTTGAAGAAAGCTTTATACGGTTTGAAACAAGCCCCTCGTGCTTGGTACGATCGTCTAAGCTCTTTTCTACTTGATAACGAGTTTTCAAAGGGAAAGGTTGACACTACATTGTTTATAAAATCTTTGAATAACAACATTCTTTTGATTCAAGTCTATGTAGATGATATTATTTTTGGATCTACTGATGAATCTCTTTGTCAAGAATTTTTAAAGTGTATGCAGAATGAGTTTGAGATGAGCATGATGGAAGAGCTGAAATTCTTTCTCGGACTGCAAATCAAACAAACAAACAATGGGACGTTTATAAATCAAGTAAAGTACACAAAGGATCTATTAAAGAAGTTCAACCTGGAAGCAGTCAAGCCACTTAGCACTCCAATGGCGACTTCAACCAAGCTTGATATTGATGAACAAGGCAAACCTGTCGACATACGTAAGTATCGAGTTATGATCAGTAGCTTACTGTATTTAACTGCTAGTCGACCAAACATTATGTTTAGTGTTTGCTTATATGCATGTTTTCAAGCAAATCCTAAGGAATCACATCTATGCACAGTTAAGCGTATCTTCCGATACCTTAAAGGTACTTCTTCTATCGGCTTATGGTATCCCAAAACTACGTCATTTGACCTAACCGGTTATTCTGATGCTGATTTTGTCGGATGCAAAGTAGATAGAAAAAGCACTAGCAGCACATGTCATTTCCTAGGAAAAGCTCTAGTCTCTTGGTTTAGTAAAAAGAAAAATTTTGTTATATTATCAACAACCGAGGCTGAGTATATCGCCGCAGGACGTTGTTGTGCACAAATTTTGTGGATGAAGCAAACTTTAGAAGACTATGGATTACATTTTACACACATACCTATTTTCTGTGACAACACTAGTTCTATTAATTTGACTAAGAATCCAGTATGTCACTCTCGTACTAGACATATAGAGATTAGACATCACTTTCTTAGAGATTATCAACAAAATGGAGATATAGACCTTGTATACATAGACACACAGAATCAATTAGCTGACATACTCACAAAACCTCTACCGAAAGATCGTTTCAATTATTTACGTCGAGAATTAGGAATTTTAGATGTCAATAATATTAATTAATTTTGTTTTATTAATTATTTATTCAATACTCAAAAACTGTTTTCGAGACAAGCCTAAAAAGAGTCTGTCTGTCACCACGACTACAGTCGAAGCGAAGCGGTATTTAAGAGTTCCCCGGTGAACCTCCGTTAGCTGGGACAGTACTCCTACAGCTAATCTGAGACAGATGCTGAGTAAAGAATATTAATTTATAAAATAATATTAATTATATTATTTTAAAATTTAAAATTACTAAACTCTGAATTAAACATTTGAAACGAATTGATGAACAAAGATGTGGCCCCATAATTTTTTTATATACATATATAGCCAGGCAACCCTTGGCGAATTTGGCCCGAGTTCGGTCTGAATTCGGCCAGAGTTCGGCTGGGTATATATATGTACCAGTCAGAACCCGAGGCATCTTCTTCTTCATTCTTCCAAACCTCATCAAAACAGCAGCAGTCGTGCCCCGAAAACCCTAGTTCTTCTGCACCTTCCTTCTTCCAATCCACGTGGAGATCTTCGTCCAAAATTTGGATTCGTGCGGAGAATCTCGTTCTCTCCAGCATACCTGATTCTCAAAAGGTATAATTCCTTCTCTCCTCCACATTCCAATTATTAGGGTTTCTAGTTTTTGGGATATAATGCCTAAGGGTTCAATCCTTTCAAGAGGAAGAAGACACATGCCAGTGAAGAGGCATCGTCTTCTGATCCGCATACGGATCCCCACTTTTCTCCGGTCCAATCGGATGACGGTGCATCGGACGAGTTTTATTTCAAAACTCCCGATCAAGCCCTACTTTGGTATGCCGATTTCATTATGCATAGTATTTGTACCGGATCTTTGATCAAATGGACTATCTTTCCTGACCATCGTCCTTACTTTGAGGCATTAGGGTTACAACACTTTGCTACTTTACAATTCCCTATAGCTACTAATTCTATTAGACTATTTTACTGTAATTTCGTGTTAGACACTTTTACCATGAGAACACGTATCGAAGGGATAGATATCGAGTTTAATGATAAAATGCTTGCGGAAATCCTTACTATTCCAAACGAAGGTGTCCGGCTCGATGACATCACTGATTTCGATTTCCCTGATGGTACGACTCTCGTTTGTTTCAAGAATGAGCTTTGTGCGCCCGCACGTGCTCGTCCTGGAAAGTTCAAGGCCAATAACTTGAACTTGTTTAACTATGAATTACATTGCATCATCTATTCCACCCTACTTCCAAAATTTACTTCCAAAGATGATGTTACTGCACTTGAGCTTTCTACTTTATATCACATTCTTAAGGAGATTTCTTTCTCTGCCCCTAAGACTATCATTCAGATGATGGGTAGATGTCGTGGAAGAGACCGCAACCTCTCTTATGCGATGATCATCCCACGCATCTTTTAGAGATTTGATATTGACTTATCCACTTGTGCTCTGGACCCTGAGCCCAAGTTCCTCAAACTCTCTCGTCGCAGCATTGCCACTGTTCCTCCACCTACTGTACATACTCCTCCTGTACCTACTCCCACAGCACCTGGTCCTCCTCAGTCTTATCCTATGAAATTTGAGGGTATTCATCAGCATCTATCAGATCTGTAGTCATTTTATGTTGACACTTCCAGGAAACATGAGTTCCGTGACGTGACTCGGTTCCAGGCTATTACCAACTCCTTCGCCGATCTGAGATTTGCACAGACAGGTCACTCTGCTAGCTCTCTACCTCGAGACCCTTCTGTTTCTGGCTACCATATTGATGATAAGGCGGTCCACTCTCTGTTCCAGCCAGGGAACGCTTACGATTGGTATCATACTTCTAGTGCCACTTCTCATACTTCTGGAGCCGGCACTTCTGGAGCTGGTCCATCTGGACATGCTGGCGCTGCAGCCGATGATGATGAGGATGAGGATGAGGATGATGATTTCTGAGATGTTACTGTTTGAGATTGTCTATTTTTTCTTATGTTTACTTGGAAATGCTCCGACATTCCAAAAATTATCAGTACTCTTTATTTTGGTTATGATTTGTGACTTACCTAGACATATGTTTTTATGCCTCAGTTTGGCATTTGACTCACATTAGTTTATTAATCAGCACTTTATTTATTTCAGCTTTATTCTAGCATTATCTTTCTTTATGCTTCTATATTAACTGCCTGTGACAACTACCATGCCTATATTGTTTATCTCTTATTTTTTGTGTTTCTTCACTGCTTGTTACTTATGCAATTATTATGGAGGAGCTCTCTCTTTTGTAATTATTTTGCTAAGAGACAACGGGGGAGAAATAAGATCTAACATCTTTCTGAAAATACAGGTTATGAACAATTTTATTTTTTCTCTTTTGTAATTATTATGCAATTTTTATTTTATTGAGTCTAGGAATACATTGTACACCAAGTCGTACTGGCAAATAGGCTATCCTAAAATTGTTTTTGAAAACTGATCTATCTTTTTAAAATGACCTATGTTTTTGAAAAAATATCTATTTTACAAAAAGCTTCTGAAGGACTTTTCAAAAAGCCAAAATTATTTTTCTCAAAATCAACTGACCAAACCCTGACAGAACTCGGCCAGAGTTCGACCAAGTTGAACGTTATGTGAACGTTTGATTTTGAACTTGGTCTCCCTTCAGTTGCGGTTTATTACAAAGAGTTCTGTCCGAATTATGCCCGAATTCTGTCAGAGTTTTGCCTTTGGAAAAACTATAAATAGAGAAGGATTTCGATCATTTCAAATCACCAATTCACTTTCAATCTCTTCTCTTCTAAATCTTATATTTCTTCCAAAGAGTTCTAAAAAGCTTCTATTTTCAAATCCTAAGCCAGTTACAATCCTCTTGTCGATTTGCCAGTACGGTACGGTCTAGAAGTTTCAGAGCGATTGTAATCAGATGCTTGATTGAAGATACAACTCTTCACAATTGACGTTGGTCGAGTTCTTCGTATCAAACCTTGCGTCTGAAGAAGTTGCAAGGACTTCGTGTAAAAACTTGCGAGAATTTCTAATAGTGGATTCAATTGGAAGCTAGAGTTCTTCCGACTGGACTAGTCCTCATAAGCGAGAAATCAGTATAAATCTCGGTGTTTGCGTTTGCCTTCTGATCACCTTTTTATTACTGTCATTTATTTTGTGATTATTATTATATCTGTGATCTAACTGCTAACGAGTTTTTTAATTAGCAATATTCCGCTGCCTACTCTATTCACCCCCCCTCTAGAGTATTCTGCTTTATGATTTCGTTCCTACATTTATATGCATAACATAGATAAAATTGTCACAGGATTTAAGGGATATATGAGATATGCATCTTTATTCCCTTTTATCAATGGATATAAAGGTCCAAGCTTAAAAAAATCATCTCTAGGCATGTAAAATAAATGTCCACTAATTAAACTCTTAAAGATGAACAAGCAAAATATATCTCCAATTTTAAAAAAATAAGAAATATTCAAATAATAAACATGATTTAAGACAGTAAAAGGTTTTTGAAAACTGTCTTAATAATAACATTCGAGTGACAGACAAATTTAAAATAACAAAGAGAAATCAAAAGATTTTTGAAATACGAAATTTATTATGAAAAGCTATCTTAATAAATGTTCGAGTGCGTCCGTTTAGTCCTCAGACTGACAGCTGACGATTCAAATTTTTATATCACAAAAATATCTTTAATAGAAGAATCCATAAATCATAAATTGCCCATTTTGAACAAATAAAATAGGAATTGATAAATGCCTAAATAAATAGTATTCTAGACATATGGCATGTTAGGAGAATAATTGAATTGAAACAATTAACTGCTCCCCCTTTACATGGGTATATCCAAAATAATTAGTATTGGCATATTTAAATTATATTGAAATATTTCCAAAAGTAGAAAACTAATTTATCAAAATATTAGGTCTTCTTATCAAAGTTAATTTTTTCCCTTTTAAAAACCTTAGCACGGTGTCCATCTGATCACCGTAGGCTTAAAGAAAAGAAATACATTGAGAGAGAGAGAAATTCAATATACCTGACTTCTCCCCCGCAAATAATTACTGCTATAGGCAGTTATTAACTTAAATAAGAAAAGAATAATAAAAGCTTGATAAAACAAGTATCATGAATATTACACAAATGCTAAAGAACATATCAGAAGAACATAATATTCAATAAGTAGTCACAAGATGAAATCAAGTCTGAATATAGAATAGTGTGACAAAACAATGAATATATCAAAAGATGACAATCATTAAATAATATTATCCATCAAAGCTAAAATCCAAAGTCCATCAGATAACAATTGCAAATTAGACCTCAATGAATCTTCACTTTATAAATCGTTGATCATTCTAGGGTTAGCTGTAGGGGCCGATTGCTAGCTAGTGATAGTCCGAAGACACTTGGCATCGTATCGCTTTGGCTTTTATGCCTTATTGACAGAAGGACCCTTTCAGCATGTACCCAAAACAAATCTCTTCTTTAATACCCAAAGATTTAAGAAGAATTTATGCAATATCAAATCAATTATATTCTATGGACTTGGAAAATCTCAAACTGTCATGACTGTCTAGAGAGCGGGGACAGATACAGCCAGCTACGTACATTGGAGTGCAACACACTTCGCAATACGGTCACGACTGTCTACATGCGTGAGGGTTAATCAACAATCCATTAGTCTCTTATGGTCAAGAACAAGCTTAATGTCTCAATCTCAAGCAAGCAAATAAAAGTTACAAGATATTTGATCATTAGACATACAAAAGTAAGGTGTCATAAACATTAGATATTTAGATGGTCATGAAGCTAGTCATACAAAATGCGAAGACTAGCAAGAGTTAAGTCATACATGATCAACCCTAGAATTTGTCAATCATGTTACAGCCCTTAGGTAGACATAAATAAAGTTACAACACGAGCTAACACATGCTCAGCGGCAAAATACCTCAAAAGAATAAGTTACAATAGAGTGAGAGGGAAAAATAAGAAACTCACTCGTTGCCTCGGTTACTCATGGTGTTTACCATCTAGCTGGAAGACAGGTAGATCCTCGGGTATCACTCTGAAATCTGTCCATACAAAACCAGCCTGGTCAGACCCCAGAAAGAGCAAGTACCACAATGGAGGCTCCACTTATGAACTAAAACTAGCATATAATAAATAGAAGAATTGATACAAAATATAATTATAATAACATAAAGACAAGAGTTAATTGAACATGCTTGCTTACATCATGAAGAACAAGAGGTGGAATATAATTCCCATGTTAATCATGAGACAATCATTCAAGCACGGCCAATCAAGTCCTCCAGCTGGCTATCATTAGCTAACTAGCGTTATCACAGGCCTAGTTACTAACAAGATGCACTTGAGATATTCCCACAATCATAAGCCCTGCAGACTATCTAGGTTATCCAGGCGAAAGTTACGAGTGTTATCAAGATACAAGAGTTATCAGAATTTTTGGAGTACCTGAGTACTTAGGATACAAGAAGTGCAACACATAACAGTGTGCTAGAAATGTGCCCTACTCGACGGTAGGCTACAAGTCCACAGATGTGTCCGAGATAACGGGATCGCCTGTAACTGAGAAATCTCCCTATATAAGATACTTGATCAAACTAGTCATTTAACCTAGTCAGATTCATTATGAATTACTGACCGTGGTAACCAGGAATCCATGTCCTAGATATGATGCAAGATAAGACAGGTAGCTTGTACAATCATAATCGGGAAAATCAACCACGGAGTCAAGACAAGAGTTACACTAGCCAGACATGAATAGTTGTCGCAATAGCAATCAAGGTTATATATGTCATGTCAGGTTTACTTGTCAGATCAAGAATACTTGTTAGGAGTGCTCCTCGACGGACCACTATCAATAATATCAAGACAATATCATGTTACCATGTTCAAGTTCAAGTTCAAGTTACTAGCTCAAATTTATCACGTTGTCAAGTCGGGTCGTCGCTATTTAGGCCAAGTACATAAATCATGCAAAGAAGATCAAAAATATCCACATCATGAAATACGAGAAACATGCTTAGATTATTGCGACAGAGTGCGCATAGAAAGTCATGCAAAGTCATGCACATCGAAAATCATGCACATAAAATGTCATGCATACGAGCAATCCGCGTATGGGCAAATCTGGGCAATTTCGCGAATGGGAATTTCAGCATAATCCGCGTATGGGAATTTCAGCACAATTCGTGCATGGAAATTTCTGCACAATCCGCGCATGGAAAATTCTGCACAATCCCCGCATAGAATTTTTTGCACAATTCGCGCATAGAAATTTTTGCACAATCCACGTATGGGAATTTCTGCACAATCTGCGCATGGAAATTTTTGCACATGGGCAAGACTCAGCGTCTTTAGTACATGCGCATAGGAAACCTACGTGCATGACATGCTCGGAGTCATAGGATGCTTTGCCAGGACTTCACGGCGTATGGCCTCTCGGCGCATGGGGGTCGTTGTCCCCAAACAACAAGTTCAGCCATAGAATTTCCAAAAACTTGCCATGGCCATAACTTCCTCATCCGAACTCGAAATCAAGCGAAATAAAAGCCAAAACTACGTGAAATTAAATTCTCTACAACATAGAATTATTAGATTTTGAAAATACCAAGTTTTTAGAGTTCAAAACCAAGAAAAATAAAAAATTTAAAAATTAGATCTACAAAAATCTATCCATCAAAACCGAGAATCTCAAGTTCTAAAATTGCTTAGAATCATGTAGGAAAGAAGATAGAACAAAATAAAAATAAAAATCTTTCATGTTCTCCACGAAGCAAGGTATACTTGCCTTAGGTTGGTGGGTTGGTGGGAGGAGTAATGGAGAAGAGTAAATGAAGAATAAATGAGATGAGAGAGAAGAAGTTGGTATATATACAAAGCCAAACATATTAAACCAACCCAAACCAAACCAAGCCAAGGTAACATGTCATTTAGAACCATGGTAAACCAAACCAAGACTAGCCAAGAACAAACCAAAACTAAACCAAACCAAGACTAAGCAAGACAAGTCTAACTATGGGTCACCTAACAAATATCAGAAATTCGTACACGTATACCAAAAATACGTAGAACGAAAAACGGTAGTGATAACTCTACCCACCTTCAAAGAATTTCATCCTAGAAATTTAATCAAGAGGCTAGAGGTGTCGGTGCAAGCAATACTAACTACAGACAATCTATTACTAGCATTCAATCAAGCAATCATTCATGCAAGCAAGGAATTCAAGGCATAAGAAAGACATTATACCTTACGAGTCAAACATGTATGGATATCGTGATTGGATATCATCCTCACGTTCCCAGGTTGACTCACCCAAAGAGTGATGACCCCAAGCAACACGGACTAAACTAATAGTCTTGTTCTTGAGTACCTTCTCTTTTCGGTCCAATATGGATACGGGCCTTTTCTCATACTAAAGGTTGGTACCAACCATAATTTTAAATGATCAAAGTTATGGCTCAGATCCGGGATATACCGTCATAATTGGGATACATGGAATACGTTATGTACTTCATGTAACGACGGTGGAAGAGCGAGACGATAAGACATATCACCTACCCGCTCAAGAATATCAAACGACCCTATATACCTAGGTCTAAGCTTTCCCCGTATGCCGAATCGAATAAAACCATGGGTAGGCGAGATCCCAAGGAATATGTGGTCGTCGATAGAAAACTCAAGGGGACACCGATGCGAATCAGCCCAATGGCGTTGACGATTTTGTGCAACTCGAAGATGATCTCTGACTTATCTGACAACCTCGATAGCCTGAGTAACTATTTTTGGACCAAGCATCTGTCTCTCACCTACATCGTTCCAGGCTAAAGGTGATATGCACTTTCTGTCATACAGTACTTCATATGGTGCCATCTGGATACTGGCCTGGAAACTGTTATTGTACGAGAACTCCACTAGATATTGGTGATCTTCCTATGAACCACCAAAGTCAAGTGTACAGGATCGTAACATATCCTCAAGAGTTTGAATTGTGCGTTCTGACTGACCATCTGTCTGCGGATGATAAGCTGAACTAAACTTGAGATGAGTTCCCAAACTCTCTTGAAGACTTTGCCAAAATTGTGATGTAAATCTCGAATCTCTGTCAGATATGATACTGACTGGCACTCCATACAATCTGACTATCTGTCTGAGGTACATCTCTGCAAGCTGATCCGTCAACTGACCAATTCTGAAAGGAAGAAAGTGAGCTACTTTGTGAGCCGATCAACTATAACCCATATTGCACCTCTTCCAGCTGAGGATATAGGTAACCCAGTCACAAAATCCATGGTAATGTATTTCTATTTCCATTCTAGGATCGGTAAAGGTTGAAGAAGTCCAGCTAGTCTCTGATGTTCAGCCTTGACTTGCTGGCAAACTAAACAACGAGAGACAAACCGAGCTATCTCCCTCTTCATGCCATTCCACAAGAAATGCTGATGAATATCACGATACACTTCGTACTACCGGGATGGATTAAATACTGTGAACTGTAAGCCTCCGCTATGATCTCTTGCCTGATGTCACCACTGGGTACACAAAGATGCCTTTTATGTCGGAGTGTGCCGTCTTCGTTAATGCATAACTCTAATCTTCGTCCCGCTTCACATTCTGCCCTAAGCCGCTGAAGCTTGGAATTCGTTGATTGATCTATCTTGATTCTCTCAACTATGCTGGACTGAACTTGCATACTGTCCATCAATGCCACGTTGGTAGGGAGGACTATCTCTATTCCTATTTTCTGAAGATCCGCTAATAACTCGGGTTGTACTGTTAGAAAATAAGCTCCTGCTCTTCTACTTAACGCATCTGCAACTACATTGGCCCTCCCAGGATGATATTGCAGGTTGATGTCATAATCTACTAGTAACTCTTGCCATCTTCTCTGACGCATATTGAGATCCTTCTGGATAAAAACATACTTGAGACTCTTATGGTCGGTAAACATTTCTACCCGATCTCGATACAAGTAATGCCTCCAAAGCTTGAGTGTAAAAACTACCGCTGCTAATTCCAAGTCATGTGTTGGATAATTCTTCTCGTAGTCACGAAGCTGACGTAACGCATAAGCTACTATCTTGCCAGGTTGCATTAGGACACATCATAATCCTTTGCCTGAAGCGTCACAATAAACTAAAAATCCTCCAGTCCCATCTGGAAGCATGAGAATGAGTGCCATCACCAATCCTTACTTCAACTTCTCGAATAAAATCTGATATTCTGCTATCCAAGTAAACTACACATCCTTATGTGTTAACTACGTCAAGGGCGCTGAAATTCGAGTGAAGTCTGATACAAATCGTTGGTAATAGCCCGTCAATCCTAGAAATTTGTAACTTTTGCGATGGTGCTAAGTAATGGCCACGTCTCTATAGCCACTATCTTCTGGGTATCCACTTCCACTCCACCTCTGGTGATGATGTGACCTATGTACGAAATACGATCAAGCCAAAATTTGTACTTGCTGAAATTCGCATACAACTGATGCTCTTTGAGAATCTGAAGGACTACTCGGAGATGTCGCTCATGCTCTGCTTCACACTTACTATAGACTAAGATGTTGTCTATGAACACTATCACCAACTGATCCAAATAGGACATGAATATGCAATTCATGAGATTCATAAATACTGCTGGCACATTGGTCGCTCCGATTGGCATAACGAGAAACTCCCAATGTCTATATCTTGATCTAAATGCCGTCTTCGAGATATCTTGCTCTCTAACTCTAATCTTATGGTACCTCGACCGTAAGTCAATCTTCGAGAATACTGCTGCCCCACTGAGTTGATCGAATAAATCATCTATCCTTGGTAGGGGATATCTGTTCTTAATTGTTATGGAATTCAAGGTACGATAATTAACACATAATCTTGATGTACCATCCTTCTTCTTCACAAGAAGCATCGGGGCTCCCCAAGGTGATCCACTAGCAAGAATAAATCTATTGGTTCTGAGTTCTTCAATCATCTTGTACAGTATCTCCAATTCTGATGGTGCCATTCTGTAGACTCTTTCTAATACCGGTGCCAACCCTGGAATCAAATCAATAGTAAACCCTATATATCTCTCTCTCTGGTGGCATGCCTGGAAGCTCTTCGAGAAATACGTCAAAAAATTCTTCTACTACTCTAGGAAACTGAACTGCTAATGCTACAGCCATCTGCAAGATTGGTGAAGAAGGTTCAACTCCGCCTCTGGATAATGAAAATTCTTCTTCGCCGGGAATACCAAAAATAATTCTGCCAACATGGCAGTCTATTATAGGATACTGATCCTTCAACCAATCCATTCCTAGGACCACATCATAGTCGACCATCGAAAATTCTATCAATCTAGCGGAAAACTCTCTACCGCTAACTACGATTCGACACGAGAAAAAGACTCTATCTACTCCCACAAGACCGTTACCAGTAAGTATATTGAGTCTTACTGATAACGACTCAGGCTCCAATCCTATTCGTGTTACGAATCATGCAGACATAAATAAAAGCGATGTCCCCGAATCAAATAATACTTTTGCTGGAAAAAAATTGACGAGAATGGTACCTGCCACCACCTCACATGATGCCAATTCTTCTACTACTGTCAGAGCCATAGCTTGACCCTGTCCTCTTGTTGCTGGTCCCCTCTGCTGGTGACCTCTCTATCTGTTCTGAATCTGGGCTTAGGCCTGAGCATACTGCTGCAGCCTTTGTTACGGGAATGCTTGAGCCTAAGACAGCAATGGCCTCGAAGGCTGGTACTGTTGCTGCTGTTGCACTGGTGCTGGTGTCCTAATCGATGGACTAGTTAGGGTTGATGAAGATGAATTGGCTCTATTCGGGCAAGAACCGATTCTGTGGTCCGGTGCCCCACAAGCTAAGCACAAACCCTATGCTCTGCGACACTCTAAAATTACGTGCCCCGACTTTCCACAATAAGAGCAGCCCATTGCAGAAGATTTCTTCTATTTCTATTGTTGAGGGTACGTCGAAGATGAGTGCTGGATCAACAAAACTGGTATCGCCCTCCTAGGAGCTCCAATTGTCAATGCCCTAGCTGTCGGGGCTGGTACGGATGATTGGGATAATGGTCCATGTGGCCTCTTTCGTCCTCCGGCTCGATCTACTATCCTATGTAAAGTATACTCGTGCCTTCTTGCTGCTCGCAAAATGGCATCAAATGACTGGTGTTCAAACTGCTCCACTGCTAGAATGATCTGTAGGTGGAGTCCCTGCTAGAATCGTTGTGCTCGGTCTAAATGGGTTGCTACCAAGGTAGGAGCAAACCGACTAAGTCTTCAAAACTCAGCCGCATATCAATCGACCGTCCTTCCCATCTGCTTGAAATTGTTGAACCTTTTCTGTAGACTGCATCAAAGTACTTCGTCTAGAATCTATCGCTGAATATCGCCCATATGATAGGCGTCACCAAACGAACTGCTTGCATCGCCCACCAGATGCGGGCTAAGTCTAACAATTATAGTCGCACAACGGCCACCTTCTCTTTATCTGGAATTCTAGATGCCTCCAGAATAACCTCTATGTCTTGAAGCCAAGCATCAGCAGTAATAGCATCTTCACTGCCGTCAAAAAAGGATGGTTCAGGCGCTTGAAGTTGTTGGCTACATTGTTCCCTTGATAACTAACTCTGCCCATAGCTACTTGTACTATCTGCTGTAGAGCATCACCTCAACGATCTTGTGATGCAAGAAAGTCTCGGATAAGTCCCATCAGGGATCTATTGTCAGGATCTGCAGGCTAGGCTGACTGTACTGGTGGCTTTTATTTCCCGAAAGGCATAACTCGGGATGCTGTTCCTGAGTTCTAGATTTGGTCTCCAGGTTGATTCTGGTTCACTTGTTGTGCTCCGCCCGGCTGATCGGAAGGACCAGAAATAATGTCACTAAAGAAAATGATATGGGGAACAATAAGGAAGGACCAAGATAGATCAAAGATAAGAGCATATTATCATGTCAAGATTCAGAAAGATTAGAAAGTATGAGCACGGATCAAGGGCGAGTGCTGATTGAGACATCTATTTAGTAAAACCCCCACAAATCTTGATTTTCAAAACCTGCATGGGCTACCACGTAAACCGTGTCACGCCCCAGAACCAGAATACTGGAGTGCGGAGGACAGACACAGCCAGCTACGTACATTGGAGTGCAACACACTTCATAATACGGTCATGGCTATCTAAATGTGTGAGGGTTAATCAACAATCCAGCAGTCTCTTATGTTCAAGAAGAAGCCTAATGTCTTAATCTCAAGCAAGCAAATAAAAGTTACAAGATATTTGATAATCAGACATACAAAAGTAAGGCTTCCCAAACATTACATATTCAGATGATTATGAAACTAGTCATACAAAATGTGAAGACTAGCAAGAGTTAAGTCATACATGATCAATCCTAGGATTTGTCAATCATGTTACAGCCCTGAGGCAGACAAAAATAAAGTTGCAACACGATCTAACACATGCTTGGCGGCTAAACGCCTCAAAAGAATAAGTTATAGTAGAATGGGAGGGCAAAATAAGAAACCCACTAGTTACCTCGGTTACTCCTGGTGTTCACCATCTAGCTGGAAGACAGGTAGATTCTTGGGTATCACTCCGAAATTTGGCCATACAAAATCAGCTGGGTCAGACCCCAGAAAGAGCAAGTACCATAATGGAGACTCCACTTATGAACTAAAACCAACATATAATAAATAGAAGAATTAATATAAAACATAATTATAATAACATTAAGACAAGAGTTAATTGAACATGCTTGCTTACATCAGGAAGAACAAGAGGTGGAATATAATTACCATGTTAATCTTGAGACAATCATTCAGGCACGGTCAATCAAGTCCTATGTCTTGCTATCATTAGCTAACTAGGGTTATCACATGCCTAGTTACTAACAAGATGCAGTTGAGATATTCCTGCAGTCATAAGCCCTGCAGACTATCCAGGCTATCCATGCGAAGGTTACGAGTATTATCAAGTTACAAGAGTTATCAGAATTTCTGGAGTACCTGAGTACTTAGGATACAAGAAGTGCAACACATGACAGTGTACTAGAAATGCGCCCTACTCGACGGCAGGCTACAAGTCCACAGGTGTAGCCGGGATAATTGGATCACCTGTAACTGGAAAATCTCCCTATATGAGCTACTTGATCAATCTAGTCATCTAACCTAGTCAGATTCATTATGAATCCCTGACCGTGGTAACCAGGAATCCATGTCCTAGACATGATACAAGACAAGAAATGTAGCTTGTACAATCACAATCGAAAAAATCAACCATGGAGTCAAGACAAGTGTTACAGCCAGACATGAATAATTGTTGCAACAACAATCAAGGTTATACATGTCATGTCAGGTTTACTTGTCAGATCAAAAATACTTGTCAGGAGTGCGCCTCGATGGGCCACTATCAAGATTATCAAGATGAGAACATATTAACATGTTCAAATTCAAGTTACTAGCTCAAGATTATCAAGTTGTTAAGTTGGGTCATCGCAATTTAGGCCAAGTATAGAAATTATGCAAAGAAGATCAAGAACATTCACATTACAAAATATGAGAAACTTGCATAGATTCGTGCGATAAAGATGCGCATAGAAAGTCATGCAAAGTCATACACATCGAAAATCATGCGCATAGAAGGTCATGCGCATGAGCAATCCGCGCATAGGCAAATCTGGGCAATTTCGTGCCTATGAAATTCTGCACGATTCGTGCATGGGAAATTCTGTACAATCCGCGCATGTGAATTTCTGCACAATTCGTGTATGTGAATTTTTGCACAATTTGCACACGGGAATTTTTGCATATGGGCAAGACTCACGTTGCATCTTCAGTACATGTGCATAGGGAACCTACACGCATGACACGCTCGAGTCAAAGGATGCATTGCCAGGACCTCATGGCGCATGGCCTCTCGGCACATGGCCTCCCGGGCGCATGGGGGTCGTCGTCCCCAGACAGCAAATTCAGCCTTAGAAGTTCCAAAAACGTGCCATGGCCATAACTTTCTCATCCGAACTCGAAATCAAGCAAAATACAAGCCAAAACTGCATGAAATCAAATTCTCTACAACATAGAACGATTAGATTTTGGAAATACCAAGTTTTTAGAGATCAAAAACCAAGAAAAACAAAAAAAATTAAAACTTAGATATACAAAAATCTATCCATCAAAATCGAGAATCTTAAGTGCTAAAGATGCTTAGAATCATGTAGAGAAGAAGATAGAACAAAATAAAAATGGAGATCTTTCATGTTCTCCATGGAGCAAGTTATACTTGCCTTAGGTTGGTGGGTTGGTGGGAGGAGTAATGGAGAAGAGTAAATGAAGAATAAATGAGAGGAGAGAGAAGAAGTTGGTATATATACCAAGCCAAACATATTAAACCAACCCAAACCAAACCAAGCCAAGCCAACATGTCATGTAGAACCGTGGTGAACCAAACCAAGACTAGCCAAGAACAAACCAAAACTAAACCAAGCCAAGAGTAAGCAAGACAAGTCTAACTATGGGTCACCTGACAAATGTTAGAAATCCCTACACATATACCAAAAATACGTAGAACGAAAAAACGGTAGTGACACAAACCAATGTAGCATAATATATATCGATCGCATGTATCTATATGTGCTACAAAATCATTGGGTAGCAAAAAATATAAGATAGCTAATACCCAAAGAAAAATAATTATCAAGATCACGATACTAAAAAAAACTATTTTTCAAAAGTTTTCATAGTGCACTATATATAGAGATATTTATGTGTGTACTAATAAAGGAGGTAAATTTTAAAAACAAGATAAAAGCAAAATGATCATGTGATTCTTAAAAGAACACCCACGAATAATCATGAGCAAGAGATTAATAAATATTTTCTCTCAAAATCCCAGCTTAAAGATATAAAACAAATAAATATCGAAAGTTAGGAGTATATATATATATAAATATATATATATATATATATATATATATATATATATATATATATATATATATATATATATAATAGCATACATGAAATAATTCAAATATTATAGATTAAATAATAGTCATGTATCCAAAATGTCAACCAAAAAGCCAAGAAAAAAAATTCATTAAGAGAGGCTTTGAGGAAGAAGCTAATAAAGAGAATAATAAAAATTTATTCAAAGTAATCAATATCTAAAGTATGAGGTAAACACAATTTTGAAGATAACAAGTATAATTAACTATTTTTTCAAAATAATATAGAACTTGAGCTGAACTCATATGCACCCATAAAGATATTTATACAAAAATATATATCAATATAAGAAATATATGAATGACAATATATGAAGTATTCATGTATCCTTAATAAGCATTGAAAAATTATCATAAGATCAAAAATATGTATAAATATGCTTTATCACTACAGGAAAATTGTATTTTTACGACACGCAATGTTCGTCGTGAATCACTTTAGACGGTGCACATGCACGCGCCGTATTAGAACACGTCATAAAAATGGAACTTTAGACGACATAAATTGCGTGCCGTCTATAATCATTCACGACATACATTGCGTGTCATTAAAAATCAATTATGGCGGATATTGCCATGACGTTAATCCATGAAGATGACATTCAATGGCACGCCCTTAATGCATATTCACGAGATTCATTAACACGTCGTTAATACATAATCACGACATTCTGCTGTACGCTGTTATTTTTTTCTACGACATTCTTTGCCTCTCGTTATTAGTCAATTATGACATTTATTCTATGTTGTGAAAAATATCAATTACACATCAATTAGGACATATTATGCATGCCTTAAGTTCTCTTCAAGTTTTTTTTAAAAATTCTATTTTTTGTGTAATCAATTTTACTTTTACATTCAATAACAAAACATATAATTTACACAACAATTATAAAAAGTAATAACTTTCATTGAAACAATAATGCCAAATCATCCAAATCCAAAATCACACAGGCTAGTGTACACAAAAATTGTGATAAGTACAACCTATTTGGAAACAATAATAATGATAAAATTCATCTGAATTCCATATCACCAAATAAAATGTCACAAAAATGATATTGTATACTTAACTTAGGCATATACAAAATTTATTGATTCTTTAATTTCCTTCACAGTCAGAATCACCCCTACAAAGAAAAAGACGTTTTACGGGCACAGTCCAATAATCGTCAATGCATCGAAAGTGTGAGGTCCACATCCTCATCCCTCCAAACAAATAACAAAATAAGGAGTCGTCTTTTACATAACCTGTTACATACAATAACAAACCACGTTTATTATGAAAATCTGGCAGAATGTGATGAAAGGATAATGATATAAAGCATTAAAGCTAAATGACAACATCTGAGAACACATTAATAACTTAAAGAATGCTGAAAAATCTAGGAGAGCTTGAGCACTTTTTCCATATCCAAAGAACTAATTTGAAACACAAAAACTAAAACTGTAGGACGCTGAAGAATTAACAATAAGAAGTTTTTTTAGTTATGTAATTCTTAAGCTGTAGAACGCTGATACTAGGAACAAATTGAAACTGAAAATTACAACAAGAAGTCAGAAATTATTCTTCAATACACCCAACTTTTGTAATAGACAATTTAATTAAGATGACTTGAGAATGCAACTGTTATACTTGGAACAACATATATGTAACCCAATAATAAGTACAAAACATCCAATAACTACAAGCTAGCTCTAGTATAGCCATGAGAAACTAAAATGTAATTTAGAGTGGAAGAGGACAACAAAGGATGATAGTTGACAAAGTAAATTAACAAAAAGTACACTTGCATCATGAAAATAAGAAAGTTAAACCGATGCTTGTTTTCCTGTTGTATTAGTTGAAATAGAAAAGACGATTGCTTTTGCTAAGAACGTCTAATCATCAAAACTCAATTAAATGTAACTAAACCGCAATATGAAAACTGAGTTTATAAATTAGCCAAGGCCGAGCAGTCCAATATAAAAGCAAGTCAAGAACGATCATCCAGATCTCCTTGAATAAATCAACCCATCAAGAGAGTCCTTGAACCATATCATGTATTCCCAATGTAGGACAAACACTTTTCTGTATAATTAAGGGCTTAGAGCATCTCCAACCCTATTGTCTTATTTTGTGTTGTGAATCTTAGGTGGCATGGGACACAAGACAATATCTTGTATAGGTGGCAAGATTATATTCACAAATGACAATGAGTTTAAAAAGTCATCTCCAATGCAAAAGTATTGAGAAGACAATACAAAGTAATTTTTTACAACTTCCAAGACAACTTTTACTCTTCTACTTCTTTTTATAAATATTTTTATTCACAAATGATGATGTGGACATAAAGACATTGTGAAGTGCATTGTCTACTCTAGATCTAGACAACCAACTTCACATTGTCTTTGTCATATCATTGCCATGTCAACTCCACACTTTATTTCACATTTGCATTGGAGAAATAATTTTGGAAAAAAATGGTTGTGATTTCTATATGGCAACTATTTTTTTCAAACTCACAATAGGGTTGGAGATGCTCTTAACCATGCAACAAAAGAAAGCATGTTAATCTGTATGGGATGGTATCATTAAATACTTCTGGGAAGATTTTTGGGAACCCCAAGCATTCATTAATTGTTTATTCAAAGATTTCTACATGAATAACCAGGTGGCTGCACATAGTAATAGGACTAGTATTCCACTCTGTTTACTGAATTTAACCTTGTCCGTTTTAAATTTGCATTCTTATAAATTATTATAATATTCCACTCTATTTATTGAATTGGTGATCTATTCTCGACTGAACATAGTATGTTATATAATTGTTATTATTAGAATATAATTTACTTCTTCAACAATAACAATAGCAACAGTAAAAAAGAAGAAAAATACTTATCCTAATTGGTCAATTTAGTTTAATGATTCATTTTTATCTGTTTTCCTATACTGAGGGATACTTTCCATGTTTGATTTATTTACTGGTTCATGGTAACTGAATACATGATATATGCTATACAAGTTCTGTATGAAATCAAAAGCATGATAGATTTAAAAAATTTCAATAAGGAACTACAAATCAAGAAATTATAGCATCAACCAAAGCAAATAAATAATCCCATTAAAAAATTCTGAAGCAGAAAAAATATGCACCAATATATATGTCCCAATCATTAGTCACCAACGATTCTTTTGGGCTAACAAAGAACAACAAGTTAACAGATTTAAATAATAATTATTCATTATTTCGATGGCTAGATGGACCAAGGGGGGTTTGGGGAAGCTTAGACGCACCTAGGCAGGGATATCCAAAATGTGTCAGGCTACTCAGGAGAAATATTCCAGTCCTTAGGTAGCACAAATTTGTATCTTGAGGGGCCAAGAACTCTAATCAGCCATTTTTGCTAGCACTTTGTATGAATGATTGTGTTGGGAATGAAGCACGGAAACCGTCCCCCCAAACCAAAAAGTCCTGCGAGAGAATCGAGCAAAAGCACACAAATCAAAAACGCCAAACACAATCGCAAACACAAAGATTTTTGACGTGGAAAATCCTTGCGGGAAAAATCACGGGACGATCGGAGTCCAACCCTGAAGAATCTCCACTAATGGAATAAAGAGAATACACCCTCTACAAGCTCCTCCCGATCCAACATGGATCACCACAACTCACTTGAAAGAAGAATTTTTTTGATTGCGGACTCTGAAGAACAAGAGATGCCGAAAAATTATTCGAAGCAATCTCTCCTGCACAATAGTCCTTAATCCTCTCTCTCTCTCTCAAAGATTGTAAAGCACTCTTGTTTTTTAGATGATTTTACAACTAGCATGCATCACCCTTTTATAAGCCCTTAGTAATCCATACATGGAAGACCAATATATATGGAAACTTCCAATATGCATCAATCATATATTTAATGGAAATCCAATCACAATTGGCTTGCCATAATTGGAAGTCCAATTATATGGAAAGCTACTATATGAAAGTCCAATCATAAATATATCATCAAAGTAAATATGGAAATCCAATCATATATTTTCTTACCATATATGTTCCATAATAGAATACATGCACTCCCCGAGTTTCTCTGACACACGGATGGCGCTCGTCGCTCTCCGGGGTATTCTCCACATAGGTTGGGAACCCCGCCCACTCCAACAAATCTTCCCATTCACAACTAGGTAGAGGAACTCGTCATCCCGACGATCCGCCTGCAGTACTCAAACTTTTCCCTTGGTAGAACCTTCGTGAGCATGTCCGCTCCATTGTCATCAGTATGGACCTTCTCAAGCATCGCGTCCTTCTTCTCAAACACATCCCGTATCCAATGATACCGAGTCTCGATGTGCTTGGACCGGCTATGAAAGGTCTGATTCTTCACAAGGTGAATAGCACTCTGACTGTCGTAAAGCAAAGTATACTGCTCTTGTTTCAGCCCCATTTCCTGCAACAGCTTTTTCATCCACATCAACTCCTTGCAAGCCTCCGTCACCGCAATGTACTCTGCCTCTGTCGTCGATAAGGCAACACACTTCTGCAACCACGACTGCCACGATACCGCTCCTCCAGCAAACATCATCACATAGCCCGAAGTCGATCGCCTCGTGTCTACATCTCCAGCCATATCAGCGTCGCTATACCCAACCAGTTTTGGCTCGTCACCACCAAAAGAAAGTCTCCAATCGGCAGTGCCCTGAAGGTATCATAGAATCCACTTGACCGCACTCCAATGTACCCTTCCTGGATTTGAAAGATACCTCCTAACTGTGCCAACTGCATGAGCGATGTCTGGCCTCGTACACACCATAGCATACATAAGACTTCCCACAGCTGAGGCATATGAAACCTGCTCCATATCTTCTTTTTCGTCCTCGGTAGATGGACACTGCTCCTCAGCGAACTTAAAGTGAGCCGCAAGAGGGCAACTCACTTTCTTCGATCCGTCCATCCCGAAACGCTGAAGTACCCGGTGAATGTACTTCTTTTGGGACAAGTGTAGCAGCTTGGACTCTCTCTCTCGGCTGATCTCCATCCCAAGAATAGTCTTTGCTGCAACTAAATCCTTCATAGAGAAGGCCACGCCCAGTTGGCACTTCAACTCCGCTATCCTAGTGGCATTCCGACCCACTAATAGCATGTCATCAATATAGAGAAATAAAATGATGAAATCATCCTCGACAAAGTACCTCACAAATACGTAATGGTCCGACGTCGTCCGTGTATAGCCATGCTCCCCCATAAACGACTCGAACTTTCTGTACCACTGCCTCGGAGCCTGCTTCAGACCATACAAGCTCTTCCTCAACCGGCAGACTAAATATGACTTGTCCTTCTCACAGAATCCCTCTGGCTGCTCCATGTATAACTCCTCCTTAATATCACCATGGAGGAATGCCGTCTTCTCTTCCATCTGCTCGACCTTCAAGTCAAAACTGGCTGCCAATGCTAGCACCACCCGAATAGACGACTGCTTGATGACTGGCAAAAAGATCTCATCATAATCTACGCCTTTTCGCTGACCGTAGCCTTTAACTACCAGCCTCACTTTGTATCGAGGGCGAGTAGCATCATCCGTCTATTTCACTCTAAACACCCATCGATTCTTCAAAGCCTTCTTGTGCTTTGGTAACCGCACCAGCTCATAAGTGGAATTGGCGTGTAAGGAACTCATCTCCTTCTGCATAGCCTGCATCCACTCCTGCCTTTGTTCGTCTTCCAAAGCCTTACTACTAAAATATCATCAAATAGCGACGTAATTTAGCGACGACAAGAAATGACGTCGCTAGTTATGTAATTTAGCGACAGCTTTATAAACACGTCGCAAAACGTCGCTGCCTAGCGACGTTCCGCGACAGGAGTTTAATACGTCGCTGAATAGCGACGTTCAGCGACATATTATTAGCATATGTCGCCAGTTTTGCGACGTTTAGCGACTTCAATACGTGACGTCACTAAGTTTTTTTTACTTAGGGCACAGCGTTTCCTTCTTTCCCCCTCACTCTCACTCGAAAATACTCGAAAATTTTAATTTCCCCCCACCCCCCGGCGACTCCCTCCCCCTCTGTCAGTGCCCTCCCCCCCCGGCGACCCCCTTCCCCCCGGCGACTCCCTCCTCCTCCGGCGAGCTCCTCCTCCTCGAGATCCTCCTCCTCGAGCTCCTCCTCCCCCAATCCGAGCTCCTCCTCCTCTTCCTCAGGTAAACCCTAACCTAACTCCTCTCCTTCCTCCTCCTCCTCTCCCACGGACACACACACACGGACACACGGACACACGGACACATATCGTGTCCCCAAAGACTCGTGCCCATTGGATTCGTGTCCAGTTTTGGATGTGTTGAGTTTGGTTTGTTTTTGGACACATTGTGTCGAGTATTTGGACACGAGTTTGGTTTGGAAGACACGTACACACATGACACTTGTATATGCACACTTGACACTATACACTCTCTATCTCTCTAGTATATAAATGCATAAATTGTTGAATGTATATATTGTGTCCCCTTGGTTATAGCCTAGTATATGTAAATATCTTAACCTATATATGTATGCCTATATATATATATATATATATAAAATATATATATATATATATATATATATAGTAAATATATAGGCAGTTGTGTGATTGATGGCTTGTTTAGATGTGGTAGTGTGGTAGTATGGTAGTGTGAGTGTGAGTGAAGAGGGATATTGAGATAAGTGTTAGATTGTGTGTGTGTGTGTGTGTGTGTGTGTGTGTGTGTTTGAGAGTGAGAAAGGTGAGAAGGATTTAGATATGTATCCATAAGTTAGTATCCAAAGTTAGATATTTAGGATAGTATTCTAGGCACTAATTTAATATCTTGTTTAGGATGTTAGTATCCTAGAGTTAGATAGGTGAGTTAATATCTTAGGATACTAGAAGTTAGTATCCTAGATAGGTTAGTTAGTGTCTTGGATAGGTTAGTTAGTATCCTATTTATCCTAGATAAGTTAGTATCCTAAGTTAGATAACTTAGGGTAGTTAGGTTATGCTAGTATCTTGAGGGTATCAAGATAATAGGATATTAGGATATGGGCTAGAAGTTAGTACCCTAAGTTAGTACCCTAAGTTAGTATGTTGGCTAGAATTTGGTATCCTAGGATAGTTAGATATCCTAGTATCTTAAGAGTGTCCTAGATTAGTCTATGGTAATAGGATACCCTATAGGGGGGAGGGGCAGGGGTAGGGGGGAGGGGGCAGGGGACATGACCCTAATCCTATTTCGGACACGACTCTGTGACACAGGACACAGGACACTGGACACACACACACACACACACACACACACACACACACACACACACACACACACACACACACACACACACACACACACACAATACATACATATATACCTATATATATAAATACACATATCTACATATATACATGTATATATATACTCACACACTTACATACACAAATACATATATAAATATATATATACAATGTATATACACACAAATACACATATATATACAATCAAAAATCCATTTGAAATTTATTTTAAGAATCTGAAATGTTGACGATATATACCCAAGGTTTACAATATCGGTATCGGAATCGGTATCGGACTATTCCTATGAGTATTGGTATCGACGATATCGGTAGTATCGGCGGCATCGTATCAGAGTATCGGACTTTGGTATCAGAAAACAAATAATTATTAATAAATTATTTATATTTAAAAACATATATTTTATACATTTAGGCATAATTTTAAGTATTTCAGCGTTATTTCTTAGTAGTTTTGAAATTATATGAAATAGTAGTCACCCTTACCGATTGGTTTTGCCGAATTGACCGGAACAAAGACCCCCAATGTCGGTATCGGTCAATATTTGGTATCGGTCGGTATCGGATCGGAACATGCCAAACCGTATCGGTATCGACCGTATCGGATCGGTATCGACCGATACTTTAAACCATGTATATACCATGGTTTTGCCTTTTAGTTGCAGGAATATGAGAGGGTGACATGGTTGTCACATTAAGGGTCTTTGAGGAGGTGACATGTTGTGAACATATATATCCTTATAGTTCTCCTACGTAATGTTAAAGAAAATCCGTAGGAGAACTATATATAAGGATATATCTTTTCGCAACATGTCATCTTGTCAAAGACCCTTAAGGTACCAACCATGTTATCGCAGTATTGGTATTTGGATACCAATAGCGATAAAGTAAAGGGTACCAACTTAAGGTATTGGTATTGGGATACCAATAGCGATAAGGTAAAGGGTACCTTGGTAGGTAATGACTAGAAATAGGATATTTGACTTAGATTTGACCTTGTTTGACCACGGTTGACTATTTTGACTGAAAGTCAAAGTAGAGTCAACATCTGACCTAGATTGGACTAAGAGTTGACAAAGTCAACTATAGGTCAACCCTTGACCTAGTTTGACCTTGTTTGACTTTGTTTGACTTAGCTTGACCTTGTTTGACTTTGTTTGACTTAGCTTGACCTTGTTTGACTTTGTTTGACTTAGTACAACCTAGTTTGACCTAGATTACATATCATTATTATTAGTAACTGTCCGCTACTAATGTGTGTCCCATAATAAGACATAATAAACGAATTTGTGCCTGTTGGATAATGTGTGTCCATCTTTGCAGAATTATTTTCAAATGGATATGAATTACTACTTGCGGAATCGTTTATGGATGTACAATTGTCGTCCTGATGATATATGTGGTATGCGGGATGAATATATAGCGGGAGTAGAGCAGTTCCTGCAGTTTGCTAAGGCGTTCCCTCAGTACATGGACGGCACCAAAATTAAGTGTCCGTGTGTGAAATGTCATAACATGAAATATTATCCAGAAGTGGAAGTGACATATCATTTGTACTCGAGGGGTTTCACGCCTAATTACTATCAGTGGACCGCACATGGAGAACTTGTGTCTTTAGCATCAGAGCCGGAGCCTTACGTTGAGCCGTATTTGCATGCGGGATCTAATTTTATTTTAGATAATCATGCATACGACGACGGGTGCGTCAACATGGTTTTCGATGCTGCGGGGCCTAGTTTCGTTCATGATGCACCTGAGGAGGCACCGAACGCCGATGCTGCACAGTTCATGGAGTTGCTGGAGAGTGTAAGGACTCCATTATATCTTGGTTGTGATGATCATTCACCGTTGGAGGTGGTTACAAGACTGTTGAGCATTAAGTCAGATTTTAACATGTCGCAAGAATGCTACAACCGAGTGTTGGAGTTGATTATAGAGATCTTGCCGGCGGGTGCTAAGTTGCCTAAAGACTTCTACCGGTCTAAGAGGATGGTGAGATCGCTCTGGATGGGATACGAGAAAATCGATTCCTGTCGCAATGGGTGCATGCTGTACTACAAAGACGACAAAGACGCAGATGTGTACAGATTTTGTGGTACTGATGGCTATAAGACAACTAGTACAGGAAGGTCTACCAGTACAAGAAGACCGACCGATTCAATGCACTACTTGCCTTTAACGCCGCGGTTGCAAAAATTATTTATGGTAAAAGAGACGGCCGAAAATATGAGTTGGCACATGCGAGAACCGATTGAAGGAGTATTGGATCACCCATCCGATGGAGAAGCATGGAAGCACTTTGATCGAATGTATCCTGATTTTGCTTCAGATCCGTATAATGTCAGGTTGGGACTATCTTCTGACGGTTTTACTCCTTTTGGTCTTTCGGGATCCCAGTATTCGTGCTGGCCTGTGATTGTCACTCCGTATAACCTACCGCCTTGGATGTGCATGAAGACTCAGTACATGTTTCTAACCGTTATAATTCCTGGTCCGAACAATCCCAAGAGGAACATTGACGTGTACTTACAACCTTTGATAGATGAGTTGAATCAGTTATGGGAAGTAGGCGCTAACACGTATGATGTTTCCAGGAAGCAGAATTTTCAGATAAAGACAACCCTTATGTGGACCATCAATGACTTTCTGGCTTATGGAATGTTATCTGGATGGAGTACTCATGGCCGTCTCTCATGTCCGTATTGCATGGACCGTAGTAAGGCTTTCCGCTTGAAACACGAAGGAAAATCGTACTTCTTTGATTGTCATCGACAATTTCTGCCAAAAGATCATCCGTTCAGAAGGAACAAGAATGCATTCCGTGCCGGCATTGTAGAGAAGGGTGATCCACCGCCAAGGTGGTGCGGAGCCACGATATGGAAGGAGGTTAAAGATTTTCCAAGTGCTATCGAAGATCCTACAACTGGGTACAAGTGCGATAGATTTGGTAGAGATCATAACTGGACAAAGAGGAGCATATTCTAGGATCTGCCATACTGGAGTACCAATCTTATCAGACGTAATCTTGATGTCATGCATATTAAGAAGAATATGTTTGATAACATAATTAATATTGTGATGGACGTAATGGAAAAAATGAAAGACAATCCCAAGGCCAGGTTGGACTTAGAAGAAATATGCAAACGCCCTGCGTTGCATTTGATACAGCAGAATGGAAAACAGTTCCTGCCGAAGTCAATTTTCTCGCTGGACAAGGAGGATAAAGTGAGACTTTGTCGGTGGATCCAGGGCCTAAAATTTCTAGACGGATATGTGTCAAATCTGAGAAGATGTGTCGATCCGAAGGAAAATAAATAGACGGGTATGAAGAGCCACGACTGTCACGTATTCATGGAGCGGTTAATTCCAATTACATTTCGGGAATTCTTACCACAGGCAGTTTGGAATCCATTGACGGAGCTTAGCATATTCTTCAGGGATCTTTGTTCTAAGAAATTGCTCGTTGATCGTCTAGAAAAGCAAGAGAAGTACATTGCGGTAACACTATGCAAGCTAGAGAGGGTGTTTCCTCCTGGATTCTTCGACTCTATGGAGCATTTGCCGATTCATCTATCCTATGAGACACGTGTTGGTGGACCCGTAGAATATCGATGGATGTACCCGTTTGAACGACATTTGAATCACCTAAAAAGAAAGGTGAAAAATAAGGCACGGGTCGAAGGTTCTATTTGTGAAACCTATGTTCTCGAGGAGATTACAAACTTTTGTTCGATGTATTTCAAGCCTCATGTTGCAACTAATAGAACAAGAGCTTCCAGAAATGACGACGGAGATCATGAAAGTAATGATACAATACTGAAGGTATTCAATGCTCCAGGAAAGCCATCGGGTAAAATGAAGAAGAGATATCTGAACGATGATGAGCTAAGGGCTGCTCAGGTGTATGTATTACTCAACTGCGACGAGGAGGAAGTAGAGAAACTGGAGGGGTAAGTAAATAATACGTCTATATTATTTTAATAGTGTTGATTATTATACTATTATATTAATTGCACAATGTTGTTTTCAGTATATTTAATGATGATGTGAGGTCAGGTAGGCTACACATAACAGAAGAAGAACTAGAACAAAAAATGAGGCGTTATTTTCCATCATGGTTGAGTGCATATGTAAGACTTCAGAACTCTGTAATTACCTTTTTGTATATGCACTTGATTGAGAATGAGCTTAATTGCTTCTTTCGTGGTATTTAGGTCGATCGTCCATACGCAAGACTTGAGAATGAGTCTATTAGAACGCTAGCCAAGGGACCAATTTATGCTGCAAAAATATGGCCAAGCTACTGTGTTAATGGGTTTAGGTTCAAGTCAACAACTTGCCCGATCAGAGACAACTTTGTGGATCTCGACTCCACCAAAAACAGCTGTTTGTGTATCAGATCTTCGAACTACAAAGATGTTGATGCAGGCAACGATTTCTATGGCGTGCTACGGAAGATCGTGGAGCTGACATATAGTTATGGAATAGAGCCTGCTAAGATTGTGTTATTCAGGTGTGATTGGTTCGATCCGATTGAAGGTCAAGGTTGGAAAGTAGACAAGCAAGGTCTTGTTGATATAAACTATCGGCGTCGATATCAAGCCTATGAACCATTTGTCCTATCAAGTCAGGCTCAGCTCGTGTACTTCACAAGTTATCCTAAACGGAGAACAACAAGGTCGGACTGGTGGGCAGTATGCAAGACCAAAGCTAGAAATACCTTTGAGGTTGACGATATAGCTTATCAACAGGATGAACTACCTCTTGTAACAAATATTATAGAAGTGGACACGACGGAAGTTCCTCATTACACATCTAATTGTGTAGAAGAAGTAGAATTATCTGAAGAGGAAGATGCAGATGAAAGTGAAGATGTAGAGGAGGAAGAAGAAGAAGAAGATGAGCTAAACGAACTAGATAAATTTTCAGAAGAGGATTAAAATCTGTGATGTCTATCATATAAATATGTATTTTTGTAATAATAAATCTGTGACACTTTAGTGACACTTTAGTGACACTTTTATCTGTGACCATGATATTTTTTAAAAATCTGTGATGTCTATCATATAAATATGTATTTTTGTTTTATTGTCATATGTTATTATCAGGTATGACTAGACCAGGAGGACGACGCGGAGGATTTTACATTAGGCAGTCCCGTCAGCCTCGGCCTGGGGATGGAGAGGGCAGTTCCGTACCCTCATCCTCATCTCCGAGTACGCCAGTGTACCATTCTGTTCCCGGTCCATTACCGGGATAGGGCAGTTCCAGTAGGTTGCCGACTCCTCCCTCGTCGTCCAGCCTTCCTGATCCTGCATCCAGCATCCCTGATCCCCCTTCCAGCATTCCTCCTGTCGACGGCTCTATAGGGGGAGCCGACGTCGAGCATATGGAGGACGGCGATCAGACTGATCCTGTCCAGGTAGGAGGTGAGAGCGACCCTCCATGCGCTCCCCCGGACGAGACGCGTATGGAGATTTGGACGGACGGGCCTATGAAGTAAGTTAATTAATTAATATATATTTCTCAAATAATTATATGTATATATATATATATATATATATATATATATATATATATTCATGAAAAATTATTATTGTATAGATATCGGCCTTCTATAGTACAGAGACAGCTGGGGGTATTTCTGAGGCAGAACTATGGTGGGCCTTAGATTAACTACTCAGATGCTCCCGCAGATAGGAAGGCCTTTTGGTTCGCCCACTTCAAGGTAAAAAATTTATTTATTTTTAAATTTTAATAATTATTTGTGTATATTATACAACTTTTGTATTTTACTTCTTGTAGAGGACCTATTTCTATCCACCACACCGGACGGCGAGGGTCGAGGCCAATTTTCTGCCGTCGCAGCCAAGCTCATCCGTGATGCGATCCACGACCAGAAGTGTCGTGATCGCTCCGGAGAGCCGATCCATGGTTGGATCACGCCAGATCAGTGGGCTGCGATGAAGGCTAGATTCAGCGAGCCCAAGTACCAGGAGCGGTCTGACAAGGCCAAGGTGGCGCGGTCGAGCGCCGGTAAGTGGTGTGGTGGCTCCATTCCGATGACGGAGCATTTTCGTCGTCTGGTACGTTTCCTATGACGGACATTAATTTATATATAGTTCGATAGAATGTTTAATACTAATAATAGATAATATATTTCAACAGGTAAAAAAAGGGTGAGGACCCGAACATGGTGACCGTCTTTCTGGTCACCCATCGGATGGCTAGGGAGTTCATTGACGAGAAGGCGACGCAGGCATATGTACGTTCTATTCTTTATATTAATTTACTATAATTTAGAAAACAGGAAAATAGATATCAATATAGACTTTAGCAAACACTTACACGTTAGCAAACATGTTCTAGGCCGAGTTTGTTCGGCTACAGGAGGAGGCGATTGCTGCTGCTGCTACTGCTAGTACGCAAACAGAGGAAGGGGCTGGTACTTCCTTTCAGCCGTCTACAGCTCCATCGTCGGACGAGCTCGGGATGACCGCCGTTGGCGGTCTTCAGAAGGGTACGTACTACGGTACGGGATCCTACAGCACGTATTTGGCTTCGGAGTCATCTCGGGCCCCCTCTGTCAGTGCGCAGTCTCTGGCTTCGCAGGCGTCGTCACGAGCTGAGGATATTCGTCGTCAGATCGAAGAGCTGCATCGTGAGTTGCAGCAGCAGATTTCTGATGCGGTCGAGCGACGATCCGACCCTCCGATCGTCACCGGACAATTTGATGCAGTCGAGCGCAGTATACAGGAGCTGATGAGTCTGCATCAGGCTACAGCTGCCAGCTTGCACACGCTCACCGAGTCTACGCAGTGCACAGAGCATAGACAGGTCGAGCTGGAGGGATCGCAGAGGAGCATGTCTGCCTCACTCACTTAGGTTTCGGCTTCGCTTGTGGCGAGTACTGAGAGGGTGGTGAGTACCCTTGCTGTTTATGGTGAGCGACTGCGAGAGCTGGAGCAGATACGTCCTCCCGATCCATCGACGACGCCGACTCTAGACATTGCACTGCCTCCTACTGTCCCTACGGTGCAGCTCACCCAGGAGTAGTATGACTACATTCTATCCCAGTTGCGCGATAGGGGTCCGCAGTAATTTTATTGATTTTTTATGACTTGTATGTATTGGCCCTATGGGCAAATTGTTTATTGGTACACTTTTATTTATACACTTGGTGGGAGACTTTTTATCATCTTCCATTTTTATTCGACTCTATTGGATGTTTGTGAGGATGTGTGTCTGTGATATTTACTTTGCACTGCCTCCTATTTTTATTGTGATATTTACTTTGTGATATCTGCGACGGGGATGACAAATATACCTACGCTGGGTTATAAGCGATGATCTGATATACAAATGAGGTGCTGCCGAAATTTTTAAAAAATATAATGTGTATTTTTGTGATAATGTGTGTCTGTGTTTACAGTGAATGTGAAATACTGTAACGCCCCAGTCCCAAAATACGTAGGACTAGGAACGTAGACATGTCAGCTGCATTCATACGAAGTATACTCCAATATATGGAAGCCTCGTATAAATACATAAGCTGTAAAATGCAGTAGAACCATAACTAATCTCATCCACAAAAAATGAATGAATAGAAGATGTCATATAATGAGAATAAATTGTCTTGATACAATATGTTGGGCAGAGACAAATCCACTACCAACAAGTAAAGGAAAAATACATGATAGAATAAATGATTTTGGCGAGCGAAGCGAAGACGATCCAAGTGCAATCATCCTCGAGAAATAGCAATGAACACGGCTAGAGCTAGAACACCTGCGAAAGACAATAGCACACACCTGGAGAGATAACCAGGTCCTCAGAGGGACGTAACAAGACACATAATATCATGCCATATAAACTGAATAAATATTGCTCAAATAAATAAGTCAATCGAATTTATAACATGGTCCAATATGCACCTACTGAACGAGTGTACCATCCCCCTAACCAAACAAGGACAGGAAATGGTAAACTAATTCACGGTGACGTATCTTCCTATGCCATAAATCCAATATGGTATCCGGACCCCAACAAGGTTCAATACCTTCTCATCGAAGTAGTAAGTCACACCTACAACCAAACAAGGACAAGATGTGACGAACTAATCCACGACAAGCTATTGTTCCAAGCCACGGTCAGATACAAGTACCCAAACCAAAAGTACTCGTACCTAACGGATAAAGGTGCCTATCCATTCTAGGTGAAATGTAGTTAAGAACAATCCTTCCTACGCATGGGCCCTGGCTAAATATGATCGGCGTAGTCCCCCTTGGGCACCAGAGGCCCCAGTAGGAAGAGCATGACGTTCCGCAGAATCGTCAGTGGCCGTCAGTAATCATGGGTCATCAATCCCGTATCTCCAGCGGAGAGTCCGGGTCACAAAGGAAAGTGCTTCGAAGCCCATACGCTAAGGAATTGTCCTCCCCGCCCAATGCCTACTGTGTTGTATCCACAACACAACCACTATAACCGCTAAGTCAAACTAGCATGCAACCTCTATTAGCGGTTATTCCTATCGCACGGCTTGTACGTACTGGTGGCCAGCCAATCACGTACTTCCGTGTCCTACATGCGACACACAACTTCGTGTTTACCACGTGTCAAGGCCAATGAATGCACCACACAAGGTGGTCCCTTAAATCTAGGTTTAATTTGTAAGAAAATAATACACAACAGGAAATATAAATGAACAGTAAGTTCTAACAGTTATGCCATGTATCACAGTTTATTTTGCATAAAGAAAATAAATAATGCATGAAATATGAGCTAAAATAAGTAAACAACTAATGGCAAGGTGTCCTGCCTGGTAGAGCGCCTGGTGTGCTGCGATAATCAAGGTGGCACGATCTGCAACTTTGGTGCAACAACTGTACAAGGAGACCTCGGATGGTGACACGGTCGGTTCTATTGGGTCCGGAAGGTTCAAATTAGTTAGGATGGACATATGGTAGGCTTGAATTTGAGAGAGAACATGAATAATGGGATTGTTTATAAGCAGGAGGAGATTTCAAAGAAAAAAAAATAATAATAATAATTATATGATTTTTAGAAAAATAATTTATAATACTTGAAATATAATATTTATTAGTCAAAATATGCTTACAAATAAATATCCAAAAATCAAAAGTCGTTTTTAAGGCAAAACTCTAAAAATATAACTTTAGGTAGAATTCTATATTTCACAATAAAAATATCACTTAAATATTTTAGATCAAAAACTATAACTTTGTCAAAAAATAAAATTATTGGTAGTAAACTATATTCTCATTAGTAAAAAAAACATTTTATAAATTTAGAACACCAGTTTTAAGACAAAAGCCAAATTTTGTTAAAGTTAAACTTAGGTAAATAGATCTATCAAAAGTACATAACTAATAAGAAATTTTTTTCAAATAATAATTATAATCTTTTTGAAGCTACCTTTTATTGGTCAAAAATATTTTTAGATAAATACTAAAATAAATTTAAGCTCAACTCTAAATATATCAAATATACCCTTTGGTTAAAACTATACTTTGAATTACTATGTAGTAATATATTTTAATAAACAACATTTTAAACCATAATATAGTAATAATAATATTGATAATAATAATAATAATAATAATAATAATAATAATAATAATAATAAAATTAATATAATAAAAATCTATACAATAATCACTAAAAAGGAAATAATCAAAAGTTTTCCAAACACACAAATATCAGCAAAAAAGAAAAAGAAAAAAAACCCAAAACAAAACAAAAAAGATGCAGCAGAACCGACTGCTGCTGTTCTTCGAAATTACCAAAGAGAAAGGACGGAGAGAGAGAGGCTGAGAGAGAGTCATGGGAGAGAGGCGACGGGAAGGAAGCGGGTCGGCGGGGTTTCAGTCGGCGGACGGAGAGGGGAAGATGAAGGAAAAGCGGGGGAGGAGACTCGGGTCGGCTGGCGGTGCGGATCTGGCGTTGACTGGAGGTGGCGGGTCCGACGGGGTTACCACCGCGGAAGGAACTTCTGCGAAGGGGGTTTTGGGCGCGGCTAAGGCGGAGGGAGCTCGGCGCTGCGTGGTCGAGTCCGGCGAGGAGGAGTTTGGGAAGTTGAGGGGAGCGGACGCTTAGGTGGAGGTGAACGGAGAAGGGGGCTCGGATGGAGGACGGGAAGTCGGGAACAGCCGGCTGAGGCGCCACACCGCGCTAGTGGCGACGGCGGCAGCGAGATCCGAACGGAAGGCGGATGGGGCGAGCGGGGCTTCGCCGGTGGACGGCGTTGAGCAGGAGAGGGTCGATGGGGTCGTCGGCCACTGCAAGCGGCAGGGGAAGGACGGCCACACGGAGGAGGTCAAGGAACGGCGGTCACGGCACGGCCGCGCTGGCTGGAAAGGAGGCGGAAAAGGGGGTTTGGTGGTCAGGTTTCACCGGCGCCGCGCGGAGGAGTCGGATGCGGCGGCTAGGGAAGCGGCTGGAGGCTGCGAGCGGTGGAGCTGCGGTGGTCGGCGCCGACGGGGTAAGTTTTAGGTTTAGGGTTTTAATTTTTTTTGGGAATTTTGTTTGGGCTCCGGCGATGGTCGTGGGAGCGGTGGTGTTGGTGGTCTGTGGTGGCGGCGATCATGGCCGGGTCGGGTGGTTGACGTTGGTCGGGGGTCTGTGGGTGTGACTAGTGGTGGCGGTTGTGTTGGTTTTGGTGGCGGCGACCGGGGATGGTCGGCCGCGCTGGCCGATGGCAGTAACGGTGGTGGTGATGACTGATGGCTGTTGCGGTGGTGCCGCGGGGAGGAGCGAGGAGGTCGGGGCAATGGGTCGGAAGGGGTTGGCCGGTGGAGGTCATGGTTGGGAAGCAGGTGATGGTGGTGATGATGGAGATATGGTGGTGGCGGGTTATCGTGGCCAGGGGGCAGGAGTCAGGGGCAGGAGTCGGGGGCTGTCGTCGGTTAGAATTGGTTTAGGGATTAGGTGGTTGTCGCGTCCGGGGTGTCGGATACGGCGGAGGAATACTGGATTTGTGTCCAGGGTGGTTGGACGAGAATTAATATTGTATATGTAAAAAGAATACCCTATTGGATAGACACCCGGGGTCGGACCCGAGGCCGTCACGGCTGACACGGAAGAGATGGATAACGACACGAGGCATGTACACTTTGTGGAATTTTGTGGAAGGATTTAATAAAAAAAAGTTGGAGGAGTACCTGCCTATTTATAGGATGTGGAAATTCCCAATTGGATAAGAATTAGGATCCCTTAAAACCCAATTTAGATATTTTCTAATTTAATTTAAAAGCAATCAAATCCAAATCCCAATTAAAATCTAATTTTAAATCAAATCAAATTTTCTTAGTTTAAAATCAAGTCAATAAATCAAATTTCAATTATTTAACTATTTTAAATAAATCCAAAAATCAAATCAAGGTTTAAATGGCCACAATATCTTCCAGATATATTTTTTAAAATACCAATAATAATAATTTCGAAAATAATAAATATTTTTAAATATCTTTTTGAATAATAAATATTAATATTAATAAATCTCGAAAATTATACATTTATTTAAAATAAACCAATAAATAATTACGAAATATATGTATGCAAAAAATATTCTTTACATAATTAGGCTTTTCTAGTATACAAAAATATTATTTATTATTAATAACTTTTAGAAACAAAAAGGCTTTTTATAGCAAGAATATTTATATAATATTTTGAAAGTGTATAATAAAATAGAAAAAAATGTTTTTCTAAAATATATACGCTCGCACATATTCGCACTCGTCGAGCAATTACGAAAAATAAAACGTCCTGCGCGATGTACAATACGACTACGCGACGTACAATACAAAATTTTAAATCAGTACTAAATTTTAAATAAATAAAAAAATAGTAGAAATTTAGGGATTTTATATCCTACCCAACTTAAAAGAATTTCGTCCTCGAAATTAAGAATTCGTAGGGGGGTGAGAAGACACAAGAGGGTATCGATGGGAAACAATCTATAACAAATCATGCCGTAAGAATCCACGATCTAGATCATAGAAAAATAATACGGTATGGTCACGGGTAATGAATGAGAGTCATGATTAAGAGAACGAAATAGATTCGTTTAAATTAAGCGATTAGAGGGTTTTGATAGGGCCGAGTAGTTTGGGATGAAGATATTGCAACATCGAGTGAGAATGGTCATAGCCGATGGGATGGTTAGAGGAAATTCTAGTATAATGCCTTCGTCCTTCTAAAATAGGTGAAGGCGAAACAATATAGAGTTCGAAGGAGGCGTTATCGAATACGAATACGTGATTCAAAGACGACCGAATAATTTTAAAGGAATTGTCAAGGCAGTCGTGGATGGGATTCTAAAGGCCGAGTTTAATTATGTCCCCATCCACGTAGAGTAATAAACAAAAGCGAACCAAAGTGCACTTGGTTGATCAGACCATTATTCACTGGTTCTGATTAGACAACATGTTAGTGGGAGCTCTTCCAATAACATATGTCTTGAACAAGCTCGATAAAAAGATAAGCTTGCAAAAACTAGGCTACATTAGCATCATTAGTTTAGATAGTAAAAATATAGACACGATGGTAGATGAATGAAATCAAATATGAATAGTCTAAGAGTCATAAGGATCTAAGTCTTTTATTCCTATACAATCATTCTATGGTTTATTGACCAAGGCTTGGTTGACCAAATGGGTTAACTTTCTCTAGTCTCTATGGTCTAGATAGTACTATTGGTATTTCCTTAATGGTCAAGGGTGTGTCAAGTCATGGGGTATTCTACCCAACTGAAAGAATTAAGCTAAAGGGTATTTTGGGACAATGTCTAATTAGTAGGGTCAATCTCTAGCAAGTACGAAGGGAAGATAAGAATAGTGATAGGAGGAATCAAGCAAGATACAATCGATAGGTCGGTCGAATATGGAATCGAGAAAAAGGTCAAGTATGTGGATGAGATCCTAGACTTCTAATCCTATTCGCAGGTTTGCTTGGCACGGTAAAGTAACCAAATAATTTATCTTGACCTGCATGGGCCACCACAAAAATATGTAACAGCCCAGTCCCAAAATACGTAGGACTAGGAACGTAGACATGCCAGCTGCATTCATACGAAGTATACTTCAATATATGGAAGCCTCGTATAAATACATAAGCTATAAATGCAGTAGAACCATAACTAATCTCATCCACAAAAAATAAATGAATAGAAGATGTCATATAATGAGAATAAATTGTCTTGATACAATATGTTGGGCGGAGACAAATCCATTACCAACAAGTAAAGGAAAAATACATGATAGAATAAATGATTTTGGCGAGCGAAGCGAAGACGATCCAAGTGCAATCATCCTCGAGAAATAGCAATGAACACGGCTAGAGTTAGAACACCTGCGAAAGACAATAGCACACACCTGGAGAGATAACCAGGTCCTCAGAGGGACGTAACAAGACACATAATATCATGCCATATAAACTGAATAAATATTGCTCAAATAAATAAGTCAATCGAATTTATAACATGGTCCAATACGCACCTACTGAACGAGCGTACCATCCCCCCAACCAAACAAGGACAGGAGATGGTAAACTAATTCACGGTGACGTATCTTTCCATGCCATAAATCCAATATGGTATCCGGACCCCAATAAGGTTCAATACCTTCTCATCGAAGTAGTAAGTCACACCTACAACCAAACAAGGACAAGATGTGACGAACTAATCCGCGACAAGCTATTATTCCAAGCCACGGTCAGATACAAGTACCCAAACCAAAAGTACTCGTACCTAACGGATAAAGGTGCCTATCCATTCTAAGTGAAATGTAGTTAAGAACAATCCTTCCTACGCATGGGCCCTGGCTAAATAGGATTGGCGTAGTCCCCCTTGGGCACCAGAGGCCCCAGCAGGAAGAGCATAACGTTCCGCAGAATCGTCAGTGGCCGTCAGTAATCATGGGTCATCAACCCCGTATCTCCAGCGGAGAGTCCGGGTCACAAAGGAAAGTGCTTCGAAGCCCATACGCTAAGGAATTGTCCTCCCCGCCCAATGCCTACTGTGTTGTATCCACAACACAACCACTATAACCGCTAAGTCAAACTAGCATGCAACCTCTATTAGCGGTTATTCCTATCGCACGGCTTGTACGTACTGGAAGCCAGCCAATCACGTACTTCCGTGTCCTACATGCGATACACAACTTCGTGTTTACCACGTGTCAAGGCCAATGAATGCAACACACAAGGTGGTCCCTTAAATCTAGGTTTAATTTGTAAGAAAATAATACACAGCAGGAAATATAAATGAACAGTAAGTTTTAACAGTTATGCCATGTATCACAGTTTATTTTGCATAAAGAAAATAAATAATGCATAAAATATGAGCTAAAATAAGTAAACAGCTAATGGCAAGGTGTCTTGCCTGGTAGAGCGCCTGGTGTGCTGCGATAATCAAGGTGACACGATCTGCAACTTGGGTGCAACAACTGTACAAGAAGACCTCGGATGGTGACACGGTCGGTTCCATTGGGTCCGGAAGGTTCAAATTAGTTAGGATGGACATATGGTAGGCTTGAATTTGAGAGAGAACATGAATAATGGGATTGTTTATAAGTAGGAGGAGATTTCAAAGAAAAAATAATAATAATAATAATTATATGATTTTTAGAAAAATAATTTATAATACTTGAAATATAATATTTATTAGTCAAAATATGCTTACAAATAAATATCCAAAAATCAAAAGTCGTTTTTAAGGCAAAACTCTAAAAATATAACTTTAGGTAGAATTCTATATTTCACAATAAAAATATCACTTAAATATTTTAGATCAAAAACTATAACTTTGTCAAAAAATGAAATTATTGGTAGTAAACTATATTCTCATTAGTAAAAAAAATATTTTATAAATTTAGAACACCAGTTTTAAGACAAAAGCCAAATTTTGTTAAAGTTAAACTTAGGTAAATAGATCTATCAAAAGTACATAACTAATAAGAAATTTTTTTCAAATAATAATTATAATCTTTTTGGAAGCTACCTTTTATTGGTCAAAAATATTTTTAGATAAATACTAAAATAAATTTAAGCTCAACTCTAAATATATCAAATATACCCTTTGGTTAAAACTATACTTTGAATTACTATGTAGTAATATATTTTAATAAACAATATTTTAAACCATAATATAGTAATAATAATATTGATAATAATAATAATAATAATAATAATAATAATAATAATAATAATAATAATAAAATTAATGTAATAAAAATCTATATAATAATCACTAAAAATGAAATAATCAAAAGTTTTCCAAACACACAAATATCAGCAAAAAAGAAAAAGAAAAAAAAACCCAAAACAAAACAAAAAAGATGCAGCAGAACCGACTGCTGCTGTTCTTCGAAATTACCAAAGAGAAAGGACGGAGAGAGAGAGGCTGAGAGAGAGTCATGGAAGAGAGGCGACGGGAAGGAAGCGCGTCGGCGGGGTTTCAGTCGGCGGACGGAGAGGGGAAGATGAAGGAAAAGCGGGGGAGGAGACTCGGGTCGGCCGGCGGTGCGGATCTGGCGTTGACTGGAGGTGGCGGGTCCGACGGGGTTACCACCGCGGAAGGGACTTCTGCGAAGGGGGTTTTGGGCGCGGCTAAGGCGGTGGGAGCTCGGCGCTGCGTGGTCGAGTCCGGCGAGGAGGAGTTTGGGAAGTTGAGGGGAGCGGACGCTTAGGTGGAGGTGAACGGAGAAGGGGGCTCGGATGGAGGACGGGAAGTCGGAAACAGCCGGCTGAGGCGCCACACCACGCTGGTGGCGACGGCGGCAGCGAGATCCGGACGGAAGGCGGATGGGGCGAGCGGGGCTTCGCCGGTGGACGGCGCTGAGCAGGAGAGGGTCGATGGGGTCGTCGGCCACTGCAAGCGGCGGGGGAAGGACGGCCACACGGAGGAGGATGAGGAGCGGCGGTCACGGCACGGCCGCGCTGGCTGGAAATGAGACAGAAAAGGGGGTTTGGTGGTCAGGTTTCGCCGGCGCCGCGCGGAGGAGTCGGATGCGGCGGCTAGGGGCGCGGCTGGAGGCTGCGAGCGGTGGAGCTGCGATGGTCGGCGCCGATGGGGTAAGTTTTAGGTTTAGGGTTTTAACTTTTTTGGGAATTTTGTTTGGGCTCCGGCGATGGTCGTGGGAGCGGTGGTGTTTGTGGTCTATGGTGGCGGCGATCATGGCCGGGTCGGGTGGTCGACGTTGGTCAGGGGTCTGTGGGTGTGACTGGTGGTGGCGATTGTGTTGGTTTTGGTGGCGACGACCGGGGATGGTCGGCCGCGCTGGCCGATAGCAGTGACGGTGGTGGTGATGACTGATGGCTGTTGCGGTGGTGCCGCGGGGAGGAGCGAGGAGGTCGGGGCAACGGATCGGAAGGGGTTGGCCGGTGGAGGTCGTGGTTGGAAAGCAGGTGATGGTGGTGATGATGGAGATTTGGTGGTGGCGGGTTGTCGTGGCCAGGGGGCAGGAGTCGGGGGCAGGAGTCGGGGGCTGTCGTCGGTTAGAATAGGTTTAGGGATTAGGTGGTTGTCGTGTCCGGGGTGTCGGATACGGCGGAGGAATGCTGGATTTGTGTCCAGGGTGGTTGGACGAGAATTAATATTGTATATGTAAAAAGAATACCCTATTGGATAGACACCCAGGGTCGGACCCGAGGCCGTCACGGCGGACACGAAAGAGATGGATACCGACACGAGGCATGTACACTTTGTGGAATTTCCTGGAAGGATTTAATAAAAAAAAGTTGGAGGAGTACCTGCCTATTTATAGGATGTGGAAATTCCCAATTGGATAAGAATTAGGATCCCTTAAAACCCAATTTAGATATTTTCTAATTTAATTTAAAAGCAATCAAATCCAAATCCCAATTAAAATCTAATTTTAAATCAAATCAAATTTCCTTAGTTTAAAATCAAGTCAATAAATCAAATTTCAATTATTTAACTATTTTAAATAAATCCAAAAATCAAATCAAGATTTAAATGGTCACAATATCTTCCAAATATATTTTTCAAAATACCAATAATAATAATTTTGAAAATAATAAATATTTTTAAATATCTTTTTGAATAATAAATATTAATATTAATAAATCTCAAAAATTATACTTTTATTTAAAATAAACCAATAAATAATTACGAAATATATGTATGCAAAAAATATTCTTTACATAATTAGGCTTTTCTAGTATACAAAAATACTATTTATTATTAATAACTTTTAGAAACAAAAAAGCTTTTTATAGCAAGAATATTTATATAATATTTTGAAAGTGTATAATAAAATAGAAATTTTTTTTTTCTAAAATATGTACGCTCGCACATATTCACACTCGTCGAGCAATTACGAAAAATAAAACGTCGTGCGCGACGTACAATACGACTACGCGACGTACAATACAAAATTTTAAATCAGTACTAAATTTTAAATAAATAAAAAAAATAGTAGAAATTTAGGGGTTTTACAAATACAGTGTTCGGAACCATCGACAGTTTCGATTACTGTTGTATATTTTATCTTGTATAGAAAGAGCAACAGTTCAGGGTGTACTTCTGAGAGCTTCATTTTCACGTCCTTCACTTTCTCGGGACGTCGTAAAGGATCCCGAGAAGGTGAAGGACGTGAAGAGGAAGCTCTGAGAAGTGCACCCTGAACTGTTGCTCTTTCTATCCAAGATAAAACATAGAACATTAAGCGAAACTGTCGATGGTTCAAACACTGCACTTCACACACACTGTAAACACAGACACACAGCATAACAAAAATACCAATTATATTTTTTAAATTTTTATTATTATATGTGCGACGTATAGCGACGTTCTGCGACGGCACGTACACGTTGCTATACGTCGCGACATAGTGACGTAACGTAGCTAGCAGTCGCTATACTGTTGACGTAGGATATGTCAACCTGAGAGCGGACGTCGCTAAATTTGTCGCTAAGCGTCGCTAAAGTGCCCACGTGGCTGCCATGCCATGTCATCATATATAATGTGTACCGCGTCGCAAAGTGGTCGCTCTACGTCGCTATTTTGGCGAAGTAAGTTTACGTCGCTATCTGTCGCTAATTTTACGACGTCTAGCGACACTAAACGTGGTGTCGCAAACAGCGACGTTCTACGACGAAATTATCATCTGCGACATGTCTATACGCGACATCCAATATTTGTCGCTAAATACGTCGCAAATAGATTTTAGCGACGGATTTTCCTTATTTAGCGACGTCTTTTGACGTCGCTAAATAGGGTTATTTTAGTAGTGCCTCAAAAAACCTTTGGGCTCTCTCCTATCTGTCAGTAGCACATACTCATCCGGTCAGTATCTCGTAGATGGTCGACGCTCTCTGTCGCTCCTTCTCAGTTGAGCCACTGGTGCTGGCTGTATACCAACAGCCTCCTCCCCTTCAGGAACTGCCTCTCCGGCATGCTCATCCTCCTGAGGGACACCCTGATCACCATCAGCAGGCTAATGATCAAGGCTGGGAGCAACTCCACGTACTGGCTCTCCCATAACTGGATCCTCTGCGATGTCCTCTGGAAACTGCTCGAAGCGAAATGACTCTAACTCAGGCAATTCCTCAGCCTCAGAAGGCATCTCGAAATCCTGAGTGTTGGTCATGGTCTGATCCTCGACGAATACCATGTCCCTGCTGTTTTCCATAAATAAATTCACTTTATTTATTTTGATTCTGGGAAAATACAACTGTAGGAATCCGATCTAGAAGACGATCGCTTTATCCCTTGGACGATGCGAAGAAGAAAAGCTCTCAAGAATTCGATAGCAATTTAGATATTCTGTATATCTGTACAATGAATGAGAAAAGAACTCTATTTATAGAGTCAAAAATAACTAAAAAGATAACTGTCTTCATAACCTATGCATAGTTGATAATCACGCAGGACTCAATCGTACGCAAGGTTGATGAGCAGTTACTGGACGTGGCCCATAACTGTTGGACACATGGCAATTATGCATGAGTCGTGTGCAAGTTACTGGGGTACACATACGAGAGATCCGTGGCATGTCTGCCACATACTCCAATTTGATAATTTGAGATGATAATCTGCTAACTGGTTGAGGATGAAATCCCTGTTGAGATAAAAAATCCACGCTGACTTACAGCAGAAATACTTAGGCTCAAAATATACGCAAACTTGAGGCAGAGGGCTCAGAATACACGCAAACTTGAGGCAAAAGGCTCAGAATACACGCAAACTTGAGGCAGGAGCACTGAAGTTCAAAATGCACGCAGACTTGAGATAGGAGCACTGAAGTTCAAAATGCACGCAGACTTGAGTCAGAAGGCCAGCTGTCTTGATTCGACGTGCCTCGACTGACACAAAATCTCTGACATTGATTGCTTTGTCAGTCACATTAAATGATGATAAGCTCTTTTTTGGTACGCCAACTTGATGAAGATTGAATCTTGTTGAAGAAGATTTCAAAAATCACGCAATAGTCGGCTGAGATCTCTTGAATCCCGTGCATACATGGCATACGAGGAGACGTTTATTGACTGTCGTACTGTCAGTCATAATTACAATCTGACAAATGGTGAGCTGTCTTTGAGTACCATTTTGAACTCTGCGTACTTTTGAGGAAATGATTTGACAGAACTCAGTGTGTTTTTTAAACATTTTCTTGATAGGCTGTATTAACTCAGCGTGACTATATTTTTGAGGCCTACAAAACCTTTTCAAAGTTTTCAAAAAATAATAAATTGTTTCGAAATACTTTGAAATCGAGACAAAAAAATAAATTTAGTCACGCTCAAATGATACAGAGAGAGATTTTTTCCGAAATGATTGGGCCGTTGGGATTCTGTGCGGTTTAGGATCCCGTAAAAAACCCTATATCGAGGCAAATGATTAAGGATTTTACCGTTTGGACTTCTTTGCGAGCCTATAAAAAGGCCATACACCACCATTAGTTCTTTTACTCACTTTTAGAGAAAGAACTCCACAGAACTCTTCATCGTCTTTCCCGTCTTCTCCTTCTTCTCATTCTTCTTTCTTAACCATGGCTCCCAAGATCGATGCTCAAGCTAAGGGCAAGGCCCCTGCAACGCCCTCGCATGCCACCTCCGATCGACTTCCTCGTCGTGAAGCTACTCATCCCCCCATGCAACGTAAGCATGCTGATGATGGGGGATATGAATTCAAGAAGATGAACTCCACATAGAAATCTCTTTAGGATTTAAAAAATGATGCTGAACTTTCAAAATATATCCTCCCTTCTTAGGGCAAAGGATATTTAATAAAGTATGCCCCCTTTTTAGGGTCAGCTATACTTCACATCTTCGTGTTTACGAAGCTCTGTGTTTTACGCAAATGAGCATGGCTCTCATGACTCTGCATGATTTTTCATATGTTGGCAGAGATGTTGATGTTGAATTATTCACGCAGACTTCTGAGAGTCATCCTCTGGATAGATTAGTCTTGATCTGTCAGCGTATTTTTGTCATTTTCACTTCAGTGTAATTCTGGCAATGATGCGTGACTTTCATTCTACTCTGTCTAGACTTTGCGTGAATTAATCACATGCATGATTATTTGATCTTTGCGTAATTCTGGCAGTGTATCTGTCTGATTTATGCGTGCCTTATGACATTTTCTTTGAATACTGCTAAGCACGCATAAGGTTCATAGACGTAGATTTTTCTGAAGTCTGCGTGACAAAACATATCTGATCTTTTCTTTTCTTTTCTGTAGTGGACATCCGAAGTGAAGAGGCTGAATATGAAGGATATATGAGCTTTTCATTCAAACATGACTTGTCTCATGTAAAGTTTCCTCAATTTGACACTCCCGAAGCCAGATTGGTTTTATTGAAGAATCAAGATCCCACAACTCTGCTCTGTCTGATAAATGGTAAACCACTCCAGAGTCTTGATTTGATATTGCATAAGAAACAGGCCTTTCTGTTTGGGGACGCCATAGCACACAAATCACAACCCAAAGGAATCAGGGAGAAAGTTTGTTTCTATTTTGAAGGTGATACGAGGAAAGCCATGTACTGGCCGAAAGTGTCTAGGGGTTTATCCATAATGCGATTCATGCACGCGAGTTACCCGAGAGAAATGTCATGGCATCTAACAGAAAATCAATAAGCGAAGACGAGCCAAATTATCTATAAGAAAGACAGATTCTATAGTGCTCCAGAGAATCATGTATCTTTATTTCGTGGTTTAAAGTCGGGATGTGTGCCACCAGAAGATTCGACTCTACTGATCCCATTCAGAACACCTATCTTCATAAATGAATTCATGGCGAATGATAAGGCATTTTATCCCACTGACTCAACGCCGAGGATGATAGGCTTGATGAATCAGGAGAACATGAGGTGGAAGACTCTAGTCCGCTGGGTTCTGGATAAATATGAGAATGATTTGAAGCAGATAAATCTTTATGACGCAATCGTCAATTCTTCTTACGGCTTCAAACCCAATCCATTTTTATTCCTAGCCTTGGTTGAGAGATATAATCACCGGACAGGAACCTTTATGACTCCTAAAGGGGAGATGGGTTTTGCTCTTCAGGAGATGGAATACATCTCTCATCTACCTACAGGCTCATTGCCATATGAAGAATATGTACCTACAACAGAGGAGCTGAATTTTCTGTCAGAGAAGAACTCGAAAATGGTGTATCTATTCGAAGAAATGATGTACCATTTCGGCACATGTACTCTTTATTATAAAAATAATAAAGATGAAGCCGACTGCCATATCCAGAAGTAGATGTCTTATCTGTTCATGAATCGTGACAAAGACGAAAAGAAGATAAATGAAAAGAGGAAGTATCAGATCAATTCCTTTAAACCCCTTTCTGAAAGTGAGATTACCAATCTGCTGGAGAAGTATGATTGTAAAGATTTTACAATCAATGAAGATTGGTATGAATTTAAAGCTGGAACCACTTTCAAGTCATATGTTAGACAAAGTGGAAAACCTTTATCGAAGAAAGGTCATTTAGCTGGATTCCTCTCCCTCTGGCTAAGAAGATTTATTGTTCCTGGCTCTTGCTCTTTGGATAGAATACATAGAGGCGTCATTTTTGCAGCAGTGCGCCTCATGTACGGTTACAAAATAGATTTGTTATCAGCGATGACTTGCAGGCTGAATGCAGGTCTTCGAAACTTTGTAACCACCATGTTGTCTGATCAAAGGAATATGACCGATCCTTTCCCGAGAATAGAGATGCCATATACTTATTTGTATGGATAGCTTCTTCTTCATCATGACACTTTGATACCTCCGGGAGCGGGAGGGAGCAACAGTCTCTTTTTAGGGAAATATGCTGGAGAAACTTTCTGGAAAGTTCATACACTTCCAGAATGCAGAAACATTTTGAACCGAGCGTCATACTGGTCAATTCAATGTGTTCCTCCGCCACCAGGTTATGAGAGTATGCCTTTGAATATGATAGATGGAGAGAAAGGTCACAGGCTAAGTGACGTAGCTTTTCAGTAGTTGCAACGAATTTGACCATCTCATTTGGTATATCGTCATGAGGAAATGACGTATTTAGAACCATATTTGCCGAGTCAATTTGCTCGACAGTTTGGATATGATCAACTTCATATTGGGAATGCCACTACTTGCCTCTCTGCTCGTGGAGGACTTATCGATGGTGCTCGGGCATGGAGATATTTCACAGCTAGAGATACAAAGGCTGAATTCTCTATGCCGAATCCTTTATCCAAGACGGGAACAAAAATGCTCTACACATATGCCCGTTTTTATGTTTCATCGAACACTTTTATGCCAAATTTCCATTTGAAGACTTTCGTTGCAGAGGATGACCCAGCTCCGTCAAAGAGGTCGAAAAAGAGAATTATCACTTCACAATTTACCCTGGACCCTGAGGATGAGACTACGGAGGTCGAGCCTTTATATGAAGTATCCACAGAGCAAATATTTCCTGATGAAGTTCTTCCTCTGATATTTGTGTCCATCTCCAAGAGAAAACAGAGTGATGAATCTGAGACGGTCTCTAAAAAGAGCACTAAATCTCAGACTTCTAAGAAGAAAGGGATTTCAATAACTGCCACTTCATCTCTAGGTGGTCTCCCAGTTGATGAAGATGATGCTGCTGATAAAGATGAAGAGACGGATGAAGATAATGCTCCTTTAATAAAAAGAAAATCGAGAGCCAGACTCGTCAAGAGGACTGTCGTAAAACTGAAGGGTAATGAACTTCTGGAAACCATTATGAGCGGAGGTATATTGCCAGAAATTGAAGAAGCAGTTTCTACTGAAAGAACAGAATCTGATCACGCTCATATTCCGGTAACTTCCGCTGAACCAATTGAGGTAGAATCAACTCAATTTCAGGAAACGACTGTTCCAACGACTAGTGGAGCAGCTGCAGAACCCACATTCGATCTTGGGTTAGGTACCACTCCAGAGATAAGGAGAGAAGATATTAACATCCCCTTTGAGCACGGGAAATAAGGTGTCATTCAGGCGTTGGATGATCAAATTGAAGATTCGGAAGAGGAATCAGCAGCCAGGACAGAAGTCAGGGAACAACCAGAAGCTTCATCTTTTCAACCTGTAGAGAAAACTAATCCAGCTGAAGAAACTCATGTTGAAGAGAACATTCCTTCGGCTAGAGGCGATGAAGATGTGCAAACGTCTGATCTATTAACTGCTGATGAATTACTGAAGAATGTTTGTAAAGACATCATTCTTCAAACTAGTATTCCAAAAGAGATTGAATCTACCCAAGCTACGATGGGAGAAGAAACTGTTGTTGAAACTCAGCCTCTAGACATTCCTGCAGTAAATACTGAGTCTATGGAGATTGAAGCTCAAGAACCTGAGCTTACTAATACTGTTGCTGCTGTTCCTGAGATTTATCCCTCTCAAAGAGTTGATGAAAATATCTTAGATTCTGAATCAGAGACTCATCACGAAGCTGAGGATCAAGGAGAATCTGAAGAAAGAAATGAATCTGACAAAAGGAGTTCTGAAGAAGAACATTTTGAGGAAAAAGAAGAAGTTAAAGAGGAAGAGGATTGGCACCCTGATACTTCCACTCATTACGATGAAGACAAGATCAGAGGGAATAGAATGGAGCTTAATCCTGAACCTGTTCGATCTCCTGACAATGCTCCAGTACGCAGTAATTCTGAAGCTGGAAGTAGTCATATAAAGCAGGTGTCAGACACCATTATGGATCGACTGCGAGAAGATGCGAGACTTCCTAAGCACATAGAATATGAACCTCAACCAGGTAGAATTTTGTTTCAATTTTGTTTTTTACTGTTTCTTTTTCTTTATATGCTGATTATTTTTCCTTTGACTAGTAGGAACTGCTGCAGCGATGAGCTCGACTCATGCTTCGCCTGTTCAGACTGATGTTGATGACGGAAATTCGCATCTACCGACTTCTCCGAAAGCACATACTTCTATTCCCAGAACAGAGAATATCCAGGCTTCTTCCTCAATAATGACAGCAACTCCCGGTTTTGAAACGGGATTGGCAAGGACCCTGGCAATGTATTCAGATATTATCTATTTATATCTGGATACGTTCTCCAGGCGATTCATGAAAGATGAAACCATGCCTTTTTTCGAACTCCGAGCGGTGATTAATTTCCCGCTTCTGGCACTGCGACATGCTGGCTGTGATACTCAATGTATCTTCTTTGAACATCTCCTAGATGAATTGGAAACAACTATCCGCAAATACTGGGAGATAAAGAAGGAAGATATTAAATCTTTGACTGTGGCTGAGATCGCTCAATTAGAACATGAAGCCCAAGCTCAGCAAGCTGCTTTAGAAGAATTTTTTACTTCTTTATCTGAGAAGTTAATAGAGAAGAATGAAGAAATATTAACAACTCGTCAGAGAGTAGAACATCTGGAGAAAGATGAAACATCTAAAGCTGAAGAACTTCAGAAGTTGAAAGAGGAATTGGCTCGTCTTCAGGAGCGTATTGCATACATAGAAAATAAGCAATCTGAGATTATCACTGCTCGTACAACCGAAGTTGCACGCTATCAAACTCTTCAACAAGAGCGAGAACAGATGCAGGCCGAGCAGATAGAAGAAGCTAACCGTCGCCATTTTGCTATTGCTATTTTTGATCAATAAGTAGTCGCAGTTGAGGCAGCAGAACGAGTCCGTAAAACTCATGAGGAGAAGATGAACACTATACTTGATCGTATTCAGGAGTTAATAACTCCTACTACTCAATAAATTTTTCAAGCTTCTCATATTTTGAATTTTTTTGGCATTCACTTGTAATCAGCACTTCGATCTTGAATGAAGAAAATGAGAACTTTGATCTGATTTTTGACTTTGTTGTTTTGATAATGATGTATCTATAGAAAATATGTTCAGAGGTAAATAATACATGACATATTTCAATAGAATAGAAAATACAAATGAACTTTGTAATTCTATCAGATGATATTAAACCAAAGATAATTTTAGTTTAATACTGATTAGAAAAAATAGAATTCAGATATAAAAATATCTTTAAACTCGATTTTCCATGATCTTTGGACTCGGAAATCAAAAGACTAGATATCATTTTCGTAAAATAAAAAATATGATACTGAGATAGAAAATTCAGAGGTAATATGGACGTAATTTTCTAGATATCAAATTCACTAAGAAAATGATACAAATTAGAATATCTATTTCCACTGGGGATAAAAGATATCGAAATAATTCCTGTAGAGAACAATATTACGCATAATATTAACAATAATAGGAGAATAATCTCGCCAGATGAAAATATTACGCATAATATTTCTTCAAGAATTTGCCATTAATGGACATCATAGTAACTTTACCATCCATGGTGGTAAGCTGATATGCCCCATTCGAAAATACTTTATTCACAATGAATGGACCTTCCCATTTTGCATCGAACTTGCCTTTACTCATATGTGTCATAGTCATCGGACGTCTGACTGCAAGAACAAGTTCCCCTTTGCAATATGCTCGAACTCTGACTTTCTTGTTAAAAGCTCTTGAGATTCTAGCTTGATAGAATTCGATATTCTGTTGAGCATATAATCGTTTTTCATCTAGAGCTTCTAATTCCTGAAGTCGAAGACGATCATTATTCTCAGTGGTAAGTTCATTAGCAATTGCTATCCTTAAAGAAGGAATTTGAATCTCTAATGGGAGAACAGCTTCGCATCCATACACCAGAGAGAAAGGTGTACATCTGGTGGCATTACGAACTGTAGTGCGGTAAGCCCACAAACATTTACCGAGTTTCTCACGCCAATTACGTTTGTTGGCAGAAACAAACTTCTTTAAGAGTTTGATGATAGTTTTGTTGAAAGCTTCTGCTAATCCGTTAGCTGCTGGATTATATGCGGTAGAAGCCAAATTGTTGATCCGATGATCGTCACAGAATCGAGTAAACTTCTGGCTGACGAACTGTGGTCTATTATCATGAATAATGCGTCGGAGAACACCAAATCTGTAGATGACATGATGCTTGATAAAACTGATAACGTTGGAAGTTTTGACTTCAGATAAAGGAATAGCTTCAGCCCATTTGGAGAAATAATCGGTTATTGCGAGAATAAACCGATGACCTTTTGATGACGGCGGATTGATTGGGCAGATAATATCCATGCCCCAAGCTTCGAAGGGCCATGATGCTGCTGTTGGGTATAGAAATTCTAATGGTTGATGGATAAAATCCGCATGGATTGACAAACTTTACACTTACGGGCATATTGAATAGCATCATTTACCATAGTAGGCCAATAATAACCCATGCGTCGAATACGGTCTTGAAGTTTAGGTCCAGGCTGATGTGCCCCACAAATTCCATCATATGCTTCGCGGATAATTTGTTGGGCCTCATCACCGGCAATACATCGAAGAAGTAAACTATCATAAGCTCGACGATATAAGGTTTTTGTAGTATGATTGTAATAAAATCTGAGTGATCGTCGTCTGATAGATGCTGCCTCATTCGGATTATCTGGAAGGATATCATACAATACAAAATCTAAGAAAGGAAGTCTCCAATCTTTATCAGTATTCTGAATCTCAGCTGAATTACTGAAGATGAATTCCATACTAGAATCAGATGAAGATGAGGATGATTTACGATTTAATCTGTCGAACTCTAAATCAATACCGAATCCTCTTGTTGTATTGACATCATGAGATGTTGATTCTTCAATATCAACTGGGAGTCCTAGAGTTAGATTGTTCTCAAGAAGAAATAATTCTCGATTGTAAACAACAATCATTTGTTGACATCTAACCGGAATAGCTAACACTGCCGCAAGATTAGCAAGAGCATCAGCTTCTGTGTTACATGCTCGCCTAACATGCTCGATGAAGAATCCTTTAAATGAAGAAGCCATAGATATAGCCAATCTATGGTAAGGAACCAGATCTTGATGGCGAACTTAATAAGTACCTCTTATCTGATTGACGATGAGTTTAGAATCTCCATAAGCTTCTAAATGTTGAATATTCAAATGTTTAGTGAGTTGAAGACCAATAAGCAATGCATTGTACTCAGCTACGTTGTTTGAACATGGTTGATCGAGAGAATAAGCTCTTTGGATAGCAAGACCTTCTAGCGATACAAGAACGATTCCAACCCCAGCGACAATGTCACCATTAGGACCTATTCTTGAAGCTCCGTCAAAGAATAGACGCCAAGTAGGATCTTCTTCAGCAATTTGGTTTGAGTCTAGGACTTCATCTGGGATTTCATCGTAAAGTTTTGAATTTTCTGGAATTGAATGAGCAGCCAGAAAATCAGCTAAAGCTTGTCCTTTGACCGATTTCTGAGGGATATAGTGCATATCATACTGAGCAAGTAAAATTCCCCAGTTAGCCAATCGAGAATTTAAAACACTTGGTTTCTTCATCATGACTCGTATATGATTGATCCTGGAAATGACATGAATGGTCTGGCCAATGATATAATGTCGTGTCTTTTGGACAGCGAACATAAGGGCTAGACATTCTTTTTCGACCGGTGAATATCGAGGTTCAGCTCCGGTCATGGTACGACTGAGATAGTAAATGGCTTGTTCATGATCATTTTTATTCTTTTGAGCGAGCAGCGCACCCAATGAATGACTCGTTGCTCGGGTATATAGAAGGAACGGTATTCCTGAGATGGGAGGTACCAATACTGGAGGATTCATCAGATATTGTTTTATGTCATCAAATGCTTTCTGACATTCATCAGTCCAGACGAAAGAAACACCTTTTTTCAAAAGTTTATTGAATGGTCTGCAGCATCCTGAAAGATTAGCGATGAATCTCCTGATATAAGCGATCCTTCCTTGAAATCCTTGTAGCTCTTTTAAGGTGCGTAGAGGACGTATCTCTTGGATGGCTTTGATCTTCTCGGGATCTACGTGTATACCTTTCGAGGTAATGACGAAGCCGAGAAATTTGCCACTAGAGACGCCGAAGAAGGACTTAGTAGGGTTCATCCTTAATTGATGCTGACGCATTTGATCAAATATAGTTTTCAAATCTTGGATGTAATCCTCTTTTTGTCGACTTTTGACTGCAATATCATCAACGTAGCATTCGACTATTTTTCGCAAATGTTCACGGAATATAGTGCTCATGGATCGTTGATAGGTTGCTCCTACATTCTTGAGACCGAATGGCATCACTGTATAACAGTATGTACCGATCGGTGTTCTGAAGGAAGTATGTTTCTCGTCATCTGGAAACATTTTAATTTGATTATATCCAGAATACCCATCCATGAATGACATCCGTTCAAAACCACAGGTATTATCGATCATAACATCAGTAATTGGTAGAGGGAACTCGTCTTTAGGACATACCGTATTGAGATCACGATAGTCTATGCATACTCTGATCTTGCCAGTCTTTTTAAGGACATGAACTATATTAGCCACCCAATCAGGATGTTGTTCCTCTCTGATAAACCCAGAAGCCATGAGTTTATTAACTTCGGCTTCAATTGTATCCATAATATCTGGACGGAATCATCGCTGTTATTGCTTGACCGGTTTAGCATTTGGCATGATATTGAGTTTGTGAGTTGCGATCTGTGGATCAAGACCTGGCATATCTTCATAGCTCCAAGCGGAGACGTCGATGTATTCGCGAATAAGTTTGATCATGTCTTGCTTATCAGTTTCTGAAAGACTTTCACTAATGAATATTGGTTTAGGGGATCCCTCTTCACCAACATCTATTTGAACGAGTTTATCTTCAGTCGGAGGTCCTCTTTGCTCGAATCTAAACTCCTATTGATTATCTAACCTTTGGGCCCATTGTTCTGATTCGGATGAGATTTCAAATTCGTCTTCGTCATTTTCTTCAGGACCGTCAACGGAAACCATGTTGGAAGACAGAATGTTACGGTGGAAGTCACCGATACTTGTATCAGAATCCCAAGAAGAGGAACTAGAAGAATCAGATCTTTTATCTTCGTCAGATTCGGGATCTTCATGGATGATATTGATGAAGGAAGTAGGATCAATATAACCCAATCCGCATTTTGTCCTTCCATATTTTAGAGAAGGAATCCGAACAGGCATTCTTCTTCCTTTCCCATTACTGAGGCCAGTCCTGAAGTCATAGCCCATATTTTTGATAATATCTTTAGATTGCTGGCTGTAACGACGCAATTGTAATCTTCTAGAATCATCATTTCTATCATCATCTTCAAGGTTGATAGGGTTTTTTGGTCCTTTGTAGAAGAATATTGGAATGTCTCCTGGTTTTCTGCTAGGTACTAGAAAACATGAATCTTGTACTGATTCTAAGGATACTTCTGTATGAAAAGTCTATACAACTCCTATAGTTATTGTTTTCAAGTCATCTAACAAATACAAATAACTATGAACATGATTACAAACATCAATATACTGCAAAGACGGAGATATTTCATTAAATTCAAAAGTAGTAGTATTTATATTAGAAGGAGGTTGAACCTTAGAAATCTTAGCCAAATCAATGACTAAAGGGGGAGAAGAAGAACGAGAAGGAGTTTTGTTTCGATTAAGATCGATCACAAATGGCTCAGAAGAGGTGAGCTCCCTTGAAGCTTGGGATAGAAAAGTAGTTCGCCCACCAATAGGGATTACCAGAGTGTCATATTTTATAGGTGAAGGTACAGGAAATGTAGTACGCCCACTGACAGGAATGATCAGTGTGTCTTGTGTAGATGATTGAGGTAAAGGAGAGATACGTCCGCTCACTGGAATAATGAAGGGGCCTTCTCCAGAGGGTTTAGAAGACTGTTGCTGAGTAGTTCGACCTTAAACAGGAATTATCAAGGTCTCACTTTGCGGATCTTCTTTTTCCATAGCTTGTACTATTTTTGTATACTCCTCTTTGTACATCCGGGAATTACTGAAATAAGCTTCAACCCCACGGAAAGGATTTATATCAGCAACTTCCTTTTGTACCTTTCCATCGCTGTCAATGTATTTGAAGCACTGATGAAGAGTAGAAGGCACCATATTATTTTCATGAAGGAAGGGTCTTCCCAGGAGAAGATTATAAGATCCCACGATCTCGATCACATAGAAAGTGACTTTGGACCTGAAATCGCCTATTTGAAGTTTCAGATGAATCTTTCCCAACGGCTCGCTTCGGCTTTGATTAAATCCCAATATAGCAGTAACCGTCTTGGAAAGTTTGTGAAGAGAGATTTTTAATTCATCCAGCAGACTCTTTGGCATTATACTTAAAGCAGACCCTGGATCAATAAGAATACGATCTATCTTCATCGTATCGATGTAACCGGAGTAGTAGAGAGGCCGATCATGTCGATTATCCTCCAATAACATGTCATCTTGTGTAAAGGTGATATTCAGGATGATCTCCAATACACTATTGCAATGTAAGCAAGTAACAGGTTCTTCATCTGGCTTCTTTAATTGTGCAAGACAAGAGTCAGCCTGAAGAAGTACCTCACTTAATGTCTCCCGAGTCTCTTTAGAAAGACGTAGAAGTTCAAAGAGGGACATTCTAGCTGGAGTATTAGCGAGTTGAGCTAAACTGTCAAAGTTATAAGGCTTCTAAAATCCAAGGGGAGGGGACTTCCTGATTGGTTTATCGAAGCGAGCTTGTTGTTTGCCTTTCTCAAGTACTGTGGGCTCGAAAGGAATAGGTACAACCGGTGTAATTGAAGGAACAGGTGCAGTGGATGATTCTTCCTCACGAGGAACATCAGGAGTATCTTTGTCAGCTGGAGAGATATCAAGAGTATCTTCAGGACTCTTGGAATAATCCTTTAGATAATGTTTCCCTGTTCTAGTAGCACCAGCAAGTGCTTCTACTTTATCTTTTGGTTCTGTGTCGGAAGTAGATCCGAAAGAAGTCATATGACATGACTTAGTTTTTTCGTCCTTCTTAGATTTTAGGGAAGTAGTCTTTTGAAGGGGAGGAGATTCAAAATCTGCCACTAGATCGGGATGAATCCATATGATTTCTCCTGTTTCAATAGTGATCGGTACTAATCCTTCAGACTGTGGGGGGGGGGGAATATTCACGATTTCAAGAGTTGCCTTGGGAATAGGAACGATCCCGCTTTCAAGGAGTTGAGGAGGAAAATCTCCGAATTGCATAGAGACAACGTTGGAGGTGACGGTCTTTTCTTTCGGAGTGAGAGTGACAGCTCCAGATTTGATCATTTCCTGGATTTTTTCTTTCAGTACAAAATATGTACGAGCTGTGTGACCCAATATTCTATGGTACGGATAGTATTTAGGATGATCTGTCTTACCAGCTTCATCGGGTTTCTTGATGTCAGGTAATTGTATTTTATTACCTTTAAGTAGACATTCAAAGATACCAAGGACGTCATCGTCGTCAAAAGAGTATTCTTCTTTGGGGCGAGGTGCTCTTGGTTGTTGATTTGTTGGAGCTGGGGTAGCTTGGGCAGATATTACCTCTTGATTTTTGCTCTGGAGATTGACTTCAAGAGTCTCTTTTCCTTTACGATTGTTAGGTCGCGTACTATTGCTAGTATTTTGACTTGATTCATTGGGAGTCATGTGTACCCCCAAACCTTTGAAAGTTTCAGCACTAATTTCTGCAGCTTTGGCATTGACGATGAAGGAAGGCCAATCTTGGAATTGAGTGGATCCTGTCCACATGCTGATGATTGGTAAGAGATTCGACTTACAAGTGTCGATAGTGACGGCATCGGGAGTTCCGAGAGGCATTTTTAAAGCTTCTCTTCTAAATCTTTCAATGAAACTTTCAGTGCTTTCATTATTTTTCTGTTTGATTCTTATAAGAGCAGACATAGTCATGTCATTGAGCCCTTCATAGAACCGTTCAAGAAACATTTGTTTGAAGTTGGCAAATGAGGTAATACACCCATCAGGGAGACTTCTATACCATTCATAAGCTGTTCCCTTGAGACATCCGACAAACACCCGAGTAAGGAGGGCGTCGCTCGATTGCAACTGATCAGTCATCACTTCAAAGTGATTGATGAACTGACTTGGGGAGGTGGTCCCATCAAAGAATGAGATAGTAGGAGGCTTGTATTTAGGAGGATATGATACTTGCTTCCATTCTATTGGATAAGGTTGCTTGATACCTAACCTTTGTAAACCGTCTTTCTGTTTGAATTCCTCAAATCGGGTTCGAAGATTCCTCAATTCTTCAGTAACGACTCCGGAAGATTGTGGAGTTGTAGCTTGTAGAGAATAGTTAGGAGGAGGGACAGCATTATAAGTGCTACCTCCAGCTCCCGAATGGCTAGGAATTGGTTGAGCTTGCCCAGGGATATTGGATTGTACTGCTGGAGGAACATGCACTGGACCTACACCAGTGTCAATTGGTATGGCGTCTGGTACAGTCTGTTGATTTTGTAGCTGGGTTGTCGTAAGTTCATACATTGACTTCATAGTATCAGCCATAGATTTCATTTGTTGTTCCAAAGAAGCAATTCTTTGATCTTGGGGAGTCATCGAAGAAGAAGGTTCATTGTTTAATTCAGTATTCCTATCCACCATATAAGTTGTGACTATACGAGGGATTGTTGATGATACTGTTTGTTCTGAATCATTGCTTTGTGTATCAAAATCAGTTCTAGGAGAACTACCCCCAGTAGAAAGAGGTGGGAAGTTGGATTCTCTAAGGAATTCAGAATAGTCTTCAGAAACTGAAGTTCTTTGATTAGAAGCCAGGACTCTTGATCTGGTGCCTCTATATACCCCATCTTGACTATCAGTTCTACCCCCAGTATCCCGCGAGGTCATGTTGATAGAGGCGAAAAGAGGTTCATTTTCATCAGACATAGGTTCACACTGGATCCGATTAAAGACAGACTGTCGTTTTGTTTGACATCTGCATTGAATTATGACCCTAGGTTGAAAGTCACAATCATGATCAGTATGGTCATGATCCATTGATAGAGAATTATTCCTCCTCTTTTGTTGAAGATGTTCTCGCAAATCTGTATGTAAAGATTGAGGTATATTTAAGAACAATCTTTGTTTATTAGGAACGTATTTCTTGTCCTTGGATTTTGCCGGCTCTTGATTATACAAAGAGTGATTAATCTGAGCAACATAATTTTTGGCATATTCTGCATCCGAATCTCTTACTTTCATTCCCGATTGGTATGGTTTCTTAACACTAGAAGTGCTTCCCAAACGGGATTGATTAAGTTTCGTTCTTAGATCTGTTGGAGGTAAAACATTGGTCTTTGATACTTGAAGTTTTCCTTCCATTGATCTGGATATTTGCAGAGAAGGAAGAGTTGAACCATCCCCTTGATTAGGAGTTGGTAACAAACCATTTTGTAGAGACAAATTCTGTGCCCAATTTGAAGAAGTCGTAGAAGAAGACATTAAGAAATGTTTCTTTTTAGACTTGTTCAAGTTTTGAGACATAGAATGTCCAGAAGGAAGAGTAGTCAAAAGACTATTTCCTTTTCTTTGACTAACAAAACTGTCAGCCAAAGCTGTTCCTGGAGTAAATACTACAGGAGCAGAAGAAACAACTAAAGAGTTGTTCCTATTCGAAGGGACTTTGTGAGCCATTTGTGGAGGAACCATAGCAAGACTACCCCCAGTTCTAGCAGAACTTGGCAAGGAGGAAGAAATAGCTAAAGAGCTATTCTTCTTAGAATATGCTGGTGACAATTTGGCTAAGTAGCCATTACTGTTAGCATATGAAGTCTTGGCTAAAAAGCCAGATTTCGGTACGCATGCTGAGTCAGGGAGAGCTGACTTGGTGGATGATGCGTGCGGAATACACGCTGAGACAGGCTTGGTTAAAGAACCAGTGCTGTTAGCGTGATTTTTGGGTTTGGAAATACACACTAGAACAGGTTTGGCTAAAGAGCCAGTGCTGTCAGCATGACTTTTGGACTGTGTGACTACGGAAACAGATTTGGCTAAAGAGCCATCACTGTTAGCATATTTTTTGGATGCTGTCGCCTTCGAGCACATAGGAGTATGCATGCCTGCAGTGGAGTTCTTGCCAGTGTTAGTAATGGACACTGTGGCAGAAACTTCACCATCTTTGGTTGCCAACAGATTCTTAGGTACGTAGACAGATCGTCCCTTTGATTTGGCAGTGGTGATAGAGGCTGAAGTGTGTTTGCCACCCTTAGCCCGCTGTATTTCTTCATAGGTGAGTTGATTGAACTGAATCGATATCACCTTCTTCGTCGGGACCGACGAAGCGTCGCATTGAGTTGTGGCCATCTCAGAAGAGGAGATGGGTTTCCCCAGCAGAGTCGCCAATTTATTTTCCATAAATAAATTCACTTTATTTATTTTGATTCTGGGAAAATACAACTGTAGGAATCCGATCTAGAAGATGATCGCTTTATCCCTTGGACGATGCGAAGAAGAAAAGCTCTCAAGAATTCGACAGCAATTTAGATATTCTGTATATCTGTACAATGAATGAGAAAAGAACTCTATTTATAGAGTCAAAAATAACTAAAAAGATAACTGTCTTCATAACCTATGCATAGTTGATAATCACGCAGGACTCAATCGTACGCAAGGTTGATGAGCAGTTACTGAACGTGGCCCATAACTGTTGGACACATGGCAATCATACATGAGTCGTGTGCAAGTTACTGGGGCACGCATACGAGAGATCCGTGGCATGTCTACCACATACTCCAATTTGATTATTTGAGATGATAATCTGCTAACTGGTTGAGGATGAAATTCCTGTTGAGGTAAAAAATCCACGCTGACTTACAGCAGAAATACTTAGGCTCAAAATATACGCAAACTTGAGGCAGAGGGCTCAGAATACATGCAAACTTGAGGCAGAAGGCTCAGAATACACGCAAACTTGAGGCAGAAGCACTGAAGTTCAAAATGCATGCAGACTTGAGACAGGAGCACTGAAGTTCAAAATGCACGCAGACTTGAGTCAGAAGGCCAGCTGTCTTGATTCGACGTGCCTCGACTAACACAAAATCTCTGACATTGATTGCTTTATCAGTCACATTAAATGATGATAAGCTCTTTTTTGGTACGCCAACTTGATGAAGATTGAATCTTGTTGAAGAAGATTTCAAAAATCACGCAATAGTCGGCTGAGATCTTTTGAATCCCGTGCATACGTGGCATACGAGGAGACGTTTATTGACTGTCGTGCTGTCAGTCATAATTACAATCTGACAAATGGTGAGCTGTCTTTGAGTACCATTTTGAACTCTGCGTACTTTTGAGGAAATGATTTGACAGAACTCAGCGTGTTTTTTAGACATTTTCTTGATAGGCTGTATTAACTCAGCGTGACTATATTTTTGAGGCCTATACCTGCTTCTGTAGAGCTTTCTTTCCACCGGGTCGTAGAGTCTATAGCCAAACTCATCCCGACCGTAGCCGACAAAGATGCATCGCCTCATCTTCGGCTCAAGTTTGGACCTCTCGTCCTTCGGTACATGCATGAAGGCCTTACAACCAAACACTCGTAGGTGATTGTATGACGGCTCTTTGCCGTACCATACTTTGTCAGGCACATCACCCTGCAAAGGAGCACTAGGAGTTAAATTAATAACATAAGTAGCTGTAAGAAGAGCCTCACCCCAATAACTGCCCGACAAGTTTGCTTCTGACAACAAATACCGTACCCTCTCCATCAGTGTCCTGTTCATGCGCTCTGCTACACCATTGAGCTGAGGTGTCTTGGGCGGAGTCTTCTGGTGTCGTATCCCTTGCTTTCTGCAATAAGCATCAAAGGACCAATGTATTCGCCGTCGTTGTCGGACCGAACACACAATAACTTCTTGCCCGTCTCTCTTTAAACAGAGGCCTGAAACTCTTTGAAAGTAGGCAGCACCTGAACCTTGGTCTTTAAGGCATAGACCCAAACCTTCCTGGAACAGTCATCAATAAAAGTTACAAAGTGAAAAGCACCACCAATAGATTTTACCTTCATAGGATTGCAGACATCCGAGTGAATCAACTCGAGCAACGCCGGCTTCCTTGAACTTGGGTGACTTTGGAAAAACACCATATTTTGCTTCCCAGCTAAGCAGTGCGTGCACTTCTCCAACTTTGTAGACTTGAGCCCTGGAATCACCTTCCTGTTCACCAAGTAGCTCATCATCTTCTCGCTGATATGGCCGAGCCACATGTGCTAGAACTCGGTAGACGCATCACTAACTGCGTTCACCTCCTGTGCCCCCTGTGCGCTCTCCTCCATATAGTAGATACCGGACTTCTTGCTTCCTCTGGCAATCACCATCGAACCTCTGGAAAGCTTCCACTGACTATTCCTGAAGAGACTGAAGAATCCCCCATCATCCAACCTTCCAACCGACACCAGGTTGAAACGAATATCAGGGACATGATGAACATTTTTGAGAACAAGAACTGCACCGGTCTTCGTCCTCAAATACACATCTCCAACGGCAACCGCCTTTGACACATCTCCATTGCCCATCTTCAATACTCCACAGTCGTCTGTCGTGTAAGTGGCAAATAGTGTCCTATTGTGAGATACATGCGCTGAAGCACCTGAGTCCACCAGCCAAGAATTATCATCGCAGGCGAGGTTTGTGATAACCTCATCACCTGTAACACCCAGTTTCTGAAATAAGGGTATTTTTGAAATTTTTTATTTATAATTATTATTTAATTGTATTTACATCACATTATGATTTTTGGTGATTTCTAATCATTTTAAAACTATTTAAAAAATGTGACTTGTGATTTCGATGCGCTGCTGGTGAAACCTGAGAGACTGTCTGACCTAGAGCCTAACCATGTGATTAGGATTTTTAATTATCATTTTTAGCCTAGGGGTAATTTGGTCATTTTAAATTATTAGAATTATTGATTAAATTATTGGATTGATGGTTGTCGATTTTGACTTTTACTTGTTGTGATTTAGTAGACTAGCCTAGAAGCTAACCCTAGTTATGGTGACTTGGTCGACAATGGTGTGACCCTAGTCTAGCTTATGTTAACCTCATTCTAGCCATTAGAATCTAGTTTTCAAATAGGAGGAATAGAATAGGTGCATTGATTTTATGACTTATGATTTTAATTCCATGACTTGTGAATTAAGCCCATGGCCCATGACTTGAGCCCAAACCCCAACCAAACCACTAGTGGCCAGCCAACCTAGGGTTTCCCACCCCTATTTAATACCTCTTCCACTTGTTCTTGCCTCTATTGTGCTTGACCTAGTTTTTAGAAGAAAAGGTAATTCTCCACCTTCCTAAATTCCTAATAAATTCATTTCAAATCCTTTTTGATGCTAGTCTTTTGCATTAGGATCTAATTATTGTTTATTTACTATTTGTGGAGATTTATCTCAGTTTTTGTACAATTTGGAGCTTGAGAGTTGCTATTTGGATTCTTTCCATTTGGAGCTTTTCTTGTTATTTGCACCTATAGGTAAAATACTTCTAATTATTTTAATATTTAGTTTTTTTTACATTTAGGGCTAGATCTTGGTGCCCCCTAGCTGTCCCTTAAGTTTGGTAGGAAACTATGTCCGTTTGGTATCCGTATCGGGCACGTGTCTATATGTATGTACAAGTGTATGTTGAAATGCCACATAGAAATGAATTTTCGTATTTTCCAAAACTAATTACGTGTTTTTGAAGCTCTTAATGTGTAGATTAAATATGTTGAAGACTGAGCACGATTCTATAGAATTTTTGTGTCCAAATCGGACACACACCTCACGCACGACACCGCACACAGACCTCGTACAGTCCCCTGCTATTCGAGTGTCCTAGCGGACACGACATGGCACGAGACACCATGAAATTTTGTGGAGACGTGCGGGTACCCACTGATATCACTCCTACAAAATTTCATGGGTTCTCGATTAGTGTGCACGAAGAAAATCGACCCGCACTGAAATTTCAAACACACACACACGCACAATTATTCACTGATACGGTGTCCGTATCGAATGTACGCATGTCATGGACACGTTATAGACACTCGAGCATGTTCCCCTATCCTTGGCGAACCTAGGGACACGTCCACGTAGCATGAAGTGTCACGTGTCGTGTCCATGAGGCGACTGCATCGCAGCACAATGCAGTCTGTTCACGCGATGTGTCTGTGCGTGTTTCGTGACTTGGACACGTCGTGTCCAGTCGTGGAGAAACGTGGGGACTCGTGTGGACTCTGGACACGTGTACGACTCAACCCTAACCTATTTTGTATGTATTTTATTTGCATTTTCGAATTTGAATTGAGAATCCCCAATATTGTTGATACTGTGTTCAGTTCTGAGTAATTTCAGAGTTAAAATGTTAATTAATTATTAAATCATGTAAATTAAGGTTAAATTGATAATTAGTTTTGATTTATATATGTAGACATGTTATAGTATGAATACATGACAGGAATTTGGTTGGTGAATTGGTTTTGAATTGGATAAGACTGTTCACAGGTCCAACTTGTTAACTTAATTCTTCCTGAGAATTAACCCTGTTAACAGTGTGCACTAAGCCCATACATACACACAAACTGAGACACATTCACACATTATTCCCTGTTTTCCTGAATCCTACCTACATACCTCACCATATCCCACACTCACACATTGACTTGATTTCAGATTCCTATCGACACATATTGTCTCACACACAAATACAATTGCCTGAGAATTCACACTGTACACAATACTATGTATATTACACATTATCACACATATACACATTTCACTGATTCAAATCCTGTCACACTTGCCACACTCGACCCCTTCCTCTTTCCAATTCCTGTGATGTTGATATATATATTCAGGATTCACATATGTGGGTTTTATATATATTCAGGTTTCAGATATTCAGGTGTATATATATGTAGCTTTGTATACCTTGAGATGTGTTTGGTTGGGGCTGTGGATATATTGATAGTGAGATAGGGTATTGGGATTATGGGTAATGTTAGTTATGAGGAGTTTATATACTTGAGTATATATATATATATATATATATATATATTTAACCTATATATATATATATTTAACCTATATATATATATATATATATATATATATATATATATATATATATATATATATATATATATGTTAATAGATGTGGGGTTAGATCTATATGTATTCATATAGATAAGTATATATAAGAGGGTTGGCCATGGTATGTTAGGCTTGGCCTTGTTTAGTTGCAATGCATTGCAGTAATGCAAGCATTATAGCAGCAGTTTGCAGCAACAAGTTTGCAGCAGTAGGCTATATTGAGTAGGCCATGTTGGCTATGGCTTTGGGCCATAGATTTGAGAGAGGGAGTTCAGGTTGAGTGTTTTGAGAATAAAGGGAAGTGGGGGTATAGAAGTTAGTATCATTTAGGTTTGTGTGTGTGGTGGTTGATTAGATGTTAGGCTATATGATTTTGGTTATTAAATGTAGTTAGACTTTGTAATCCTAAGATTAGTTTAGTTAGTAGATGTTAGTTTGATTGTTAGTTAGTATCCTAGAGTAGTTTAGGCTAGTACATATCTAGTATATGGTTACCTAGAATATTTAGTTAAGTTATGTGTTTAACCCTACTAGCTAGGAAATATAGGTTAGTAAAGGTTTACCTAGATAGACTAAGGAAGAGGATATGGTGGGTAGTAGATGATGAGTTATCTAGCCTAGGGTAATAAATGACCTAGATTGAGCATATCCTATATATGTATATATGTACTTGTATAGGGTAAGGTTGGCTAAGGCTATCTAAGTTAGAATATTTCAGGTAAGTATGACTTGATATAGGATGATTGACTAATTTTGACTTGTTGACTTAGTTAGCTAGGAAGTTGACCAATGTAACCCTAGATGTTGACCAAGTTCGACTTGGACCTAGTTTGACCTAGACAGTTGACCAGGTTTGACTTAGAGTTGACTTTGACCTATATTGACCTAGAAATCATATAGATTGTATCATAAACTTCATTTACCTTATTTTAAACACATTATAACATATACTGCTCTATTTAGGATATTGTGACTCCGGTGCAGGCATCTGATATTATACTACTCTTTTTAGAGTATCAGGCGAGTACATTCTCTAATAGTTCTTTCATTTACTTGTCAATTACCGTACTTCAGTTCTAGTTAGTTGTATGTGATTCTCTGTCACAACACGTATGGATATTCTGGATTCATGTATGTGATACACATTTATTGTCTGGCCTCTATTACTAGAATTATTCTGGAATCATTTACTGGTATCATCATGTTCTGGCTGGACTCATCTTGAATCTTGTGTCGGATTTCTGGATTCACTTGCTGGAAGTAGAAATACTAGAGTAAGACATGTAGACATACCCCAATTCTGGAATCACCCTCATGCTGGAATCAAACTGGAATGATAGCCATCTCACACCCGGTCAGGTGTGTGATGTGCCGGATTATCTATAGTCGTTTACATGTCGATCTCGATATTTTAAAACACTGTTAGAGTATAGGCTGGACTCACCCTGGAATTATTGATCACTATGACTGGAATCGTCCCGTACTGGATTCATCTTGTATTAGATTCATCTTGTACTGGACTTACATTGGAGTTACACTTGTCTATATTTACTGTCTGGACTTATATCATGTTACCCTGGTTCAGCTAGCTTCTACTTTACAGTCTTTATTGCCATGATTCTTCTCTTGTTTAGTTACTTTTTTTGTACTTTATCTGTCTCTTTATACCATTACCTGAATATAAACTGCCATGTTCATCAATACAACTGTCTATAACTGCTTTATAGTTCTCTGTCATTTACTTGGGTTTTCTAGATGAGATTGTGCTCGTTCCTGTCCTGATTGGACCTGTTAAAAATATTACAGATACTTGCGCTGAGGATACATGCCCTACATATTATGGACCCGGAGACGGGATGACTACCTTTGGCCCCGACTCTCAGGAGTGATCAGGATTTAGTTTAGTAGACTTGCATCTATTTTTCATATTGAACTTGTTGTATTAGTTTTGAGACTTGTGTTGTATTTGAGATTGTTGAGATGTTGTTATTATTTCAGTAGTAGTTGTCTTCTATTTCTTAGTTATCTCTTCCATGTTATCTTATCGTGCTTAGACTGTGATTGAGTAACAATATCTTATACTTGTCCTCCGTTCGGAGTTGATCATGATGAGTACATTATATACTGTATGAGTTGATGGTTAGATAGTGACCTAGAACAACGTTCTACCGTCGACACTACGGCGTAGGATGGGCGCTGTTACGTACTCGTACCCTCACAGTGGGTGCCGGTCGTGACACATTTTTAGTGGTGGCCCATGCAGGTCGAGAGTCGCATTAGTACGATATCGTGGTAGTACGGTAACTTAGTTGTACTGCTGTGAGCCTGTGATAGGATTGAGCGATTGGTTTTAACGGAGAGGTACTCAATCACAGTTAGGAAAAATTCTGCTTCAACTCATGCTATCTATACATCTTGCTGATTTGTCTTCCTTGAAATTAACTGTCCTCCCTTGATTTATCGCTTCTATCTTAGTATTGATTCTTTGTTTGATTTGTCTACAGGATGGTCGAGACTAGATCCCATCGCTCCGGACCGAGGGACACTGCTGAGAGGTCTGCCACCTCTCGTCCTGTGCAGCCAGCCCCCGATGTCGCGGCACCAGTTCAGCCAGCTGGTTAGGTATTTTATCTGCCTTTGGAGGATCCCCTCCACCAGTACACAGACAGAGTCTGGTGGTTCCAGAGATGCTCCAACAGCAGCAGCCACCTTTAGGGACAGTTGACGCAGTCCAGCTGTTCACATTCTTTCAGCAGTTCATGGAGGCCCAGTAGGCCCAGCAGCAGCGTCAGACTGCAGAGTTTAGTCGGGGCATTGATCTGGACTGCCGGTAGTTGAGAGGGCAGTAGCTCAGCCTTCGGCAGTTCAGCAGCCACACCAACCGAAGGAGAAGGGCATCCAAGACTTCCAGAAGATGTACACGAGGGACTTTAGGGGTACAGAGGGCATTCTATACGCTGATGAGTGGATAGAGCATATGAAGGAGATTTTCAAACTGGCAGAGATTCCAGCGAGGCTTCAGATCGAGGCGATGGCCAGTATGATGTAGGATTTGGCCTGCACTTGGTACCAGACCGACCCGAGGGTTGGTACACCAGGGCAGACTTGGGTAGTATTCAAGAAGCTGTTTAAGAAGAAGTTTTTCCCAGATGCAGTGCTAGGTGCCCTCGAGACTCAGTTCGAGGCCTTAGTCCAGGGCAGTCAGTCCGTAGAGGAGTATGCTGGAGTTCTGTCGTCTGGGTAGATTTGTCGAGGGGTTATCCGAGGCGACGAAGGCCCGGAGGTTCAGAAAGGGACTTGTTAAGGAGGTGAAGTCCTATTCCAAGAGTGCCCGCAGCGTCACTTTTGAGGAGATCTTGGTGGCTGCCTTAGCAGCAGAGGATGATCTTGAGCTGAGGCTCAAGAGGGGACAGGACGCTCACGGTACCAGCAACAGCGGAGGCCAGGCCAAGAGGCCTCATGTGCAGATTTAGCAGACGCAGACACTAGTAGGAGTTCAGCCGGTGCAGCATCAGTATCAGGGTCAGGACCCGAAGGCGATCAGTTGTTCCTACTGCAGGAAGCCGGGACACATCTGGGTGCAGTACAGGAAGAGGCTGAAGGTTTGCTATTTCTGTGGGCCTGGTGCCCACCAGAAGATAGATTGTCCTATTGCACCTCCTTTTGAGGGAGCTAGGACACCTGTAGCTCAGCACCAGAGGGGTGGAGCTTTTGCGATGGCGGTCGAGGAGACCGACACTGCTGGTGATGGGTTAGCAGGTTTGTCCTTCTTATTCTTCCTCCCCACTTTCATGTATGATTTCCATTAGTACCTGCCAGGATATTGCTTATGATTTGTTAGATAGTGTAGCTACCCTGATCGAGACTGTAGAATCACGACCAGTAGGATTGTGTTACTTCGACCTTGATTGATTGGGGGTTGACCTAGGAAGGGTGTGATCATCTTAATTTCGGGGACGAAATTTTTCTAAGGGGGTAGACTTGTAACACCTAGTTTCTGAAATGAGGGTATTTTTGAAATTTTGTATTTATAGTTATTATTTAATTATATTTACATCATATTATGATTTTTGGTGATTTTTAATCATTTTAAAACTATTTAAAAACTATGACTTGTGATTTCGATGCGCTGCTAGTAAATCCTGAGAGACTGTCTGACCTAGAGCCTAACCATGTGATTGGGACTTTTAATTATCATTTTTAGCCTAGGGGTAATTTGGTCATTTTGACTTATTAGAATTATTGATTAAATTATTGGATTGATGGTTGTCGATTTTGACTTTTACTAGTTGTGATTTAGTAGACTAGCCTAGAAGCTAACCCTAGTTATGGTGACTTGGTAGATAATGGTGTGACCCTAGTCTAACTTAAGTTAACCTCATTCTAGCTATTAGAATCTAGTTTTCAAATAGGAGGAATAGAATAGGTGCATTGATTTCATGACTTATGATTTTAATTCCATGACTTGTGAATTAAGCCCATGGCCCATGACTTGAGCCCAAACCCCAAACAACCCACTAGTGGCCAGCCAACCTAGGGTTTCCTACCCCTATTTAATGCCTCTTCCACTTGTTCTTGCCTCTATTGTGCTTGACCTAGTTTTTAGAAGAAAAGGTAATTCCCCACCTTCCTAAATTCCTAATAAATTTATTTCAAATTCTTTTTGACTCTAGTCTTTTGCATTAGGATCTAATTATTGTTTATTTACTATTTATGGAGATTTATCTCATTTTTGTGCAATTTGGAGCTTAGGAGTTGCTATTTGGATTCTTTCCATTTAGAGCTTTTCTTGCTATTTGCACCTATAGGTAAAACACCTCTAATTGTTTTAATATTTAGTTTTCTTTGCATTAGGGCTAGATCTTGGTGTCCCCTAGCTGTCCCTCAAGTTTGGTAGGAAACCGTGTCCGTTTGGTGTCCGTATCGGGTACGTGTCTATGTGTATGTACAAGTATTTGTTGAAATGCCACATAGAAATGAATTTTCGTATTTTTCAAAACTAATTACATTTTTTTGAAGGTCTTAATGTGTAGATTAAATATGTTGAATACTGAGCATGATTCTGTGGAATTTTTGTGTCCAAATCGGACACGCACCTCACGCACGACAACGCGCACAGACACGGCACGACACGAGACACCACAAAATTTTGTGGAGACATGTGGGCACCCACTGACGTCACTCTCACAAAATTTCACGGGTTCTTGATTAGTGTGCACGAAAAAAATCGACCCGCACTAAAATTTCAAACACACACACACACGCACGTAATTGTTCACTGATACGGTATCCGTATCGATTGTACGCGTGTCGTGGACACGTTGCAGACACTCGAGCACGTTCCCCTATCCTTGGCGAACCTAGGGACACGTCCACGTGGCATGAAGTGTTACGTGTCGTGTCCACGAGGCGACTGCATCGCAGCACGACGCAGTCTGTGCACGCGATGTGTCTGTGCGTGTTTCATGACTTGGACACGCTGTGTCCAGTCGTGGAGACACGTGGGGACTCGTGTGGACTGGATACGTGTACGACTCTACCCTAACCTATTTTGTATGTATTTCATTTGCATTTTCAAATTCGAATTGAGAATCCCCAACATTACTGATACTGTGTTCAGTTCTGAGTAATTTTAGAGTTAAAATGTTAATTAATTGTTAAATCATGTAAATTAAGGTTTAAATTGATAATTAGTTGTGATTTATATATGTAGACTTGTTATAGTATGAATACATGACAGGAATTTGGTTGGTGAATTGGTTTTGAATTGGTTAAGACTGTTCACAGGTCCAACCTGTTAACTGAATTCTTCCTGAGAATTAACCCTGTTAACAGTGTGCACTAAGCCCATACACACACACAAACTGAGACACATTCTCACATTATTCCCTATTTTTTTGAATCCTACCCACATACCTCACCATATCCCATACTCACACATTGACTTGATTTCAGATTCCTATCGACACATATTGTCTCACACACAAATACAATTGCCTGAGAATTCACACTGTACACAACACTATGTACATTACACATTATCACACATATACACATTTCACTGATTCAAATCCTGTCACACTTGCCACACTCGACCCCTCCCGCTTTTCAATTCCTGTGATGTTGACATATATTCAGGATTCACATATGTGGGTTTTATATATATTCAGGTTTCAGATATTCAAGTGTATATATATGTAGCTTTGTATACCTTGAGATGTGTTTGGTTGGGGCTGTGGATATATTGATAGTGAGATAGGGTACTGGGATTATGGGTAATGTTGGTTATGAGGAATTCATATACTATATATATATATATATATATATTTTTTTTTATATATATATATAAAAAATATATATATAAATATATATATATATATATATATATATATATATATATATATATATATATATATACTTGAGTATATATATATATATATATATATATATATATATATATATATATATATATATATATATACTTGAGTATATATATATAAAATATATATATATATATATATATATATATATATATATATATATATACTTGAGTATATATATATATATATATATATATATATATATATATATATATATATATATATATATATATATATATATATATATATATACTTGAGTATATATATATATATATATATATATATATATATATATATATATATATATATATATATATACTTGAGTATATATATATATATATATACTTGAGTATATATATAAAATATATATATATATATATATATATATATATATATATATATATATATATATAAAATATATAAAATATATATATATATACATATATATATATATATATATATACTCAAGTATATATATATATATATACTCAAGTATATATATATATATATATATATATATATATATATATATATATATATATATATATATATATTCATATACTTGAGTATATATATATATATATATATATATATATATATATATATATATATATATATATATAGGTTAATTGATGCGGGGTTAGATCTATATGTATATATATATATAAGGATATATAAGAGGGTTGGCGAGGGTATGTTAGGCCTGGCCTTGTTTAGTTGCAATGTATTGCAGTAATGCAAGCATTATAGCAGCAGTTTGCAGCAACAAGTTTGCAGCAGTAGGATATATTGAGTAGTCCATGTTGGCTATGGCTTTGGGCCATAGATTTGAGAGAGGGAGTTCAGATTGAGTGTTTTGAGAATAAAGGGAAGTGGGGGTATATAAGTTAGTATCATTGAGGTTTGTGTGTGTGGTGGTTGATTAGATGTTAGGCTATATGATTTTGGTCATTAAATGTAGTTAGACTTTGTAATCCTAAGATTAGTTTAGTTAGTAGATGTTAGTTTGATTGTTAGTTATTATCCTAGAGTAGTTTAGGCTAGTACATATCTAGTATATGGTTACCTAGAATATTTAGTTATGTTATGTATTTAACCCTACTAGCTAGGAAATATAGGTTAGTAAAGGTTTACCTAGATAGACTAAGGAAGTGGATATGGAGGGTAGTAGATGATGAGTTATCTATCCTAGGGTAATAGATGACCTAGATTGGGCATATCCTATATATGTATATATGTACTTGTATAGGGTAAGGTTGGCTAAGGCTATCTAAGTTAGGATATTTCAGGTAAGTATGACGATATAGGATGATTGACCAATTTTGACTTGTTGACTTAATTAGCTAGGAAGTTGACCAATGTAACCCTAGATGTTAACCAAGTTTGACTTGGACCTAGTTTGACCTAGACAGTTGACCAGGTTTGACTTAGAGTTGACTTTGACCTAGATTGACCTAGAAATCATGTAGATTGTATCATAAACTTTATTTACCTTATTTTAAATACATTATAACCTGTACTGCTCTATTTAGGACATTGTGACTCCGGTGTAGGCATCTGATATTACACTACTCTTTTCAGTGTATCAGACGAGTACATTCTCTGATAGTTCTCTCATTTACTTGTCAATTACTGTACTTCAGTTCTAGTTAGTTGTATGTGATTCTCTGTCACAACACGTATGGGTATTCTGGATTCATGTATGCGACACACATTTATTATCTGGCCTCTATTACTGGAATCATTCTGGAATCATTTACTGGTATCATCATGTTTTGGCTGGACTCATCTTGAATCTTGTGTCAGATTTCTGGATTCCCTTGCTGGGAGGGGAAATACTAGAGTAAGTCATGTAGACATACCCCAATTCTGGAATCACCCTCAAGCTGGAATCAAACTGGAATGATAGCCATCTCACACCCGGCCAGGTGTGTGATGTGCCAGATTACCTATAGCCGTTTACATATTGATCTCGGTATTTTAAAACACACTGTTAGAGTATAGGCTGGACTCACCCTAAAATCATTGATCACTATGACTGGAATTGTCCCGTACTGGATTCATCTTATATTAGATTCGTCTTGTACTGGACTTACTTTGGAGTTACACTTGTCTACATTTACTGTCTGGACTTATATCATGTTACCCTGGTTCAGCTAGCTTCTACTTTACAGTCTTTATTGCCATGATTCTTCTCTTGTTTAGTTACTTACTTTCCTTGTATTTTATCTGTCTCTCTATATCATCACCTGAATATAAACTGGTAACTGCTTTATAGTTCTCTGTCATTTACTTGGATTTTCTAGATGAGATTGTGCTCGTTCCTCTCCTGACTGGACCTGTTGAAAATATTACAGATACTTGCGCTGAGGATACATGCCCTACATATTATGGACCCAGAGACGGGATGGCTACCTTTGGCCCCGACTCTCAGGAGTGATCGAGATTTAGTTTAGTAGACTTGCATCTGGTTTTTATGTTGAACTTGTTGTATTAGATTTGAGACTTGTGTTGTATTTGAGATTGTTGAGATGTTGTTATTATTTCAGTAGTAGTAGTTGTCTTCTATTTCTTAGTTATCTCTTCCGTGTTATCTTATCGTGCTTAGCCTGTGATTGAGTTACAATATCTTATACTTGTCATCCGTTCGGAGTTGATCATGATGAGTACATTATATACTGCATGAGTTGATGGTTAGATAGTGACCTAGAGCAGCGTTCTACCGTCGATACTGCGGCGTAGGCTGGGCGCTGTTACGTACTCGTACCTTCATAGTGGGTGCGGGTCGTGACATCACTTACGACGATCATATCGCCTCCATGTATCGAAGCCGCCGCTGTAGTGTTCTCATCTTGCTTCCCCTTGTCGCCATTCTTCTCTCTCTTCTGTGCGAAACAGTTCTGCTTGATGTGGCCCTTCTTGCCACAGTGGTAACACTTCGAGTCCTCGTACCGACCCTTAGACTTTTCCCTGCTCTTGTCTCTGCCACCACTTGGACCCCTACTTTTGCCCCTTTTGCGGTTCTCTGAAACTAGCGCCTTTGAGTGGTAGGATGTGGATGAAGTGCCCTGAGAACGTCTCCGCATCTCTTCATTCAGCACCCCGCTCTTGGCAAACTCCAGACTGACCACGCCCTCTGGAGCAGAAGCGATCATAGATACTCGTATGGTCTCCCACGAGTCTGGCAATGTACACAGCAACCATAGTCCTTGAACTTCGTCGTCGAACTTGACTTCCATCGAGGATAGCTGGTCAACCACGTCCTGGGAATCACTCAAGTGATCTGTAATAGACGCCCCATCTTTGTACCGCAGACCCATCATCGTCCAAATCAGGAACAACTTGTTTACCCCGGACTTCTTCGCGTAGAAAGATTCTAGCTTATCCTATAACGTCTTCGCATGCTCAATATTGACAACGTGGTTGTCAACGTTCTCGTCAACGAACTTCCGCATGCACCCACACACCTGTATATGCTCGAAGTTCCAGTCCTCATCGGATTTGTCACTGGGATTCTCCGATGCAAATACTGGAAGATGCAGCTTCTTGACGAACAACAAATCTTTCATCTTGCTCCACCAATAATGGTAGTTGGTACCGTTCAGGTTCACCATGCGCACCGGCTTGGCGTCCATCTCAGCTTTCTGGTTTCACTGTCAACTCCTGACACTTCTTTGAACCCAAAGCTCTGATATCACTCTGTTGGGAACGAAGCGCGGAAACCGTCCCCCAAACTGGAAAGTCCTGCGAAAGAACCGAGCAAAAGCACACAAACTAAAAACGCCAAACACAATCACAAACACAATGTTTTTTGACGTGGAAAATCCTTGCGAAAAAAACCACGGGACGATCGGAGTCCAACCCTGAAGAACCTCCACTAATGGAATAAAGAGAATACACCCTCTACAAGCTCCTCCCAATCCAATACGGATCACCACAACTCACTTGAAAGAAGAAATTTTTTGATTGCGGACTCCGAAGAACAAGAGATGCCAAAAAATTATTCGAAACAATCTCTCCTTCACAATAGTCCTTAATCCTCTCTCTCTCTCTCAAAGATTGTAAAGCACTCTTATTTTTGAGATGATTTTACAACTAGCATGCATCACCCTTTTATAAGCCCTTGGTAATCCATACATGGAAGACCAATATATATGAAAACTTCCAATATGCATCAATCATATATTTAATGAAAATCCAATCATAATTGGCTTGCCATAGTTGGAAGTCCAATTATATGGAAAGCTACTATATGAAGGGTCCAATCATAAATATATAATCAAAGTAAATATGAAAATCCAATCATATATTTCCTTACCATATATGTTCCAAAATAGGATCCATGCACTCCCCGAGCTTCTCCGACACACGGATGGCGCTCGTCGCTCTCCGGGATATTCTCCATATAGGTTGGAAACCCTGCCCATTCCGACAGATTGATTTGTCTTATTTTTCCTAAGAAGTTCGTCTTATCTAAACATCTTAAACCCGAAGCTAAATGAGAAGTGTGAGAGTTAGATTTTTCTTCATTGGGTAATAAAAAGTATATGCCTATGTAAGGACCCTAGAGTACTTAAAAAACTTTCATTTTTAGCGACTAGAGAATATGCACATATGAGCGCGCAAGACATGTACTTTTGCACATTTAATGATGCTGAATTTGTTACCCTATATTCTAGAATTGGCATTTCGTGGACTAACCCCATATTCTGGAATTGGCATTTTGTGGCAATTTTGTTACTGCTAATTTAGATGTTAAAGACAACATATGAATGAGTCACAGGACAAGTCGAATATTTCTAGAATAACATGCCTATTATCACAAGACTACAATTATACGTATGGCCATGGAAGATGAAACAAGTCGAACTAATCCTAAGTCAATATTCTGTGACAATTTTGTCACATATAATATTAAAGAAACGACGACCTCATTCCTGTATTGTCTTTAATTAATATTATGTTAAATTATGACTGCTAATTTAGATGTTATAATTATAATAACAACAATGCTTTAATCTAGGGTGTTACTTATTTCATGATCTTAGGAATTGGGAGGCTGAAACCAAATTAGGTTATACATGACATGGACACACAAAAATTAGTGCCTTTCTCAGTTGAGTTTCCAACTAGTTCAGTTTCCAATTTCCAATTTCCAATGTAAAGCTCATTGAATATAATTACTCAAATGAAGTCGGAAAGGTAGTAATTACCCTTTAAAATAGAAAAATATAATAACATGAGGCTATACAAATCCAATGACTAGTTTACTCAAATGTGCTCAGTGATAATACCAGTTCCAATTTTTGGTCAGGACATACATACAGATTCAATCTTCCTGTGGTAGATACATGCAAAATAACATGAGGTATATAATAAAATATATTATATAATAAATATATGGTCAAATAAAGAGAAGGATAGTCATATTAGCTTATCTCAAAAGTACTGTTACAACTAGTCGAATCTAATATACAATGATAGACCACACGATTGTACTTGATAATGCCTCATGCATGTAGAAGAAAGAACTAACGGGTCGGCCAATACAAAGTCACCTCATAATCAATTACTTCATAAACCCAAAGTTTATAGCCCTCGTGTCCTATAGCCACATAATAGACCAAATCTTTGGGATTTGTAGATGCAAACTTAAATGGCCTGAAAAAATAATGGAGATTTTATCAAGCATACATATTTTATGTGCCCACAAACTTAAACTTAAACTTAGAAAATAATGCTCTGATACCAAAATAATGCAGAAAGGAATACTTTGAATGAATTTTTATCTGCAAACATAAACTTAGAAAGGAATACTTTTGCATTGCAGTGCTAACATTCTATACAAAAAAATGGCCTGAAAAATTAAATCAAGCATACATGCCTGCAATGACAGCAAATCACGTTTGTACTTTTGCATTGCAGTGCTCTATTTGCTAACATTATGCTTATTTGTAGAAAAAATGGTCTGAATACTTTGCATTACAGTGTTAACATTCTATAGTTTCCCAAATTTTTTAAATACAAATTCAAACACATTCCAGCAAATCACATCTCTATTGTAGAAGCATGGAATTTTCATGCGCCAAACAGACCAAGTTCCGATGTGCTACAAATAATATGCACCCAAGACACAGAGCAAGTCGGCGCAACATACAAAGACACTAAATGAAAGCGCATGAAAAGAAGATTTTTATTGATTAATGAAAATCTATTACATGGATTTTCATTACATAGAAAGTCTACTACAGCCTAGTTTAAAACTCTACGGATAGGCGCATCACTTGGACGTCTCAGCATAGGTGCATATCTTCCTCGTCACGAATGAATCACTTCCTCATCAACGAGCGAATCACTTCCTCGTCTCAGCACAGGCGCATCACCTGTCGCCTTGTGGCTCTTCCAGCTTAACAAGGGTTGGGCACATCAAACCCAAACCCTATGTTCAACTTGACACTCGAGCATGAACTGCTCTGCCCACGGTTACTCGGTGCGCTTCAGTTCTCTGATGGAGTCTGCTATCAAAATTGAAGCTTCTTTGAACGAGGAGATCCACAACCCACAACACACCAACTCGCCAAGGGGGAGGGTTGGTTGTGTTCATTATCGATGTAAAAGTTGTATGAAGTAAGAATCAACAAACTCTCTTTATCAAAAACACGTCTATTCATAGGCCAGGGACGAACCAAAGCCATACGTCATGTGGCAGTCAATCCGACATTAATGCGATGAGTCTAGCATTAATGGTAATGAATCTGCCATCTCAGTTTCAACCAAGTCAAAATTATTTTTTTTTGAGCCTCGAAACGCACAACAAAGTTGATCGAAGGTGATGCGCTACAATTTCATGCGCCCCCTCAGTTTCATGCGCCCCCTCAGTTTCATGCGCCCCACACCTGATGCGCTCTGTGGTGCATGCGCCCCCATAATGATGTGCCTACACAAAGCTCGTCACCCATCTAAGTATTTAATGCTAAGTGACAGAAGTTAGCAGCACGCGTCTCGAAGACTGAACGATCGGCAACTTTCACAAAAAACAAAGAGACACCAATGTCAGCATAATAATTACTTATTTTGTCGATTACAGCTATGCTCAGCCACGTGGCTGACTGATCACTTGTATTCGCCCAAAAGCCATGTGCCTAAAACTCGCATATGCCTATTAAAGCCATGTGCCCAGATTTACTATTGATTCCCAGATGTCATACGCTAAGTCTACTCATGCACCAGATCTCTCATGCGCATTAAATCCATTATCCTTTAACAGATTGAGATCTTTGAGCAAGGTGCATGCATCACGTGTCATTGACTCAGTTCAGCCCACGAACGGGTGCCAACCATCTAAGATCTCAGCAACAAACGAATCTCAACAACTGTCACGTGTCAGCTCATCCGCAGCCCAACAGTGCAGTTTCAAACAGATTCAGTTCAAGCTTCCTGGGCGCAGCAGTCTGTGCCCAACAAGTCAGGTGTGTAGCGTCCCTACGTGCAAATTTCCATGCACACATGAATGGATCACTCCATCATCTATAATAGAAGGACCATTCTTTCATTCAGCCTCTTCGCTTCCCCCAGGATTTTTTAAACATTATGAGAATCATAGTTTACCTTAGGAGTGCCAAATCGCCATCCAGTCGAAGACTCGCATTCGCTCCCTGATCGTCATGAGATCGTTAACGGAGTAAAGAATCAACTCTCTATCGCCACTATTCCCAGAAAAATAAAAGTGTTCTCGAAGGATTGCATCGAGGATTCAAAATTATACTCCATTTATTTGTTATATATAAAAGTTTCTCCAACACTTTTTAATGGCAAACAAGCTGACGACTCTGCTGAGGAACACTTTCTCTTCCAACGAGAAGGTTGTGTCACAATCTGACAACAGCAAACTCGGCTGGTGGTGCACTTTGATCAGCAAGCGTACGAGGAGTTCATCTCTGAAGACATCGCGAGTCCTTTGAAGCAGCTGTCGATGCCGAAGAAGACTCATCAAGTTTGGGTGCCCAAGGGCGATGCGCCGAGGACCAAAACCAAAGGAGCTACGCCTGCACAGCTATTCCTTCCTGCTGACATCATCAGCAAGCAAGGCATTGCTTCTAAAGCAGTGCATCTGCCAGGGAAGCGTAGTGCTGACTGCAGCTCCCAACCCGTATCATCTCAATCGAAGAGGATGCGTTGGAAGAACAAGGGTGCAACCACATTCCCGCACATGGGCTCTGCTGTACAGGAAAAAAACTTTTGTCTTCGACATAATCACTTTCCATCAAGGCAAGCGAAAGTTGGATTCTGAGTATTATGCGCCTTCGCGGGCTAGTACGAAGAACTTCAAGGCAGCATGGGCCATGCGCCCTTAATGTGCTATGCCAGCAGCAAGCCAGAAACGTACGCTGAAAGTCATGTGCACGACTGATGGCAAGCTGTACAGAGTTTACTCAGGTGCTTTCGCATCCGGAATGGGTCAACTCTTAAAGTCCCCCTCCCACTTGGGTGAATTTCATGCGCTTCAATAAAGTCAAGGGGCAAATCTTGTGGTATCGAACCCGTGCGCCGACGTGGGCTGTGCACATGAAGTGGGTTCGACTTATAATATATGATGTTCTTCCACCAATAATTTGGGTGCATTTCATGCGCTGGGGGTACATCACTCACATACACACCCTGACGCTTGGCTTTGCCTTGGCCTAAGAGGGTATAAACGTGAACCTCTCCTCCCACGATTTACATGATGTGATCACTGACAAACGCAAATCGAAAGAGTGTCCACCATGCACAACTCACCCCTCATGGGACATATTTGTGCTACGGTCACCATCAATTGCTGTTGTTGCAAAACAGTGGCCCCACCACCAAGGCAGTCCATGTTCCAGCGACCGTAATCTATCGTACATGTCCGACATCATCTAAGAAAGATGGTGCCAACTAAAGATGAGAAAGAACTCTTAGTCGCCTCGTGCCATGTCATATCTAGTTCTCCTGCTCCCAGGAGAAATCTAAAAAGTAATAACCCTCCGGCCTCGGCTAGTGCATCAAAGAGCTAACCGTGAGGGAATAAAGCAATACTTCCTACTGTCGAGGTATTCCAGAATACCCAATCGAAGGTGAAGACTGCATTGGCAGTACTGGCCAGGGGTAGTCAAACCCCGATTGTCCATAACAATCCTTCATTTGAGGATGAGGATATATGTCAGCGGACCGATGCCGAGGAAGCCGGGGGTAGCCAAGTATGGGAGTCGCGGGAAGAAGCCTCAATCCTTCCGTAAGATAGTAAGGCAAAAAGTTAAAGGTCCACTGTTCTATCCACTTTGTCACACTTTATGCCTGTTTATATGACGGGGGGAGGGAACGAAGAAGAGGGAGACACTTCGGGCCCAAACCTTCTAAATCACATTAACACTCTGGGGATGGGTCTTAAAACTCTTTCCACCTCCATGCAGTCCCTGACATAGTGGTGTTCGAGATCCGAAATACCTTAGCTGCCCAACCTCCGACAAGGGTACCTATTTCCGCCAGTCCTGACCCAGGAACCAATAGAAAATCGAATGTACCGCCCCAACGAGTGCCCTCGGGGACTGACCTTCATACTCTCGCTCAGTCGTCTGCTCCCTTGGGGACCGATCAATATTCCCTGCCTCGGTCATCTGCTCCCGCATCAACCGAAGATATATTCGAGCTCGTGAGGGATCTACGCACTCGCGTAGACGCTAAAGACAAAAAAGAGGAGCGTCAGAAGCTCAGGATTCGGCAACCCTACCCTCCCGAGTGGAATAATATGGTTTATCCTTCCAAGTACAAACCACAAATGTTGACACCATTCGACGGGGAGGAGTCATTCCGTCGATATTTGAAATACTTCGTCTCCATGACGGGGCACTTGTCGAAGGACGATGCCTTGCTTATAAATCAATTCATTGGGGGCACTGAAGGATGTGGCTTATAAATAGTTTTGTAGCCTCCCTGATAACTGTATATCCTCCTTCGAGGATCTGAAGCATCTTTTTCTTTTCCAGTTCTATGACGGTGTAATGGACATGACCATGTCTTCTCTCATAGAAATTATACAAAAAATGAGACAGTTTGAGCTTACATTGAGCTCTTCTGTCAAGCATGCCTAAGGCTACCTTTCGGTATTCCTGAACCAGTGCTGATGGATTCCTGCCGCAAGAACGTGACGCTGACAGTTAAACTCTGGATCGATTCCACCCAGTACAAAGACTGGACCGTGCTCATTATCGGTGCTGAAAGCGCCAAAATGAAGGCTCGAGACGCTCGTCTCTTGGGGCTCAGCTTCCCTTCCTTCGACGACAAAGGGAAATGACCCTCCAACAGCAATAACAGTGGGTACGAGTCCAAGAGGAAGCAGGCATTGACTGTCAATACCTCCAAGGGCACCTCAGCCTATACTCAAAAGCCACCAGCCGTATCACGACAGAAGGAGCTCTACGCCTTCAATGATGAATAATGCTCATGCATGGTGACGAGATCAAGTTGCCTAATCCTAAGCACCCCGATGAGGTTGAAAGGGTAGGCGATCCGAAGTATTGTCATTACCATCGGATCGTCGGACACCCAACTCGAGACTGCTACATACTGAAGAACTACATACAATGCATGATCAATTCGAATGTCCTCTCTCTCTACTATGAGGACAAGATAGTCTCAGCGAACATAGTGTCCCTTCAGTTTGGCACCCTGCCGCCAACTGAGCCTTAAGATGGCATCGTCTCTATCCCAAATGTGACAATAGAAGTAACCAACCTTCCAACTCGTGACAATGTGAGTGGGAAGGTACAACTTACTACAACCCGGGGCAAGACCATGTGGGTTCATCCAGATCTAGCTCTGGAGCTGAATCAATCGGTGGTACGCTCTACTACCAAAAGTAAAGGCAAGAAGATCAAATCCTGCCAGATGGTCACCGCCTCTCCGGAAGAAGCCTGTTCGGTGGTTACGAGCTCAAAGCAGAAAACTCAGTAGGATGAGGTTCTGGTGTAGGAGACGCCTCCCGTCACTACTACTGTTGCCCAAGGGGAGGGTCCATCCTAACCTCTAGCAGCAGACAAACAGAGTTAAAAGGAGGCTCGTTTCAACAAGCCTCTGAGAAAAGATGATGCTTCGGGGTTGACTAAATCCTACAACTTCGACATATTGGTGCAGCTTGCCAATACTCTGGCCTGGCTATCCCTGTTCTAGCTTCTCCGACTCTCCAAAGACACTCGGGATGCTCTATGTGAGGCACTAAATGATGTCGAGTCTTTCATAAGCCAGGTCCCACAACCTCCTGAAGAGGACTCAACCGAATGTCCACACTACCATAGTATAGGAAAAATAATCCCCAATATTACGTTTATTCAGCAAGACATGCTGCTAAAAAATAACTGGCATAAGAGACCTTTGTACTACACAGGGTACGTTAGTGCCATCAAGGTGGACCGGATTCAAATCGATCCAGGGTCTTTCCTCAACATCATCCCTCGAACTCTGCTCTAAACCTTGGAGATCCCGATGCATCGTCTGACAACATCCAATACTACAATCAGCGGCTTCAATACAAAAAAAAGTGAACCTTTAGGCAATATTCGTCTGAAGTGCCACATTGGCAATCTCCAAACAGAAGTGACCTGTTATGTCATTTATGCCGACATCTCCTACAACGTCTTACTAGGACATTCGTGGACACACAAGTACATGGTCGTGCCGTCCACTCTCCACCAGTGCATGAAATATGTAGCTAGCAACGACATCGTCAGGACGGAGTTTGCTGATGTTGATCCCTTTAGAGGGATCAAGGCATTCTTCACTGACTTCGATCTATATAAGTCAGTCCATTTGGACGATGAGGCCAACGATGCTGATGATGAAGCAGAGGCTAAAACAGAAGTAGAAGTGGTAACTGAAGTGCCATTGAGGGTATGACTCAAGGGGAAACCTCCTTCGGTGTCAGCTCCTCTCGTAGCTAAGCTGCATGGGAAGGCTTCGGCTTCCCTGGTTGTCAAACTTCTAGGCCGGGCTCAGGAACCTATCAGAGTCAGACTCCCAAGAAGGTCTCCAGAAACTCTTTCTGCCAAGACGTCAGCTCCATTGGTGGCCAAGAGCTAAGAGATTACATATCTCCCAAGGTCTCCAAAAACTCCTCCTGCCAAGTTACGATAAAAGGCCCATGCACCTCCTCCGAAGGCTGTTCCAGTTCTAACTAATGAAGAGCTAGAAGATTACATATTTGCCAATATTGAGGCACCTCTCTTGATGATGTAATTTCTTGGGACAAGATCCGTTATTTTATCAATAAAAGGCTATCTTTGAACTACTATAATCTGCTATGTATACTCTAGATAATACCTTAGAATCGTTACAAACACAAGTAACGACTGTCAATAATGTAAATTGGGTCGTCCCGTACCGAGGAGTCTGCTATATTGTTCCGCCCATAAAAAAGGATGAAAAATCTATTATCTTCGGCAAAGTGGAACGTCATCAGGACCTCCCCACAACTGAACCAGAGCCTGATAGTAGGAAAATGCAAATATATTGTTACACTAATCAAGAAAAGTATCTTATCCAGAAGATGGATTACGACTTGAATAACGGTAAAAGCTTGAACTACGGCAAAGGTCGATGCCTTCCCTTATGACTTTCCGTTCCAAAGGGGAAGCCACAAGACTACTACCACCGTACTCGAGGGAGGGTGGGCTATGTTATGCCTCCGACAACCCCAAAAAGTTCAAAGATCGAGGTAGTGGTGCATTGCCACTCATCTGAATCTTCAACTTAGGATTCTGATACCTGTATCGACCCAATCTTCAGGAAAGCATTGTCGATTAATATAACATCCACAAATCCTCCATAAGAAGACGGCGATCAAACCTTGGAATTCTTCGAAGAAGAACCCTGGGCTCAATGCCTAGTATCTCAATAGGAATCTCTCTTCGAACGACGGGAACATCCTACCGAAGATAAAGTCGAACAAATTGACTCAGGGGATGAATCCTCACCCAAACCCATCTTCATCAGCAAGAGTTTGTCAAGGGAAGATCGGGAATCCTTGGTGCAACTTGTCAAGGAAAACATCGACGTCTTCGCCTGGAGCTATGAAGACATGCCAGGGTTGGTACAACGCCCCAGTCCCGAAATACGTAGGACCAAGTACGCAGACATGCCAACGGCATACATATGAAGAGTACTCCAATATATGAAATCTTCGTATGTATACATAAGCTGTAAGACATAACAATAACAGGCCACATCATAGTATACTATATCTCATCCACAGAACACAAAGTATAGCAATAGTCCAGATAGAATATAAATAAAGAGTCAAAAGATATAACCGGATGAAAATAGATCCACTACCAAACAACTATAAAATTAGTCTCAGAAACTAGAGTCTGACCTCCTCAAATAAAATAAACAAAACTAGAAAAAGATGTCCACTACAAGTCTCAATCATAACTATAGAACTAGATCTCGGAAGGCGAGACCTTATCGTCAACGAAGGATGGATCGAGAGCAGCACCGTACTCCTGGGAGGAATCGTCTAAGCCTGGAGAATTCTCCAAGTCCCCAGTGGGACATAACAACATACAAGAAAATAAAATACCATATAAACTATGATATATAAAAATATGAAGATGCATGCAATAGGGTGCCTAACCATTCTACAGTAATATACAGTTAAGAACAAACCTGCAATGCATGGACACTTCTGGCTATAATGGATGGCATGGCCCCCTCTAAGGGCACCAGGGACCTCAAAGCATGATATTCCAGGAACATCAGAGGCCAGCATGTACATGATAAAGGGGTAAATAAGACCGTTTCTCCAGCGGAGCTTCCGGTAATAAAGGAAAGTGCATACTTGGCCCATACGCTAAGGAACTGTTCTCCCCACCCAAGGCCTATCTATGTTATCTCTATAACATACATGAACCTCTAATAACTGCCAAGTCTACTAATCATGCAATATCTATTGGCAGTAACTTCCTAATCGTCGTACGTCTAATATGTATCGGTTGCGAGCCGACTACGCGAGTCTGTGTCCTATATGTTACTCATAATTCATGATAAAGCATATGTCAAGGCCATATAAGATATACCATTACCTTATCTTCAGTAGATAGTCAACTAGTGCTAAGTCAATGCAGAAGAAACATAAAATAGTCAAACGACTAATACAGTCGCTTGCACCCAAGTAAGACTTGGATGCACAATATGATAGAAACAGGCAATATAAGAATAAATTAAGTAAAATAACAAAAATAAAATGGTAATAAATAACATAGTATAATGGCAAGGTATCTTGTCTGGGGGTGGTGCGGAGAAATAACAAGTCTAGTACTCAGAATGGTAGCAACGAAAAGTCAAATCCTGCAAACGACTTCGGATGCTGAAATAAACATCATGAACATTTTTGGTATAAAATATATGTCTAATAATGCCTGCCCAAAAGTCCAATTCTGGACACAGGAGCAAAATTATAATTTCGGGTCAAAATAATGTCAGCCGTTGGACCCGTTTTACACCAAAAAGCATGCCAGTACCTACGGTCTCTAAAGTCATAAAACTATATGTCTACGGGTCTGGTTTGATGATACGAACCCAATCGTATGTCTAAAGTTGGATTCCGGTGGGCCTATTTTTCAGATAATTACAAGGGGATTCTAAGGCATTAGAAAATTTTCTAATTTTTGGGGTTTGAAGGCGGTTATGTTATCTCTACTCAGGAAGTGATAGATCAAAAATTGATCGAGCAGACTTAAAGAAGTTGGGTTCAAAATATTGGTACCTGAGTTTTTGAAAACAAGGTATTCTCTGTTCGGCGCTCGGATTTACGCTGCTGTCCGGCGATCCGATCGTCAATGGCGGCGTGTAGGCTGTCAGGAAGGTCGTCGAGATGGCAGGGGAGTCTCACGCATGTCAGGCCTGGGAAAAATTAGGGTTTTCTTGATATGGTATTGTCGCAGCATTTTGCGAACCTAGTATATATAAGCGGGTTTGGGGAGTGTTTTTCTGACTCGAATTCGTATAAAAATTCGATTTGGTTTAGGTTATTTGGATGAGATTCAAATAGGGATGAAACCAGAGATAGATGTCAAGATTTGATAGAGATTTGGTGTTTAAATCTCTTGAATCTTTGCTCGCTAATCCGATGAGCATATAGCAGCGGGTGGTTTTGAACTTCGTCACTCGCGATATTCAATATCTCACGAGTTGACTATTTTTTTCCTTTTATAAAACACACACACACACACACACACACACACACACACACACACACACATACACACACACATATATATATATATATATATATATATATATATATATATATAAACACACATATATATATATATATATATATATATATATATATATATATATATATATATATATATATATATATATATACACCTATCTAAATTCAAATAAATTTTTCAAAAAATCTTAGAACTCAAGAAAAATTATATAGCATTTTATTTTAGTAAAAACTTTTACCAATATTTGTTATCTAACTATTATACTAAAGGCTTGCTAGTTTGCTATAAATATTTATAAACATATATATATATATTTTTTATTTTTTTATTATATATATATATATATATATATATATATATATATATATATATATATATATATATATATATATAGCTTTTTAATAAATAAAAATACTAGGAATACATATATAAAAATATAATAAATTCTATAAAATAGGGGGTTTACATCCTATCCAACTTATAAAAATTTTGTCCTCGAAATTAAATCTAACGATGGGGGTATGCAATGAAAATACGAACGATGAAGTATCTAACATATGAAAAATCGTACCTCGGTTTCCGAAAAGATGGAGGGGTAGTTATGAAAGAAATCCACATTGGCTCTATATCCTATAAGATCAGGTATTCTTGGTTCAAGACCCTATCCAACTTATAGAAGTTGGCTACCGTGATAAACATCGTTACAGGACTTCTGAGAAGGACAATTTCTAAAGAGTGGCAAGAGAATATTGGACATTTCTGACCATAATCACGGACTCTAAGGAGCCAGGTATCCCTATGGTGTTCTTGGTCAACAATACTACAAAGAGAAATTTTTACCGATTTACCATTATCCAATCATAGTCATGCTTCAGCAAGACAGTAGAAATTTTATTGGTCGAAATATAACTGGGACAAAATGGTACAGAGGGATTTTGTATTGAATAAATCTGGAATTTAATCTATATTGGCTGGACAAAATCTCGTAGAATCAATCGAAACTATATCCCTATTGGGTTAGGGTAACCTAGAACTGTTCCAACTCCAGTGGTTGGGCTAGTTCCGAGCCGGGTTGGTTAAATAGGTGCTATAAGTCTGAAAATATGCCTTTCATGACTTTTCTGTATAAGTAGCACACGGGACTCAATTTAGTGGCATACTAGTGGCATGCACGTAGTGGGCTTCTAGTGGATCATAACAATATATTGGGGTGAAAGATTTGGGCCGAGGTTGGATATCTAATTGAAGTCGGAAAGTACATCAGTATTGTGATAAGTGTTATAGTTGGCCCTTTTGTCCTGAGAGTCGCATCATGAAAATAAAGTACAAGAGGACGTGTTTGAGTGGGACATGATATGCCTAAATGAAGGTGGACTCGTCTAGGTCTTGTACATGAAATTTGTTGGAAGGTAACAGCTAGTATTGTGCTCCGAATGTCAATGTCACGGTAGAGGACACCAAATGATCTAAATAAAGAGTGGGTGTTTATGAGGCACTAATTTATCACCCTAGCGTGAACCAATATATCCTAATCAATCGGTAATACAAGTAAATCCTAAAATTTAGTGGGGCTTATAATCTGCACTCTCCAAAGATTTCTTTCTCGAAATAAAAACTAAGATACGATACCATGATTGAATAGAATTTGAGGAATCAAGGTCACGATATTTGTATCTTGTTTGTTGGTATAACCGCATGATAAAATACAATGCTATTAAGGGTGTTATGCTAATATCAACTCGTGTCTTAACAATAATAGCGTATCTAGGCTAATACTTGTTGCGTTCCTACTCTCGAGATGATCATCTAGGTGATTGTCCTATGTTGTTGCTAATTTTATACAAACCGTCTAATCGACCTGCACCGAATTATTCTATCTGGTACTAAGGCTGGGTTGATCAGAACATCGTCAAGGTGTGGTTCAAGCCAATAGAAAATAATCAAAGTAGTTTCAAGAACGGTATGAAGTCAAGCTGGATGCATAGGATGTAGTCTCGATAGAATTAGAGAACCATATACCTCTATAATCATATTATTTGAAGTTTGTCCCGCCAGCACACATTTGGCTGCAAAACTTCAGAATCCATAATTTAACGGATGGCTGCAGTGTGTGTCTGTCATGCCGGTCAATATAGGTTCCCGAAGTTATCTTTGGCCAAATCCATAACATATTTTTGAATTAACTTTGCCTGAAAATATAGGAGAAAGACCAACATATAAAGGATAATGTTCAAGTAGAAGTCGAGAAACATATGTAGCCATGATACCGCTATCTAAAGTCCTACCTCGTCAGTATTTCTCTGGCTGCAAAAAATTTGATTTCGTAATATAAGTATAATATAATTTCTCAAGCCTTTCCTTGGACCAACCCATGGAACATTTTCCAATATAGCGAAAGGAAACGAGAAGAATTTCTCTAGGAGATAATAAGAGTTTTAGTCAATTCTAGGAATATTGGTAAAACATAATCCACTGTATCCCTATCCCAAGAAGAGAATATTAACATAACCTTGGCTTCGAAGAATGTGGCAATTCTGGAGAGTGAAGGGAATTTTTGGCCATGGTATGATTTAAGGAATACGGAAAGACATATTAAGGTTTTATGGAAAATCAAGTGGAGAAATAATTAGGTACTCCTATTGATAGCACCATTTCTTGATGAAGGATAGTATATTAGTTATGAGGTCATTGTGTGATCTAATCATTCCAAATTATCAACAATTTAAAAGCAATGATAGTGGATCTAGGTTTCAGAAAAGGATGAGTAACTCGAGATAAAAATGCATGGCTAGGGTAGTGAGTAACTAGTGATGTATGGCTTAGATATCAAATTGCAACATAATAACTAATAATGTAAATAGTAATGGCGTACTTGATAATGGTAGAATAATACCTACTATATTTCTATCCTCGGGAAGGGTTTCTATCATAGCTGTGGCGGATGGTTGTCCCTCTTGGTGTATGCTGGTATTCTGAGTTGGGACTTGCTCAGACCGTTGCATCCTTGCTAGTGCATCTTTGCTTTTAGGGCAATCTTTTGATAGGTGTTGGTTGGAGCCGCAGGCCCAACACAAGCCTAACCTCTTACGACATTCTCTCTGGATGTGTCACTTCCTTCCGCAATAATAGCAGACAGTCTCTCTGGTTGTGTCCATTCCTTCCGCAGTAATAGCAGACAGGCTTCTCCCGAGCCCAGTATAGTCCCTCTCCTTGCTGCTGTTGCAAGGTACGCTGTGTCCTCGTAAAATCTTTGGCTTCTTGATAATTAGAACCGCAAATCATACATTTTCCCAATCTACGACGATAATCCTTCATAACGTGACCCTTCATATGGTAGAAGTGACATGTAGGAAGCTTCTTATTTGGATATGGTGACGCTCTATGGTCTTGTTGTTGTTGCACTTTAGGATGTCTATTCGGCCCGTTCTGAGTCATTCTAGCTAGTACTAGGGTTGGTGTGGTAGATAGAGTCCTGTTCAGGGCTATTGATATAATGTTCCTTGTAAACTTATTATGTTATTTTTGCATTTGCAATAACTTTAGAAAGAACCTTGCCACTGAAGCCTCATTATTGTAAGGAATCGGCAGCTGTGGTAGGGGCTGAGGAGAAGGTGGTATATATTCTTCCTGGGGAGCTAGGGTCTGCTGGTCAGGCTGTTCTATCTAGGGTCTCACAGATTAGGAATGACACTGGGTAGGTGGGGTCGTGTGATCTAATTGAGGTGCATGACCCTGCTGAAGAGGGGTGGTCGGGGTCATTGTTATAGGCTGTAGGGGTACTTTCTTCTCTTGGGTTGTCTAGTCTTCAGAGGTAATGGTAAGAAGCACAATATGGATGCTACTAGAATTCATCCTATTGGCACGAAGGTAAGAGAAACGTTAGAACAAATTCAAGCAAGAGGCAATTTAAGCAAACAAAGAGAGTTTGAAGGCGTTTGAAGTCAAAGGAGGTAATAAGTTATGGATGAGATACTATTCCTATTCCTATATACAGGCTTGTTGGACACAGTCATGTAATCCAACAATATTTTCTAGACCTACATACCTATATAGGCCACCACAAAAATATGTAACGCCCCAGTCCTAAAATACGTATGAGTAAGTACGTAGACATGCCAGCTGCATACATACGAAGAGTACTCCAATATATAGAATCCTCGTACGTATGCATAAGCCGTAAGAAATAACAATCACAGGCCACATCACAGTATACTACATCTCATCCACAAAACACAAAGTATAGCAATAGTCCAGATAGAATATAAATAAAGAGTCAAAAGATAAAGCAGGGTAGAAATAGATCCACTACCAAACAGCTATGAAAATAGTCTCAGAACTGGAGTCTGATCTCCTCAAATAAAATAAAAAAAATAGAAAAAGATGTCCACTATAAATCTCAATGATAACTATAGAACTATATCTCGGAAGGCAAGACCTCATCGTCAACGAAGGATGGATTGAGAGCAGCACCGTACTCCTGGGGGAATCGTCTAAGCCTAAAGAATTCACCAGGTCCTCAGCGGAACATAACAAGATACAAGAAAATAACATGCCATATAAACCGTGATATATAAAAATAGGAAGATGCATGCAATAGGGTGCCTAACTATTCTACAGTGAATGTAGAGTTAGGAACAAAACTTCAATGCATGGGTACTTCTGGCTATAATGGGTACTTCTGGCTTCTTAATAAAATATATATATATATATATATATATATATATATATATATATATATATATATATATAGCTTCTTAATAAATAAAAATACCAGAATATATATAAAAAATCTAATAAATTCTATAAAATAGGGGGTTTACAGTTGGACCCACAAATTGCAATGCACAAACTTAACATCTTACCTAATGCTAAGCCTGTTAAGCAACAACAGCGACACTTCCACCCTAATATCGGGGATGCCATTGAGAAGGAGGTGGACAAACTCATAACCAGTGGGTTTATTCATGAAGAACAACACCCAGACTGGGTAGCCAATATTGTCTCTGCTACCCAAAAGAACAAAAAAAATCTGAGTCTGTATAGACTTCCGGGACCTCAGATCTGCTATTATGAAAGACGAGTTTCCCTTTCCAATCACCGACATGATGATCGACAACACATGTGGCTTTGAACGCATGTCCTTCATGGACAGATATTCAGGCTACAATCAGATCAAGATGTTCCCGGATGACAAGAAGCACACATCGTTTACAACTCCAAAGGGGGTATTCTATTATAAAATGATGCCTTTCGGATTAAAAATTGTAGGTACAAGATACCAGTGAGCTATGAGCATCATTTTTTGTAAATACCTCTGCAAAACAGTCGAATGTTATGTTGACGACATCGCTGTTAAAAGTCTCTCTCGGGGTGATCACCTATAAGATCTGAGGACAGTCTTTGATCTCATGCGAGCACATCAACTCAAGATGAATCCAGCAAAATCCTTCCTCGGGATTTCTGGCGGCAAATTCTTGGGTTTTATTATCACCGAAATGGGTATTCACATCGACCCAGAAAAGACTAAGGCTATCCTTGACATGTGCCCTCCGAAGAACCTGAGAGAACTTTGAGGCCTACACGAACATCTCGCATATATCAGAAGATTTATAGAAAATCTCTCGGGACGATGCCAACCATTCACCAAACTTATGAAGAAGGGAGTTTCCTATGTCTGGACTGAAGACTGTCAAAAGGCGTTCGACGACATCAAGGCTTACCTCGCAAATCTTCTAGTTTTGATAACACTAGTTATGGGTAAACCATTCTTGCTCTATGTCCGCACAATGGATTATTCACTCACTGTCTTGCTAGCTCAGAATAGTGATGCAGGTTACGAGCAGGCCATTTACTACCTAAGCAGGACAATGATTAGGGCCAAACATTGGTACAATCCATCGAAAAGGGCTGCCTAGCTTTGGTATTCGCAATACAGAAGAGTCGACACTATGTGATAGGTCAGACGATCCATGTTATCTTCCGAGTCAATCCACTCAGGGTTCTCATGACGAAGCCCGGAGCGCTATATTCTCGATTAGCTACGTGGGCAATACTACAATCACCATACGATTTGGTATTTGTCCCACAAAAAGCTGTCAAGGGCCAAGCGCTGGCCGTTTTCTTAGCCGCACACTCGATACCAGAAATGTCTAAACTATACGAGGACATCCCGGACGAGGTGTTGGAGTCCAATATTATCGAGAAAAGCTCCATATGGCAGATGTTCTTCGATGGTGCCTCATGAACAGGCCCTAAGGGTCAGATCATCGTAGGAGTGGGGGTCGTCTTGGTCTCTCCGAACAACATGGTCATCTAGTGCGCCTACTCCCTCGTAGAGCCGTGCTCCAACAATGTGGCAGAGCACAATGCTCTCATTATCGGACTCCAGTTGGCAAAACAACTGGGGGTTAAATGCCTCGAGTCCTATGGCGATTCGAAACTCATCGTCAATCAGGTTCGAGGACAGTACGAGGCCCGTCACAAAGACTTACTCCCTTACCACAAAGCTGCTTTGGACATCATCTCTACTTTTACCTAGTTCTTCATAGAACATGTGCCTTGGCTATAAAATCTAGAGGACGACGCTCTGGCTGGCCTCGTCGCCTCTTTAGCAGCCCCTCTGGGGACCCAACACTTCATTACGGTGATTGATCGGGATCTAGTGTGTCCCAAAAACAATTTATGCATGTGTCTAAACTTGTTATGCCAATAGACATCGCTTTCATTGTCAGGGACTGGCAATTTCTGTTTTTAGACTTTGCAGTCTATGAAATCCTCCCAGACGACCCGAAGGAAGACGTATCTGTCAAAAGATGCTCCCTTCAGTTCTACTATGATACACCACTAAAATGCTGTATCGACGTTCATATGACGGACTTCTTCTCCGATGTTTATCAAACGAGGAGTCGATCGAAGCTCTCCGGGAGGCCCATGACGGTACCTGCGGAGCTCATCAACCCGGCCCTAAGTTACATGACCGACTCCGACGCATGGGTTATTATTGGTCCACCATGATGGCAGATGCTGTCGAGTATGCTAAGAAATGCCGAGCGTTCCAGTTGCACGCTGACTTCATTCATCGACCTTCAGAGTTCCTACACCCTTTGGTCACCTCTTGGCCATTTAAAGATTGGGGCATGGACATAATTGGACCGATTACCCCTCCATCATCCAGGAGATATTGTTTTATCCAGGAAATTACTGACTACTTTTCTAAGTGGGCGAAAGCGGTACCTCAGTCTGAGGTGAAGAGCTCAAAGGTGATTAGCTTCATCAAGCATCACATTATCTACCGTTTTGGGGTACCCCGGAGGATCATCCACAACATTGGTCTATAATTCATAAGTCATGCATTCAACAGATTCTGTGATAAGAATCGTATCTAAAATGTGGCATCTATCGCCTATAATCCAACGGCGAACGGGTTGGCAGAAGTCTTTAATAAAACAATCGTCAAACTCCTCAAGAAAGTCGTATCATCTAATAAACGCGACAGGAACGAGAAGTTAGGCGAATGCCTTTAGGCTTACCGTACAACGGTCCGGGCTCCAACGGGCAACACAATGTTTTTACTGGTTTATGGGAGCAAAGCGGTCGTTTCTCTCGAAATCCAGATCCCCTCGTTGCGAGTGGCCATTACAAACCAGCTGGCGAACGAAGACAATCAACATCGTTGGTTGTAAGAGTTAGAGACGCTTGATGAAAAATGACTTTTGGTTCAACGGCGCATCGAGCTCTATCAGGCTCACATTTTCGAAGCTTTCAACAAGAAATTCAGACAAAGAACTTTCCAAGTGGGTGGCCTTGTCCGATCGGTCAGAAGGCCAATGGTGATGACTCATAAAATAGCCGAGAAGTTCAAACCCAAATGGGAAGGCCCCTTCATCATAGAGACGGTGTACCCTAATAGTGCCTACCGACTCGTAAAACCTAACGGGGACTTGTTTATAATGCCGATCAATGGCAAGTTCCTAAATAAATACTATGTTTGAATCCTATCACATGTATTTCCACATCTCCAATAAGTATTTATGAATCCGACAACCAGGTTCACCCCTCTCTTGATCATCGTATGTATTTGGAGCCCATCCGCTCTAAGACATCCCCTCATTATTTTCCTACTAGAAAATATCTAAGTCCATATCACCTCTGAGTTATTTTCTATATCCCTACGGAGTCCTATCCTACCTCTGGGTACGGTAACTCTAGAAAAAAGTTTACCATGTCCACATTACCTCTGAGTAAACATTCTTATTTAGCAATCTCTGTGTTGTTACACTCTACCCATAGAACATCGACGTCCATATAACCTCTAAGTTGTTCTCTATTCCCCCACAGTCTATTCTTACCATGTTCATTTGACCTTTGAGTAAAAAAATTCTGCCACAAACCCCATGTTTATTATGTCCACATTGTAAGCACCTTAAGGGGGATGAATAGGGTCAATCTAGGTAATCAAGTACTAAACGATTACTAATAGTCAATATAAGAGTGCTATAGAAGAAGCAACAACAATACCGACACCCGATGTATCCTGGTATCCTCTCAAGGGGCACTCCAGTCCCGAAACACTCTCCGGCTTTAATCCACTATTATGCAAATAGTACAACGTGAGTTTTCATCCAAAGGCTCACCAACTTCTTACACGAGAGCTTTCATATGACGGCCTCTCCGACATCAAACTGAGTGCTTTTATCCGAAGACTCTCTAACTTCAACCGAGAGCTTTTATCTGAAGGCTCTCCAACTTTAACCTTTTCACAAGCTAGTTTTTTATCTTCTTACAACAAGATAAAGATCTATCCTTTTTAACTCACTCTAACACAATTTGTGTATGACAAATGAAAGCTTTATAGAGTTGTTTGTGGATAGGCTTTAGTGGTTTAGAAATTTTTAGGCTCAAAGCATCAACCTTTAATTAAGGGGTTCAAGGCTATTTATAACCAAAATATAAGAAAGTGCAATAATGCAAATTTCTGTCAGCTGACAAATGATCCACCAATTTTTTTATGAAAGTCCGTCGGATCATCTGCCTGCATAGTACAACGACTATAAATATAGCCGTTGGGATCATCGATGGGACAGAATCCGACCGTTAGATTCCAAACGGTAACAAGACGGATGATCCATCGAATTTCTGCGAATGTCCGTCGGATAATCGTAAAGATCACAGAAGCTTTTCTGGGGTCCATTTGGACCATCCTTCGAATTTCTGCAGAGATACGTCGGATCATCCGACTGTCTGCCCAAATGTGATCCTGGGTTGTTTTTTACCCTAACTTTCGATTTTGCCATCAATTTTTTGTGTTTACAGATATTTCTAAGACTCATTACAAACTCCAGATAAACTTTAGAAGGTGCAGGCTTCTTCATGATCTTAAAATGGTTATGGCATGGCTTAGCTTCTTCCTTTGATAGGTGATGGCTTCTTCCTTAACGGCAGCTGTCCAAAGATACCCGAGTACGTGGCTCCAGAGATGTCATCGGATGGTTCAGAGAAATCTTGTAGAATATTGTCGTCTTTGCCCCACCATGATTTCTTTATTACATATGTCCACGTTGATCTTGCTTATTAATTTTTTGTATGTACATGTTAGACGAATAAAGCCATATACATAGTAGCAAGTATGATAAGTTTAATGCACATTAGGACTATGCTAAGTTTATGTATCAATACTATAGTGATAGCATAAATATTAGTGATATCATAATGTTAAACTTAATCGAATAACCATACTCAAAAACATAGTTAGATTATTGGGCTAACACATATTACTTCTGAGTAAACGTGTTGGTTAACCGAATTTACATCATCATCCCAACTTACCATCTATACCTAAAACCAAAGTGTGTTAAAGATGCTAGGTCCACAAAATCTAACACAAGTTTATGACAAATGAACAAACAAAGGTTCTTTATTTCTTTTTTCATAAAAAAGGACTACGTCTCAAAATAAGCAGTAAAAAAAACATAAAGAAGAATAAAGATAAGGATCGATACATAGCTTATCGATACGACGCTTTAACTTCTGCCCTGGACTGGACACGCAGCAAGACCCGACGTTCAACCTCGCGGTGCATAACTTCCTCATCTTCGATGGCGATAACGCCTGCATGTTTGGCATCCAGCTCATTTTTTTTCTTGAACAGATCTACCACATGTCAATTAAGTTTTGCCGCTTCGTGACTAAGCGTGATGTGTTCGGTTGTCGGTCAGCCAAGAGTTGGGACCTCTGTATTAGAAGCAGGCGGATCTTTTTATCAATTTCTGCCATACCGTCACCTAAGACCTCTTGTAGACTGATCCGGTTCTCCATAGCCGTTGCATGTTCATGATCCTTGGTGCTGGGTTCGGCCAAATCCTGTCCCAGGATGGCTAGGTTGGATGCATAAGCTGACTCAACCTCAACAACTTTAGCCGCCAGCCTGTTCTGCTTCACCTTTATCAGGGCAGATAGATCATTTCGATGGATGCTCTGGAGTTCAGTTAGATGGTGATCAAGCTCGACAACTGAAGCCTTCAAAGTTTCAGCCATAGCATCATAACCCTGATGAGACCGTATTAAGGCAATTTGTGCTAGCACCATTGTTTTAGCCACCGTAAAATTCTGGCCTTGCTCCAGAACAGCAGATACCCCCTCTTTAAAATCTTGTAAACGACTTTGACGAGAAATTTTACATAGTCGTTTGCCTCGGCCAATGCATGAGGCATCATAGGGGCCACCATCGAGAGTTCCATGCGAACTAGATGGGCAATGGAGTCGGAAGTAGTAGAACCCGACAAGAACAGGGTTGTCTGTATGCCAATATTAGACAGAGCGACCGTCGCCTCTCCAGTTGAGCCTCCAAAATTCGAAACTGCCTAACTAGTCTCTCCCAGGGAAGAATCTGCTGGAGGTGCCCCAAAAATCAGACCCTCTACTGATCCGGACTAATTTCCAATAGTCCAAGGACTGGAATCCACAGAGGGGCGTATCTCCAATTGGGCCACATTAGTTACCGTCCCCCAAGGGTCGTAAGAAGGAGCAAGTCCTCCTACAATGGGAGTCTCATTCTGGTTGATATTTTTCTTGGAGGACTCACCAATGTCAAGGCCCATGGTGGCTCGTACAAATATTGGACTAGGTAACAGTATCGGCTCCTCCACTTTGCCTCCTGTGGATGGAGCAGGTGTAGGACTCGAAGGCAGGGTTGGCACCTCCATCTCACTATCTGCCACTTGGGCAGGCATAGGACTCAACAGCGGAGTCGGTTCCTCTATCTTGCTTTCTATTACTGGGGCAGGCGTATGACTCGGTAGCGAATCCAGTTCCTTCGTAGCATGCCCAGGGGATGACTCGATGATGACCGTCTCTTCAGCTACCCCTGCTGATTGTTACCACCCTTTAGTGCCTCCTCAATATCCCTAGAAGTGTCATCTGGGACATCAGTCAAAGGAGACGAGTCACAATCCTCCTCCTCCTGAACCTCGAGAGGAGCCTTCGTAACTTCTCTCTCCCGAGGCTGCACATTGACTTCTTCACTGGTACCCGTAACCGATTTCTCTACAATCTGTGAGGGCCCCGCCTAATGCGTATCTGTAAACAAAATACAATCATTATAATTATCAAAATATTCAAATTATGTGTAAACAAGATTACCTAAGACGCTCATCGATGGTGGATCAACATTCAGCGACCTCAATAGATCGCCAAAGTCATCCTCCGCGTAATTAAAAGAGGTAGGAGTACGGACCCGGACATCGACGTCTTGGTCCTCCTCACCCGAAGACTCCACAACAAGAGGGATACGCTCCTCGGAAGAGCTGACGATTTCCATCTCAAGGGGTTTGTCCAAGTCCTGCTTCGAAGGCCTGGACTTCTTCTTCTTCGCACCTTGCATACAGAAGGGAACACGATGAGAGATGAAGGACCACTTTACCTCTTAGAGTAGATAATGATCTACTTACCTTCACGGGAGTAGGCTCTTTTGGTCTCTTTGCGGATAAAAGTATTGTGGCCCCCGACTTGGATGCCAAAACCTTTCTTAGCCTTTTGGCGTAGAGGGACCCGCTTCCGTTGAAGCATGCATCTTCAGCTGAGTATTCGTGGACTCTTCTCGCGGTTCCTCCGCCCTTACTACTGGGAGAGCTGCAGCACTGGAGCATCCGGTGGGCGATACGTTCGGGCTTTCATGATCATGGCATCGGACGTCTCGAACTGAGTCCCGATGATAAAGCTCGTCTCCCTATCTGTCACGCCCCAGAACCAGAATACTGGAGAGCGGGGGCAGACATAGCCAGCTACGTATATTGAAGTGCAACCCACCTCGCTATACGGTCACGGCTGTCTAGGATACATGAGGGTTTACTACAAGCCAACAGTCTCCTGTGGTCATGAACAAGCCTAGTGTCTCAATAACAAGCAAGTAAGTAAATGTTACAAGATGTATGATCATTAAATATACAATAATAAGGCGTCCCAAATATTACATATTCAGCTGATCATGAAGCTAGTCGTTACAAAATGTCAGGACTAGCAAGAGTTTAGTCATACATGATCAACCCTAGGATCTATTAATCATGTTACAGCCCGTAGGCAGACAGTAAATAAGTGCAATCGAGCTAAACAGGCGCTCGTCGGCTAAACGCCTCAAAAGAATATTTTTACGATAGAGTGGAAGAGCCAAAAATAACCCACTCATTGCCAGGGTTCCGTCTAGTGGCCACCATCTGGCTGGAAGGTCGGTAGATCCTCTGGAGCCGCTCCGAAATCTGGCCACACAAAACCAGCTGGGTCAGACCCCAGAAAGAGCAAGTGCCACAAAGGAGGCTTCACTTAAGAACCAAAACCAGCAATCAGCACAAGATATAAATAAAGTAAGAACTGGAAATAAAGAAAATACACCAGGATGATATACGACGAGACAACCATGGAACTATTCAGGTAACCAGGTTACAACCCGTAAACCAAACAAGGACCGGGGTTGTAACCCTTCGTCTGAACAGAACTTGGAATTCTCACCATTTATCGGTAAAATAAATACAAGCATTCTGGTCGTTCAATGATCTGGAACAGGATCAGGGCAAGACTAGACTGGTTAGACTCCGTTCAATCACTTCACGGCCAAGCAAGAATTAGGGCTTGATACTTAACTAACTAGGGTTGTCACAAGCCTAATTACTAACAAGATACAGTGAGATTATTCCACAGCCACAAGCCCTGCAGACCATCCAGGTTACCCAGGTCGAAAGATTAGGGTTGAATTCAGGTGGATACATCGTCCAGGAAATGCATGTACCCTTAAGTAGCTTAAAGGGTACAACACATGACAGTGTGCCGGAAATGTGCCCTTACTCGACGGCAGGCTACAGATCCCAGGCGCGCCCAGGTAACGGGATTGTCTGTAGCTGGGAAATCTTTTCATGACTACTGTGTTATTCTAGTTATTAGCCTTAGTCCATTTTAGTGGGTGCTCCTGACCGTGGTACTCAGGAGTCCCATCCTAGACATGATGCAAGACATGACTGGTTTATTTATACAAACACAATCGCCCACGGTATCCAGGTTATTATACAGGTCATATCATGTCAAGTAGCCGTCGCAACAGCTTATCAAGATATAACATGTCAGGTTATCATGCCAAGTGTACTTGTCATGAGTGCACCACAACGGGCCACTATCAGGTCATGTCAGGTTATTCATGTCAGGAGTGCACCACTACGGGTCACTATCGTGTCAGGCTCAGTTATCAATTCCAAACATATCAAGTAAATTCATGATTATCAAGTCTAAGGAAAATAAAATCAAATCTGACACGCTGACATAAGGCCAAGTCAGCCAAAGGCCATACGCTCAGTACAAGCTACGCTCAGGCCAGCGTACGCTCGAGGCCAGCGTACGCCTTGCTCGCTTAAGCTAGCGTACTAAGGCACGCGTACGCTCAAGCTAGCGTACGCATCAGGTCTGCGTACGCTCGAGCTAGCGTACCAAAGGGTCCATACACTTCCAATGGGAAGCGTACGCAAGGGTCAGCGTACACAAGGGCACGCTCAAGCTACAGATCAGCGTACGCTCAAGCTAGCGTACGTATCAGGTCTGCGTACGCTCGAGCTAGCATACCAAAGGGTCCATACACTTCCAATGGGAAGCGTACGCAAGGGTCTAGGGCACGCTCACGCTAGCGTACGCAAAAGATACGCTGCCAACAGGCAGCGTATTAAGGCTAGCGTACGCTTGCTAAAGAGCAGCGTATCCAAGTCAGCGTACGCTCGCTAAAGAGCAGCGTACCCAAGTCAGCGTACGCTCGCTAAAGAGCAGCGTACCCAAGTTAGTGGCGTAAGCTAAAAAGCTAGCTCACTGTTCACTGTCTTCTCCAAAGGGTAAGAACAGCAAGAACTCTAAAGTTGAATCTAAGCTTCAATTGTCCATATCTTGGTCAAAACAAGTCCGAATCCAACTTTCCAAAGGTCAAAATTGGGTAGAATGAAATTTTCTACAACATGGAACCATCAAAGCTTGAAAACAAGAAAGTTTGATAGATCAAAACCACCAAAAATCCAAAAATAGCAAGACTCTAGATCTACAAGAATTAAAGCCTCAAAATCGAAAATGACAAGTTCTAATGTGGTTTAGAATCATGAGGAGAAGCTAATGAAACCATCAAAAGGGGTTCTCTTGTGGAAGCAAGTTGCACTTGCCTATGGTGTTCTTGGTTGGTGGAGAAGAGTAATGGTGGGGGAAGGAGAAGTAAATGAGAATTATGGAGGAGAGAGAAGGTTGGTGGGAATAATAAAGAGGGGAGTTGTGGTGGAAATGAAGGAGAAGCATAGGCTAAGGTGTTCCACCCTTGGCCCATGATGAACCAAGCATTGGGCCGGCCGAACCAAGCCAACCCAAACCGAGAGTAAACCAAGCCAAGCCAAGAAGAAAACTAAACAAGGAATCATGCAATACAAGAATAAATACGTACACGTATTCCAGAAATACGTAATACGAACCACAGGCATTACAACTCTACCCACCTTAAAAGAATTCCGTCCTCGGAATTTAATCAAGAGGCTAGAGGAGCAATGACAAGCTACATTAATAACAAGCACGCTATACTAGGCAATCAATCAATTATGCAAGCAAGGAATCGAAGGCAGGAGGCATAAGAAAAACATTATACCTCACGAGTCAAACAAGTCAGGATATTGCGATCGGATATCATCCTTACGCTCCCACGTTGACTCCCCCAAAGAGTGATGACCCCAAGCAACTCGGACTAACTTGATAGTCTTGTTCTTGAGGATCTTCTCTCTCCGGTCCAATATAGACACGGGCCTCTCCTCATACGAAAGGTTGGTACCAACAACCAATTCCGAATGATCCAGGATGTGGCTCGGGTCCGGGATATAACGTCGTAATTGGGATACATGGAACACGTCATGCACCTCGCTTAGCGGCGGTGGAAGAGAGAGACGATAGGATACATCTCCTACTCGCTCCAGAATGTCAAACGGTCCTATATACCTAGGACTAAGCTTGCCCCGTACGCCGAAATGAATGACGCCACGGTTAGGCGAAATCCTCAGGAATACATGATCGCCGACCGAAAACTCGAGAGGGCGCCAATGAGAATCGGCCCAATGGCGCTGGCGATCTTGGGCAACTCGAAGATGATCTCTGACTCACCTGACCACTTCAACTGTCTGGGCAATCATTTCTGGACCGAGCATCTGTCTCTTTCCAACATCATCCCAGGCTAGCGGGGATCTGCACTTCCTACCATATAGTGCCTCGAACGATGCCATCTGGATACTGGCCTGGAAACTGTTGTTGTACGAGAATTCCACCAGGTGCAAGTAATCTTCCCATGAACCACCGAAGTCAAGTGTGCAAGACCGCAACATGTCTTCAAGAGTCTGGATCGTGCGCTCCGACTGGCCATTTGTCTGTGGGTGATATGCTGAGCTGAACTGGAGATGAGTCCCCAAACTCTCTTGCAAGCTACGCCAAAAGTGCGACATAAATCTTGAATCTCGGTCCGAGGTGATGCTGACTGGCACACCGTGCAATCTGACAATTTTCCTAAGATACATCGCCGCTAGCTGAGCCGTCGATTGACTAACTCTGAAGGGAAGAAAGTGAGCCACTTTCGTGAGCCGGTCAACTATAACCCAAATAGCATCTCTACCAGCTGGGGATCTAGGTAGTCCAGTCACAAAATCCATGGTCACATGCTCCCACTTCCATTCTGGAATCGGTAAGGGCTGAAGAAGTCCAGCCGGTCTCTGATGTTCGGCATTAACTTGTTGGCAAACCAAACACCAAAAAACAAACCGAGCTATCTCTCGTTTCATACCATTCCACCAGAAATGCTGTCGGATATCACGGTACATCTTCGTACCGTCGGGATGGATAGAATACTGTAAACTGTGCGCTTCTGACATGATCTCCTGTCGGATATCTCCGCTGGGTACACAAAGACGCTTACCATGTCGAAGTGTACCATCCTCATGAATGCATAACTCTGGTCTTCGTCCTGCCTCACACTCGGCTCTGAGTCGCTGAAGCTTGGAATCTGCCGACTGCGCCATCCGGATCCTCTCGACTATAGTGGACTGAACTTGCATACTGGCCATCAAGGCCACACTGGAAGGGAGAATAACTTCTATACCCATCTTCTGAAGATCTGCTAACAGCTCTGGTTGCGCTGTTAGAAAATAAGCTCCCGCTCTCCTGCTCAATGCATCCGCAACAACATTGGCCTTCCCAGGATGATACTGTAGGTTGACATCATAATCCACAAGAAGCTCCAGCCACCTTCTCTGACGTATGTTAAGATCCTTCTGGATGAAAACATACTTCAGGCTCTTGTGATCGGTAAAAATCTCCACCCTATCTCCATATAAATAGTGCCTCTATAACTTAAGTGCAAACACTACTGCTGCTAGCTCCAAGTCATGGGTTGGGTAATTCCTCTCATGATCACGAAGTTGTCGTGATGCATAAGCTATCACCTTCCCATGTTGCATCAGAACACATCCTAGGCCTCTGCCCGAAGCATCACAATATACTGAGAATCCTCCAGTTCCATCTGGAAGCGTGAGAATAGGAGCTGTTATCAGGCCTCGCTTCAACTGCTCAATAGAACTCTGACACTCTGCTGTCCAAGCAAACTGTGCATCCTTGCGGGTCAACTGCGTCAATGGCGCTGATATCCGAGCAAAGTCTGAAACAAACCGCCGGTAGTAGCCGGCCAATCTAAGAAAACTGCGAACCACTACAACTGTGCTGGGCACTGGCCATGATTCAATAGCCATAATCTTCTGGGGATCCACTTCTACTCCTCCTCGAGTGATGATATGACCCAAGTACAAAATGCTATCGAGCCTGAACTCGCATTTACTGAACTTGGCATATAACTGGTGCTCTCTGAGGATCTGAAGAACTATACGGAGATGCTGCTCATGCTCCGCCTCACTCTTGCTGTAGACCAGAATGTCATCCAAAAATACAATCACAAACTGATCCAAGTAAGGCATGAAGATGCGATTCATGAGGTCCATGAATACTGCCGGCGCATTGGTTGCTCCAAAAGGCATAACAAGGAATTTCCAATGCCCATATCTCGATCTAAAAGTTGTCTTCGGGATGTCCTGCTCTCTGACTCTGATCTGGTGATATCCTGAGCGTAAATCAATTTTCGAGAATACTGAAGCCCCCTTGAGTTGATCAAACAAGTCATCTATCCTCGGAAGAGGGTATCTGTTCTTGATCGTCACTGAGTTCAAGATACGATAATCAACACATAACCTGGACGTACCATCCTTCTTTTTCACAAGAAGCATCGGGGCTCCCCAAGGCGATCCATTAGCACGAATGAATCCCTTGGTCCTAAGCTCTTCAATCATCTTGTACAATATCTCCAACTCTGACGGTGCCATCCTGTAGACTCTCTCTGACACTGGGGCTGTCCCGGGAATCAAGTCTATAGTAAACTCGATCTCCCGCTCCGGAGGCATACCTGGAAGTTCTTCTGGGAAAACATCTGGAAACTCATCCACTATCCTGGGCAACTGAACTGCTGCTACTGCCATCCGCAATACTGGAGGAGATGACTCAACTTCGCCTCGGATGAAAGAAAACTCCGGCTCTCCTGGAATGCTAAAAACAACCCTGCCAATATGGCAGTCTATCCTAGCATACTGGTTCCTCAACCAATCCATCCCTAGGACCACATCATAATCGGCCATCGGGAACTCTATCAATCTAGCGGGGAATTCTCTACCGCAAACTACGATCCGACACGAGGAAAACACTCTATCTACTCCCACAAGTCCGTTACCAGTAAGTATATTGAGTCTTACTGATAATGACTCGGGCTCCAATCCTATCCGTGTCGTAAATCGTGCAGACATAAATGAATGCGATGCACCAGAATCAAATAAAGCTAAAGCTGGAAAGGGGTTGACGAGAATAGTACCTGCCACTACCTCTCCTGGTGCCAATCCTTCCTCTGCGGTCATCACCATAGCCTGACCGTGCCCTCGGGGTGCTGGTCCCCTCTGCTGTATTCCTCGCTGCCTATTCTGACTCAAGGCCTGGGCTTGCGCATACTGCTGGGGGCTCTGCTGCTGAAATGCCTGGGACTGAGGCGGCAAGGGCCTCGGCAATGGATACTGCTACTGCTGGACCGGAGCTGGTCCTCTCACCGAAGAACTAGAAAGGTTGGATGATGATGAGCCACCCCTGTTCGGGCAGGATCCAATCCTATGGTCTGGTGCTCCACAAGCCAGACACAATCCTTGTGCCCTGCGACATTCTGCCACCACATGGCCTGGCTTTCCATAATGAGAACATCCCACTGCGGAAGACTGCTTCTGCTTCTGCTGCTGAGGGTGCGTCGGAGTTGAATGCTGAACCGACGTTACTGAGGCCGCTCGCCTCGGAGCTCCAATAGTCAAGGCCCTGGCTGCCGGGGCCGGTGCTGAAGACTGATTCATCTGGCCGTGAGATCTCTTCCGACCTCCGGCTCTATCCACAATCCTCTGGGAGGTATACTCATGCCTCCTAGCTGCTCTCAAGACTGCATCAAAAGTCTGATGCTCAAACTGCTCAACTGCCAACAAGATCTCTAGGTGAAGTCCCTGCTAGAACCGCTGGGCTCTATCATACTCGGTTGCCACCAGGGTGGGAGCAAACCGACTGAGTCTAGAAAACTCGGCCGCATATCCGTCGACCGTCCTGCCTCCTTGCTTCAGATTGGTAAACCTCGTCTGCAGATCATACCGAGCCACGGCATCGAAATACTTGGTCTGGAATCTCTTCCTGAACACTGCCCAAGCAATAGGTACTGCTAACCCAACGGCCTGCGCTGCCCACCAGCTGCGGGTAAGATCTAACAACTGCAGGCGCACAACGGCCACCTTCTCATTCTCTGGAGTCTTGGCTGCTTCTAGAACCACCTCTGTGTCCTGAAGCCATGCATCTGCTGCGATAGCATCTTCACTACCGTCGAAGAATGGAGGGTTCAAGCGCTTGAAGTTGTTGGCCGCGCTGTTCCCTGGATGACCGCTTCTGGTCAAAGCATCCGCCACTGCCTGTTGCAATGCATCTCCACGCCGGTCTTGGGAAGCTATCAAGGTCCTGACGAGTCCTACCAAAGTGCCATCATCAGGCTCGGCAGGCTGAACTGGCTGGACTGGTGGCTCTCCGCCAGAAGACACGACTCTGGAGGCTACTCCGGAATGCTGGGCTTGATCTCCAGGTTGCTGCTGGTCCGCGGGAGGTGCTCCGTCTTGCTGGTCGGTAGGACCACGAACAATGTCGCTGAAGAAGACGACATAGGGAACAATAAGGAAGGACCAGGACAGATCAACGATACAAGCATATGATCAGGACAAGAATCCAGGGATTCAGAAGATACGAACAGAGATCAAGGACGAATACTGATTGAGACATCTATTCGATAAGCCCTCACATATCTTGATTTACAGGACCTGCATGGGCCACCACTAAAACCATGTCACGCCCCAGAACCAGAATACTGGAGAGCGGGGGCAGACATAGCCAGCTACGTATATAGAAGTGCAACCCACCTCGCTATACGGTCACGGCTGTCTAGGATACATGAGGGTTTACTACAAGCCAACAGTCTCCTATGGTCATGAACAAGCCTAGTGTCCCAATCACAAGCAAGTAAGTAAATGTTACAAGATGTATGATCATTAAATATACAATAATAAGGCATCCCAAATATTATATATTCAGCTGATCATGAAGCTAGTCGTTACAAAATGTCAGGACTAGCAAGAGTTTAGTCATACATGATCAACCCTAGGATCTGTTAATCATGTTACAGCCCGTAGGCAGACAGTAAATAAGTACAATCGAGCTAAACAGGCGCTCGTCGGCTAAATGCCTCAAAAGAATATTTTTACAATAGAGTGGGAGAGCCAAAAATAACCCACTCGTTGCCAGGGTTCCGTCTAGTGGCCACCATCTGGCTGGAAGGTTGGTAGATCCTCTAGAGCCGCTCCGAAATCTAGCCACACAAAACCAGCTGGGTCAGACCCCAGAAAGAGCAAGTGCCACAAAGGAGGCTTCACTTAAGAACTAAAACCAGCAATCAGCACAAGATATAAATAAAGTAAGAACTGGAAATAAAAAAAATATACCAGGATGATATACGACGAGACAACCATGGAACTATTCAGGTAACCAGGTTACAACCCGTAAACCAAACAAGGACCGGAGTTGTAACCCTTCGTCTGAACAGAACTTGGAATTCTCACCATTTATCGGTAAAATAAATACAAGCATTCTGGTCGTTCAATGATCTGGAACAGGATCAGGGCAAGACTAGACTGGTTAGACTCCGTCCAATCACTTCACGGCCAAGCAAGAATTACGGCTTGATACTTAACTAACTAGGGTTGTCACAAGCCTAATTACTAACAAGATGCAGTGAGATTATTCCACAGCCACAAGCCCTGCAGACCATCCAGGTTACCCAGGTCGAAAGATTAGGGTTGAATTCAGGTGGATAAATCGTCCAGGAAACGCATGTACCCTTAAGTAGCTTAAAGGGTGCAACACATGATAGTGTGCCGAAAATGTGCCCTACTCGACGGCAGGCTACAGATCCCAGGCGCGCCCAGGTAACGGGATTGCCTGTAGCTGGGAAATCTCTTCATGACTACTGTGTTATTCTAGTTATTAGCCTTAGTCCATTTTAGTGGGTGCTCCTGACCGTGGTACTCAGGAGTCCCATCCTAGACATGATGCAAGACAGGACTGGTTTATTTATACAAGCACAATCGCCCATGGTGTCCAGGTTATTATACAGGTCATATCATGTCAAGTAGCCGTCGCAACAGCTTATCAAGATATAACATGTCAGGTTATCATGCCAAGTGTACTTGTCAGGAGTGTACCACAACGGGCCACTATCAGGTCATGTCAGGTTATTTATGTCGGGAGTGCACCACTACGGGTCACTATCGTGTCAGGCTTAGTTATCAATTCCAAACATATCAAGTAAATTTATGATTATCAAGTTCAGGACAAAAGGCGTAAGGATATAAAATGGACGTAAAATATCTAATAAAATATCAATATACAGGGCTATAGAAGAGCCAAGCCTAAGGAAAATAAAACCAAATCTGACACGCTGACATAAGGCCAAGTCAGCCAAAGGCCATACGCTCAGTGCAAGCTACGCTCAGGCCAGCGTACGCTCGAGGCCAGCGTACGCCTTGCTCGCTTAAGCTAGCGTACTAAGGCATGCGTACGCTCAAGCTAGCGTACGCATCAGGTCTGCGTACGCTCGAGCTAGCGTACCAAAGGGTCTATACACTTCCAATGGGAAGCGTACGTAAGGGTCAGCGTACATAAGGGCACGCTCAAGCTACAGATCAGCGTACGCTCAAGCTAGCGTACGCATCAGGTCTGCGTACGCTCAAGCTAGCGTTCCAAAGGGTCCATACGCTTCCAATGGGAAGCGTACGCAAGGGTCTAGGGCACGCTCATGCTAGCGTCCGCAAAAGATACGCTGCCAATAGGCAGCGTATCAAGGCTAGCGTACGCTTGCTAAAGAGCAGCATACCCAAGTCAGCGTACGCTCGCTAAAGAGCAGCGTACCCAAGTCAGCATACGCTCGCTAAAGAGCAGCGTACCCAAGTCAGCGTACGCTCGCTAAAGAGCAGCGTACCCAAGTCAGCGTATGCTCGCTAAAGAGCAGCGTACCCAAGTCAGTAGCGTAAGCTAAAAAGCTAGCTCACTGTTCACTGTCTTCTCCAAAGGGCAAGAACAGCAAGAACTCTAAAGTTGAATTTAAGCTTCAATTGTCCATATCTTGGTCAAAACAAGTCCGAATCCAACTTTCCAAAGGTCAAAATTGGGTAGAATGAAATTCTCTACAACATGGAACCATCAAAACTTGAAAATAAGGAAGTTTGATAGATCAAAACCACCAAAAATCCGAAAATAGCAAGACTCTAGATCTACAAGAATTGAAGCCTCAAAATGGAAAATGACAAGTTCTAATGTGGTTTAGAATCATGAAGAGAAGCTAATAAAACCATCAAAAGGGGTTCTCTTGTGGAAGCAAGTTGCACTTGCCTATGGTGTTCTTGGTTGGTGGAGAAGAGTAATGGTGGGGGAAGGAGAAGTAAATGAGAATTATGGAGGAGAGAGAAGGTTGGTGGGGATAATAAAGAGGGGGGTTGTGGTGGAAATGAAGGAGAAGCATAGGCTAAGGTGTTCCACCCTTGGCCCATGATGAACCAAGCATTGGGCCGGCCGAACCAAGCCAACCCAAACCGAGAGTAAACCAAGCCAAGCCAAGAAGAAAACTAAACAAGGAATCATGCAATACAAGAATAAATACATACACATATTCCAGAAATATGTAATACGAACCACAGGCATTACACTATCAAAGCCGAGAGATAAGGTGTTTGTCGAACAATAGAGCTTGATGGCAGAATACAAGATATACGGCCTGGGTTCAGAAGTGGAGCTATAAATTGCACCCATGTGCTCCCAACGTTGTAATACTACCATGCCCTGGCTCTATCCAGCATACTTCCAATATAGCCCAAGCAGGTACTTGGGTTGTCTAGCATCAGTTGACTGTAACCAAATTGACGAGCAAAATAACTTAGTAAATACGGCTCTAGGAAGCAGTGGTTCTTGTTTAGATACACCAAATGAGAGGGTCGGATGCATTGCAGCCAACACAACCCCTAATTCGAAAGAGTGGAGGCATCTACGCCTATATCAACTCCTCGTCAGCTTCAAAGCCCAGAAAAAATAGGCCAACCTTAGAAACATCCTACCCTTGCAGCTGCGACAAAATCATTTGATAAATGGGGATACCAGTATGCATCCACTTTCTTCTGCGGTAGCATTGGATGTCACGATCCGTACCCAGTGTAAGGGCACGAGAAGTGGATACATCCAGCCTACGTCGCAGTGTCGGCGGTAGAACGCTGTCCTAGGTCATAATATCTAGCAATAACCAAACCTGTACAATGATATACACTCCAGAAAGGAGAACAATATAAAAGTACAACTCAATCACAGCATCTAAGGTAGAATAAAGAGAATAGATGGAAATATATGATAAAAGAGTAATCTCCAACCAACTACAAATAAGAGCAATATCTGAATATACAACATCTATCAATATCCTGAACTGAAAGCACATAAGTAAGATAACAAGGAGAAACTATTCTAGAAATCTAATCTAGACAATAGGCAAGTCCTCAGAAACTGTAGGATCCTCCTGAGGGTCCAAGTCACCGGTGTCATCTAAGCCTGTGCCATAATACGTAGGACAGAACTCCTTCTCATGTCACGACCCGCACCCGAGAGTTAGGGCATGAGAACGTAACAACGCCCAGCCTACGCCACAGTGTCGGCGGTAGAACGCTGTCCTAGGTCTCAATGCATCTAACAGTATAAGACTAAACAGTTTATACTCCCCGAATGGGGGTGACATAGCAGAATGTAAACTCAATCATATCTAAGGTAGAACATAAAGAAAGATAGATAAAACATGAAATCGAAAAGAGATACAACAGATAGAAGTCTAAGTGTCTAAGATACAAACTCAGAATACATCTCAAAACCCAAATACAGTAATCCATAAATACAACTCAAGATGACTGAAAGTAAACTATAAGCAAAAACCTTAGCTATCTATGCAACCTCTACTGTGTCTCCTCTAGGCTAGCAGGTAATTCCAGGCCATCTGTAAAATTTATCAACAGGTCCAGTCAGGACAGGAGCGAGCACATTACATCTCAACAGTTCATAGCAGGTTAGAAAATATAATCATACAGTAAAGTAAGATACAGGTACTGAAAAAAATGCAGTATATAAACAAAGAGAGAGTTGTAATAGAAATATCTACTAATAATAAAGACTAACAGTGGCTAGTGAGTCAGAGTACAATATAGACATGTAAATGGCATAGGAGATTCTGATGCTACACTAAGGAAGAGATTCTGATACTACACTACTTGGATAGTATTCACATGTCTATTTCTACTCCTCCGTACCCCCAATCAGTACACAAGGATCCAAACAGGTTATGTTATGATACTATGTAACAGCCCCCGAAGGGTGATAAGTCTCCGAAAGGTGATAAGCCCCCAAAGGGTGATATGCCCCCAAAGGGTGATAAGCCTCCGAAAGGTGATAAGCCCCCGAAGGGTGGTAAGCCCCCGAAGGGTGATATATGGTAGTCCCAAAAATAGGAATTCTAGGAGACTCTGTGATCATAAGAGTATATGTCACAAGTGATCGAAGAACCTGTGAAGCATAGTGATACGACATATAAGTGAAACGCACAGAACATGTAGTACCCGATGCTCCCTAAGGATAACATCTCAAGAAGGGATCCGTATAGTACCAACCCGTGTGACCAACGTGACAGTACAAGTAAAGTAATTTAATGCAGGAAATAATTCTAAGCAGGTTATGAATGATCAGAGAATGTACTCGCCTGATATCTGAATGTCCAAGGTAAAAACACTGTCCGAGAAGAGGTGTCTGGCTCCTAATTAGAACAACACAAGTCACAACATGTCCAGAAGGGTAATATAAAGCACTACAATGTATTCTACATGAATCTAGGTCAAACTAGGCCAAAGTCAACCCTTGGTCAACTCTGGTCAACTGCACTAGTCAAACTAGGTCAAACTAGGTCATGTCCTAACCCAGCAAGTCTTACTAGGCCTAACCAAGACTATCCTAGTAAGCACACATCAATACAAGGCTATACAAGCCAACATACACCCAACTCTATATAGCATGCAATTATTCAATACTCAAATAGGCAAGAATTCACATTGAATATACACTAGGTAATCTATTACTTTAAGCTATATATGTCTACACATATATAGACATGCATATATTGGTATTCAACATTAGGTCTATAATCGTGGCATTTCAAATAGTTATATAAACTTATATATTACAACACAATATGCTAACATATATATAATATACATACATAGCTAAGTTAACTATATTCATAAATACTTATTTAAGAGGCTATGTGTGTGTATGTGAACATGGCAAAGGGGCAAGTGAGGGTTAAATGGGCATACATAGTGTATACATATCAAAGAGTGTCAAAGTGTAAGTGAACAATGTGTCAAGTGTGATAGTGTCAACATAGTGTAAGGGGGTACATGTAATGCCTGTGTTCGTATTTCGTATTTTTGGAATACGTGTACGTATTTATTCTTGTATTGCATAATTTCCTTGTTTAAATTCCTTCCTGGGCTTGGTTTATTCTTGGTTTGGGTTGGCTTGGTTCGGTTTGGGATTGCTCTTGGTTCATCATGAACCAAAGGGTGAACCCCCTACCTACCACCACCAACCCCTTTATTAATCCATTCTCTCTATTCTCTCTTTTCATTTATCATCTTCTTCTTCCTTATTTACTTCTTACCTACCAGAGAGAGGAGAGAGAGGTCTAGGCAAGTGTATCTTGCTTCATGGAGGAACTCCAATTTTATTACTTCATTCTCTTCCTTACTGTATTCTAAAGCACTTTAGTACTTGACATTTTTAATTTCCATGGCTAGATTCTTGTAGATCTAAGTTATTTCATTTTCGGAATTCTTGGGTTTTGATCTATTTAATCTTGTTATTTCCGAGTTTTGATGGTTCCATGTTGTAGAGAATCTCGTTCTATCCCATCTTGACCTATGGAAGTTCGGATTTGGACTCTGGATGAAAGGTTCATGGAGCTTGGGAGCCATGGCTTGAAGAGTTCTTCTCTTCGGAAGGATGGAGAAGAAGAACTGTTCACAGCCACATGAACTTAGTCGCATAGTCTTTATGCGGCAAGTTTCCTTTCCAGCCGCATAAGCCTTGCTGCACTGTTTAGTCGCATAGCCTATGACGTAGGGACTAACTCCTCAGTCGCATGAAGGTTTAATCCTCGGCCGCATGAACTTTCAATCCTAGCCGCATGACTTGGGACCATTAAATTGAGCCGCATATGACTTAACTTGGGCCGTATGGACTTGATTAGTTATTTTAGCCGCATGGACTTTTTCCCTTGACCGCATAAGGCCTTGCTCCCGAGCCGTATATGCATCAGCACCCTTGGCCGCATGACAATTCATGCGGCAAATGACTTTGCCGCATGGGACTCTCAACCGCATAGGCTGGATCCCATTCCTGGCCGCATGGACTTCTCTTCTAATTGAGCCGCATATGCGCCCATCATTCCCTAGCCGCATTAACTTGCTTCCCCTCAGCCGCATGAGAACCCCTTTCCTGTGAGCCGCATGAGGCCCAGTCATTTCCTGGCCGTATGGACTTCCAGCAACCCTGAGCCGCATATGCCTTGGGCTTTCTTCTAGCCGCATGAAGCCGTGCGTCTGCTCCATGTTGAACCCAAACCCTTGGCCGCATGGAACCACTGATTCAGCCGCATGGGCTGTTTTCTTCTAGCCGTATGAGATCATTTCTGGCTGCATGTGCCTTAGCCGCATGGCTCTTCCATAGCCCTGTATATTGATATTTTATTAGATATTTAACGTCCATTTAATATCCTTACGCCTTTTGTCCTGAACTTGATAATCACGAATTTACTTGATATGTTTGGAATTGATAAATGAGCATGACGTGATAGTGACCCGTAGTGGTGCACTCCTGACATAATAACCTGACATGACCTGATAGTGGCCCGTCGTGGCGCACTCCTGACAAGTACACTTGACATGATAACATGACATGACCTGTATGATTAATCCTGACACCGTGGGCGATTGTGCTTGTACAAATAATCCAGTCTTTTCTTGCATCATGTCTAGGAGGGGACTCCTGAGTACCACGGTCAGGAGTACCTACTAAAATGGACTAAGGTTAATGACTAGAATAATTCACTAGACATGAAAAGATGTTCCCCAGTTACAGGCGATCCCGTTATCCCGGCCGCAAATGTTTGGACTTGTAGCCAGCCGACGAGTAGGGCACATTTCCAGCCCACTGTCATGTGGGGCACTCTTGATTGTCACTTTAATGATTGAACTCTATTGTCTCTCTAATGTATTGTACTCTCTAAATTGTCACTATAATGATTGCCTAGATAACTTGGATAACTGCAGGGCCTGTGACTACTTAGAGCATCTCATTGCATCTTGCTAGTAACTAGGATTGTGATAACCCTAGTTAGTTAATGTAGAAAGCCGTAGGCAATGATTGGCCGTGATTGCTTGAATGGAGTCTAGTCCAGTATAGCATTGTCTAGAATTGATTGATTGTAAGATGGTACCAGAATGATTGAATGATTGTCACTCCAGATTGTCACCATAATGATTGTCACTCCAGAATGTTACTTGACCTGATTTCTTATATTTATCTTGCTGATAAATGGTGAGAGAAACCAAGTTTCGTTCAGACGAAGGGTTACAACCCCGGTCCTTGTTTGGTTTACGGGTTGTAACCTGGCTATCTGAATAGTCCCATGGTTATCTCATCGTATATCATCCTGTCATGCTTTCTTTCCATATGTCCTGTCTTTTAGTGATTCTATACAAGATTGTCTTTTATAATTACCCATCATGCTTTTTCTTAAACTACTGCCTTTTATTATGTAATTTTACTCTTGTGCTAATTGCTGGTTTTAGCTCTTAAGTGAAGCCTCCTTTGTGGCACTTGCTCTTTCTGGGGTCTGACCCAGCTGGTTTTGTATGGCCAGATACCGGAGCAGCAGCAAGGGATCTACCTGTCTTCCAGCCCGATGGTGACCACCAGGCGTAACCAGGGCAACGAGTGGGTTTTATTTTGCTCTCCCACTCCCTTGTAAAAATATTCTTTTGAGGCGTTTAGCCGCCGAGCAAGTGTTAGCTCGTTTGCAACTTTATTTACTGTCTGCCTACGGACTGTAAGCATGATTGGCAACTTAAGGTTGATCATGTATGACTTAAACTCTTGCTAGTCCTTACATTTTGTACGACTAGCTTCATGATCATCTGGATATGTAATATTTGGGACGCCTTACAATTGTATATTTGGTGATCTGATATCTTGTGATTATTATTAGTTGGTTGAGATTGAGACAATAGGCTATTTTATGACCTTAAGAGACTGATGGATTGTAGTGAAACCCTCACATATCTAGACAGCCGTGACCGTATAGCGGTGTGGATTCCATTCCGTTATACGTAGCTGGCTATGTCTGCCCCCGCTCTCCAATATTCTGGTTCTGGGACGTGACAGTACATGAGGTAATATAGGATTTGTGTTAACATAGAACATTACATCTCATTAACTTGTATATTGCATACATTACATCTATTATTTCATTACATTCATGCTTGCATTCATTCATCATTCATTTATTCTCTTGTACCACTATATGCACCATACATTACATACTATGGAACCTACATATTTATTACAAGCCATACTTATACATGCTTACATTAGATAGGATACTTACACCTCATACATCATTTATTTAACCATTTACTCATGCTTGTATTCTCTATTTAATTACATAATGTATATACATTAACATGGGTTAAAATCAAATAGAACATTATATTACACACAAGGGTGCACAAAATGCATATGCCGAATAGTAACTCCTACTAATAATCAATACTGTACCATCTCAGCATGAATTAAAATCTAGGATTAAAGTATGTTATAGATCTATGTGTTAGCTTTTCGAAACTTCAAACGGATCGCGTTTTCGTTTTCGAAAACTCCCAGAATCGCGAAAACGCCGAGAACGCGTTTGTCCTTCGTACAGCTGACAATCAAATAATTATCCAGAAAGTTACAGAAAGAATTAGGCCTATTAATACATATTTTTGGAAAGCTACCTTCAATACGTTTCTTTTAAAAAAACAGAAGATTAAACCGAGCTTTGAGCTAGAAGTTATGACATTTCTAAGTTAGGGCTGAAATTAAAAACGTGGACAAAAATCATGACGGATTTGGGTAGTTTGAGACAAAAGAACACAAGTATATAACATAATATATCAAGAACTCACTCTCTACACTAATATATATATAAGACACTATAGAACACATTTCCAATACACAAATATGAGATTAAACATGTAATAATTCATTCATACATAACAACAACACATAGTGTGTCCAAATTTGGGATTTTCCCACATGGACACAACCACAACACAAAGGACACTCCTATGACCTCCAAATGGACATGAAATGGACACAAATGGAGATACAACCATGGGAGTCATTCCTATGGGTTCAAAATAGACCTATATGCATGAGGAAATGAAAAGGAGAAGGGATTTATACCTCCCGGTAGATCGAATCGAAGAAAAGCCTTCCCGGAGCGACACCGACACGTAGAGATTCCAAAAGGACACGAATGAGCTCCGAATCCTCCCAAACTTGGGTAGCTTCCTCCTTGGCTAGAATGTAGAAGGAAAGAAGAAGATTTGGTGGCAAAATGGAAGGATTTGGTGGAGAAATTGCTAGGGATTGCTCTCTAGGAATTTGGGGAAGAACAAGAGAGAGAGTGTGGATGAGAATAATGAAATGAACTTGAACCTATCCTCTCCCAAAGTGGTTGGCCATATGGGGCTATTTGTCCTATTATGGTAAGGTCCAAAATGCCCCCACTAACCTATTCTACGAGTACTAGGAAAGGGCTAATTGGTTGGGGCTAAATTAGTCATTCTAAAGTCTCTAATCACACTAACCTTATCCATAATAATTAGTCTAACCTCTAACTAAAATATTTCTATCATGTGGACTAAAATTAATATCATGTGGGCTATGCCTAACTAGTGTGTGGGTCCCACTAGAGTCAAACTATTCCCTGGTCCCCGTTTCGAGTCGAATTGAGTTAAAATTCGAACCCGACTCAAATAACCCCAAAACAATATCATAAATAATAAAATAATATCAAAATAATGCAAAGAGGTCTAATGAAAAATATCCTTAGGCCAAAAATGATATTAAAATATCATAATCACATGGTTAGACTCTAGGTCAAAGTCTCTAGGGTTTCACTAGTAAAACGTCAAAACCACAAGTCATTGATTTAAATAATTTTAAAATGATTTAAAATCACCAAAAATCATATCATGAATTAAATATCATTATTAAAATAATTATAAACACGAAATTTCAAAATTACCCTCATTTGGAAAACTGGGTGCTACAACTCTACCCACCATAGAAAAATTTCGTCCTCGAAATTTAAGATTGATAGTACTCCTTCTAGAGCCTCTAACCTACCCAATATCTAAGGTAACACTTCCTAACACTGGAATAATAAACAGACATCTAAAAAGTGTCAATCTAGGAATACCTTCAATACTGCTCTGCTGTACGGCGGTAATGGATCTTCAATAAAATATTGACTGGAACCTATATCCAAGGGACAGGACCTATTTTAAGGTGGTCTTAACTAAGGATGAAAAGGAACTGATCATAGGCTATAGGTATGCTCAAACTCTTATCTTCCTATTAACCATCTATTAATACATTCTATTACCATAGGAACGATGCATTACTAAGACATATATGCCCCTATCTCTCATAACACATTTATACTCACCAAAAGACTAGTACATCCTATCAAGGATGATACTATAATCTCTCCTAAATCTCCTAAGCTACATGTTTATAGACACACATCCCCACATCAAGGACTAACCCATATATATCTACAACTGATACTAATGGAGTGACGTCCCTATTTCCCAACAATCAAGGTCTAAATTTTTTTATCTAAATCATGCAATTTGAAGGAATAGTATACAAGGTCAGGGCATACCGTAGCAGTTGGAAGTCTCACCTAGGTACACTAATCATTCTAGGTCAAAACAGTACTATGGTATCAACACACAAACAATCTAGGGTGTCCTAATTGGGAAGATAAGGGAACAACAATCATCAAGGTTGTAGGGCTGTCTACCATCCTATATGAAAATTGGTCATTAACAAGCAACTAAGAAATTATTAAAAGGTTACTATTCCATAAAATGGCAAAAAATTGAAAATTTAGGCACAACAAATCACAAATAGATTTTTGTCTTGACACGATAAAAGTTGATCAATTTCGGGATAAAACGAGATTTGGACAAGAAGGAAAATCAATGAAATCAAAGTATGAGCACGAGCATCCAATGATGAAGGTTCAGGTCATGATTAAATTTAATTCGACTGAGTACGAATACGAGGTTCATAGGCGATAAAAAAATTTCAAGGAGAATTGTCAAGGCTGTCGCGAATGAGACTCTAGGGTCAAGTTGAACTTTGTCTCCATTCTCGTAGATTGATACATGAAAAAGCGAACCAAAGTGCAATAGGTTGATAAGACCATCATGTACCGATTCTGATTAGACAATATGTTAGTGGGTGGCCACCCAATAAAATATGTCATGACCAAGCTCGAAAATAGATAAGCTTGCAAAACTAAGGCTAATTTAGCAGCACAAGATATAAGGGTGGTAATGATGAAAGGAATTACATAGTCCAAGTTTTTTAACCAATGGGTCAAGTAATCAGATAAGGTACAAGGTTAAGCATCTAAGAAAACAAGCAGAACACCATCACATGTCGGGTCAAAAGAATTGAGTCAAGGCTGGATTTCTAATTAAAATAAGAAAAAATTTAGTATAATTGCAGAGGTTATAGTTTAGCCAGTTGACCAAAAAATCATATCAAGAAAATAGAGTACAAGAAGACGGGTTTTAGTGGGACATGATATACCTACACGAAGGTGAGCTCTTCTAGGTCTTGCATATAAGATTTGTTGGAGGGTAACAGCTAGTATTACATTCCGAATATCAAAGTCACGATAAGGAACGTCAAGGATCTCAATTAGAAAGTGGGAGTTCAAGAGGTGGTAATTAATGCACAAAAATAATGAAGATCGAGTTAGTCATCTGCTTCTGATACTCTTAAGTTCATCTGGTCATAACTTGCCAATCATATCTTTACCTCACCAGTCTCCATATGAAAATTTAACCTTTACTTAAACCCTTACCATGACTACCGTAGGCAATTTCCAATTTTCAAACATCACTCTTGAAGCACAGCCCTCACATTTAGGAATCAACATTAACCATTTATTTAAATTTTCAAGTTCTTTCACCTTGTCTTAAATTTGACCCAAAACCTCTAAATACCGTTTACGAATTCCTTGAACTTGTTCAAATTGTTCTCCTCGTATTATTTAATTTAAATCTCTAGGCCTTACAAAACTTATCTTCCATCATAAAATCAACTTCCGTATTTTCTTCGACATACACCCTTGAATATTATTCTCCTAAAAATATTTCACAACAATCTCTAAACTTCCATTACTTTGTGTTCTCTCTATCCCTAGTCATTTTCTCGCAACATCTTGTTTAATATCCTTATTAAACACAATTAACTTCTCCTTTCCATTACTAACCTTCTACATAGCCTCAGAGTAAAAGTTTTCCCCAGAATCAATAACCAAGATTTTCTAAGTTCTCAAAACTAGGTTGACCTCTGATATCCTCATTAGTTTTGAATACACCTATAAACTATCTCATAACCCCAAAATTTCTCTAAATGTAATTGTTTCCAGATTGGCAGTATACATCTCTTTATTCTATTCGAGACCTTTGCCACATTTCTATCTCAAGTTTCCATATGGAACACTCCACATTTGATTTCCTTTAGATCATCATAAAATAACCAGTTACGTCTTCTCTGAGCTACATAATTTACGTCACTTCCTTAACATTTCTCAGACAAAATGATATGAAGATTCAAGAGTTGTCAAGGTATAGCTGACAGAATTATATACGAGACAGGGAATTGATATAATTAGGACAGGTATATAAGACAAGGAATGATGGTAGTAAAAATATTGGCAGGAAAAGAATGATAATAGAATCTGTTCTGCTTATCTATTTAAAAGAGGAACCCATTTTTTTTGAAACAAGAATTATAATACCAAATCCAAAATAAGGCCTAGCAAAATCATTGGTTTATTGTATTAAGAAGAAATAAATTTTTGTAAGAAGTTACACAAGGTTTATAAAAATAGCTAAAGCTACATCCTAAGTAAACAATGAGAAACAAAACAAAACAAAACAACAATAATTCCTTCTTCTTCTTTTTTTGAATGACTGAAACAAAAGTAGAAAAAACATGTTCGAAAACATTTAAGGTACAATCTGATAATCATATGCGTCTATCCAAAATCATGGTACTCTAAATCCTCGTCATACTAGTGAGCAAGGCTACGATAATCACAGAGTCCTTGACTTATGCACATACCTCTAGAATCATGGTATTTAACATTTTCGCGATGCCGCTAGCTTGGCTGCGAAAACCTTAAATTCTCACACCCGAGAAATATATCCAAAATTAGACTATATGTCCTCACCATGCTGGCTAATGTGACTATAAAAGACAAGATTTCCATAACTTAGATGACCTAGCCCATATAATTTCATCTTGCCAAAAATTAAATTAAATCAACAATGAATACAAAAAAAAAATCAAATTTATCAACGAACATCAAAATTCAGAAATGAACAAAATCCTTCAAATCATATAACTACAAACTCGGATGCTATAGCTAACATCAAGATTCAAATTTCAACAATCTTCATCAAAATCAATAAATACAAACTCAAATTCAATAATAATCCATCAAAATCAAATTCAATAGCAGAAAGTAAAGATAAATCAAATCAAGGAAAAAGAAAAGTGTTTTCAAATCGGAGTTAAACAAGATTCTTAAGGTCGTCCCAGGAATCTCTCAAGGGATCCTAATTGTGATTGAGTATCTTCAAAAATATATCCTAATTCTACTGCAGGCTGTAGTGGTACTCTAGTTTGAATACCACTACACAAACTCGACCTGTATGGGCCACCACTAAAAATGTGTCACGACCCGTACCCTAGAGTTAGGGCACGAGAACGTAACAACGCCCAGCCTACGCCGCAGTGTCGGCGGTAGAACGCTGTCCTAGGTCTTAATGCATCTAACAGTATAAGACTAAACAGTTTATACTCCCTGAATGGGGGTGACATAGCAGAATGTAAACTCAATCACATCTAAGGTAGAGCATAAAGAAAGATAGATAAAACATGAAATCGAAAAGAGATACAACAGATAGAAGTCTAAGTGTCTAAGATACAAACTCAGAATACATCTCAAAACCCAAATACAGTAATCCATAAATACAACTCAAGATGACTGAAAGTAAACTATAAGCAAAAACCCTAGCTATCTATGCAACCTCTACTGTGTCTCCTCTAGGCTAGCAGGCAATCCCAGGCCATCTGTAAAATTTATCAACAGGTCCAGTCAGGACAGGAGCGAGCACATTACATCTCAACAGTTCATAGCAGGTTAGAAAATATAATCATGCAGTAAAGTAAGATACAGGTACTGAAAGAAATGCAGTATGTAAACAGAGAGAGAGCTGTAATAGAAATATCTACTAATAATAAAGACTAACAGTGGCTAGTGAGTCAGAGTACAATATAGACATGTAAATGGCATAGGAGATTCTGATGCTACACTATGGAAGAGATTCTGAAACTACACTACTTGGATAGTATTCACATGTCTATTTCTACTCCCCCGTACCCCCAATCAGTACACAAGGATCCAAACAGGTTATGTTATGATACTATGTAACAGCTCCCGAAGGGTGATAAGCCTCCGAAAGGTGATAAGCCCCCAAAGGGTGATATGCCCCCAAAGGGTGATAAGCCTCCGAAAGGTGATAAGCCCCCGAAGGGTGGTAAGCCCCCGAAGGGTGATGCATAGTAGTCCCAAAAATGGAGATTCTAGGAGACTCTGTGATAATAAGAGTATATGTCACAAGTGATCAAAGAACCTGTGAAGCATAGTGATACGACATGTAAGTGAAACGCACAGAATATGTAGTACCCGATGCTCCCTAAGGATAACATCTCAAGAAGGGATCCGTATAGTACCAACCCGTGTGACCAACGTGACAGTACAAGTAAAGTAATTTAATACATGAAATAATTCTAAGCAGGATATGAATGATCAGAGAATGTACTCGCCTGATATCTGAATGTCCAAGGTAAAGATACTGTCCGAGGAGAGGTGTCTGGCTCCTAATTAGAACAGCATAAGTCACAACATGTCCAGAAGGGTAATATAAAGCACTACAATGCATTCTACATAAATCTAGGTCAAACTAGGCCAAAGTCAACCCTTGGTCAACTCTGGTCAACTGCACTAGTCAAACTAGGTCAAACTAGGTCATGTCTTAACCCAGCAAGTCTTACTAGGCCTAACCAAGACTATCCTAGCAAGCACACATCAATACAAGGCTATACAGGCCAACATACACCCAACTCTATATAGCATGCAATTATTCAATACTCAAATAGGCAAGAATTCACATTGGATATACACTAGGTAATCTATTACTTTAAGCTATATATGTCTACACATATATACACATGCATATATTGGTATTCAACATTAGGTCTATAATCATGGTATTTCAAATGGTTATATAAACTTATATATTACAACACAATATGCTAACATATATATAATATACATACATAGCTAAGTTAACTATATTCATAAATACTTATTTAAGAGGCTATGTGTGTGTATGTGAACATGGCAAAGGGGCAAGTGAGGGTTAAATGGGCATACATAGTGTATACATATCAAAGAGTGTCAAAGTGTAAGTGAACAATGTGTCAAGTGTGATAGTGTCAACATAGTGTAAGAGGATACATGAGGTAATATAGGATTTATGTTAACATAGAAAATTACATCTCATTAACTTGTATATTGCATATATTATATCTGTTATTACATTACATTCATGCTTGCATTCATTCATCATTCATTTATTCTCTTGCACCACTATATGCACCATACATTACATACTATGGAACCTACATATTCATTACAAGCCATACTTATACATGCTTACATTAGATAGGATACTTGCACCTCATACATCATTTATTTAACCATTTACTCATGCTTTTATTCTCTATTTAATTACATAATATATATACATTAGCATGGGTAAAAATCAAATAGAATATTATATTACACACAAGGGTGCACAAAATGCATATACCAAAAAGTAACTCCTACTAATAATCAATACTGTACATCTCAGCATGAATTAAAATCTAGGATTGAAGTATGTTATAGATCTATGTGTTAGCTTTCCTAAACTTCAAACGGATCGCATTTTTATTTCCGGAAACTCTCGAAATCGCGAAAACACCGAGAACGCGTTTGTCCTTCGTATAGCTGACAATCAAATAATTCTCCTGAAAGTTATAGAAAGAATTAGGCCTATTAATACATGTTTTTGGAAAGCTACCTTCAATACGCTTCTTTTAAAAAAACGGAAGATTAAACCGAGCTTTGAGCTAGAAGTTATGACATTTCTAAGTTAGGGCTGAAATTAAAAACGTGGATAAAAATCATGACGGATTTGGGTAGTTTGAGACAAAAGAACACAAGTATATAACATAATATATCAAGAACTCACTCTCTACAGTAATATATATATATATATATGAGACACTATAGAACACATCTCCAATACACAAATATGAGATTAAACATGTAATAATTCATTCATACATAACAACAACACATAGTGTGTCCAAATTTGGGATTTTCCTACATGGACACAACCACAACACAAAGGACACTCCTATGACCTCCAAATGGACACGAAATGGACACAAATGGAGATACAACCATGGGAGTCATTCCTATGGGTTCAAAATAGATCTATATGCATGAGAAAATGAAAAGGAGAAGGGATTTATACCTCCCGGTAGATCGAATCGAAGAAAAGCCTTTCCGGAGCGACACCGACACGTAGAGATTCCAAAAGGACACGAACGAGCTCCGAATCCTCCCAAACTTGGGTAGCTTCCTCCTTGGCTAGAATGGAGAAGGAAGGAAGAAGATTTGGTGGTGAAATGGAAGGATTTGGTGGAAAAATTGCTAGGGATTGCTCTCTAGGAATTTGGGGAAGAACAAGAGAGAGAGTGTGGACGAGAATAATGAAATGAACTTGAGCCTATCCTCTCCCAAAGTGGCTGGCCATATGGGGCTATTTGTCCTATTATGGTAAGGTCCAAAATGCCTCCACTAACCTATTCTATGAGTATTAGGAAAGGGCTAATTGGTTGGGGCTAAATTAGTCATTCTAAAGTCTCTAATCACACTAACCTTATCCATAATAATTAGTCTAACCTCTAACTAAAATATTTCTATCATGTGGACTAAATTAATATCATGTGGGCCATGCCTAACTAGTCTGTGGGTCCCACTAGAGTCAAACTACCCCCGGGTCCCCGTTTCAAGTCGGATTGAGTTGAAATTTGAACCCGACTCAAATAACCCCAAAACAATATCATAAATAATAAAATAATATCAAAATAATGCAAAGAGGTTAAATGCAAAAATATCCTTAGGCCAAAAATAATATTAAAATATCATAATCACATGGTTAGGCTCTAGGTCAAAGTCTTTAGGGTTTCACTAGCAAAACGTCAAAACCACAAGTCATTGATTTAAATAATTTTAAAATGATTTAAAATCACCAAAAATCATATCATGAATTAAATATCATTATTAAAATAATTATAAACACAAAATTTCAAAATTACCCTTATTTGGAAAACTGGGTGCTACAACTCTACCCACCTTAGAAAAATTTCGTTCTCGAAATTTAAGATTGATAGTACTCCTTCTAGAGCCTCTAACCTATCAAATATCTAAGGTAACACTTCCTAACACTGGAATAATAAACGGACATCTAAAAAGTGTCAATCTAGGAATACCTCCAATACTGGTCTACTGTACGGCGGTAATGGAACTTTAATAAAATATTGACTGGAACCTATATCCAAGGGACAGGACCTATTTTAAGGTGGTCTTAACTAAGGATGAAAAGGAACTGATCATAGGCTATAGGTATGCTCAAACTCTTATCTTCCTATTAACCATCTATTAATACATTCTATTACCATAGAAACGATGCATTACTAAGACATATAGGCCCCTATCTCTCATAACACATTTATACTCACCAAAAGACTAGTACATCCTATCAAGGCTGATATTATAATCTCTCCTAAATCTCCTAAGCTACATGTTTATAGACACACATCCCCACATCAAGGACTAACCCATATATATCTACAACTGATACTAATGGAGTGACGTCCCTATTTCCCAACAATCAAGGTCTAAATTTTTTTTATCTAAATCATGCAATTTGAAGGAATAGTATACAAGGTCAGGGCATACCGTAGCAGTTGGAAGTCTCACCTAGGTACACTAATCATTCTAGGTCAAAACAGTACTATGGTATCAACACATAAACAATCTAGGGTGTCCTAATTGGGAAGGTAAGGGAACAACAATCATCAAGGTTGTAGGGCTGTCTACTATCCTATATGAAAATTGGTCATTAACAAGCAACTAAGAAATTATTAAAAGGTTACTATTCTATTAAATGGCAAAAAATTGAAAATTTAGGCACAACAAATCACAAATAGATTTTTGTCTTGACACGATATAAGTTGATCAATTTCGGGATAAAACGAGATTTGGACAAGAAGGAAAATCAATGAAATCAAAGTATGAGCACGAGCATCCAATGATGAAGGTTCAGGTCATGATTAAATTTAATTCGACTGAGTACGAATACGAGGTTCATAGGCGATGAAAAAATTTCAAGGAGAATTGTCAAGACTGTCGCGAATGAGACTCTAGGGTCAAGTTTAACTTTGTCTCCATTCTCGTAGATTGATACATGAAAAAGCGAACCAAAGTGCAATAGGTTGATCAGACCATCATGTACCGGTTCTGATTAGACAATATGTTAGTGGGTGGCCACCCAATAAAATATGTCATGACCAAGCTCGAAAATAGATAAGCTTGCAAAACTAAGGCTAATTTAGCAGCACAAGATATAAGGGTGGTAATGATGAAAGGAATTACATAGTCCAAGTTTCTTAACCAACGGGTCAAGTAATCAGATAAGGTACAAGGTTAAGCATCTAAGAAAACAAGCAGAACACCATCACATGTCGGGTCGAAAGAATTGAGTCAAGGCTGGATTTCTAATTGAAATAAGAAGAAATTTAGTATAATGGCAGAGGTTATAGTTTAGCCAGTTGACCAGAAAATAATATCAAGAAAATAGAGTACAAGAAGATGGGTTTTAGTGGGACATGATATACCTACACGAAGGTGAGCTCTTCTAGGTCTTGCATATAAGATTTGTTGGAGGGTAACAGCTAGTATTACATTCCGAATATCAAAGTCACGATAAGGAACGTCAAGGATCTCAATTAGAAAGTGGGAGTTCAAGAGGTGGTAATTAATGCACAAAAATAATGAAGATCGAGTTAGTCATCTGCTTCTGATACTCTTAAGTTCATCTGGTCATAACTTGTCAATCATATCTTTACCTCACCAGTCTCCATATGAAAATTTAACCTTTACTTAAACCCTTACCATGACTACCGTAGGCAATTGGCAATTCCCAATTTCCAAACATCACTCTTGAAGCACAGCCCTCACATTTAGGAATCAACATTAACCATTTATTTAAATTTCCAAGTTCTTTCACCTTGTCTTAAATTTGATCCAAAACCTCTAAATCCCGTTTACGAATTCCTTGAACTTGTTCAAATTGTTCTCCTCGTATTATTTAATTTAAATCTCTAGGCCTTACAAAACTTATCTTCCATCATAAAATCAACTTCCGTATTTTCTTCGACATACACCCTTGAATATTATTCTCCTAAAAATATTTCACAACAATCTCTAAACTTCCATAACTTTGTGTTCTCTCTATCCCTAGTCATTTCCTCGCAACATCTTGTTTAATATCCTTATTAAACACAATTAACTTCTCTTTTCCATTACTAACCTTCTACATAGCCTCAGAGTAAAAGTTTTCCCCAGAATCAATAACCAAAATTTTCTAAGTTCTCAAAACTAGGTTGACCTCTGATATCCTCATTAGTTTTGAATACACCTATAAACTATCTCATAACCGCAAAATTTCTCTAAATGTAATTGTTTCCAGATTGGCAGTATACATCTCTTTATTCTATTCGAGACCTTTACCATATTTCTATCTCAAGTTTCCATATGGAACACTCCACATTTGATTTCCTTTAGATCATCATAAAAGAACCAATTACGTCTTCTCTGAGCTACATAATTTACGTCACTTCCTTAACATTTTTCAGGCAAAATGATATGAAGATTCAAGAGTTGTCAAGGTATAGCTGACAGAATTATATACGAGATAGGGAATTAATATAATCAGGACAGGTATATAAGACAAGGAATGATGGTAGTAAAAATATTGGCAAGAAAAGAATGATAATAGAATCTGTTCTGCTTATCTATTTAAAAGAGGGACCCATTTTTTTTTGAAACAAGAATTATAATACCAATTCCAAAATAAGGCCTAGCAAAATCATTGGTTTATTGTATTAAGAAGAAATAAATTTTTGTAAGAAGTTACACAAGGTTTATAAAAATAGCTAAAGCTACATCCTAAGTAAACAATGAGAAACAAAACAAAACAAAACAACAATAATTCCTTCTTCTTCTTTTTTTGAATGACTGAAACAAAAGTAGCAAAAACATGTTCGAAAACATTTAAGGTACAATCTGATAATCATATGCGTCTATCCAAAATCATGGTACTCTAAATCCTCGTTATACTAGTGAGCAAGGCTACGATAATCACAGAGTCCTTGACTTAGGCACATACCTCTAGAATCATGGTATTTAACATTTTCGCGATGCCGCTAGCTTGGCTGCGAATAAACCTTAAATTCTCACACCCGAGAAATATATTCAAAATCAGACTATATGTCCTCACCATGCTGGCTAATGTGACTATAGAAGACAAGATTTCCATAACTTAGATGACCTAGCCCATATAATTTTATCTTGCCAAAAATTAAATTAAATCAACAATGAATAAAAAAAAACAAATTTATCAACGAACATCAAAATTCAAAAATGAACAAAATCCTTCAAATCATATAACTACAAAAGTAAAGATAAATCAAATCAAGGAAAAAGAAAAGAGTTTTCAAATCGGAGTTAAACAAGATTCTCAAGGATCGTCCCAGGAATCTCTCAAGGGATCCTAACTGTGATTGAGTATATTCAAAAATATATCCTAATTCTACTGCAGGCTGTAGTGGTACTCTAGTTCGAATACCACTACACAAACTCGACCTGCATGGGCCACCACTAAAAATGTGTCACGACCCGCACCCTAGAGTTAGGGCACGAGAACGTAACAACGCCCAGCCTACGCCGCAGTGTCGGCGGTAGAACGCTGTCCTAGGTCTCAATGCATCTAACAATATAAGACTAAACAGTTTATACTCCCCGAATGGGGGTGATATAGCAGAATGTAAACTCAATCACATCTAAGGTAGAGCATAAAAAAAGATAGATAAAACATGAAATCGAAAAGAGATACAACAGATAGAAGTCTAAGTGTCTAAGATACAAACTCAGAATACATCTCAAACCCAAATACAGTAATCCATAAATACAACTCAAGATGACTGAAAGTAAACTATAAGCAAAAACCCTAGCTATCTATGCAACCTCTACTGTGTCTCCTCTAGGCTAGCAGGCAATCCCAGGCCATCTGTAAAATTTATCAACAGGTCCAGTCAGGACAGGAGCGAGCACATTACATCTCAACAGTTCATAGCAGGTTAGAAAATATAATCATGCAGTAAAGTAAGATACAGGTACTGAAAGAAATGCAGTATGTAAACAGAAAGAGAGCTGTAATAGAAATATCTACTAATAATAAAGACTAACAGTGGCTAGTGAGTCAGAGTACAATATAGACATGTAAATGGCATAGGAGATTCTGATGCTATACTATGGAAGAGATTCTGATACTACACTACTTGGATAGTATTCACATGTCTATTTCTACTCCCCTGTACCCCCAATCAATACACAAGGATCCAAACAGGTTATGTTATAATACTATGTAACAGTCCCCGAAGGGTGATAAGCCTCCGAAAGGTGATAAGCCCCCAAAGGGTGATATGCCCCCAAAGGGTGATAAGCCTCCGAAAGGTGATAAGCCCCCGAAGGGTGGTAAGCCCCCGAAGGATGATACATAGTAGTCCCAAAAATAGGGATTCTAGGAGACTCTGTGATCATAAGAGTATATGTCAGAAGTGATCGAAGAACCTGTAAAGCATAGTGATACGACATGTAAGTAAAACGCACAGAACATGTAGTACCCGATGCTCCCTAAGGATAACATCTCAAGAAGGGATCCGTATAGTACCAACCCATGTGACCAACGTGACAGTACAAGTAAAGTAATTTAATACAGAAAATAATTCTAAACAGGATATGAATGATCAGAGAATGTACTCGCCTGATATCTGAATATCCAAAGTAAAGATACTGTCCGAGGAGAGGTGTCTGGCTCCTAATTAGAACAGCACAAGTCACAACATGTCCAGAAGGGTAATATAAAGCACTACAATGTATTCTACATGAATCTAGGTCAAACTAGGCCAAAGTCATCCCTTGGTCAACTCTGGTCAACTGCACTAGTCAAACTAGGTCAAACTAGGTCATGTCCTAACCCAGCAAGTCTTACTAGGCCTAACCAAGACTATCCTAGCAAGCACACATCAATACAAGGCTATACAAGCCAACATACACCCAACTCTATATAGCATGCAATTATTCAATACTCAAATAGGCAAGAATTCACATTGGATATACACTAGGTAATCTATTACTTTAAGCTATATATGTCTACACATATATACACATGCATATATTGGTATTCAACATTAGGTCTATAATCATGGTATTTCAAATGGTTATATAAACTTATATATTACAACACAATATGCTAACATATATATAATATACATACATAGCTAAGTTAACTATATTCATAAATACTTATTTAAGAGGCTATGTGTGTGTATGTGAACATGACAAAGGGGCAAGTGAGGGTTAAATGGGCATACATAGTGTATACATATCAAAGAGTGTCAAAGTGTAAGTGAACAATGTGTCAAGTGTGATAGTGTCAACATAGTGTAAAGGGGTACATGAGGTAATATAGGATTTATGTTAACATAGAATATTACATCTCATTAACTTGTATATTGCATATATTACATCTGTTATTACATTACATTCATGCTTGCATTCATTCATCATTCATTTATTCTCTTACACCACTATATGCACCATACATTACATACTATGGAACCTACATATTCATTACAAGCCATACTTATACATGCTTACATTAGATAGGATACTTACACCTCATACATCATTTATTTAACCATTTACTCATGCTTTCATTCTCTATTTAATTACATAATGTATATACATTAACATGGGTTAAAATCAAATAGAACATTATATTACACACAAGGGTGCACAAAATGCATATGCCGAAAAGTAACTCCTACTAATAATCAATACTGTACCATCTCAGCATAAATTAAAATCTAGGATTGAAGTATGTTATAGATCTATGTGTTAGCTTTCCGAAACTTCAAACGGATCGCGTTTTCGTTTTCGGAAACTCCCGAAATCGCAAAAACACCGAGAATGCGTTTGTCCTTCGTACAGCTGACACTCAAATAATTCTCCAGAAAGTTACAGAAAGAATTAGGCCTATTAATACATGTTTTTGGAAAGCTAACTTCAATACGCTTCTTTTAAAAAACGGGAGATTAAACCGAGGTTTGAGCTAAAAGTTATGACATTTCTAATTTAGGGCTGAAATTAAAAACGTGGATAAAAATCATGACGTATTTGGGTAGTTTGAGACAAAAGAACACAAGTATATAACATAATATATCAAGAACTCACTCTCTACACTAATATATATATATATATATATATATATATATATATATATGAGACACTATAGAACACATCTCCAATACAAAAATATGAGATTAAATATGTAATAATTCATTCATACATAACAACAACACATAGTGTGTCCAAATTTGGGATTTTCCCACATGGACACAACCACAACACAAAGGACACTCCTATGACCTCCAAATGGACACGAAATGGACACAAATGGAGATACAACCATGGGGGTCATTCCTATGGATTCAAAATAGATCTATATGCATGAGGAAATGAAAAGGAGATGGGATTTATACCTCCCGGTAGATCGAATCGAAGAAAAGCCTTCCCGGAGCGACACCGACACGTAGAGATTCCAAAAGGACACGAACGAGCTCCGAATCCTCCCAAACTTGGGTAGCTTCCTCCTTGGCTAGAATGGAGAAGGAAAGAAGAAGATTTGGTGGCGAAATAGAAGGATTTGGTGGAGAAATTGCTAGGGATTGGTCTCTAGGAATTTGGGGAAGAACAAGAGAGAGAGTGTGGATGAGAATAATGAAATGAACTTGAGCCTATCCTCTCCCAAAGTGGCTGGCCATATGGGACTATTTGTCCTATTATGGTAAGGTCCAAAATGCCCCCACTAACCTATTCTATGCGTATTAGGAAAGGGCTAATTGGTTGGGGCTAAATTAGTCATTCTAAAGTCTCTAATCACACTAACCTTATCCATAATAATTAGTCTAACTCTAACTAAAATATTTCTATCATGTGGACTAAAATTAATATCATATGGGCCATGCCTAACTAGTGTGTGGGTCCCACTAGAGTCAAACTACCCCCGGGTCCCCGTTTCAAGTCGGATTGAGTTGAAATTCGAACCCGACTCAAATAACCCCAAAACAATATCATAAATAATAAAATAATATCAAAATAATTCAAAGAGGTCAAATGCAAAAATATCCTTAGGCCAAAAATGACATTAAAATATCATAATCACATGGTTAGGCTCTAGGTCAAACAGTCTCTAGGGTTTCACTAGCAAAACGTCAAAACCACAAGTCATTAATTTAAATAATTTTAAAATAATTTAAAATTACCAAAAATCATATCATGAATTAAATATCATTATTAAAATAATTATAAATATAAAAATTTAAAATTACCCTCATTTGGAAAACTGGGTGCTACACCTCATCACCTGTAATATTTTCAACAGTCCAATCAGGACGGGAACAAGCACAATACATCTTACGCAGTTCATATCTTGACAGGAAATATAAAGCATGTGATAGACTAAGATACATGAAACACTATAAGAAATAAGCATGAAAGAAAGACAGAAAACTGATAAACAAGTCTATATATATATAATAATAGAGAACTATAAGTGACTATGTGATTTAGAGTACAAGATAGACATGTGAACGGCTTGATTTGTACATGATTACACTAAAGAGTTTGTACATGATTATACTACTTTGGAATTGTTCACATAACTATTTCTACTCTCCCACACCCCAAATCAATACACAAGGATCTAAACAGGTTATGTTATTATACATGATAGTTTATACATGAAGCTCACGTGATCATGAGAGTACATAAGAGCACATGAGTATACATGAACAATAAATAAGAGTCCACAAAATATATAGTATTCGTTAAAAGCACAAGACATAATATATTCGATGCACCCGAGGGGGATAACATCTCATGTAACGATCCATATAGTACTAATCTGTGATAATGTTGTGTCAGCATCAAGAAAATTAAACTATGACAAGAATATAATTCCTAACAAGTATAAAACGGACAGAGAATATACTCGCTTGATATCCTGGCTGTCTGATGAGAATATGAGTTTGAGCTGGAGTATCTGAGTCCTATTTTTGAGCAACACAGGTCACAACATGTCTAACATAAAATAAGAATAGTCTATAATGTACTATAAATGATTCTAGGTCCTTCTAGGTCAAAGTCAACCTTTGGTCAATTCTAGTCAAACCTGGTCAACCATATGTCAACTAGTCTATCTACCAAAATTTAGGTCAAATACAACTTACCCATTCATTCTAAGCTCATTTGAGTTGATTCGGATCAAGTTTGACTTAAAGTTAACTTTTGTCAACTTGGTCGACTTGACAGTCAACTAGGCCAATATAGGCTCATCTAGGCTAAAGTCAACTAATGGTCAACTCTAGGTCCTAATCACATGACACATAGCCTAATAAGAATACACCAAGCTATACTAACTCTATAGGCTAAACACTAAACACATATAAGCCTATAGCCTATATCACTATACTACAAAACCTATATCACAACCAAATATATACATCCACAATACAATATGCAAGTATATATATGATACCTACAATATGAAATCAAGTATATATATAACAATATTCAATATACATCCACAATACAATATGCAAGTATATATATGATACCTACAATATGAAATCAAGCATATATATAACAATATTCAATTATAGAGAAAGTACCTATATAATATACTATCAAGTATAGATAGGATATATCCACCCATTTACTAATGTAACATGAAAGCATATATGAATAGAGGCATAGAAAGAAGATAAAAATGAAATAGGAATAAAAAGAATGGTATGGGATGAACTGGAATTGGGATAGGGCTGAACCCAAACAGTCCACCACAGAATTAGCATATTAGAAACCAACCTTCGAACTAATTCAATTAAAAGAGAATGCAAAGGTAAAACCAACCTGGGATATCCTACTGTAACTAATATCATAAAGACCAATTGAAAACTGAGATTGAATCAATACTACACTGAGAATTTTTAAAAAAAGGAACCAATCTCCTGGACAGTACAAAACCTGAGAACACTACCTAATGAAATTTGAGAATCAAAACATAACACAGCTAATCAAGTTCACAGTGAATCAAATATGGCAATACAAATCTCTGAATACAAGGAAAACTGGAAATGCAATTTAATACCAAGCTGAGAATGAACCCAACTCGGTTTTTGTAATGAATAAAACCTAAACTTCAGGTTCAGTCGGGTTTTTTTGAACACTCAACCCATTCGAAACTCAGATTTTGATCCCAGTCCTCATTCACTATAAAACCCAGCTATGTAATATCCATCTAAACATGTATATATATATTAATCATCAACAATTAACCATAATTTAACCATTTAAAACTGTTTAAAGCAAAACTCTAAAAATACATTTCAAATTCAGTTTATTGAGTATCAGTAATATGGGTAAACCCCTAATTCGAAACTCAAAATCCATTATAAATCCAATCAGGGTGATCAGAGTGTTCTTTGCATGTGTGCGTGTCAGAGGGAAGTGTTCATGCCCAAGCAAGTGGACACGAAGGTATCCAAACTCTCAAAACACAAAATCAGTGAACACGGTTTCAGTCTCCTCGTACGGTCGTGTCTCGTCCTCGTGGACACGACACAGGCCACTTGGAGCCACGTGCTCATGCCCACACCTAGCCCAGGTGTAGGGCTATACATTCAAGTCCCTGACACATCACCCCGATGTTTTTAGATGAGACACGAAGGCCGTATCAGTGTCGACTTGCACGCGCGTGCACGACAGGCTCGGATCCGTGCGACTCGATTTGTGAGTCCGACACAAAACGAGATGACATGGCACTTGGGGGCTGACATGTCAGTCATGTCCCCAAGCCATACACCAAATTTCACGTGTCCAAGTGACACAGACACTGCGTACGGCCACCCGAACAGCGGGACACGCGCGCGCATGTCTTGGGCTGTGGTTCGTGTCCGATTCTGGACACGAACGTGACGCAAAATTGTGCTCAGTCCAATGCATAATCAAAAGTCATGTTTAGATCTACAAATCCAATCAATTTGTTTTCAAAATTATGAACAAAAATTCCTTTGTGGCATTTCAACAAACACATGCATATTTGCTCTGATACATGTCCGATACGGATACCAAATCAATACAAAATCCTACAAAACTCATCATATAGCTAGGGGACACCTAGATGGATGCATCTACGAGAATAGTTCATGAAATTATAGAGTTTTGGAGGATTTACCTATTGAGATGAAATCTTATAGAAAGGTTCAATTGTGTAGATCCTCCTTGCGTCTCCAAAACTCCAATGCAACCAAATTCTGAATTTCTTCACCAACAATAATTCATAAACAATAATCAGAACCTAATGCAAAAGACAAGGGTTTAATAGGAGAAGAAATGAAAAAGTTAAAGGGAAGAAACTTACTTAGGTTTTCCAGGAGAGAAGGAATAAAAAGTGAGATGAATTCTCAATAGGAGATATAAGTATTCCTCCCCCCCTTTGACCTAGTTGGTCGGCCACACTTAGATGGGATAGGGTTTCCTATTGGTTGGGCTTGGCCTCTTTCCTATGGCTAAAATAAAACATTAAATAAAAAGGAAGTTGCTAACTAGCCCTAATAAATATGCCAATAGCTTCTAACCTTAGAATAGGATTACTAACCCTAACAGATCATGCTGCTAGGCTACTAAGTCATGGTGAGTCACTAGGCTAGGTTGCACCAAGGCTATACTATCACAAGGCCAAAAATCACTACACCAATAATATAATATATTAAAATAATCAAAAAAATCATAATTACCAAAATACCCTTGTCAATCCAGTTTCCAGAAATAGGAGTATTTTTGTCATTTTTTTATTTTTGAATATTTTGAAATTATTTATTTATTTATAATAATATTTTGGGGTTATTTGAGTCGGGTTCGAATTTCAGTTCAATCCGACTTGAAACGGGGACCCGGGGTAGTTTTGACTCTAGTGGACCCACACACTAGTTAGCCATGGCCCACATGTTAATTATTTTAGTTAGTGACTAGGCTAATTTATTTTGGTTAGGATTAATTGAGATTAGTGTTTTAGGAATGACCAAACTAGCCCCGACTTAGAACCCTTTCCAATGTATTAACACATAGATTAGTGTAGGGGTATTTTGGGCATTCCACAATAGGACACCTAGCTCTAATGGGGCCAGCCACATTAGGAATGGATAGGTTCTAGTTCATTTGGCATTATCTCTTCCATTTTCTCTCTCTTGTTCTTCCCCAAATTTTAGAGAACCACTCTATTGATTTCATCTCCAAATCCACCATTTCTTCCACCAAATCTTCTTCTTTTCTCATCTACTCCATAGTTAGAGAGTGCTAGCCAAGTTTGGGAGGATTTGGAGCTCGTTCGTATCCTTTTGGAATCTCTACGTGTAGGTGCCGTGTCGAAAGACTTTTTTCTTTGAATCTCTCTTCCGGAAGGTATAATCTCTCCTCTAAACCACTCCAACATGCATATAGGTTGATTTTTGACCTGTAGGAATGACCCCCTTGGTTGTATCTCCATTTGTGTCCATTTCGTATCCATTTGGAGGTCATAGGAGTGTCCTTGTGTTGTGGGATTGTGTCCTAGTGGGAAAAATCCCTATTGGACACATGTATTTTATTATATATTGTTTAAATGATTATTAGAGATTTAATCCTGGATTTTTATTGGTTTATAGATGTGTTTTTCTAATGTATGATATTTTGTCATATTCTAATATATATCTATATTATTGTATATGTATATTTGTGTCTATATATATATATATATATATATATATATATATATATATATATATATGTGTGTGTGTGTGTGTGTGTGTGTGTGTGTGTGTGTATTGGTTCTCATATTCATATGTATATATATATATATATTTATATAAAAAATATATATATATATATGTGAATGGAGTTGTGTATATATGTAGGTGTGTGGGGGAAATAGAGTTAGAAGAGTGTTATACATATGAATATGAGAACCAATACACACACACACACACACACACACACACACACACACACACACACACACACACACACACATATATATATATATATATATATATATATATATATATATGTGAATGGAGTTGTGTATATATGTAGGTGTGTGTGGGGGAAATAGAGTTAGAAGAGTGTGTAGAGAGTGTGGGATTGAGAATTGGTGTGTGTATGTGATGGTATAGAGGGTGTTTGAGGGAATGTGTTAGTGAGAGTTTGAGTGTAGAGAGTTTGAAAGGAGTTTGAGAGTGTGGGAGAGTTGGAGAGAGTGAGTGATTTAGAGTGTAGAAAGAAGGGGGGCATTCAGCCCCCATAGCAGCAGGTATATGCAAGGGAATGTGGGACAGCCCCTTAGTTTTTAGTCCATACAATCCTCCTTCATTCTTCCATACTTTTCAGCCCATGTTTGCACAGGTACACCCTCCATTCAACCCCACCAAACAGTCCAATGAACGGCCCTTGTTCAGCCACATTGCAGTCCACTTGGACAGCCAAAAGACCCCCATATCCAGCCCCCATTAGCCCCTTAACACCACTCTAAGTCAGTCCATATACACCACATAAATGCCCTCTTAGATAGCCTATCTAGTTGTCCTAAAATCAATCCCCAAACCACCTATAATTCAGTCCCTTAAACCCATTCCATGGCTGTCCAAAACAGTCCAGTTTTGTACCTATTGGCTGTCCATGTATAGCCCATGGCTGTTCATGTTTAGCCCTTTCAAACACCACTTAACAGTCCTTTGTTGGCTGTCAAATACAGCCCTTAACAAGCCCAAGTGGCTGTCTATTTACACCACATATTTAGTCCAGTTTTGGCCATCTAATGGCTGTCCTTTTGCACCCTTTGAACAGCCCTATACCCCATCCTAAATCAGTCTATAGCTGTCCTAACTCACCACGTAAACACACCATCTAACAGCCCTTTGATAGTCCCTATAACCCCCTGAATTTTAGTCCATATTGCTTCATAAATCAGCCCAAGTGGCTGTCCAAATTCAGCTTGTGTGTGTGTGAGTTTTGAGCTTGTATGTGTGTGTGTTTGTGAGCCTAGGTGTGTGTATATGTGAGCCTATATATATAATTGTGTGTGTCTATAGATTAGCCTATATCTAAACCTATAGGAGAGCCTATACGGAAGCCATGTGTGAGTGAGTGAGTGAGTGAGTTTGTGTGTGTGAGTGTTAGGGAGATGTGAGAATGGTAAGAAGGTATAGGATAAGGTAAAGGGTAGATAGCCAACATGTGTTCTAATATAGATTAGATATCTAGAAAACCTATGTATCTAGGAAGGTAACCCTTAGATAGGATAGTATCTAACTACCCTAGGGAGCCCAGGATGGTATCTTGAGAATTAGCGGGGTTTTCTTTGTATTGGGCAAGGCATCGGGATTTACCTTGGTAAGGTAATGTAGGTTTTGCCTAGAAATAGGGTATTGGAGTCTAGAGTCTAAGATAGGGTTAAAACTTAGTTCCCTTTGTTGGTAATGATCAAATATAGTGCTCCTAGACTAGTTTTGACTTCGGTTGACCATTTTGACCAAAAGTCAACAAAAGTCAAGCGAGAGTCAAACTTAGCCTTTAAGCGACTAGATTTGACCAAAACCAAACCAAAGTTGACCAGTTGACTGAAAATCAACTGTTAGTCAACATTTGACTTGTTTGACCTAGGGTTGACCCAGGGTTGACTCAGTGTTGACCAGAGTTGACCAGAGTTAACTTTTGACCAAAAGTCAACTATAAGTCAACCTTTGACCCCGTTCGGCCTAGTTTGACTTGGATTGACTCCCAGTGACTTGGCACGACCTAGTATGAACCAGTATGACCTAGTATGACTCAGCTTGACCTAGATTGACCTAGTTTTGACTTAGACTTGCATTCATGACTTATATTAGTGTCCTTTTTCAGTATAAAACCCTGTTTAACTCATAATATCTTATTTTAGGTCTGTGATTACTCTGAGCGTCTGTTCACCTTATCAGCTCAGGACCACAGGCGAGTACATTCACTGATAGTTTTTATTGTCTTGATATCTGCTATATTCGATTCAGTTGTAGTGTCTTACTCGATTCCAGACACGATAGTTCACGGACTAGTATATGTTGGATCATGACAAGGGATGTTGTTTCTAGGTTTTTATGGTATATTGGTACATATTGTCTTATTTCCATGTATTAGTATAGACACCGATTTCAAAAGGGGATTTGCTACCCTCTTATGGAATCTCGTGTCATGACGTGTCATGTCCAGATCCATTGTACTATTCAGGGATGGGGGAGTTATTAGTGGTTGTGTGATCAAAATTCCCACAAGGTTCTATGGTACATATGGTTCATAGCTATACCCTCGCCTTACGACGGGTAAAGCCTTACCCTACGTTGTTTATAGCTTTCCATGGTGACCGGCCTTATCGTTCTATTGTATACGGGGTTCATAGCCGGTCGGATGGAAAGCCTGGGCATATTTTCCTAAGCCGATCACATAACACACTAATAATTCAAGGTACCTTTTATATTTATTATCTTTGGTGACTAAGTTCTGTTCGGGAGAAGGGTTACAGCCCCGGTCCTTGTTTGGTTTAGGGGTTGTAACTCGGCTTCCGAATAGTTCCCAAGTCATCCTATATATATGTATTATCGTCCTTTTTAGTACTCACATCTTAATATATATATTTTTGTTGATTTTGTCTTGTATTTCATTACACCGTCTCTTGTAGCTTTTGTCAATTGACATGGAACTGCTGTTGGTGTTTGTACTTGCTCATTTTTCTGACAAGATACCATTGACAATTTACAGATAATTTAGAGGCAGATTGCCCGACCTATTATGGGGTCGAGTCAGATGGAGTAGACCCAGACTGTGGCTTGTTGGTAGAGCCACTAGACTTTGCTCACCTTGAGTAGTGTAGTTTAGTTTGTTTTGCCTGGCCTGCGAGCCAGCTAGTATTTTCAGATTGTAGTATCTTATATACATTTTTTCTGTGGCTCTGGGTTGTTGTGTATAGCTCTGGACTTGTGTGTATCTCGGACTCATTTCCTATTTTATCTATCATATTTCTCTTCCATGCTATCTCCCTTAGTTTGATATATGTGATTGAGACTGTATTGCTATGTCACCTCCATTCGGAGTGTATATACCGTATAGGTACCTTTTATCTGTTTTAGTCGTAGTATTTACAGACCCTATATACAGTGTTCTACCGCCGATACTGCGGCGTAGGTTGGACGTAACCACGTACTCGTGCCCCTCTTCAGGGTGCGGGTCGTGACAACCCTCAAATGAAAAAATGGATGTGACAAATCTACCCTCCTTAAAAGAATTTTGTCCTCGAAATTAAAGACAAAACTGAATAGATAAGAAGGAAAGAAAAGTCATACCTCACGGCGAAAAAAGATAAGGGTGCCTCCAAGCAAATACCTCCAAAGAAAGAAAAGTCATACCTCACGTCCTCCCTCTCCCAGGTAGACTCACCTGGAGAGTGGTGCCTCCAAGCTACGCCAACCAAGGGTATCGTCTGGTTCCTCAGCACTTTCTTCCATCGATCCAGAATCTCCATAGGTTGTTCTGGATAATTAAGAGTAGGGTCCACATCGATCTCGAAATGGTCCAGTACATGGCTGTGATCTGCCATATACCGTCTCAACTACGACACGTGAAATACATTGTGGACTCCCTCCAATGCAGGGGGCAAGTCCAGTCTGTATGACATGTCACCGACTCTTCCGCTGATAACTTGTCACGACCTGCACCCAGTTTTCGGACGCGAGCTCGTGAGCAAGCCAGCTACGTATCGAGTGGACTCTAGCCCGACTCGAGTACATATAATCTGTCAAGGTCATGGGTATCATGTCTAATCTAAACTATATCTCAATCCACATGAATCATATAAACAAGAATGAACAAGTATGGGTCATGGTCTGCAGCCCATTAGCATATTGTTCGATTAGACTCCAAGAATGATATGAGTCTATAAATAAGCAGAGTATATCATGGTACTGAATATAAAGCACGAGAGGGTAATAAAGAAATATCACAAGCAAATACCTGTATCATGCATCGCAATCCTCTACCATCCAGCTCTGCTAACTAACCCCATACAATCGCTAAACCTGAAGAGATCATCAGGTGCTCAGAGGACTAGCAAGATATGTAAACACATGCCTGTCTAACAGTTTAATTATGCAATAATATATACAGGGTATAAACAGGAACTAGACAGGAAACTGACATGTGGCTACTGACAGGTAACTATGAACACGGATACAGGATCAAGTATGCATAAATAAAATGTTGGTAGATCAATGGATACCAACCCTCGCACCGAATGTGGACTTGCAGGTCAGTTTCAAGACAAGTCACCCTCGCCCCGTATGTAGACTCGCAGGTGCAAAGGACAACCCTCGTCCCGTATTTGGACTCGCAGGTTATGAGAAAGACAAAGGAATAGCAGTTCACTCGAACATACTTGCAGACACGACTCAGTCAAGACACAGGTAAAGACACGACACGACCCAGTCACGATACACGAGAGAACCAATCCAATATGAACTAACAAGGCTAACCATGTACAAGGACTATAGCTATACTAGCATGCACGATATACAAATCATAAGTAATAACCAACTAGTAAAACTATATAATAATAGAAATATGCATATAAATAAACTGTAGAGGGAGACAAGGTATACTTGCCTGGTGGCAGCGCGAAGAACCAATAAAATACCGTCAACTAGTACGCCATAAAGTCCAAATTCCACGATTGTCTCCGAAAGTTGAAACAGACATCGCCAACATTCTCAGAATAGTCAAATTATCTATGATTGCATGTCCTTAAGTCCAATTCTGGATACGGGGGCAAAACGGTAATTTTGGACAAAAACGGTGTCCGCCGTTGGACTCACTTTGTACCAAAAAGCGTGCCAGAGTCAATGGTCTCTAAAGTCATCAAACTACATGTCTACAGGTCCGATTTTCTAAAATGAACCCAACCGTATGTCCAAAGTTGGATTTCGGCGGGCCGTGCACAAAATCACCCGTTGAGTCGGACCGTGGAGCCCATAAAACGACGATTTTATCAACTGTCTCAGAATCGGACCAAACTTGGCATACAGGACCAGAAAAATGATACGGTCCTGTTGGCACAAGTTTTATCTCGATCTGACGAGCGTGCACAAAATAATTAGGAAATTTGCAAAGTGACCGATACGGTGAATTTCGATGGATACGCATCAAATTCGTCGCGCACATGCGACCAATTTGAATTCCGCCAAAGCCCACACGACCACGAAGCCGTTACACACCTTTCGATGCCTTCGGTTCACGACCACGTCGCCCGGATTGGCGGGACGCACGTCGTGTCGAAGGATTTCATTGATTTTAAAACAGGTTTTTGTCAAACTTCGGGATCCGATTTCTCGATGCATAGTCGATGATTTCTAAATTCACAAAAAGGGTCGTGAACTCCTATATGTTGTCTGAAAGTGTGTTCAAATAGAATTTCTAATTTTGTACTGGATCGATCGGAATCGATTGTCAAATGTGGATGAATGGACTGTTATATACCCTATTTTTTTGGACAGGTTTTCATCGAAGTTTGCCTCGATTTTGCGAATCAATGGCTCGACCATATTGCAACCTATTTGCTGCGGCCTCTCGAGGGTCATATAGGGTTTCCATACTAGTTTACAAAATCGAAAACCGATGAGTGTACGCGAAGAAATAAGACGATGAATCGGTACCTGCCATGATGTTGCTGCTGTTGTTTGTTGCTGTGCAGGCCGAGTGTTTGGCCGGCGACCTCGCCGTTCGGCGGTCGTGGTGGCGGCGACGCATCTGGGGTGGCCGCCCAGGGTAGCTGGGGGCACGCGCAGGTGAGGTTAGGGTTTTGTATAAAAACTTCTCTCCTTCTCTCTCGCGTATTTATATGTGACTGCGGTCGAAACCGAGTCGGAGGGGGGAGGGAGAAAACTCGGGCTGGCTTGCTGCAGGCTGTGTGCCGGGCCTGGCTAGTCTAAGTGGGCTGGGATTGCCTGCTGTGGGCCTCGACTGGGGGATTCCTGTGCGGGCTTGGCTCGGGTTTGCACAGGGGCTAGAATGTTAAGCAGGGGATGGCTGTGATGATCTCGGGTTGGGGCTAGGGGTTAGCTGGGCAGGGCTTTTATTAATTGTTTTTGTTTTTCTTTTTTCTTATTCTTTTATATATATATATATTTATATATATATATATATATATATATATATATATATATATATATATATATATATATATATATATATATATATACATATATACATCTATGTATATATATATTCCTATATTACTTATATAACCATATATACTCCAAAAATCTTATTATATATCTAGAATGACCTATACATATATATGCATATACACACACATCCATATATATATATATATATATATATATATATATATATATATATATATATATATATATATATATATATATATATATATATATATATATGTATACATACACCTATACAAGTATACATATTTATTTATATACCTGCACACATACACTTATACATATTATATATTTTTATATATACGTACACATACATAAATACTATAAATACAAATATGAGAAATAAATATTAAGTAATATCACTATTGAAATCCAATTCTTAATTTACATACCAAAATTCACATGAATAAAATACAGTGACATTATATTTATATATAAAGCCTAATTCCATATATTATAATTATCCTTCTATACATATACATATATACAAGTATTTATAACCTAGTTAATTCCCATAAAATCCAAAATATTTATTAAAGAACTTATTTACTATATTATCAACTAAAATACTATTTTAATAGCAAGCACAATAATATGTGTATATATATATATATATATATATATATATATATATATATATGTATATATATATATATATATATATATATATATATATATATATCCACCGATTCCAAATTGCTTCCTAAATCACTAAAGTAAAAAATGCCAATACAATGCACCTCTATATGGTCGTCTCTACACGTACTATCCGACTACGAGGGCTTGGACTTGGTCCTAGTCCGGTCCTGACTAGTTTGGTACCACTGGGTCACTTAAACAGTCAAATAATAATAATAAATAATTAAACTATTTATAATGGTCATGTCACAACTTGGCCTAGTTTTTCTAGTTAGGACATCACTATGGCTCGGTCTTCCCTTACCATGGCTAAACACTAGTCAAGGCATGCCACTGCCGTATCCGTGCCATGATTCCTAGTCGTCTGGTACTTCAAAACTCAACCATGGCTAAAGTCATCTACCGTAATAATTAAGTAAACCATTATTTATAAAAATACAAATTTAAAAATCACCATTTAAATCTAATAAATAAATAAAAAATATTTCCAAAAAAAATTTCGGGAAGGGGAGCTACAAATCTACCCACCTTAAAATAATTTCGTCCTCGAAATTCTAATTCATAACTATTCCTTAAAATTCAAAGTCTAACTATCACCTTAATCTCCTCAAATTTAATTTTTCAAAATTATTCTATGACCTTCTCTAGCCATTTTATAACTCTGAATACTTGGGGGCTTCTACCCACCTTTGGTCATACTACTCCCCAAAATATGGTCACTAAAGTCTTATAACCTTCTAACCAGTTGCTAACAATCCTACTGCAGATATCTAGGGCATGTGGTATCTATAATCCCTCATATCTATAAACAACCAAATATTCAATAGTCAAGCAATATTATACTATAAATTAAGAATTTTTGATAAATCCTAGATAGCACGATCGTTCGTCACCCCGAAATAGGAGGCGACGAGAATCATTGGTACGGAAAGAAAGAAAGTATAATCGAGAGCAAATATGGAGTTTTCAAGGATGTAGAGAATTTCTAGGAGAGTTTTCAAAGCAGAGTGGATTGAGATTTCTAAGGTTTAGTCAAAGTCGCAAGCTCGTATCAGTACAATTACGTAACCGATACGATATGCTCTGACCTGCATGGGCCACCACAAAAACATGTCACGACCCGCAGCCGATTTTTGGATGCGAGCTCGTGAGCAAGCCAGCTACGTATCGAGCGGACTCCAGCCCGACTCGAGTACGTATAAGCTGTCAGGGTCATGGGTATCATGTCTAATCTAAACTATATCTCAATCCACAAGAATCATATAAACAAGAATGAACAAGTATGGGTCATGGTATGCAGCCCATTAGCATATTGTTCGATTAGACTCCAAGAATGATATGAGTCTATAAATAAGCAGAGTATATCATGGTACTGAATATAAAGCACGAGAGGATAATAAAGAAATATCACAAGCAAATACCTGTATCATGCATCGCAATCCTCTACCATCCCGTTCTGCTAACTAACTCCATACAATCGCTAAACCTGAAGAGATCATCAGGTCCTCAGAGGACTAGCAAGATACATAAAACATGCCTATCTAACCGTTTAATCATGCAATAATATATACAGGGTATAAACAGGAACTAGACAGGAAACTGACATGTGGCTACTGACAGGTAACTATGAACACGGATACAGGATCAAGTATGCATAAATGAACTGCTGGTAGATCATTGGATACCAATCCTTGCCCCGAATGTGGACTCGTAGGTCAGTTTCAAGACAAGTCACCCTCGCCCCATATGTGGACTCGCAGGTGCAAAGGACAACCCTCGTGCCGTGTATGGACTCGCAGGTTGTGGGAAAGACAAAGGAATAGCAGTTCACTCGCACATACTTGCAAACACGACTCAGTCAAGACACAGGTGAAGACACGACACGACCCAATCACGATACACGAGAGAACCAATCCAATATGAACTAACAAGGCTAACCATGTACAAGGACTATAGCTATACTAGCATGCACGATATACAAATCATAAGTAATAACCAACTAGTAAAACTATATAATAATAGAAATATGCATGTAAATAAACTGTAGAGGGAGGCAAGGTATACTTGCCTGGTGGCAGCGCGAAGAACCAATAAGATACCGTCAACTAGTACGCCATAAAGTCCAAAATCCACAATTGTCTCCGAAAGCTGAAACAGACATCGCCAACATTCTCAGAATAGTCAAATTAGCTAGGATTGTATGTCCTTAAGTCCAATTCTGGACATGGGGCAAAACGGTAACTTCGGACAAAAACGGTATCCACCGTTGGACCCGCTTTGCACCGTAAAGCATGCCAGAGTCAATAATCTCTAAAGTCATCAATTGTATGTTCAAAGTTGGATTCCGGCAGGACGTGCACAAAATCATCCGTTGAAACGGACCGTGGGGCCCGCAAAATGGCAATTTTGTCAACTGTCTCAGAATCGGACCAAACTTGGCATACAGGACCAAAAAAATGATACGGTCCTGTTAGCGTAAGTTTCGTCTCGATCTGACGAGCGTGCACAAAGTAATTAGGAAATTTGTAAAGTGATCGATACGGTAAATTTTGACGGATACACATCAAATTCGTCGCGCACACGCGATCAATTTGAATTCCGCCAAAGTCTACACGACCACGAAGTCGATATGCACCTTTCGATGCCTTTGGTTCGTTACCACGTCGCCCGGATTGGCGGGATGCACGTCGTTTCGAAGGATTTCATTGATTTTAAAACAGGTTTTTGTCAAACTTCGGGATCCGATTTCTCGATGCGTAGTCGATGATTTCTAAATCCACAAAAGGGTCGTAAACTCCTATATGTTGTCCGAAAGTGTGTTCAAATAGAATTTCTAATTTTTTATTGGATCGATCAGAATCGATCGTCAAATGTGGATGAATGGACTGTTATATACCCTATTTTTTTGGACAGATTTTCATCGAAGTTTGCCTCGATTTTGCGAATAAATGGCTCGACCATAATGCAACCTATTTGCTGGGGCCTCTAGAGGGTCATATAGGGTTTCCATACTAGTTTACGAAATCGAAAACCGATGAGTGTACGCGAAGAAATAAGACGATGAATCGGTACCTGCCATGATGTTGCTGCAGTTGCTTGTTGCTGGTGCAGGCCGAGTGTTTGGCCGGCGGCCTCGCCGTCCGGCGGTCGTGGCGGTAGCGACGCGTCAGGGGTGGCCGCCCAGGGTGGGTAGGGGCGCACGCAGGTGAGGTTTGGGTTTTGCATAAAAACTTCCCTCCTTCTCTTTCGCGTATTTATATGTGACTGCGGTCGAAACCGAGTAAGGGGGGAGAGCTCGGGCTGGCTTGCTGCAGGCTGTAGGTCGGGCCTGGCTAGTCTAGGTGGGCTGGGATTGCCTGCTGTGGGCCTCGACTGGGGGATTCCTGTGCGGGCTTGGCTCAGGTTTGCACAGGGGCTGGGATGTTAAGCAGGGGATGGCTGTGATGTTCTCGGGTTAGGGCTAGGGGTTAGCTGGGCTGGGCTTTTATTAATTGTTTTTGTTTTGTTTTTTTCTTATTCTTTTATATATATATCTATATATACATATATACATCTATGTATATATATATTCCTATATTACTCATATAACCATTTATACTCCAAAAATCTTATTATATATCTAGAATGACCTATACATATATATGCATATACACACACACATCTATATATATATATATATATATATATTTTATTTTTTATTTTTTTATTTTTTATTTTATATATATATATATATATATATATATATATATATATATATATATGTATGTATACATACACCTATACAAGTATACATATTTATTTATATACCTATACGCATACACTTATACATATTATATATTTTTATATATACGTACACATGCATAAATACTATAAATACAAATACGAGAAATAATTATTAAGTAATATCACTATTGAAATCCAATTCTTAATTTACATACCAAAATTCACATGAATAAAATACAGTGACATTATATTTATATATAAAGCCTAATTCCATATATTATAATTACCCTTCTATACATATACATATATACAAGTATATATAACCTAGTTAATTCCCATAAAATCTAAAATATTTATTAAAGAACTTATTTACAATATTATCAACTAAAATACTATTTAATAGCAAGCACAATAATATGTATATATATATATATATATTATATATATATATATATATATATATATATATATATATATATATATATATATAAAATAAAATATATATATATATATATATATATATATATATATATATATATATATATATATATATATATCTCCACCGATTCCAAATTGCTTCCTAAGTCAATAAAGTAAAAAATGCCAATACAATGCACCTCTATATGGTCGTCTCTACACGTACTATCCGACTACGAGGGCTTGGACTTGGTCCGGGTCCGGTCCTGACTAGTTCAGTACCACTGGGTCACTTAAACAGTCAAATAATAATTATAAATAATTAAACTATTTATAATGGTCATGTCACAACTTGGCCTGGTTTTCCTAGTTAGGACATCACTATGGCTCGGTCTTCCCTTACCATAGCTAAACACTAGTCAAGGCACGCCACTGCACTATCCGTGCCATGATTCCTAGTCGTCTGGTACTTCAAAACACAACCATGGCTAAAGTCGTCTACCGTAATAATTAACTAAACCATTATTTATAAAAATACAAATTTAAAAATCACCGTTTAAATCAAATAAATAAATAAAAAATATTTCAAAATTTTTTTTCGGAAAGGGGAGTTACATGATGAAAGGTCCGATGAAACCCGGACTAAGCTTTCCAGCTCCGCCAAAGCGAATAGTACCACGTGTCGGAGATATCCTCAGGAATACTAGTTCTCCAACCTAGCACAAACATGGTCTCCAGCTTAACTATAACAATCACATGATCAAACAAAACAAAATCACAAAAGAAGCTAAATCCTACTCCTAAGTCTAAGCTGTACCTCAAACTGCAAAGGACTTCGGTAGCGATCGGCCCAATGCCGCTGTCTGTCCAACGCCACGCGAAGTCGATGTTTGATGAGCTTTACCTTCTCGGCTGCGTCAACAACCATCTCAGGTCCCAATAAAGCTCGCTCTCCAACGTCATCCCAAGACAAGGGTGTACGACATCTATGCCCGTACAGTGCTTCAAAGGGTGACATCCCAATGTTGGCCTGGAAACTGTTGTTGTATGCAAACTCCACTAAATACAAATTATCCTCTCAGGAGACTCCAAAATCTAAAACACAAGTCCGCAGCACGTTCTCGAGTGTCTGAATAGTCCTCTCTGACTGTCCGTCCGTCTAAAGGTGGTAGACAGTACTGAACTTGAGCTGAGTGCCCAAACTAGTCTGCAGACTCCGCCAGAAATGGGAAGTAAAGCGATTATTCCGATCCGAGACAATGCTCACCGAAACTCCGTGTATCCTGACAATCTGCCGCAGATACATCTCTGCTAGCCTTTCAGTCGACGTATACACTTTAAATGGCAAAAAGTGGGCTAATTTGGTCAACCTGTCTACGATGACCCTAATCGCGTATTTTCCTTCTGGTGTATGCAGAAATCTAGAAACAAATTCCATCGTAATGTGCTCCCACTTCCACTCCAGAATAGGCAATGGCTGTAACAGTCCTCCCGGCCTCTGCCTCTCTGCCTTAACCTGTTGACAGACTAAACATCTAGCTACGAAGCGAGCTACCTCCCGCTTTATTCCGTACCATCATACATGCTCCTTCAGTTCCCTATACATCTTGTTGGCACCTGGATGCACAGTGTACTGAGAGCGATGGGCCTCCTACACAACCTGCTCCTGAAGCTCTCTGCTAGGCAAACACAGTCTGGAATCGTGCCTCAATGTGCCATCCTCTGCAAGAATGAACTCATCATCCACCAATCCTGCTCGAACCTGTTCACGGATACACCGTAGAGTAACATCCTTGAACTGAGCCGACTTGATCCTCTCTATCAAGTCTGACTGAATCTAAAGGCCCCCACATCTGAATCTGAACTCCTGGCATAATCACTTCGATCCCCAGGCTCTCTAAATCTACTAAGTGACGATCCATCGTCAAATACGTTGGCCTTTCCTGGATGATACTGCAATAAAATGTCAAAGTCCTTCATCAATTCCAACCACCTGCGCTGTCTCATGTTGAGCTCTTTCTGTGTAAACACATACTTCAAGCTTTTGTGGTCTGTGAAGATCTCACACGCTCTCTGTATAGATAGTACTTCCACAACTTAAGAGCAAAGATAACTGCCGCCAACTCTAAATCATGGGTAGGGTAGTTCTTCTCATACGAACGTAATTGCCTGGATGCATAGGCAATCACCATCCCATGCTGCTGCAAGACACAACCCAGACCCTTCCCTGAGGCGTCACTGTAGATAGTGAACCCGCCTAATCCTGATTGCAATGTCAAAATCGGGGATGTCGTCAGTCTCTTCTTCAACTCATCGAAAGCAATCTGACATTCCTCTGACCAGATAAACTCTACATCCTTTCCGGTCAACCTAGTCAATGGCTCTGCAATTTGGAAGAAATCCTGAATGAACCTCCTGTAGTAGCCTGTCAATCCTAGAAAGCTCCTGATCTCTGCAACTGAACTCGGTGCTGTCCACGCCTCAACTTCTCTGATCGTCTTCGGGTCTATTGAGATCCCACCTCCGGTCACAACATGACCCAGAAAATCAACTTGATCCAAAAAGAACTCACACTTCGAAAGCTTGCCGTAAAGCTGCTCCTTCCTGAGAGTTGAAGAACAGGTAGGCAACTCTAGAGGGGGTGAATAGAGTTTATAACAAAAATATCCAAATAAAATTTAAACTCTTTTCACCAACAGTAAATAATCAGAGTAGTAAATACGAAAATAAAAACATCAAGAGAGCATACGCAAACACAGTCATTTTTAACCTGGTTTCCCTCGTGGAGGACTAGTCCAGCCCTGAGAACTCTAGCTCAGGATTAAATCTACTATTTGTGAAATAGTAGTTACACCCCGTGCCTTTTCTTCAGAAGAGCACGTCAACTTCTTACAAAGATCGTTGTAGCGATGCTTGGAATTTTCCAAGCGACTTTCTTGACTCTTGTACAAACTCCTAACTGAATAGCACTGAGCACTTTTAAGCTTAGGAAGCTTAAAAGTAGATAAGAAGGTTAAGGCTTATATGAGGCTTATAGAGAAGAGAAGAGAAGAGAAGATAATTGGATGATTAAAAATGAAAGAATTCAAGGCCTATTTATACTAGTTGGGATAGGCAGAATTCGGCCAGAATTCTGTGTCAAGAATTCAAATTTTTTGGCCGTTGGACAACTAGCATACAACAAACCCTAAAAATTAGGATCCTGTAATTTATGGGACAGAATTCAGCCCGAACTCTGTGTGGAGGAAGAGTTCGGCCCGAACTATGTCTCCATAGGACAGAATGTTCAAATGGGCTTTTGTGGGCTTGTTTGGCTTGGTGGAGCTTTTGGTTTTATTTGGGGATAAAGTTTAAGCCCAGAATACCCAGTGCTACGCAGTTTACAGTTAGCAAGACTCAATAAAAGTAAAATAATACAGACTCAAAAACCGAGTACGCTGCAGGAGAGAGCCGGCGTCCGTCTTGCACTGAGTTCTGTCTTGATGTGTCATATTGAATTATGATAAGTATCATATTGTCAATTTGTCAATATTTGGTTGACTGTGATTTGGGTCAATAATCTCCCCCATATTGATAATTGACAAAATGATATTTGTATTCAATGTTCATACCTGGACACAAGATGAAAGTAGTAGACATGCAGTAGCTCCCCCATAATAATAGCTCCACTATAAACATAGCTTCTCTGTAAGCCAATGTTCCTTATCCTGATATACATAATCTCCTCCAAAACGTAGATATCACACAATATGATAGAAATATGAATATCAAATAGATCTCCCCCTTTTGGCATTTATCAATTATGCATGGCAAATATGAAAACACAAACAGGCAGAAGACTGTATAAAAGATTAACTTGCAAGCACACAAGAATCATGATATAATAACTGCAGATAAAAGCTAAAGATCCACAAAAACTGAAAGTGTACTCATACAAGAAAATCAAACTACATAATCATAAGTCCATAATACATAAAAACTAAATAAGATCATCATCAGTAGTAGCAGGTACGGAACCACATCTATTATGGAGCGCGAGATGGTCCAGCGGCGTCAGATGGATCGGTATCCGAACGACGAGGATCCACAAAAGCTGCATCCGGATCCAGATATCGTGTGACCCAAGGGTCGTCGATACGGTACCCGTTGCGAGATGGATCCCGCTCCATAGGAAGGGGCATAGAGGGATGCCGAGATATGGTGTACCGGATGTCATGCAATGAGTTGCTGATGGCACTTATCTGTAAGGTGGTACGATAGTCGAGCTGGGTCCAGCGGTCGTCCTCCAACATGAAATGATCGTGAAGCATAGTCTGGATAGACTCGAGAGGATGTAGTTTGAGAGGTTTTAGAGGAGGCAATGGAGAGGAGAGAGAGGGAGAACCCGAATATATGAAAGGGGGTTCGGCTGGTCGGGTGGATCCTGGACCGTAGGATCAAAAAAGATGGAGGGCTGAGAGCAACTGGAAGTTCTGGAATGACCATACCAAATTTGGCCCAAACTCTGTATGAGGCAGAGTTTCTCCCAAGTTCTGGGTTCTGGGACCAGAATAGAAAACACTTAAAAATAGTTTAAAAACATTGCCAAGTTGGAGAACATGGACATGAGTGATAAGGAATGAAAAATTCAAAAGAAAAATGGCCAAGTTAGAAAATTGCTAAGGGAAATTGAATGGAGTAAATGAAGTTAGAAAATTTGAATTAAGCAAGGTATAAATGAAATTGAACCATGTAATAAATAAGGATTTATGACATAAAACAGTACAATGAAACTGCCATGGGGTAACTGTAGGGGCCGAATCCCAGCTAGCGGTAGTCCGAAGACTAGTACACCGTGTCGCTTAGGCTTTTAGGTCTTGTTGTCAGAAAGACCCTTTCGGCTTGTACCCATAGCAAAGTCATTATAAAGAAACATGCCATAATCGATATTTACGCAGGCTAATTTAATGAATAACCGTTTCATCAAAAATTTCGAATTCACGACAAAGAAAGTTGAATCGCTCTTCGGATAGTGGTTTAGTAAAGAAGTCTGCCAGCTGATGATCAGTGTCAATAAATTCTAAATTTATAGTGCCATTTTATTGATAATCACGCACAAAGTGGTGACAAATTTCAATGTATTTCGTGTGTGAGTGACATATAGGGTTCTTAGTAAGGTTGATAGCACTAGTGTTATCACAAAATATAGAAATGTGCATAAAAGATAGGTTGTAATCTGCAAGGGTTTGCTTCATCCACAGAATTTGTGCACAACAACAAACAACTACAATATATTCAGCTTCTGTTGTAGATAGTGCGATAGAATTCTATTTTTTGCTAAACCATGAGACTAGAGCCTTGCCTAGTAAATGACACGTGCCGCTCGTACTTTTACGGTCGACTTTGCAGCCCACAAAATCAGCATCCAAATAACCAATAAGGTCAAAGGATGTGGATTTGGGATACCACAAGCCTACTGTAACAGTACCCTTAAGGTATCGAAAGATACCCTTAACGGCGGACATGTGTGATTCCTTAGGACTAGCTTGATATCGAGCACACAAACAAACACTAAACATGATATCGGGACGACTAGCGGTTAGGTAAAGTAGACTACCAATCATACCTCAATACTTACGTTAGTCAACAGGTTTGTCGCTTTCATGAGGTTCCAGCTTGGTTGTAGTAGCCATGGGAGTGCTGATTGGTTTGACGTTGTCAAGATCAAACTTCTTCAACAAATCCTTTGTGTATTTTGACTGGCTGATGAATGTTCGTTGCGAAGTTTGTTTGACTTGCAATCCAAGGAAGTAGGTGAGCTCCCCCATCATGCTCATCTCAAATTCGTTCTGCATACACTTAGCAAAGTCTTGGCATAGATTTTTATTGTGGACCCAAATATGATATCATCAACATAAATTTGAACTAAAAGAATGGTGTCTTGAAAACATATGATAAAAAGTGTAGTATCAATCTTCCCTTTTGAAAAACCTTTATGTAGTAAGAAATTGCTTAGTCGTTCATACCAAGCTCTGGGGGCTTGTTTGAGGCCATATAGCGCTTTCTTAAGTTTGAAAATATGGTCGGGAAATTTATGATTTTCAAAACCAGGGGGTTATTTTACAAAAACTTTCTCCTTAATAAAACCATTCAGAAAGGCACTTTTGACATCCATTTGGAAAAGTTTAAAATTCTGAAAGTTTGTAAAGGCACAAAGCATCCGAATGGATTCAAGTCTTGCAACAGGAGCATACGTCTCATCGTAGTCGATACCTTCCTCTTGGTTGTATCCTTGAGCTACTAGACGAGCTTTGTTGCGAGTGACTAAACCATCTTCATTTACTTTGTTACGAAAAACCCATTTAGTACCAATAATCGAATGGTTAGCTGGTTTAGGAACAATTCCCAGACCTGGCTTCTTTTGAATTGGTTGAGTTCTTCTTGCATAGCTGAAATCAAAAATTCATCATTAAAAGCTTCTAAAACAGTTTTAGGTTCAATTTGCGAAATGAAAGCAGCTAGCAATGGAATCTCTTAACGATGATCGAGTACTTACTCCACGTGATACCTCACCTATTACCAAGTTTTCTGGGTGTGATGGCTTAAATGCGAACTTCTTAGGTAAGCCCTCCAGAGAATTGGTTTCAGGGGTGGTATTCATTGACGTAGAAGTTACTGGTTCAACATCATCGTCGGGGATATCTGCTGTACTATTTTCTTCATTAAAGTTCATATTAGTAGATTCTTCTACAATCATTGAGCGTTTGTTGAATACTCTATATCCCTTACTCTTGGCAGCATAGCCAAAAAAATTCTATCGTCAGCTTTGGCGTCAAACTTGCCTAAGTTGTTTTTGGTGTTTAGGATAAAACAGCGACAACCAAACACTCTAAAATATGACATATTAGGAGTCCTACCAAATCAAAGCTCGTAGGATATTTTCTTTGAAATAGGTCGAATAAGCACCCTATTTAAAATATGGCACGTGGTACTGGCAGCTTCTGTCCAAAAATATTTCAAAAGTAAAAACTTATTCAACATGACTCTAGCCATATCGCCAAGAGTCCTATTCTTCCGCTCCACAACACCATTTTGTTGAGGAGTTCGAGGACAAAAAAACTCATGATCAAAACCATTTGTTTCGCAAAACTTTTCAAAATCGGAATTTTTGAATTCACCTTCATGATCACTTTCGAGTAATCATGTAGCCTTTTTCGTTTTGGACCTTTTTGGCAAAGATTTTAAAAACTGAAATAGCATCGCTATCGTTTGAAAGAAAAAAAACCCAAGTAAATCTTAAAAAATCATCTACTATAACAAAAGCATAGAGTTTTCCACCAAGATTGGCTACTCTACTGGGACCAAATAAGTCCATATGCAGTAATTATAAGGGTCTAGTAGTACTTACCGTATTTATGGAATTAAATGAAGATTTGGTTGCCTTATTCAGTTCACATTCGGCACATATCATGTCCTTCTTGAATGTGATGTCAGGATGACCTTTTACTAGCTTCTTTGTCGATAGCCTGGATATAGTATCCATATTGGCATGACCAAGGCGCTAGTGCCACAACAGTCTCTCATCCTTGTGGGCGTAGAGGCATCTTCTGTACTGTTAGTATTTCTAGATAGATAGAAAATATAAATGTTATCTTCTCTTATCCCTTCAAAAGCAATGTCTCTCGTTGACCTATCATAAATATAGCATTTATTTTGTCCAAAGCTAATATCATATCCATGATCAGCAAGATGACTTATGCTGAGCAGGTTATGCTTTAACTCGATCACTAAGCATACATCCTTAATTACAGGAGAAGGAGGATAACCAATAGTACCATTACCTATGATGTAGCCCTTTAAATTTTTTCCGAAGGATACATACCCTTACCTCTTCATCGATAGTGATGCGAAAAGATTTGCGTCTCCCGTCATATGTCGCGAGCATCCACTATCAAGAATCCACCTGCTTTTAGTTGAGGAAGAAAGGTCTACCTATATCACGAGTAGATGTGACCTTTGGTACCCAAGTTCTTGTGGGTCCTAAAATATTAATCTTCGGTACCTATACATATAGATTAATATCAACTAATTTCCTAATTCTATACTATGGTGAGATATGACAATGTGATCCACAATATGTGCAAGTAGCATGCCTATTCGTGTTAGGAGCAGGTTGATGGTAATGTCTATATGCAGTATGGTGATAGTTGTATGGAACAACAGGATAGTGACTATATGTAGCAGCAAGATAATAGTCATGTCTATGTGCAGTATGGTGATATTAGCAGGATAGTGACTATGTGTAGCAGCAGGATAATAGTTATGAGTAGACTGAGAATGATGTCTACGTGCATGTGGTTTACGTGCTGCATGGGAGTACGTGTACATATAAGCATGGTTACATGCTGTATGTGGGTGACATATTTTACTATTATGAGTGGTCTTATGTTTTGTGTGTGTTTTGTGACTGTGTGATTAGGTTTAAGGTTGAGCAACCTGTTTCCCCAATCTGATCTCTAATTTCTTAGAGACAACACTCAGTTCATTACACTTAGCATTTAGACCATCAATCTTAACAATAGAGATCTTGTGTTTGTTCTTTTCTTCAGTAAGCTCTCTGTTGAGTGCTGAAATCTCACATGTTTGCTTCTCAATAAGTGTTTCGGCATCATGTAAGCTTAACTTAAGCTTGGACAACTCATCAGTGACTTCCGTGGGTGGAGTGTCTCTAACATTATCAAGTAAAGAGGAAAGATTTTGAATCTCTATTTCATTGCCTTTGATTTTCTCATTGGCATGCTTATATTTACTAATGACTTTCTTGTGGTCATTTCGTAAGTCATTAAATGCATCGCCAAGTTCATCAAATGTAAAGTCATCAAGAGTTTCGCTAGTTACCTTCTCGGATGTTGCCATTAGGCAGACATTAGCAGTGCCTCGAGGAGAGTCATCTTCTTCCTCAGAATCACTGGCTTCGCTCTCGTGCCAAATACTAGTCTTGGCGTACTTTCTCGAAGAAGGCTTATTGTAGGGCTTCTCATATCTGTTACCTTTCTTTTCGAAAGGACAGTCCTTTCGAACATGTCCAATTTTTTTACAACCGTAGCAAGTTGGTTCTTTCTCGTCGTTTTCTTGTTGTTCCTTCTTCCTTCGATTGAAATGAAGGAACTTCTTGAAGTTGCGGACTGTTTCACTTAACAAAATGCCTAAAATTGGCTTTTGAAAGAAAATTAGACAAAGTACAAAAATACAAATTGTTTCTGGGAAGTATTGCTATAGAAGTTTGATCTGAGAGCGATCACTTTGTTCCTTGGACCATACGATGATGATGAAGAAAACAACTTGAAGAAGACGAACAAACGGAAGAACTAAGTCACCAGAAAGGTATCGAGCTGCGGCACTGATGGCACAGTCGAATGCTTTCTTGCTTTGCTTCACTCTGTTCTTGAAAAAAAGTTGAAGAAATGCTTCTGGGAATATCACTCTGAAAGTATGAGTTTTCTCAGAATCTCCTCTCCTGTCTCTTGATCTCTTTTTCTGTTTGTGTTGAAAATAAGTCTATTTATAGACTAGACCCTCTGTGCATAAAAAGCAACAAAGTTGGGTCTCTACGCGAGTAACTGTCACCCATGATGAAAATTATCCTCTACGCATGATGACACGTGTCCCATGTAGAGTTTTGATCTCTACGCATGGTGACACGTATCCTACTACTTCAACAAAATGGGGAGAGCACGTACACACGTTCCTCGATAAGTGTGGCATGAAAGCCACGTAAGCAGACCACGTTCTTATGTAGCCAGAAAAGATCGGGCACAAAAATGATCCAAAACATACTTCCTGCGTAAAGTAGCAGACTGGGCGTAAAATAGCCCAAAATAAACTTTCCGGGTAAAGTGGCTAAAAATAGCATTGAGTGTAAAATTAGCTCAAATAAACTTTACGCACACAACAACCTTGAGCGTAAAAGCTCGAATAGCTTTCGTACGTAAAAGAAGCAATTTTTTGAGTGTAAAGTAGCCCATCTGCACACTAAACGACAAGTGTTGGGTTTGGTATAAATCAAATCTTCTCGGCTTCTGTGATGTCCACTGTCAGAAAATCATTATGTCAGAAACAATATCACGTGTATTAAATGCAATGATTTGACAGCCTGTCCTTCGCGTAAAAGCTCAGAGAATAGCTCTCGCGTAAAGTAACTTGCGTAGAGTTGTACTCTGTTTGACCTCCGTGTAAAGTTCTCGACTTCTTTAACTTGGTCTATGAAGTACTTTTTACGCTCCTACAAGACCCCCTTCAAAGTTTTCAAATTATTTTCAAAATTTGAAATACTTTGAACAGAAGCATAAAATCAGGGAATTTCAACAGTCCGCGTAAAAGTCGGAATACTCAACGGTCATCTGCGTAAAATTCGGGATATCAACAGTCCACGTAAAATTCGAGATATCCAACCGTCAGTGTGAATTTCAGGAATTTGAACCGATTTGAAAATTTCTTTATAAATAGAAACTTACGACTACATAGAGAACTTTACTCGTCTTTTGCAATCCCGAACTTTCTTTATTCTCTTTCTTTCTTCGAAACTTTGATCCAAATCCATGGCCCCCAAGAGAAAGACCACCACCGGCAGCAAGGGCAAGAAGCCCGCCACTGATTCATTGTTGGCCGACTGCGCAAAAACCACCGTCCCATAATCGGCGATGCCCCGACAGAGCAACCCCGCCGTAGCTCCGGCAATAAAAGGTAGAGCACTAAACTTCCGCCACGAATTCGCCGGAGAAGAAGACTCGAGCTTTTCACTTCACGCACACGTTATACGTGTCAGCATAGAAACTGAGATAACAAAATACGCCCACGTTATACGTGTCAGCATAAAAGTAAAAACATACGCCCACGTCTATACGTGTCAGCGTAAAATTAAAATACGCTCACATCAATATGTGCCAGCGTAAAAATCAAAATACGGTCACGTCTATACGTGCTAGCGTAAAATTCAAAATACGCTCACGTCAGCACGTGCCAGCATAAAAATCAAAACATGCTCACGTCTATACGTGCTAGCGTAAAAATTAAAATACGCACACGTCAACACGTGCCAGCGTAAAAATCAAAATACGCTCACGTCAACACGTGCCAGCGTAAAAATCAAAATACGCTCACGTCTATACGTGCCTGGGTATATTTCAGAACGTGCTCACATCAATATGTGCCAGCGTAAAATTTCACAAGTGAAAATACTTTGCGTAAAACAAAGAATTTTTACACTTTAAAAGTTTTTATCAACTTTAATAAGCGTAAAGTTTGCATAGTTAGAGTCTTTAATCTTTATGCGTAAAACTCAGACCAAATCATCTACGTAAAAATTTCAAATTAGATTTTCACTAACTTGATTTTTCTTTTTCTTTTGGCAGTGGATTTGCAAATTCACCCACTTGCAGAAATATTTGGCTCGCCAGCTGGTATGGTGGGTTCAAATTACTTGGAGAATTTGTCCCACATGGAGTTCCCTCAGTTGAATCCAGAATACCCGGAAGGAGGAGCACAACTGATAGCTGCTCAAGGGGACAGAATGTTGATGTCCATGATAAATGGGGAAGTGTTGGTATCGCTAGATGACCAACAATTTTTGAAGCCAGCCTTCTTATTCGGAGATGCGATAGACTTCAAATCATAAACACACCCCAAGAAAGAGGCTTGGGTGTTCAAGTTTGGAGAGAGGACGATGTATCTCCCCGACATGGACATGGATTATCCCCTATCTGCATTTGTCCATGCCACCCATCCCCGACAGATGCTATGGAACTTGACTCCCAGCAGTCATGGTAGGCCGGGCAGAATCATCTTCAAGAGGGATGGAGCCAATGATATGGGGTATCACGTCAATGTTCCCAGTGGTGGTATTGTCCCTTTCTCTGGTTTATTACCTGGGTTCACACCGAGTGAAGATTCTGCTCTGATTCAGCCAATGCAGACCCAAATATTCATTAATAAGTTCATAAGGCCTGCAGTATTATATCCTCAGGCCAACCCTAGGCTACCAGGGTGGCTGTCACCTTATAACCAGAACTGGATCTAGCTTAGTGCTTGGATCATGAAAAACTTCAAGACAGACTTGGAAGCCATCGGTCTGTATGAAGCGATAGCCTCTACGAGCTAGGGTATACCGATGAACAGTAACCTATTCTTGGCTCTGATGGAGTTGTATATGAGTTCAACATAAACTTTTGCAACTCCACTAGGTGAGATAGGTCTCGCCCTGTACGAGATGCAATTCATCTCGAAGGTACCGATGGGTGAAGCACCCTATGAAGAATATGTTCCCTCCAATCAGGGACTGGCAGAAATCAGAGAGAAAAATCCTCGATTGGTTGAGGTCTACCAAGAGCTTATGTGCCATTACTTAATTTGCACCAGTATGTATGACAATGGGTCTCACTTGGCGTATACTACTAAATGGACAACTTATCTATTCTACCATGAGAATAGGATAGCCAAGAACGAGAAGGGGAGATTTCAAGAAAACTAGGCTCCAACCATCAATCCTTGTTCGATAATCCCTTCAGATCTGATCAATGGTTTAATGATCTCATATAAGTCTTCGGATCAGTATCTGTCCAAAAAGACTGAAAATATCCCTGCGGGGACTGATACTTTGTGCCATCTGAGGCATGGTAGTCAGAAGATCTCCAGGGAAGCTTTGCTGGCAGGCTTTCTTTCTCTGTGGCTGCGGAGATGGGTTGTGCCCGGGATCAGCACAGTAGATAGAATTCACCGAAACGTATTGTGGATGGCAGTACGTTTGGTGTTTAAGGCCAGAATCAACCTGCTATCGGCAATACTGTGCCGAATAAATACAGGTTTGCGGACCTTTGGTGAGGAACTAATCAATAATGCTCCTCACCGAAAGGATTTTCCTAGGGTATAGATGTCCTACACTTATTTGATGGGCTGGTTACTGTATCATAATTGCAGTTTGTTGCCACCGGGCCCTAGAGATAATGTGGAGTTCTTTCTCAAAAAATTCAACAAAGCCACATGGATTGCAACTACCGTGGAAGACACCCGAGCAGTGTTGAACTATTCCCATGGATGGAACTTCTTCTGTACAAGACCACCAGTTCCAGCCGACTGCCTCGATGTAAAGTTTGAAGATAAAGTAGAAGGGAGGACTTCATTGCCTGTGCCAATTCTCAAATGGCTACAGTACATCAGACCCTCACATCTGATGTACAGGAATGAAGACAGCTGTACGTTCAAACCATATCTACCAAGTCGGTTCGCTCGCCAGTTTGGATATGACCAACTTCATGTTGGCAATCCCTCCACTAGCTTCTACCATTATGGGAAGCTAATTGATGGTGAGAGAGCCTGGAGATACTTTAGCACTGCTTGTACCGGTGCTAAATTAAGAGTATTGACTGCTACCAGCACGACCGAGCTACGTATACTTCATACGTATGCTCGCTTTTATGCATCCATCCGCTCCTTTGTCCATGGCTACAACCTGAAAGGGAGTCTAAGATGGCCCAGGGAAGGGAATGTTGAAGAGCCAGTCAGGGTATTTCCAGACATACCCGATGACGCTGCTGTTCTAGATGAGTATCTAGAAGTCATTCCTAAGGGTGCTGGGAAATAGCTGTAGGACCAATCATTATTGGCAAGACCCAGAAACGAAAGTAAGGTGCAGCTGTTACTCTTCTAGAGAAGACCCTCCCTGAGAAAAAGAAGAAGGTTACCGTCAAAGGGCCTTCTAGACCAAGAGCCGCTACCCCAGAGAGTGATATTCTGGTCGAGGAGCCGCAACATCTGGCATCTTCTTCAGCTCACCTTGGAGAAGGATCCTCGGCATCCCCACCAGCAGCGTCAACAGAAGCGGTGACGGTCTTATCTCATGGACGCCTCAACTCATCACTTCATCTAACTTTGCCTCAAAAGGCACAAGTTATTGAGGATGTCGTCGTAACACATACTGTTGATTCAGAGCTCATCCCATCAGATAAATCGGCTATTACCTTCGATGATGATGGCTGGGATGGGGACTATGACTCGTACTTGGTACGTTCTGCACCTACTCCAGGTAAATATAAATCACACAAAATCTATACAAGATTATGTATTATAATTTTGTATATTAACTTATTTTGCATAATTTTTGTAGGCGTCATCATTGCAACAAAGCCTGTGGCTCCTCTTCCTCCTTAAAAAGATATTTATGAGGAAAATACAGAGTCTGAGGAAGAGGATTCTTCTTCAGAAGAAGACTCTGCTCAAGAAGAATGTCCTGCATCTATTGAGGTACAACAAGAGCCCGAAATACAGGCTCAGCCAGAATTGTCTCCTCCTGCTGAGGGCAGAGATAAAGAACAAACTGCAGTAGAACCCACTGTAGATAATGAAGCGGCTGCTAAGGAAGAAATAGATTTAAATGAAGAAACTGAAGTACTCCCAGAGCCTGAAGAGCTAGTAGTTTATGAAGGTGATGAGGATATAGTTGAACCATCAACTGAAGCTGGAGACGTTGTAATAACATCTTCAGTTATTGCTACTGATCCAGTACAAGTTCCTGAGGAGGCCATGACTGAACCGGAGTCAGCTATAATTACTACCATTCCACCCGCACCGATCACCGCCACCGAAACTCAAGTAGTTTCGACTCCAGAAATGGCTGGAGTAATAAATACTGAAGATATTGTCCCTGAAGCTCATGGGAATCAGTTGGCCATAGTAGCAGTGACAATAATGGCTTTATCTCAGTCTGCTACCAAGGCAACAACATCTGCTCCTACTCTTCAGAAAAGAGATTTGGTAGAGATTGTCGCCACACCGAGCTCAAACGTAGAAATGAATCTTTTAGTTGAGATTCATACTGAGACTTTCTATAAAACACTGGCAGCTCTAATCAACATGGTCCTGAAGAAGGGCCTCAATTATGAAAGCTTAAAGGCGGCTGTTACTCCTACTATCAGGAACGTCGCCATGTTAAACGATACAGCGAGAGCAGTGGCGCTGGAGAAGGTCATGGAGGAACTTGAACAGCCCATTAGAGAATATCTAAGGTTGTTAAGTGAAACTACTGAAAGTCTCATCCAAGACGAGTATGACGCTTTATCAGCTGAATACCTCGCTCGAAAGACTACTTTTAATGAAGCTCTCCATGAGTACAGCATCAAGGTGGCTAAAGAAAAAGCTTTTTTGGCTGAAGCTAAGCCTCAGCTGGATATCTAGAGAAAAGCCTATAAAACTTCGAATATGAGAATTCATCAACAGAATGATAGAATTCGAGAAGTTGAGGCTGAATTGGCTCGCTTGAAGGCGGAGAGGGAGCAATTGATCAAAGCTCGAGACCAGCAACTAACACAGAGCTTAATTTTGGAGAAACAAGTCTTCGGAGCTAAATCTACCATCAAAACCCTTGATGAAGCCAAAGATAAAATGGTAGCTACTTTCGCCAACTTCTCCCATATTTGCACTCCAGAAGCTCGGCGTACTTTAGCTACTACAACTGTGATAAACTCTCGCGAGAAACGTCTAACAGAGCTGTAGAAACTTCTAGAAGATGTATCTGCTCCGCCTTAGGCAAATAAAGAGCTTTTGTATTCTTCTATCTTTTTTCATTCTGTAATGTTTACAAAAAATAAATAAAATATTTGTTTTGTTACTTTATCATTTATTTTAAAATTAAACAATAGGTATGAGATAGAAAACACTTATCAGAGGTAATATGGACATGACAAGTCTTCTGAACTCAATAAATTATATTTATACAGAGGTAATATAAACATAATAGATAATGAATCTCATTTTCTGTTTAGAGCATACGATACTATCAGAGGTAATATGAACGTGACAGATCGTAACAACTCAAAAAAAATAGATTAATATCTATTCAGAGACCAAATGGACATGATAGATAGGAAAAGAAGTAGACTTAATATTTATTCAGAGGTCATGAGAACATGGTAAATAATAAATCTCGCTTTTAATCAGCTGATCAGACAGAAGATCAAAAATTCTCTTTTAGGAGACAAGTAAACAGCTTAACCAAACATTGGTAGCTGGGGAATAAAAAAGAAATTCAAACATAATATTTTTTCAAGAATTTGCCATTGATCGGCATCATGAGTAAATCTTCATTAGGTTTAGACAACCTATAGGCACCATTGGAGAATACCGACTCAACTACATAAGAACCTTTCAATTTTGCTTGAAATTTTCCTTTGAATTTTTCTTTGCTCTTATGAGTCATCACCATGGTTCTTCGGACAGCCAAAACTAGCTCACCGACTTTAAATACCCTCTCTTTAACTTTACGATTAAAAGTTCGAGATATACGGACTTGATATAGCTCAATGTGCTGTTGCCCTTGAAGACGCTTCTCGTCCAATCCTACAAGTTCTTGAAGTCTCAACTGACCATTATTCTCTGTAGTTAGCTCATTAGCAATGGCTATTCTAAGAGATGGAATCTGGATTTCCAATAGAAGAACAGCCTCACATCCGTAAACCAGTAAGAATGGTGTAAAACCAGTCGGAGTTTGGACTGTCATTTGGTAAGTCCATGAACATTCTCCAAGTTTTTCATTCCAATCACGTTTATTAGAAGAGACAAACTTTTTGAGAAGTTTAATGATTTTCTTATTGAAAGCTTCGGCCAAACCATTAGCAGCTGGATTATAAGCCGTAGAAGCCAGATTTTGAATCTGATTCTTATCGTAGAATCGATAAAATGCCTGACTGGCAAATTATGGTCCATTGTCATGAATTATCCGTCGAAGAATCCCAAAACGATAAATGATATGGTGTTTAATGAAACTAACCACATTTGATATTTTCACTTCAACAAGGGGAATCGCTTCCGTCCATTTAGAGAAATAATTCGTTATGGCTAGAATAAAACGATGTCCCTTGACAGAAGGAGGGTTAATCGGACCAATAATATCTATGCCCCAAGCTTCGAAGGGCCAAGAAGCTGCTGTAGGATATAAAGATTCAGATCGTTGATGAATAAAATTAGCATAAATCTGACATGCTTTACACCGTCTGGCATAATCCACAGCATCTGCTATCATGGAAGGCCAATAATACCCTATTCTTCGGATACGGTCCTATAATTTCGGACCCGGTTGATGGGCACCGCATACACCATCATGAGCTTCACGGAGTGTTTGCTTAGCTTCACTCTTAGAGAGACAACACAGCAAAAGTTTGTCATAAGAACGACGATATAACATATATAAAGAAGAATCATAGTAGAATCAAAATGATCGTCTCTTAATTGATGCGGCTTCTTTTTGATGTTTAGGTAAAATCCCATGAAACGCATAATCAATGAATGGACTTCTCCAATCCCTTTGTTGAGAACTTAATTCTATAGTATAACTCCGTTCAATATACAGATTATTCTTGACATAGAATAAGTCTCTATCTAATAAAGTAATGGTATTTTATCTTCTAATTGGAACAGCTAAGTCTGTAGCCAGACTAGCAAGAGCATTAGCTTCCAAATTTTGAGAACGTGGTACAAATTCAATGAAGAATCCTTTGAATGAAAGGACCAATTCGATTACCACTTGATGATAGGGAATGGGGTCAGGATTTCTAACTTCATATGTAGCTCTGACCTGATTAACAATCAGTTGAGAATCTCCATAAGCTTCCAAGAACTCGATGTCCAATTGTTTTGCTACTTGGAGACCAATCAGCAGAGCATTATATTCTGCCACATTGTTGGAGCATGGTTCATTAAGAGAATAAGCACGGTATATGACCATTTTATCAGGAGAGACAAAGACGATGCCTACTCCGGAGACAATATTGCCTTTAGGTCCAACCACGATGCTCCATCAAAATATAGTTACCAAATGTCAACCTTCAAAGTCATGTTGCAATCCACGACTTCATCTGGAATGTCCTCATATAGCTTAGATGTTTCAAGTATAGGGTGAGCTGCTAAAAAATCAGCAAATGCTGGACCCTTCACTGATTTTTGAGGTATATAGACCATATCATAAGGAGCAAGCAACATCGCCCAGGTTGCTAACCTGGAGTTAAGAATGCTCGGTTTTCTCATCAATACCCGAATAGGATTTATTCTAGAGATGACATGAATAGTCTATCCTGACACATAATGTTGTGTCTTTTGAACAGCAAAAACTAAGGCCAGACATTCTTTCTCCACAGGAGTATACCTGTGTTCATCACCGACTATCATTCGGCTAAGATAATAAATTGTCTGTTCATGACCTTTGTCACTTTTCTGTGCAAGAAGAGCACCAAGTGAATGATCTAAGGCTCGAACATAGAGCAAAAATAGTCTTCCCACCACTGGAGGTACTAAAACAGGTAGATTTGTAAGGTATTGCTTGATGTCAATAAAGGCTTTTTGACATACTTTATCCCAAACAAATGATACACCTTTCTTTAATAGCCGAGAGAAAGGTTGGCATCTCCCAGAAAGATTGGATATAAATCTCCTGATATAAGCAATGCGACCTTAGAAACCACATAGTTCTTTTAGATTGCGTGGAGGACGTATTTCAAGAATTGCTTTAATTTTGTCAGGATCAACATGGATACCCTGTGAAGTGATGACAAATCCCAAAAACTTGCCACTGGAGACCCCTAAGAAAGACTTAGTGGGATTCATCTTCAGTTGATGTTGACGCATTAACTCAAATACTGTCTTCAAGTCTTGAATGCGATCATCTTTTGATCGACTTTTGACAGCAATGTCATCTACATAACATTCAACTATTTTTCATAGATGTTCTTGAATGATGTTGCTCATAGCCCGTTGATATGTAGCACCGGCATTTTTTTAGACCAAATAGCATAACCATATAGCAATAAACCCAAGGGGTGTACAAAAAACGGTATACTTTTCATCTCCTAGATGCATTTTAATTTGATTGTATCCTGAAAATCCATCCATGAAAGACATGCGTTCAAAACCACATGTATTGTCTATCATGACATCGGTAATCGGAAGTAGAAATTCGTCTTTTGGACAAGCTGCATTAAGATCCCAAAAATCTATACAAAATCGGACTTTTCCATTCTTCTTCATAACAGGAACAATGTTGGCAACCCAGTCTGGATGTTGTTCTTCACGAACAAAGCTACATGTGATCAGCTTTTTGACTTCTGCTTCAACTGCATCCATCATATCTGGTCGGAAACGTCGCTACTGCTATTTTACAGGCTTGGTATTAGAAAGAATATTGAGTTTATGAGTAGCTACTTTAGGATCTAGACCCGGCATATCCTCATAACTCCATTCAAATATATCAATATATTCTTTAATCAGTTTTATCAACTCTTCCTTTTCATATTCAGAAAGGTTTTTTACTGATGAATATCGGCTTAGATGTAGTTCCGTCTCCGACGTCAATCTGGACGATTTCATCTTCCGTAGGTGGCTGTCGCTGTTCAAAATGAAGCTCCTACTGAGTGTCCATTTGTTGTGCCCAAGGATCATTTTCAAATGGCTCAGATTCACCATCAGTTTGAACTATATTAACTGAGAACACATACTCAGATTCATCATAATAGTCTCCTCCAGAATATGAGGATTGTAAAAAACTGGAAGAGCATTCTTTCATATTTTCTTTGTATATGTGGGATGTATCCGATTCGATGAACTGAATTTCTTCAGAATCTGAGGATTGTGAAGAACTTGAAGAAAATTCTTCTTGTATATCCTCGTTAAACATGTGGGACGGATCGTATCCCAATCCATGACGAGTTTTCTGGTAAAACAGATCACCACATAATGGTAACCGTCTAGCATTGCCTTGATTTAGACCTTGCATAGTCTTCAAATCATATCCCATATTCTGGATAATCTTGAGAGATTGTTGACTATATTTGTCAATTTAGATTCTTCCTTTATCTTTATCTCTAAGATCATCTGTCTAAATAACAGAGATATTTCTAGCCAGACCAAACATAATTTGGCGCTTGTTTTTCTTATCAGAGGAAATCATGAAATAATATTCTTTGTGATGTCTATAAGTTACACAAGCTTGTGATGATGAGGCTACGGGAAGAAGATAGGGAGAAGATGTTAGGAACCTTTGAGCATAGGGTCCTACATCGACATGAGGAGGAAAAGAATTTTCCTTATGATTAATATATAAGGTTTCCTCTGTATTTATGTCATCTTGATGTTGATGATTTTGATCAGCAGCAAATACAGTCATTCTTTCAATGAATTTGACAGCCATATACTCCAAAAGGAAATCTTCATTGATATTAAAAATTACAGAATGACTAATATTTACATCATTTATAAGTTGACTACTACGCTTTGGATTGATCATTAACGGACCGTCATCCGTCTTCTGTGTAGTCTTGCCAAGGTTGATGATCAGTGGTGGTTCTGGATCATTCGTACGAGAAGTACGTCCCTTGACCTTGATCATGAGAGGTTGAACTTGGCTCTTGGCTGGAATACTCACTGATTCCTCAGATGAAGCTCGAGTTCTTCCTTTAACCTTGATCAGCAGAGGTTGGTCATTGACAGGTTGGGGTTGGATTCGACCTTTGACTTTAATCTTCAAAGGTTGCTCTTCCGGAGGATCTTTATGGACAGATTGATCTTCGGCAGATGATCAATCTTCGGCCATATCCGATATTTCTTTTACCTGCTCCTGTTTGTAGAGTATTGAGTCAAAAAATAGGCTTCAATACCCTTAAAAGGATTGATATCTGCGAACTCAGTCTTCACAACCCCTTGGGAATCCACGTACTTGAAGCATTGGTGGAGAGTTGAAGGCACAATGTTATGCTCATGTATCCACGTTCATCCAAGAAGGATGTTGTAAGATACATCTAAGTTGATAACATAAAATGTCACCATAGTTCGAAGATCACCAATTTGAATCTTCAGACGAATCTTTCCCAGTGGTTTACTCTTTCCAGAGTTGAAACCAACTATTGTTGTACTAGTGTAAGTCAGATCACTAGTAGGAATCCTCAAGGGTCGTAGCTTACTCTGAAGAATAATGCTAATAGAAGACCAAGGATCAATATAAATCCTGTTAATTTCAGTAGATTTAATATACCCTATGTAGCACAGAGGCCTGTCATGCTTATTATGCTTCAACAGCATATCTTCTTGTGTGAAAGTAATGTTGGGAATTGCTTCCATCACACTATGACATTGTGGACACGACACTGGTATATTGTCAGGACTCTTGAGTTGAGCTAAGCATGAATCAGCTTGTAGCAAAGCTTCGCTCAGAGTTTTGCGGCTTTCTTTAGAAAGGCGAAGCAACTCAAAGATAGAGAGTCTAGCCGGAGTATTAGCTAACTGGGCTAGAATATCGAATTTGTAGGGCTTCATCACTACCCCTTGATTTGAAGCAGATTTCAATGGGACGTCAAAGCGTACTGCTTTCTGTTTCCCTTTCTCAACCACAGATGGTTTAGAAGGTCTTGCATCAGCAGGAACAGAGAATAGTTGAGCTGGTAATATTTCAGCAACGTCCTCTACATCTTTCAAAGTTCCCTCATAATCTTTATGGTACTCTTTTCCAGATCTTGTACCAGCAAAGGTTTCTTCTTCAAACTTAGGAGAATGAAGTACCATATTACAGGTTTTGTTCTTCTTTCCTTTTCTTCTTCTTGCGAGGAGTTTTATGAGGGAACTCAAAACCCAATCCAACAGTAGATTTTTTATTTGGAATTTGTAAAGGAAGTCGCATTCCTTTATCATAGTTCAAACCTTCCGCCTTCTGAAAGTCATAGCCTATCTTTTTTATGAGATGGACCGATTGTTGACTATACATGTGAATGGGTAGCAGACTTTCACTAGATGGTTTAACAGAGGAAGAAGAAACAGAAACCTCTGCAACCACAGGAGAAGGAGACATACTCGGGACAGAAGGAAAAATCCCTGTAGGAGCTTTCTCATAAGCAGCAAAGACTTGTTGTGCCCTGTATAAGGGGACACTACTCATTGCTAACCATTGCTGATGAGTAAGTTTAAGTTTGGTAGGAGGAGCTAAACTTGGAGGGCATATGTCACGACCCGTACCCTGTATAGGGGTACGAGAAGTGGTTACGTCCAGCCTACACCGCAGTGTCGACGGTAGTAAGCTGTTCTAGGTTGCAAACTAATCTCATGCAGTGAATATAAAAAGTACTTGTCTAGATATCAGCTCCAAATGGATGGCAAGTAAAGGGTATGATCTACTCAAACACAGTCTAAGCACGAAAAGATAACACAGAAGTTATACCTAAGGAATTAAAGACAACAACAACTAACTGCTAAATAATACACCAATATCTCAAACCAATTTAATACAGACTCAATATCTTAACTTTAATACAACAAGCCAAAACATGAAAGCTAAAGTAGTCTACTAGCTAATCTCCTGAATCACTCCTGAGAGTCAGAACCAAAGGTAGCTAAACCCTCGCCAGGTCCATGGGAAGTAGGACAGGTATCCACAGGATTATCATCTGTAATATTTTCAACAGGTCCAATCAGGACGGGAACGAGTACAACTCATCAAAAAAAATCCAAGTAAATGACAAAGAACTATAAAGCAGTTATAGACAGTTTTATTGATGAGCATGGCAGTTTTATACAGGTAATGATGGCATAGAGAGGCAGTAAGATACAAGAAAAGAAAGGTAACTAACAAGAGAAGAATCATGGCAATGAAGACTGTAATACAAGCTAACTGAACTAGAATATCATGTGTGAGTCCAGACAGTACGATATAAGTCTAATGTAATCCCAGTGTGAGTCCAGTCCATATAATCTGATACCAGATAATTTTCAGTACAAGATGAGTCCAACAGTGATCAATGAAACCAGGGTGAGTCCAACTATGATCTAACAGTGTGTTTTAAAATACCGAGGTCGACATGTAAACGGCTGTAGGTATCAGGCACATCTCTTACAGATCAGGCAAGAGATGGCTATGCTTCCAGTAGATTCCAGTTGGAGATTCCAGATTTGGGGTATGTCTACATGTCTTACTCAATATTTCCCCGCCCAGCAAGTGAATCCAAAATCGACAAAAAGAATCGAGATGAGTCTGGCCAATACATGATGATTCCAGAAATGATTCCAGAATGATACTAATGACTCCAGTGATAGAGGCCAGCAAGTAAGGTATGTGTCGATACATGAATCCAGAAATATCCATACGTGTTGATACAGAGAATCACATAGAACTAACTAGAACTGAAATACAGTAATCGACAAATAAATAAGAGAATTATCAGAGAATGTACTCGCCTGTTACTCTGGAAAGAGTAGTGTAATATCAGATGTCTGTACCAGGGTCACAATGTCCTAAAATAGAGCAATACAGTTATGACATGTCCAAAATGAAGGTAAATGAAATCTACAATGCAATCTATATGAATTCTAAGCCAATCTAGGTCAAAGTCAAACTTGGTCAACACTACAGTCAAACTAAGGCAAATTATGTCATACTAGGTTACAAGAAGTTAAACTAAGTCATACAAGGTCAAACAAGGGTAAACAAGTCTAATCTAGGTTAAAGTCAACCCTTGGTCAAATATTCTAGCCAAACTAGTCAAGTTATCTAGGGCTTAGTCAATAATTGTCAGACTAGTCAAATACTAGTCAATATAGTCAAGCTAAGTCGAGTCTAGGTCAATCTTAGACTAACTAAGGTTTTGGTTAATCATAGACTAGTCAATAAGGTAATTAGGTTAATCTTGACTAATGGTCAACATCCAGTCAAACCCTATAAGGCTAACTCAAAACCAAACATAGGCTAACCTGTCTTAGGATACCTAAGATACTATACTACAATTACCTATACAAAGTATACCACACATAAATACATATAGTACAATACCAACCTTAATCCTATAATCAAGCTAATCCTATTCTCCAACTCAAGTCATGACTCAACTCTAAGTATCTCACTTAACCCCATACATATCTTCATCTATATAGGATTACCCTCATAATCTATATGGTTAACCTAATCATCTAGTTAGGGTTTAGTCAAACCTTAGTCATTACGTCCTTTTAAGTCTATCCAAGCCATTTCTAGGTCAATTAGGTCATGGTTTGACCTATAGTTGACTTTGGTCAACAATGGTCAATTACCTAGTCAAACTATGTCTTACTAGTCAACTAGTTAAACTAGTCATTTTAGGTCAATCCTAGTCAATTCTAGGTTAACTAGGTCAACTTTGACCTAAGGTTGACTTTGGTCAACCTTTAGTCAACAAGGGTTAACTAGTTGGGTTTTTGGGCCTTTAGGTCAAATTGAGCTAGTCCCAAGACCTTGGGCTAGTAACCTAGGCCATGGGCTAGTCATACAGGTTTCCATCTCTACACAAGTACATATATATATATATATCTATATATATAGTTATACACATCTATCTACTACCTATATCCCAATATGTAAAATACTATATATCATACCATCACCCACATATATATATATATATATATATATATATAATGATACTTCATGAGAACTAATACAAATATATATATATATATATCATATATATATATATACATATATATATATATATATAACTTACATATAGAGAGGGAAGAAACTATATATATATATTACATATATATATAGAGAGAAAGTGAGAGAGAGAGACATAGAGTAAGAGAGAGAGAGTGAAGAGGACAGTGAGAGAGAGAGGCTGGACAGCAAGGGGGAATGGGTTCAGAAATCCTGGAACCAAATTCAGTCCCCAAACACACACACACAATACATATATACTTGTATATGTATATATATACACAACTCCCTATACACTCAACCAAATACCCCCAAATTTCACCCACACTCACATATACATATATATATACATATACTATATACATACACACAAATATACATGTATACACATTTTAAAATCAAATCAAAATCCATACTGAAAACCTGGAAAAACCCAAAACTGAAAATAACATAGTGAACAGTGAAAGAAAGGGGGAAATTCAAAATTGAACCCAAAATCGAGCTAAGGTCTCGACCTAGTGGTTGGTAATGGTGTGTCCACACGTGTACATGTCGTAGGTGTCCCTAGGAGGCCACCACGACACGACACGGCATGTCCAAGGTATGAAAAACCCAATCGGGTACGCTTCTGTGCACTGTGTCGTGCTTGTGTGCACTCGAGTGTAGGACACGACACAGGTGTCCTCGTGTCTCGTGCACATGTGGGTGGGTTCGCCTAGAGTTAAACTAAGTGTCCAGTAGCATGAACAGTGTCCAAGTGTCCCCGTGTCCGCGCACGAAGTGCGTATCAGAGGCACTGTGCGCACGTGTAAGTGACAGTGTGTGTCCAGTGCGAGTGCGATTCCTCACTCGACACGACACGGCTTGATACGAAACTTTGGGGATGTCTTGTCAGACATTGCCCTTAGGTTTGTGTCAAGTTTCCCGTGTCCACGTGTCATGTACAGTGCACACGAGGGGTCTGGTAGCAGGACAGCGTGCACTGTCTCGTGCACGCGTGTCGAGGGCTTGTGTGCCACGTGTGTGTCACCTAGGGCCTCGTGGTCGTGTCCTAGGATAGGTGAGGTGTCAGGGTACGTGTCTAGGTTACTGTATCGTGTCCACAACACGTGTAGACACGACACAAAGTGTCAAACACTTGCGTGCTTACAGTGTGCACAATATAAACAGTGTGTTAAAATCAGTGGGTTCGTGTCCTGTTTTGGACACGAACAATGTCCAATTCATGCTCAGTCCTAGGGAATCGTGTCCTACACATCTGGGGCTACCCAAAAATATATTTTGTTTGGAAAATTTTGAATAAAAAGTCCTATGTGGCATTTCACCAAACACCTATATAAAACCATTGATACGTGTCCGATACGTACACCAAACCAAGTCTAAATCTCACCAAACTTAGCCTACAGTTAGGGTATTCCTATATGCATGCAATTCTGAAGAGAAATTACAATAATAACTAGGTTTGGGGATGTTACCTATGAGTGCAAAAATCCAATGAAACCAAGGTAGGGGGGGTATCCTCTTCACTTGAGATGGCCAAATTGATCTTCAACCTTGCTAGCTAGCCTCCCTTAGTATCCTCAATGGTAGGGGGTTCCAATACAAGAAGTTTGGCTCAATTTGGAGTCAAATTGGTTAAATGGTGAAGGGTTGAAGTAGAGGGAAAAAACTAGGTTTTAAGTGCAATGAAAAGAGGCTTGAATGAAAGGGGGGTGGTGTTCATATAGGATGGGGGCATGGGTTGGGCTGCCATGGGGGGGTAGGGTAGATATTTAGGGTTCCTTTCCACCTAGCAAGCTTAGTCTCTAAGTCTTTGACCCTTAGATATTTCTAGGTTTCTAAAGGAAATATCTTAGATAGGTAATATCTAGATATTTGTCTAACCTTAGATATTTCTAACATAAAACTAACATCTAACAATAGCCTCCTAGGTTAGTGACTAATCTCTAGGTTAGGGTAAACTAGGTTAGGGCTAACATGACACTAATCAACTAATTAAATAATAATAAACTACATAAATCCAAATAATTCCAAATAAATCCTAGAAAATTACCAAAATACCCTTTTAACTAAAAAGTGGTAATTTGATATCCTAATCACATGGTTAGGCTTACATGGTCATGGTTGGTCTCTAGGTTATGAAATATCTAGGGTTTACACTAGGGTTATACTAGTAAAATCACAAAGTCATAAGCCATGACTTAGAAAATAATTTTAAATTAACTAAAATCACCAAAAATCATATCATGACTAAAACACCATTAATAAATAATAAAAATAATAAAATTTTAAAAATACCCCAATTTCAGAAAACTGGGTCTTACAAGTCTACCCTCCTTAGAGAAATTTCGTCCTCGAAATTAAGATAGTCGTACTCCTTCTAGGTCAAACCCCCAGTCAATCAGAGTCAAAAGATAACATACAATCATAGTCCTACTGGTCGTGATTTCACAGTCTTGAACAGGGTAACTACACTATCTAGCACATCACAAGCATATCCTGACAGGTACTAATGGAATCATACAACAAGATGGGAAAGGAAGGACAGAAAAGACAAACCTGCTAACCCGTCACCTGCAGCGTTGGTCTCCTCGACCGTCATCGCAAAAGCTCTACCCCTCTGGTGCTGAGCTACAGGTGACCTAGCCCCCATATAAGGAGGTGCAATAGGACAATCCATCTTCTGGTGAGTATCAGACCCACAGTTATAGCAAACCTTCAGCCTCTTCCTACACTGCTCCCTGATGTGTCCCTACTTCCTGCAGTATGAACAACTGATCGTCTTCGGGTCCTGACCCCGATACTGATGCTGCCGGGGTCCCGGGGCTCTAACTGGCGGGGTCGAATGATGTGGTGTGGGAGGATGATATGTCTGCTGGTGTAGCGTCGGCACTTTCTGCTGGAAAGCCTGACGCTTGGAGGGTCCCTCAATGTGTACAAAAGCCGGCCTCTTGCAAGACAGAAGACGGTCCTCGATACTCCGGGCTAACTCTAAGCTCTGGTAGTAGTCAGTCATATCGTTTGCCACTATAAGAATGCCAATGTCTAGAACTAGACCACGGCAAAACCTACACGTCATCTCCTCAGGGTCAGCAACTAGGCTAGGAGCGAAACGGCTCAGGCGACTAAACTCTGCCGCATACTCGTCGACAGAACGGTTCCCCTGCTGGATGTTCTAGAATCGTAGCCCCATGGCTACTCTAGCAGTGGTTGAGAAGAATTTCTTCTTGAACTGGGTCTTGAACTGATCCCAAGTGGCTGTCCCTCTCGCGAATAACGGCTCATTCCGGAACCAAACTCCTGCCAAGTCTATCAGCAAAAATCCCGCTGCCTCGACCTGGAGGTCATCCGGCATCCTAACTCCAATGAGCTTCCTCTCTACCGAGTCTAACCAGTCATCTGCTACTACTATGCCCTCAGTCCCTAAGAACTCCTTGGGATTCAGACCCATGAAGTCCTTGATCGTCCCTGCTCTCTGCCGTGGCTCTACAGGTGGTGGGACCACGGTACGTCCCTCAGAATGCTCCATGCTCTGGCGGAGTAGGATGGTCTGCTCCTGATGGGTTGCTAGGAACCCCTGGATCAGAATGAGCAGTTGGTTCCCGTCGAGTGTGACGGAAGCCTGGGTAGGTATAGTGATAGGGGCGGTGGAAGTATTGGGTCCTGCTGGGCCTGTGATGTGGAAGGTGGTTGTGGTATCTGGGTCTGTGGATCTGTGGAGTGGGGAAATGTGGTAGGTGGAGGTGGAGGTGTCAACTGGTCAGCTGACTGGATGGAGAGTGTGTCATTCTCAGGTGAGACATACCGGGATGAACGAGTAAGCACCATCTAATTACAATAAAAAGACTTATAAGGACTCTTTAAGCAAAACAATCATAGACAAAAAAATCTAATTATAATAGCTAGCATGTGTTGTATTTCCTATGTTGCAATCCTAGTATTCCTCTAGGTGTTCTAAGCGTCATTCCTAAAGTTGTTTAATTACCTTAAGTTCCTAATTGCAGGCATGCTTGGTACAATAACGTAACCAAACAATTTAGTCGACAGACCTGCATGGGCCACCACTAAAAACGTGTCACGACCCGCACCCTGTATAGGGGCACGAGAAGTGGTTACGTCCAGCCTACGCCGCAGTGTCGACGGTAGTAAGCTGTTCTAGGTTGCTAACTAATCTCATGCAGTGAATATAAAAAGTACTTGTCCAGATATCAGCTCCGAATGGAGGGCAAGTAAAGGGTATGATCTACTCAAACACAGTCTAAGCACGAAAAGATAACACAGAAGTTATACCTAAGGAATTAAAGACAACAACAACTAACTGCTAAATAATACACCAATATCTTAAACCAACTTAATACAGACTCAATATCTTAACTTTAATACAACAAGCCAAAACATGAAAGCTAAAGTAGTCTACTAGCTAATCTCCTAAATCACTCCTGAGAGTCAGAACCAAAGGTAGCTAATCCCTCGCCAGGTCCATGGGAAGAAGGGCAGGTGTCCACAGGATTATCATCTGTAATATTTTCAACAGGTCCAATCAGGACGGAAACGAGTATAACTCATCAAGAAAAATCCAAGTAAATGACAAAGAACTATAAAGCAGTTATAGACAGTTTTATTGATGAGCATGGCAGTTTTATACAGGTAATGATGGCATAGAGAGACAGTAAGGTACAAGAAAAGAAAGGTAACTAACAAGAGAAGAATCATGGCAATGAAGACTGTAATACAAGCTAACTGAACTAGAATATCATGTGTGAGTCCAGACAGTACGATATAAGTCTAATGTAATCCCAGTGTGAGTCCAGTCCATATAATCTGATACCAGATAATTTCCAGTACAAGATGAGTCCAACAGTGATCAATGAAACCAGGGTGAGTCCAACTATGATCTAACAGTGTGTTTTAAAATACCGAGGTCGACATGTAAACGGCTGTAGGTATCAGGCACATCTCTTACGGATCAGGCAAGAGATGGCTATGCTTCCAGTAGATTCCAGTTGGAGATTCCAGATTTGGGGTATGTCTACATGTCTTACTCAATATTTCCCCGCCCAGCAAGTGAATCCAAAATCGACAAAAAGAATCGAGATGAGTCTGGCCAATACATGATGATTCCAGAAATAATTCCAGAATGATACTAATGACTCCAGTGATAGAGGCCAGCAAGTAAGGTATGTGTCGATACATGAATCCAGAAATATCCATACGTGTTGATACAGAGAATCACATAGAACTAACTAGAACTGAAATACAGTAATCGACAAATAAATGAGAGAATTATCAGAGAATGTACTCGCCTGTTACTCTGGAAAGAGTAGTGTAATATCAGATATCTGTACCAGGGTCACAATGTCCTAAAATAGAGCAATACAGTTATGACATGTCCAAAATGAAGGTAAATGAAATCTACAATGCAATCTATATGAATTCTAAGCCAATCTAGGTCAAAGTCAAACTTGGTCAACACTACAGTCAAACTAAGGCAAATTATGTCATACTAGGTTACAAGAAGTTAAACTAAGTCATACAAGGTCAAACAAGGGTAAACAAGTCAAATCTAGGTTAAAGTCAACCCTTGGTCAAATATTCTAGCCAAACTAGTCAAGTTATCTAGGGCTTAGTCAATAATTGTCAGACTAGTCAAATACTAGTCAATATAGTCAAGCTAAGTCGAGTCTAGGTCAATCTTAGACTAACTAAGGTTTTGGTTAATCATAGACTAGTCAATAAGGTAATTAGGTTAATCTTGACTAATGGTCAACATCCAGTCAAACCCTATAAGGCTAACTCAAAACCAAACATAGGCTAACCTGTCTTAGGATACCTAAGATACTATACTACAATTACCTATACAAAGTATACCACACATAAATACATATAGTACAATACCAACCTTAATCCTATAATCAAGCTAATCCTATTCTCCAACTCAAGTCATGACTCAACTCTAAGTATCTCACTTAACCCCATACATATCTTCATCTATATAGGATTACCCTCATAATCTATATGGTTAACCTAATCATCTAGTTAGGGTTTAGTCAAACCTTAGTCATTAAGTCCTTTTAAGTCTATCCAAGCCATTTCTAGGTCAATTAGGTCATAGTTTGACCTATAGTTGACTTTGGTCAACAATGGTCAATTACCTAGTCAAACTATGTCTTACTAGTCAACTAGTTAAACTAGTCATTTTAGGTCAATCCTAGTCAATTCTAGGTTAACTAGGTCAACTTTGACCTAAGGTTGACTTTGGTCAACCTTTAGTCAACAAGGGTTAACTAGTTGGGTTTTTGGGCCTTTAGGTCAAATTGAGCTAGTCCCAAGACCATGGGCTAGTAACCTAGGCCATGGGCTAGTCATACAGGTTTCCATCTCTACACAAGTACATATATATATATCTCTATATATATAGTTATACACATCTATCTACTACCTATATCCCAATATGTAAAATACTATATATCATACCATCACCCACATATATATATATATAATGATACTTCATGAGAACTAATACAAATATATATATATATATATATCATATATATATATATACATATATATATATATAAAACTTACATATAGAGAGGGAAGAAACTATATATATATATATTACATATATATATAGAGAGAAAGTGAGAGAGAGAGACATAGAGTAAGAGAGAGAGAGTGAAGAGGACAGTGAGAGAGAGAGGCTGGACAGCAAGGGGGAATGGGTTCAGAAATCCTGGAACCAAATTCAGTCCCCAAACACACACACACAATACATATATACTTGTATACGTATATATATACACAACTCCCTATACACTCAACCAAATACCCCCAAATTTCACCCACACTCACATATACATATATATATACATATACTGTATACATACACACAAATATACATGTATACACATTTTAAAATCAAATCAAAATCCATACTAAAAACCTGGAAAAACCCAAAACTGAAAATAACATAGTGAACAGTGAAAGAAAGGGGGAAATTCGAAATTGAACCCAAAATCGAGCTAAGGTCTCGACCTAGTGGTTGGTAATGGTGTGTCCACACGTGTACATGTCGTAGGTGTCCCTAGGAGGCCACCACGACACGACACGGCGTGTCCAAGGTATGAAAAACCCAATCGGGTACGCTTTTGTGCACTGTGTCGTGCTTGTGTACACTCGAGTGTAGGACACGACACAAGTGTCCTCGTGTCTCGTGCACATGTGGGTGGGTTCGCCTAGAGTTAAACTAAGTGTCCAGTAGCATGAACAGTGTCCAAGTGTCCCCGTGTCCGCGTACGAAGTGCGTATCAGAGGCACTGTGCGCGCGTGTAAGTGACAGTGTGTGTCCAGTGCGAGTGCGATTCCTCACTCGACACGACATGGCTTGATACGAAACTTTGGGGATGTCTTGTCAGACATTGCCCCTAGGTTTGTGTCAAGTTTCCTATGTCCACGTGTCGTGTACAGTGCACACGAGGGGTCTGGTAGCAGGACAGCGTGCACTGTCTCGTGCACGCGTGTCGAGGGCTTGTGTGCCACGTGTGTGTCACCTAGGGCCTCGTGGTCGTGTCCTAGGATAGGTAAGGTGTCAGGGTACGTGTTTAGGTCACTATATCGTGTCCACAACACGTGTGGACACGACACAAAGTGTCAAACACTTGCGTGTTTACAGTGTGCACAGTATAAACAGTGTGTTAAAATCAGTGGGTTCGTATCCTGTTTTGGACACGAACAGTGTCCAATTCATGCTCAGTCCTAGGGAATCGTATCCTACACATCTAGGGCTACCCAAAATATATTTTGTTTGGAAAATTTTGAATAAAAAGTCCTATGTGGCATTTCACCAAACACCTATATAAAACCATTGATACGTGTCCGATACGGACACCAAACCAAGTCTAAATCTCACCAAACTTAGCCTACAGTTAGGGTATACCTATATGCATGCAATTATGAAGAGAAATTACAATAATAACTAGGTTTGGGGATGTTACCTATGAGTGCAAAAATCCAATGAAACCAAGGTAGGGGGGGTATCCTCTTCACTTGAGATGGCCAAATTGATCTTCAACCTTGCTAGCTAGCCTCCCTTAGTATCCTCAATGGTAGGGGGTTCCAAGGCAAGAAGTTTGGCTCAATTTGGAGTCAAATTGGTTAAATGGTGAAGGGTTGAAGTAGAGGGAAAAAACTAGGTTTTAAGTGCAATGAAAAGAGGCTTGAATGAAAGGGGGGTGGTGTTCATATAGGATGGGGGCATGGGTTAGGCTGCCAGGGGGGGGGGGGGGGGTAGGGTAGATATTTAGGGTTCCTTTCCACCTAGCAAGCTTAGTCTCTAAGTCTTTGACCCTTAGATATTTCTAGGTTTCTAAAGGAAATATCTTAGATAGGTAATATCTAGATATTTGTCTAACCTTAGATATTTCTAACATAAAACTAACATCTAACATTAGCCTCCTAGGTTAGTGACTAATCTCTAGGTTAGGGTAAACTAGGTTAGGGCTAACATGACACTAATCAACTAATTAAATAATAATAAACTACATAAATCCAAATAATTCCAAATAAATCCTAGAAAATTACCAAAATACCCTTTTGACTAAAAAGTGGTAATTTGATATCCTAATCATATGGTTAGGCTTACATGGTCATGGTTGGTCTCTAGGTTATGAAATCTCTAGGGTTTACACTAGGGTTACACTAGTAAAATCACAAAGTCATAAGCCATGACTTAGAAAATAATTTTAAATTAACTAAAATCACCAAAAATCATATCATGACTAAAACACCATTAATAAATAATAAAAATAATAAATTTTCAAAAATACCCCAATTTCAGAAAACTGGGTCTTACAGCATATATTTAGACCCCTCAATCTATCCTCCAAAGGAATGCCATTCCAAAGAGGATCCAAATCATCATGATCTGGAGTAACAACATAAAAAATCATATTGTAGGTTTTGACTTTCTTACCTTTCTTGGATTTTTGAAGTTTTACCTTCATCTTCCATTTCAGGTACTAAGTCAGGATGTACCCACATGATTTCACCATTTCTTAATGTGAGAGGCAGTAATCCTTCATTTTGCTCTCTAGCAGGCGAAAGATTCACAATCTTCATTGTTGCCTTAGGAATTAGGACAATTCTATCTGGAACTTGCTGTAGAGAAAAACCTCTAAATTGAAAAGAAATCATATTAGTTGTAACCGTATGCTCATCATTGGTTAAAGCGATGGCATTGGCATTTATCAACTCTTGGATTTTCTTCTTTAAGACATAGCAAGCCTTGGTAGGATGATTTATGTATCTATGATAGATACAATATTTGGAATTGTCAGTCAGATTCACCTTATTACGCCTTTTTGGCTCCGGAATCTGGAGTTTGCCACTCTTTACAAGACATTAGAATATCCCTTGGATATCACTTTTATCAAAAGAGTATTCTTTCTTTGGTTTGGAAGACTCCGGATTATTCGACATCGTTTTGGGTTTTGAAAGATTAACCACTAAGGTTTTCTTCCCCTTCCCATTGCGATTGCCGGAATTATTACCATAAGGGCCTTTCTTTCCTTTGTCTTCTGAGGCAAAGATCATCCAGTGTTCACGAACCAAGCTACCATTAGTCTCGGCTGAAACTGCTGCTATGATGAACGAGACCCAATCTGTGAATTGAGAGCCCGTAAAGACAGCAATGGATGTTCGCAGATTCATTTTACATGTACCAATCAATGCTGAATCTAGCATACCAGGAGGCTTTTTGCCTGTCGGAAACGTTCAATGAACGTCCAGGTATCTTCCTTCTCCTTTTGTTTGATTTCTATTAAGGAGGACATATTCATGTCCATGCCTCCTTCAGAGAAGCGGGAGAGAAATATTGCTTTAAACTCGTCAAAAGACGATATACAATTGTCGGGTAGACTGCGATACCAGTCATAAGCTGAACCCGTCAAACACCCAATAAAAACTCGGGTGAGAAGAGTATCATTCTTCTGCAGATGCACAGTAATAATATCAATGTAATTGATATATTGACTAGGAGAGGCCTTTCCATCAAATAACACCATCGATTGTGCCTTAAATTTTGGAGAAAAAGGCACATCATTCCAGTGAGGAGGATAAGGTTGTTTAATTCCTAACCTCTGGAGCTGATCCTTGTGCTTCAGAACTTTAAACTGTGCTTTTAGCTCACGCACTGCTTGAATAGCTTCACTAGTTTGAGGAAGCATATTCGATTGAATAGTTGTTGGATGTACCGTGACCCCCACCGGAGGTGGTACATCTTCTGGAATGAGAGGATCTGGAACTGCAGAATTTTGATTGATAGTAGGCTCTTGAGTAAGATTATTCAAAGGTGTATCAACCCCTTGACTATCTTGAGTTTGTGCTGCTACCTAAACCGGTGTTATCACTCTGGCAAAGCAGTTTGCTGAGTCATTATTATTTGATGCATACTTTGCATCATAGCAAGCATGTCCTTCAGTGATTGCTTAACTACAGAGAGACGTTGTTCTGTATTTGCAGTTGACATCTCCGGTTCATCTTCGATACCATATGATTCAACCTCGCTTTAAGATACATAGGGATTGGTGTAGAAGTATGAATCAACGCTATCAGTTTCGGACTCCAAAGACTGGGTACCCCCAGCTTCTGAATCAGAAGACTGCAACGATCTTTGAACTCTTGACCGAGTATTCTGATATACTCCTTCAAAAGTATCAAGGAGTCGGTTGAATTGTTGTTGGCCTGGAGTCTGGGACGAATTGCGTCTTGGAGGTCGTCCTCTATTGGTATAAGATGCCATATTGACTGAAGCATATGACAACTCAAGTTCTTGGTTATCAACATGTTGCTGAGGCGAATTGTAGCTTAACCGATCAAAAACTGACCATTTAGAAGCCGAACAGTAACACTTGATTATAATCTGGTAACACTCACAATGGTGATCTTTTTTGGGGAGTGTCATAAGAGATTTTCTGTTTTTACGCTTTTGTACAAGTAACTCGCGTAAATCAGAAGGGGTAGAGGGAGTAGTCTTCTTTATTACATTTGGGACAGAGAAACGTTTAGTCCCTTGTGTATAAAGAAGATTACTGACTGCATTAGCAGAACCAAACTGTACATTTTTACGCGCTTGGAGTTGTGTGCACAAATCTTGCAATATTTGTGCACAAAGGACTCCATTAGCATTACGCATAATTTGAAGGTTTGGTACCTTGCGTAAAGCAGTGTAAGAAGGTTGTTGGTGAAAAACAGAAGTTTTACCAATAATAGAATTCATGTTTTGATGCTGCATACTTGCAGGTAAATTCACTTTAGATGCAAAGGCATCATTGTGAACTTTATCTACGCTGTCACCGATAGAAGATTTATCTTTACGCGTAGAGCACAAAATATGAGTATCTGCCACGTCACAGACCGGAGATTTTCCTTTACGCGTAGAGCGTAAAACTTGTGTGTCTACCACGTCACAGACGGGAGACTTATTTTTACATGCTGAGCGTAAAACTTGATTTTTACGCGTAGAGCGTAAAACGTGAGAATCTGCCACGTCACCGACGAAAGACTGATTTTTACGCCCAGGGCGTATCACTAAAGTAGAGACTGCCTCGTCACAGACGGGAGCCTCCACAACAGGAGTGGGAAGGATTCCTTTGTCTTCAGAGACAACAAGGAGATCCGAGGATGCTTTGGACTTAGGAATCCAAACTTTTCGCGCCTTTCACGATTTCTGAACATTGGAGCAGCGAGTACTACCCCCAGTTCAGAGCATTTCTTCGTAAGTAGTCTGGTTGAAGTGTACAACCAGAGTCTTCTTGTCGATCCGACCGACACGTCATCATATTGAGCAATTGCCTTATGTCTACCACGTCACAGACGGAAGACTTATTTTTACGCGCAGAGCGTAAAACTTGATTTTTACGCGCAGAGCGCAAAACGTGAGAATCTGCCACGTCATAGACGGGAGACTGATTTTTACGCCCAGGGCGTATCACTGAAATAGAGACTGCCTCGTCACAGACGGGAGCCTCCACAACAGGAGTTGGAAGGATTCCTTTGCCTTCAGAGACAGCATAGAGATCCGAGGATGCTTTGGACTTAGGAATCCAAAATTTTCGCACCTTCCATAATTTTGAATACTGGAGCAGCGAGTACTACCCCCAGTTCGGAGCATTTCTTCGTAAGCAGTCTGGTCGAAGTAAACAACCAGAGTCTTCTTTGTCGATCCGACCGACACATCATCATATTGAGCAATTGTCTTCTCGTCAGAGGAGAATGTCGTCCCCAGCAGAGTCACCATTTTGTTTCACTTAACAAAATGTCTAAAATTAGCTTTTTAAAGAAAACTAGAAAAAGTACAAAAGTACAAATTATTTCTGGAAAGTATTGCTATAGAAGTCTGATCTGAGAGCGATCACTTTGTTCCTTGGACCATGCGATGATGATGAAGAAAACTGCTTGAAGAAGATGAACAATCGGAAGAACTAAGTCACCAGAAAGTTATCGAGCAACGGCACTGATGGTACAGTCGAATGCTTTCCTGCTTTGCTTCAATCTGTTCTTGAAAAAAAAGTTGAAGAAATGCTTCTGGGAATATCACTCTGAAAGTATGAGTTTTCTCAGAATCTCCTCTCCTGTCTCTTGATCTCTTTTTCTGTTTGTGTTGAAAATAAGTCTATTTATAGACTAGACCCTCTGTGCGTAAAAAGCAACAAAGTTGTGTCTCTACGCAAGTAACTGTCACCCATGATGAAAATCATCCTCTACGCATGATGACACGTATCCCATGTAGAGTTTTGATCTCTACGCATGGTGATATGTGTCTCACTACTTCAACAAAATGGGGAGAGCACGTACACACGTTCCTCGATAAGTGTGGCATGAAAGCCACGTAAGCAGACCACGTTCTCATGTAGCCAGAAAAGATCGGGCATAAAAATGACCCAAAATATACTTCCTGCGTAAAGTAGCAGACTGGGCGTAAAATAGCCCAAAATAAACTTCTCGCGTAAAGTGGCTAAAAATATCCTTGAGCATAAAATTAGCTCAAGCAAACTTTACGTACACAACTGCCTTGAGCGTAAAAGCTCGAATAGCTTTCGTGCGTAAAATAAGCAATTTCTTGAGCGTAAACTAGCCCATCTGCACACTAAACGACAATTGTTAGGTTTGGTGTAAATCAAATCTTCTCGGCTTCTATGTTGTCCACTGTTAGAAAATCATTATGTCAGAAACAGTATCATGCATATTAAATACAATGATTTGACATCCTGTCCTTTACGTAAAAGCTCAGTGAATAACTCTCGCGTAAAGTAACTTGTGTAGAGTTGTACTCTGTTTGACCTTCGCGTAAAGTTCTTGACTTCTTTAACTTGGTCTATGAAGTACTTTTTATGCTCCTACACGGACTAGAAGAACTTGATCATCACCTTCAGAATTGTTGTCGTCAGTCTCTTCAGTATCAGCCCTTCGGCAATGAGCTTTTAGGGCAATCTCTTTTGCCTTTGGAGCAGGTTCGTCGAAGTCTTTGAGGTCAAGATCGTGGGTCATCAGCTTTCCCATCAAAGTTTCCATAGACATTTTGGTGAGATCATTGCCTTCTATAATTGTTGTTACCTCAGGGTTCCAGATCTTCGGTAGCCCCCTAAGTAACTTGCGGATCTTCTCATGATTGGAGTATTTTTTGCCAAGAGATGACAAAGGATTGATGACGTCAAGGAACCTTATGAACATTCGGGTGATCGTCTCATTCGGCTTCATCTTGAACGCCTCTTATTCTTGAGTAAGATGACTGATTTTAGATTCCTTGACTTGAGTGGTTCTTTCATGCGTCACTTCCAGAAGCTTCCATACTTCATGCGAGGTGGTGCATGTCGAGACACTGTTAAATTCATTCATGTCTATTGCACAGAAAAGAGCATTAATAGCTCTAGCATCTAGACTCGCCTGTTTCTTTTCCTCGTCAGAATATTTGTCATTGGGTTTTTCGATGAGATCTCCCTCGACAACTATTCTGGCGAGCTTTTTGTAACCATCGGTGACAATGGTCCACAGGTCGAAGTCTAGAGACTTGAGATAGAATGTTCAAATGGGCTTGTGTGGAGGCAAAGTTCGGCCCGAACTCTATCTCCATAGGATAGAATGTTCAAATAGGATTTTGTGGGCTAGTTTGGCTTGGTGGAGCTTTTGGTTTTGTTTGGGGATAAGGTTTAAGCCCAGAATACCCAGTACTACTCAGTTACAGTTAGCTAGACTCAATAAATATAAAATAATACAGACTCAAAAACCGAGTACGCTGTAGGAGAGAGCCGATGTCCGTCTTGCACTGAGTTCTGTCTTGATGTGTCATATTGAATTATGACAAGTATCATATTGTCAATTTGTCAATATTTGGTTGACTGTGATTTGTGTCAATAAGAGTCTCCAGAACCACTCTCAGATGCTCCTCATGTTCCTATGGGGTCTTCGAATATACCAAGATATCGTCGATGAACACCACCACGAACTTGTCCAAGTACTGGGGGAACACCTTGTTCATCAAGTTCATGAATACAGCCGGGGCATTAGTTAACCCAAACGGCATCACCATGAACTCAAACTGGCCATACTGGGTTCTGAATGCTATCTTCGGAATATCCTCCTTCTTCACCTTCACTTGATGGTAATCTGACCTTAGATCAATCTTGGAGAATACCTTCGCTCCGCTCAACTGATCGAACAGATCATCGATCCTTGGCAGCGGGTACTTGTTCTTGATCGTGAGGCTGTTGAGAGCCCTGTAGTCGATACACATCCGTACCGACCCATCCTTCTTTGGCACAAAGAGTACTGGTGCACCCCATGGTGAATAACTCGATCGGATGAAGCCTTTGTCCTGCAACTCATCCACCTGCTTCTTCAACTCCACTAGCTCGTTGTTGTTCACTCTATAGACATGCTAACATACCTGCTCTGTGACGAGCACCAATCTATAGAGAACTCCACATCTCCGCCCGGAGGTAACCCTGGCAACACCTCCAAAAATACATCCATGAAATCAGCTATCAATGGATATGGCATGCTCTGCTCCTCTAATGAAGCTCCGTAGAAGACTCCGCTGCTCTAGTCCTTCTCTCGTCTAGTGAACTTGAACTTTGGCTCTCCTGGCACTCTGAAAAGTACTCTACCACCACAAAAATCTATATTGGTATGGTGCCTGCTCAACCAATCCATACTGAGTACAATATCGTAGTTCGGTAATGGCATTACGAGCAGACTCATATCCAGTTCTTGGTCTCCCAAAACTACACTCTGATCCTTACAAACATCACGGACAAGGATGATACAACCCCCAGTCTTGATCTTGAAAGTCCTAGGCAATGGTTCAGAAGAAAGCTAGTGTCTAACAACAAAAGATACACACACAAAACTATAGGAAGCCCTTGAATCAAACAAAGCGTAAGCAGGAAAAGGATCTAGAAGAACAGAACCTGCTATCAGCTCTCCCACTGTATCTGCATCCTCGGCTGACATGGCGAAGGCTTGCCCCTGCTGAACTCCTCTGGTCTGCTGGTACTGGGTAAACTTCTGTTGCTGGGTCGACAATGGTCCCTTCTGCTGCCCTGTCGGAGCCTTGGCTTCTGCTCCCTATACTGTACGTCCTGAAGACATGGGACAATCCCTCAACTAGTGCTCCGCAGGTCCACAAAGGAGGCACTTGCCTAGCCTCTTTTTCCACTCGTTCCACACATGTCCTGGCTTCTTACAGAAAGTACAACTGCTGACTTGCTGCTGTCTAGGCGCCTGCTGTATCTGCTTCTGCTGAAAAGGCACGCAACCCTAACTCTGGAACTGCTGCTGCTGGAACGGCTTCTGCTGATGCTGTTGCTGTTAATGAGGCCTCTTGGCCTGGCCTCCACTGCCGCTGGCTCTATATGAATCACGACCTCTCTTCAGTTTCAGTTCGAGGTCGTCCTCTGCTGCCATAGCTCCTATCATAATCTCCTCGAAAGTAGCATTCATGTTGCTCTTGGTCAAGGACTTGACTTCCTTAATCAAGCCCTTCCTAAATCTTCTAGCCTTCGCTGTCTCGCTCAGGCCCTCTACAAATCTGCCCAGACGGTAGAACTCTCCAGGGTACTCTTCTACTGTCTGGTTCTCCTAGACCAGATTCTCGAACTGCGTCTCCAAGGCGCCAAGTGCTGTATCAGGGAAGAACTTATCCTTGAAAAGCTTCTTGAAAGCCACCCAAGTCTGCCCCTGCGTACTAACCCTGGGATTGGTCTGGTACCATGTGCAGGCAAGGTCCTGCATTTGACTGCCTGCTGCTTCTATCTGAAGCCTAGCTGGTATCTCCACAAGATGGAAGATCTCCTCTATATGCTGGAACCAGTCGTCGGCATATAGGATACCCTCGGTACCCTTGAAGTCTCGCGGCCGCATCTTCTGGAAATCCTGAATGCCCGAAGTATTCGACTGGTACGACTTTATATGCCCCTTCTGCGATTGAGTAGTCACCTTCTCTACTGCCACCATGGCTAACTGATGGGCATTATCAATGCCCTGCCTCATATCCTCCGTCTGGCGTCGCTGGGTCTCCATCATCTGCTGCATGACCTGTCCCCTGAGGTGGTGGTGGTGGCATCCCCTGAACTCCTGGGGTAGTCCTCAGAACTGGTGGAGGAGCACCCCCAAAAGTCGCAGACGGTCCTACCTGAGCTGGAACATGAGATGCTATGGTCCTTGGGCCCGGATGAGTCGGACGAGTAGCAGAGCTCTCAGCGTTATCCCTTTGACCAGAGCGCTACAATCATGTCTCCACCATCCTAAAGACAGACCAAAACAAGAATCAATTACTGAGAAGGAAGCGATATAATCAAATGAGGACAGTTCATTTCAAAAGAAGGCAATTAGCAGCAAGAATTAGATAAGAGTTTTCCTAATGTGATTGAGTACCTTAACTTATATCCTATATCCTACTGTAGGCTATAACGATACTCTAATTCGAATACCGCCACGAAATTGTACTAGTTGCGACAGACCTGCATGGGCCACCACTAAAAACGTGTCACGACTCGCACCCAGTGTAAGGGCACGAGAAGTTGGTATGTCCAGCCTACGCCGCAGTGTCGGTAGTAGAACGTTGTCCTAGGTCACGACATCTAGCAATAACCAAACCTGTACAATAATATACACTCCAAAAAGAATAACAATATAAAGGTACAACTCAATTACAGCATCTAAGGTGGAATAAAAAGAATAGATGAAAATATAAGATAAAAGAGTAATCTCCAACCAACTACAAATGAGAGCAATATCTGAATATACAACATCTATCAATATCATGAACTGAAAGTACATAAGTAAGACAACAAAGAAAAACTAGTCTAGAAATCTAATCTAGACAATAAGCAAGTCCTCAGCAACTGTAGGATCATCCTGAGGGTCCAAGTCACCGGTGTCACCTAAGCCTGTGCCATAATACGTAGGACAGAACTCCTCCTCATCACCTATAATATTTTTAACAGTCCAATCTGGACGAAAACGAGCACAATATATCTCACGCAGTTCATATCTTGACAGAAAATTTAAAGCATGTGATAGACTAAGATACATAAAACGCTGTAAGAAATAAGTATGAAAGAAAGAGAGAAAACTGATAAACAAGTCTATCTATATATAATAATAGAGAACTTTAAGTGACTATGTAATTTAGAGTACAAGATAGACATGTGAACGGCTTGATTTGCACATGATTACACTAAAGAGTTTGTACATGATTACACTACTTTGGAATTGTTCATATGATTGTTTCTACTCTCCCATGCCCCAAATAAATACACATGCCCCAAATCAATACACAAGGATCTAAACATGTTATGTTATTATACATGATAGTTTATACATGAAGCTCATGAGATCATGAGAGTACATGAGATCACGTGAGTGTACATGAATAATAAGAGTCCAAAAATACATGGTGTTCGTGAAAAGCACATGACACAATGTATTCGATGCACCCGAGGGAGATAACATCTCATGTAAAGATCCATATAGTACTAATCCATGATAATATCGTGTCAGCATCAAGTAAATTAAACTATGACACGAATATAATTCCTAACAAGTATGAAACGGTCAAAGAATGTACTCGCCTGATATCCTGGCTGTTTGATGAGAATATGAGTCTGAGCTGGAGTATCTGAGTCCTATTTTAGAGCAACACAGGTCACAACATGTCTAACATGAAATAATAATAGTCTACAATACACTCTAAATAATTCTAGGTCCTTATAGGTCAAAGTCAACCTTTTATCAACACTGGTCAAACCTGGTCAACCATATGTCAACTAGTCTATCTACCAAAATTTAGGTCAAATACAACTTACCCAGTCATTCTAAGCTCATTTGAGTTGATTTGGATCAAGTTTGACTTAAAGTTGACTTTTGTCAACTTGGTCGACTTGACAGTCAACTAGGCCAATATAGGCTCATCTAGGCTAAAGTCAACTAATGGCCAACTCTAGGTCCTAATCACATGACACATAGCCTAATAAGAATACACCAGGCTATACTAACTCTATAGGCTAAAAACTAAACTCATATAAGCCTATAGCATATATCACTATACTACTATAGCATATATCACTATACTACAAAACCTATATCACAACCAAATATATACATCCACAATACAATATGTAAGTATATATAGGATACCTACAATATGAAATCAAGTATATATATAACAATATTCAATTATAGAGAAAGTACCTACATAATATACTATCAAGTATAGATAGGATATATCCACCCATTTACTAATATAACATGAAAGCATATATGAATAGAGGCATGGAAGGAAGATAAAAATGAAATAGGAATGAAAAGAATGGAAGGGGATGAACTGGAATTGGGATAGGGCTGAACACAAACAGTCCACCACAAAATTAGCATATTAGAACTCAACCTTCAAACTAATTCAATTAAAAGTGATTGCAAAGGTAAAACCAACCTGGGATATCCTACTGTAACCAACATCATAAAGACCAATTGAAAACTGAGATTGAATCAATACTACACTGAGAATTTTTTTTAAAAAGGAACCAATCTCCTGGAGAGTACAAAACCTGAGAACACTTCCTAATGAAATTTGAGAATCAAAATATAACATAGCTAATCAAGTTCACAGTGAATCAAATATGGCAATGCAAATCTCTGAATACAAAAAAAACTGGAAATGCAATTTAATACCAAGCTGAGAATGAACCCAACTCAGGCTTTACAACGAATAAAACCTAAACTTCAAGTTCAGTCGGGTTTTTTTGAACACTCAACCCATTCGAAACTCAGATTTTGATCCCAGTCCTCATTCACTATAAAACCTAGCTATGTAATATCCATCTAAACATGTATATATATATTAATCATCAAAAATTAATCATAATTTAACCATTTAAAATAGTTTAAAGCAAAACTCTGAAAATACATTTTAAATTCAGTTTATTGAGTATCAGTAATATGGGTAAACCCCTAATTCGAAACTCAAAATCCATTATAAATCCAAATCAGGGTGACCAGAGTGTTCTCCACATGTGTGCGTGTCAGGGGGAAGTGTTCGTGTCCAAGCAAGTGGACACGAAGGTGTCCAAACTCTCAAAACACAAAATCAGTTAACACGGTTTCAGTCTCCTCGTACGGCCATGTCTCGTCCTCATGGACACGACATAGGCCACGTGGAGACACGTTCTCATGCCCACACCTAGCCCAGGCGTAGGTCTAGACATTCGAGTCCCTGACACATCACCACGACGTGCCTAGATGAGACATTGCATGCGCATGCACGACATGCTCGGATCCGTGCGGCTCGATTTGCGAGTCCGACGCAAAACGAGATGACATGGCACTTGGGGGCTGACATGTCAGTCATGTCCCTAAGCCATGCACCAAATTTCACGTGTCCAAGTGACACAGAAACTGCGCACGGCCACCCAAACAGCAGGGCACACGTACACGTGTCTCGGGCTGTGGTTCGTGTCCGATTATTCACACAAAAGTGACATAAATCGTGCTCAGTCCAATACAGAATCGAAAGTCATGTTTAGATCTACAAATCCAATCAATTAGTTTTCAAATTTATGAACAAAAATTCCTTTGTGGCATTTCAACAAACACATGCATATTTGAACTGATACGTGTCCGATACGGACACCAAATCAATACAAAATCCTATAAAACTCATTCTACAGCTAGGGGACACCTAGATGGATGCATCTACGGGAATAGTTCATGAAATTATAGAGTTTTAAAGGATTTACCTATTGAGATGAAATCCTATAGAAAGCTTCAATTGTGTAGATCCTCCTTGTGTATCCAAAACTCCATTGCAACCAAATTCTAAATTTTTTCACCAACAATAATTCATAAACAATAATCAGAACCTAATGCAAAAGACTAGGGTTTAATAGGAGAAGAAATGAAAAAGTTAAAGGGAAGAAACTTACTTAGGTTTTCAGGAGAGAAGGAATAAAAAGTGAGATGAATTCTCAATAGGAGATTAAGTACTCATCCCCCCCCCCTTGACCTAGTTGGCCGGCCACACTTAGGTGGGCTAGGGTTTCCTACGGGTTGGGCTTGGCCTATTTCCAATGGCTAAAATAAAACATTAAATAAAAAGGAAGTTGCTAACTAGCCCTAATAAATATGCCAATAGCTTCTAACCATAGAATAGGATTACTAACCATAACAAATCATGCTGCTAGGCCACTAAGTCATGGTGAGTCACTCGGTTAGGTTGCACCAAGGCTATACTATCACAAGGCCAAAAATCAATACACCAATAATATAATATATTAAAATAATTAAAAGAATTTTAGAATTACCAAAATACCCTCAAATGAAAATGGATGTGACAGTGGATAAGGGCGTCACCTACAACATGCCCCTCTTCTATGCCAGGGCTCATCACATTGGGGTTATGTAATATCAACCACCCCATCAAATAGTGGTAGGACTACTCCACTCGTAGAAAATTCCTGCAATTTCCCTTCATGGACAGGGCCTCCTCTGCAAACTCTCGTAGACCCCCTGCGGGTTTCACACCATCGTGGGAAGCAGGGCCAAACAATGGCCGAATACTAACTTCACAACAGGCAGAATAAGGTTCCTGGTTACGCTCTACATGGAGCCTGACCTACCAGGGAGCACATAGTCCTGAAGCTATATCATTAGATAGGCATCTAGCACAGCCTTCGAGGACATTCTGTGCGTGCAATGCCAGAAATAACTTTAGATGTTGTCAGTTGGTTCTTTGTTTCATCCTCTCGCGGATTCCTCTCGCCGAGTTCCTTCATTTGGGCGGCGATTTCTTCACTCGTGGAACCCTGAGGATTATTGAAGCGAACCTTGTTCGGATCACCTTTGTCCTGAGTAAAGATATAATCTCTCCAAACAGTCACATGAGAGGATGCCCTAGTCTTGTTTTTTCGCTGATTCATATAATGGTGGCACAATAATTCCTTGTAGACCACCATCATTTGCAAATTCTTTTCTTCCAAAGCGGAGAGATCCTCATTTATTGGAGAATACTCCTCATATGGCTTAGTCCCCCAAGAGAGTTTTGAGACTTCAAACATCTCGTGGAGTGCTAATCCCAGCTCCCCTATGGGCGAATAAAATATCTTGGTATGAAGATTGTACAGCTCCAGAGGGCCAGGAATAGAGGCCGGTTTATCTCTATGCCAGCCTGGGTAGCCCGTATGGCAGAATATAAACCAAGATCCTTGAGCTCGTCCTTATACTTTGGCAAGATCTAAAGTGCCAGATCGTCCCACTTTGGCACGTAATGATACCAACCTTCAACCCGAAATTCCCTCTTTGGGTACGTGATCTTGGCTGCCAACATAACCAACATAAGTTTGGCGAAAGTTGAAGCACTGAAAGTGAAGGTATTATTGGACAAATTACTGTATATGGTCCTAGGAATGTAATACTCGTAGCAAGAAAGAAGGTCTACCTCGTGTGTAGGTAAAAACGTCCTTCTGATCAAAATTGTAGTCAATCTTGAAAGACCCCAAAATTGTCCCTTCCTGAGTCGGGGTAAGTTCCCAATTCATTCGCCTCTTCAAGGCCATGCAGGTAAAGGCAGACATCGGCGGTTGGCTCCCAATCTTCGGCACATACATGCGAAGACCCTTTGCCTCAAAAAACCAGTCCTCCTTTTTCTTCAAAATCTTTGCTTCATAGGAAGCCAATCTGTCCCCTAATAGGAACTGAGGCTACAGATAAGTCTCGATTGAACTCCCAGCAGCACGGATTGGACCCCACTCCATCATTGCACTACCACTTTTTTAGAATAAGAGTATTTTAGTAATTTATGAATATTGGATTATTTTGAATTTTATTTAATTAATAATGTGCTAAGTGTTATATTAGATCTAACCCTAGAATTTCCTAAACTAGATGTTGCTCATGACCCTAGAAATTTAGTTAGCAGAATTCAACTAGTTAACTAAGTTCTAAAACATCTAGATACTAAGTTAGAAGCAAGATATTTGTTGAAACCTTAGTCTAGCTTGGGCCTTTTCCTAAAAGGCTTGATTTACAACTTGAGAAGGCCTTTAAACTAAATTGGACATAATCCTAACCTTAGACTCACTCATGGCCGGCCAAGGATGGATCCCCCTACCTATATAAGTAATCATTAGCTCCCTCTTGCCTCTTTCATTGGAAACCTAATCCTAAATTTGTGTTCTTTCCCAAATTTGCCCCCTTTTATCAAATCACCTCTAAATTCATCCAAATCAATTTCATTGTACTCCCCTTGTGTAGAGGAGGTCTCTATTGGCTAGCTAGCAAGGATTGGGAGCAATTTGGCCAATAGATTTTGAGTGGGATCTTTTCAAAGGGGATATTCATTGAGATTTCAACTCTCAATAGGTAATGATCTCTAAACCTATTTGTTTTCTGATTTATCACCATAGATGCATTCATTTAGGGCCCCCTAGCCCTAGGCTAAGTTTGGTTAGAAATCGAATATGTCCGTATCATGGGCGTATCCATTCGTATCGGAGAGATTACTCAAGTGTTCAATAAAATGTCCCTTAGGACTTTTGGTTCTCTATTTTCAGTATAAAGTATATTTTTGGAAAGCTTATTTAATGTAGACTGCAGTGGTGTCTCTTTGAGTTGATTTTGTGATGGTTTATTGTGTCTAAATGGACACGGGGACATGCTGGACACACTATACTGGGTGAACTGTAGCTGCCCTGCTGCTGCCGTGTCCTTACTCACTAGACACAACACGATATTGAGTGCCACCTACTGTTGGATAGGGGCAATCACTGACATGAGGCACTGGAGATTTGGGTTGGTTTGATTGAGTTTTCATGGAGTTATTCAACCTGCAGATCCCAGTCGAGCTCGTGCGAGCACTGCTATGTGGTTTACACACTCGACACCCTGACACTTGCTCTTGGACACGTTTTGTGGACACAATGTTGCTTGGACACTTGATGGACATGTGCTAGACTTGTTGAAACCCTTCACAACACTCTTACTTGAACTTTGTGACACAATATGACTCGACACACATGCACGCACCCTTTCTTTCACATTTTCTGATACTACTTTCACTGCACTTCACTGGTACTCTTTGACATATTGTTTGATACATTTTTGACACGGTTTGGACATCTTGTTGATACTTGTATTGCTGCACACAATGACACATCACTTCACTCTTTGGCATTCCATGTTGACTGTACAATGTGACACTCGAACACTCTATATTTTTGATACTCTGTGTCCTTGTCTGATACCATGATGACCCACTGTTGTGACACAGGTAAACACTTGTTTGGACACACACACACACTCTATGACACACACTGTCTGAACACTTGTGACTCACCCCCTTGTCTGTGCACACTGCAGACTAGACCCCCCACTTGATGTTGAGTTGGGGTTTTGAATGCATTTGAGTTTGTGTGATATTTTGAGTGTGGGTTATCTCTGTTTTTGTGAGATACATGGGGATATGTTATACTTGCAACCTGAGATTGGTAAATACATTGGATGTTTGCATTGAGTTCATGAATGTGGGTTTGGGATCTGATCCTAGAGTCTAAGATACTCAGTTTCCTGAGAATGTATGGATATCTATATGTATTCATATGTATATGTTATATATAGATATGGTTACATATAGTGGTATGATTTTAGCTTGAGAGTTCATTTGTTATCTGATATTGATATATGTATCTGATATTTGAGTTTGTGAATATATATGATATATTTGTATATAGTCATATATAGGTGAGAGTCCATAGATTTGTTTTGGTTTAGTTCTAATATAACCCAGTTTCCTGAGTACTTATGGTTTAGATTGATGGGTATAGATATATGTTATCTATGTATGTATAGGTATTGTAAAGATATAATGGTATATGCTTGTTCAGTTTCCTAAGAACCTAAGGTCTGCAACTCAGTTTAGGTATAGAAAAAAAAAAAAAAATATATATATATGTATATGGTGTTGGTTATAGATTTTGGTATATGTCTATATGTTATGATATATGATAGAAGCTTGAGAGTATACACACACACACACACACACACACACACACACACACACACACACATATATATATTTATATATATATATATATATATATATATATATATATATATATATATATATATATTTTAATATATATATAATATATATATATATATATATATATATATATATATATATATATATATATATATATATATATATATATATATATATATGGAAGCGGATCAAAAGCCCCCCTTAGAAAATCCCCTAAAAAAAACCCTCACTCTAATCCATAATTTAATGTTAATATTAATGTTAATATTAACATTAAATACTAAAATTAACATTAAATTTAACATTAAAATTAATATTAACATTAACATTAATATTAACATTAACATTAAAATTAATATTAAAAAATTAAAAAAATTAATATTAACATTAACATTAACATTAATATTAAGATTAATATTAACATTAATATTACGAATTAGAGTGAGGGGAGTTTTTAGGGGGTTCTCTAAGTGGGGCTTTTGATCCGCTCCATATATATATATATATATATATATATATATATATATATATATATATATATATATGTCACGACCCGCACCCTAGAGTAAGGGCACGAGACGTGGGTACGTCCAGCCTACACCGTAGTGTCGGCGGTAGAACGCTGTCCTAGGTCACAACATCTAGCAATAATATACTAAAATGTTTATACTCCCCGAATGGGGGTGACATAGCAGTAAATAAACTCAATCACAACTAAGGAAGAAGAAAGCACGATATGATATAGTACTCAAGGAAGCAGATGATAAAGTAGTCTAAGATAGCATCCCAACAATATCCAGAGTATAAACTAAGCTACAGGATATGAAAGAATATATACAACTCCTAATCTCTGAACAGAAGTAAAGTCTAGCTAAACAGTCTCATGACAACATAAAATAAGATAAGCCTAACTAAACTAGTCTAGGCAATGGGGGTGATGTCCTCGGTTAGAGCTGGGTCCTCCTGAGAGTCCAGCTCGCAAGTGTCGTCTAGGGCTGCCCCGTAGAAGGTATCCACACAGGCCTCCTCTTCGTCCTCTGTAATATTTTCAACAGGTCCAGTCAGGACAGGAACGAGCACAGTACATCTTAACAGATTATAGCAGGTTAGAAAATATAAACATGCAGTAGAGTAAGATACATGTACTGAAGGATACAGTATGTAAACAGAGATAGTGAACTGTAATAGAAATATCTACTATAAGTAAAGAACTAATAGTGGCTAGTGAGTCAGAGTACAGGATAGCACATGTGAACAGAACAGATTTGTACATGATCTACACTAAAGAGTTTCACATGATCTACACTACTATGGAATTGTTCACATGACTACTAGCACTCCTCCGTTTCCCCAATCAATACACAAGGATCTCAGCAGGTTATGTTATTATACATGATATCACATGGGGGCCCATGAAAGGGTGCACATGATATTATACATGAGGGCTCCGTGAACATGAAAGTACATGATTCACAGGAGTATACATGTATAGTGAAAGCACAGGAGTACATGATGAAAGTGAAATGCACATGACACAATGTACCCGATGCTCCCGAGGGGGATAACATCGCATGAAGAGATCCATATAGTACCAATCCGTGATAATGTCGTGACAGCATCAAGTAAAGTAATCTAAAGCAGGAAAATAATTCTAAGCAGGATATGAAATGATCAGAGAATGTACTCGCCTGGTATCTGAGTGTCCAATATGAAAGTACTGTCCGAGGAGTGATGTCTGGCTCCTAATCAGAACAGCATAAGTCACAACAAGTCTAAAATGATAACAAGATGCAATTTAATGCATTCTAAATGAATCTAGGTCAATCTAGGCTAAAGTCAACTCTTGGTCAACTCTGGTCAACCATAGAAGTCAAACTTGGTCAACTATGGTCAAACTAGGTCTAACAAGTCTAAACTAGGTCAAACTAGCCTATACTATTCTACATTAGCCTATACCAGGTCTAACTAGTCCATACTAGTCTAAACTAGGCTAAACTAGCCTATGCTAGCATACCAAGTCCTTACAACTTATACTATCTAGTACACACCACAACTCAAACCCAGTCACTACAAGTCTATACACATAGTCTACATTATTACACTCACACATACTAGGTTATAGTACAATACATTAGCAACTTCACATATATATATATATATATATATATATATATATATATATATATATATAAATATATATATATATATATATATATATATATATATATATATAAAAATATATATATATATATATATATATATATATATATATATATATATATATATATATATATATATATATTATATATATCTGGCTCAAATCAAAATATACATGTCTAGGCTACCCATATTGCATATACATTCATATGCATAATTTATATCCATAATACATATTATATATATAAATATACATACATGATATGAGAGAGAGTGTATATGTGTGTGTGTGTAGAGAGAAAGCAATGTGTTTTAGAGAGTGAGGGTGAGTGAAATATGTCTACTGGACTGAACAGGAATAGGAAGAAGGGAAAAATCAGTTCACAAATCAGTTTCGGACAGTCCCTAAAATCCAGTTTTAGTCTACCCCTTTCATTCTCAGATTTATGAGCCAAATCACATCCAAACAACCCCAAAACTCAACCACAGTTAGTTTACCTATAGGAAAACCCATTGAGGAACTAAAACCAATATTTAATAGTATTAAATAGGCTAAAACAACTGTCAAATTTCATATGTAAAAACTGGAAGATAGGAATTTAATTCTCTGTTTCAGAAATTTGGGTAAATGAGGGATACCTATTGAAAACACATTAAAATACAAATTAAAAGGTTGGTAATGAACATACACATTATACACGTGTCAAACAATATGTTCGTGTCCACCAAAGTGGACACAAACGTGTCCAAATGATTCAAGACACGAAACAGTGCACACAGGCACTGTTTAGTACACTGCATCGTGCACGTGTGCACGCGTGTCGTGCACACGACACAGTCCAACCCAGGACTCGTGCACACCAACCTAGGTAGACCACTTATAGGGCTACCCAATAAGCTAGCTAACACTGTCCAAGTCGTGTCAGTGAGTGATACGAAACCCGTATCAGTGTCGAAAATTACCCGACTGAACTGTCAGTCCCGACCAGTGCAACGAGGATTACTCCCTCGACATGCCACATGGGCCCCTAAAACTTGACACGTGGTGTGTCAGTGAGTGCCCCATGGGGTGTGTCGAATCTTGTGTCCAGTGGTCGCGTATTGTGTCCAGTGCAGCTCCCGAACAGCAGGACACGCGCACAGCCCCCCGCGTGCGCGCGCACCCGCTTGTGCACATGTCGAATCGGACACGATACGACACAGGGATACCCCCAGTCCAAAAGAAATGCATAAGCAACACCAAAAACTAATTTACTATTCAAATAGTTTCTACAAATTAGGTCGAAATGCCGATTGGGGCATTTCATCAAACAGTTGCATAGGTACACTGATACGTGTCCAAATAGGACACGAATTGGACTCAAATCCTAGGGTTTCCTATTCCTACAATTAGGTTAGGCCTAGGGCTCCCTAGATATGCAATAAAATCGAAATTTCATTGTGTAGATTGAAAGTTACCTCTATGTATCAAAATCCCCAAAAAGCTCTAAAGAGAGGTGTTCCTCTTGATGGTCAAACTCCTCCAAATTGATTTGAATCTGAGAATAACATGCAACAACAGTAAGAACACTTCATTTAAAACCCATTGCAATTTGTTTGAGGGAAAAAGGAGCTAAAATGGAATTTCTAGGGATTTTAGAAGTTGAGAAATTACCTCTTTCTAAAGCTTGTTCTTCCTTCGAGGCTAGCCCTAATTTCTAAGAGAATATTTATAGGGGGGAATCCCTAGGATGGGTTAAGTGGCTGGACAATTAATGTTAGGGTTAGGGTTGGGCACTTGGCTAATGGGCTTTGGGCTTAGTCATAAAACAATGTCTAAAAAATCACAAGTCATGACTTGTGATCAAAATCTTTCTATTATATTCTCTATATTCCTATTTGATTTCACTAACTAGAGTATGGTTAACTTAACTTAACCTAGGGTCTTATATCTAGCCAAGTCCAACTCAACTAGGATTAGGTCACAAAGTCAAAGCTAGTCAAAGTCAACCTAGTCAACCCTCATTCAAACAATTCCAAAATAATTTCTAAAAATTCCCATAAATTCAAATAAATTCTAATAAATTCAAATTACCCCAAAAATGTCAAAAATACCCTCAAACTAGAAATGTGGTAGTGACAATATATATATATATATATATATATATATATATATATATATATATATATATATATATATAATATATATATATATATTTATTTATTTATTTTTTTAATATATATATATATATATAACAAAAAGGCATTTAAAATATATATATATATTAACAAAAAGGCATTTTATTGAAATAAGGGGAGCTCTAAGAGAGCATTACAGGCGGTGACAGAGCCGAAAAACACAAAACGTGCTCTGTTTAACAAGGTAGTAAATACGAAAATCCGATAATCTGAGTTTCAAAATTGCAAAAATTTTGAAATAACAAGATTTCAAAATAACCCACTGGGTCGGAAACCCAGGGATGGGTCTGCTGGTGCTCAGCCCGAAAGGGGAAAAGGCTCAAAAATTCGAAAATCAAAATTCCAAACAATTTAAAAATTTTAAAATTCGAGAAACGAGAGGGGAGTACGGGTACGTGGCCCGATGCTTTTGGGGGGGTGTGTGGGCTCGTAGTCCAAGGACGGTTGTACTGCCCGAGGAGGGGGCGCTCTGTCCGAGGTGGGGGGGGCGCACGGCTCGAGGAGCCTCAGCCTCCCTCCAGCGTGCGGCCGGGAGAAGGGCGGTGGCTCCGACGAGGGAGGCCAGCCCGACGAGGAGTTTGGAGGACGGGGGACGGGGGAATGGAACACCTGCGTCCGCCGGAGGTTGGGCAGCGATCGGGATAGGGGGAGGAGGTTAAGGGGAGGGGGTGAGCTGGGAGGGCCCGAAGTCGGGGGCTCCGGCGGAGGAGGCCGAGAGATGGACGGGGGCTCGGTGGGGGACTAGCCTGGATGGGAGGGTTGTATACCCGAGGAGGAGGAGGGGTGGGTGGGTGGGGGAGCTGGGGCTCGACCGCCGGGGGGACGAAGAGCGACTGGGCCACCGGGGGGAGGGAGCAGGGGGCTCGACTTCCGGGCGGCCGCACTCCTACCACCGGCTCGGGGGAGGGTCCGCCAGCATGCGGCGTAGGGAGCGCCGGAGCTCAAAGCTGGGAGCGGACGACGCGGGCGGCGCCACCGCAGGCGTGGAACCACCGACCGACACCGGGGAGGATGCCTGGGCGGGGGAGCACATCGGGGGCCACAGCGCGGTGGCCGGATAGGGGGAGACCGAGCACGCAGGCCGTTGCACGGCCACCATGTCCCACGAGGGGGGGCCTTCAACGCTGGAGGGAACGCCATCGTGGATGGAAGGGTTGACGCGGGGGCCGGACAAGCGCCGCCGGGAGCTGGAAGGGGCGAGGACGCCTCCCACCTAAGAGATAAGAACGTGGCCGCCTCCGTGGGGGGGCGCCGCAGCTGCGGTAGGTGGCGCCGGCCACGTAAGAGGAGCGGCGAGAGGTGGTGGCGCAGGGGAGGAGGGGAGCACCGGAAGGGGAGGCGCACCCGGCGGAGCAGCGGGAGGGGCGACTAGAGGAGGGGGTAGCTGACCGGGTGGGGGCGCATCGGGCGGAACTACAGCCGGCAAAGGGCCTCGCCTAGTACGGTTGCACCGCTCCCGTCTGAAGAACAGATAGCAACTCTAGAGGGGGTGAATAGAGTTTATAGCGATAATAGCCAATTAAAAATTAAACTCTTTCACAAGCTGAAAGTAATCAGAGTAAATACGAAAATAAATAAGGTACGAGAAAGCATACGCAAACACAGCCGATTTTTAACCTGGTTTCCCTCGTGGAGGACTATTCCAGGCCTGAGAACTCTAGCTCAGGGTTAAATCCACTATTTGTGAAATAGTAGTTACACCCCGTGCCTTTTCTTCAGAAGAGCACGTCAACTTCTTACAAAGATCGCAGTGGCGATGCCTGAAATTTTCCAAGCGACTTCTTGAACTCTTGCACAAACTCCTGACTGAAAAGTACTGAGCACTTGAGGCTTAGGGAGCTTGTGGCTAGTAGATGAAGAAGGGTATGGCTTGTATGGAGCTTTAGAGAGAAGTGAAGAAAAGATTGGATGAATGAAAATGAGAGAATTCATGGCCTATTTATAGGATATCAGGTAGGCAGAATTCGGCCAGAATTCTGGTTGGAATTTTCAAAAATTTGGCCGTTGGACAACTTGCAACCAGCCAACCCTAAAAATTAGGGTGCTGATTTTTAGGAGGCCGAGTTCGGCCCGAACTCTGTGTAGAGGCAGCGTTCGGCCCGAACTCTGTCTCTAGAGCACAGAATGGGTCATGGGTCCAATTGGCTTATTTGGATATGTGTGGAGCTGTTGGATTTGGGTATGGTTATAGGCTAAGTCTCAGATGCTCAGTACAGCTCAGTTTACATAAGTCTAGACTCAATAAAATTATAAAAATACAGACTCAAAATAACTTGTATTACAAATTTGAGCTGTCGTCTGACTTGTACTTGGATGTAGTCTTCATGTGTCGTATTGAATTATCACAAGTATCATGTAGTCAATTCTATCAATATTTGGTTGACTGTGATTTTGTGTCAACAATCTCCCCCATATTGATAATTGACAAAATGATAGTTGTATATTCAATATTCATACCTGGACACATTATATAGAAGTGGTATAGCTCCCCCGTAATCAGTGCTGAGCTAGCAATAGCTCTCCCGTAAATATTGCTTTGAATCATGTTGGCCTGATAAAAATATTCTCCCCAAAGCACAGATACAGATACAAAAAGAATATAGAATAGACCAAAATTTCTCCCTCTTTTGGCACTTAGCAATTAACCATAAACAAATAAAAGCTGGCAAGCACACCAAAAAGTAATAGATGAAACTGCATAGATACTGATAAAACTACTGAATGTCTCAAAAGTCACACATAATAATAAGTCTAATATAACCAAAGTGCATAAAAGCAATTAAAATCTAAAGTGCATAAAAACATAAGCTATGATCCTCAGTAGCAGCAGTAAGTAGAAGTCAATATCCATCATCGAGCTCGTGGAGGCCCAGTATCGTCGGATGGATCAGTGAAGGAACGACGAGGGTCCACGAAGGCCGCATCCGGATCCAAGTAGCAAAGAACCCAAGGGTCATCGATACGGTACCCTTCACGACCAGGGTCCCCCTCCATAGGGATAGACATGGAAAGATGGCAAGACATGCAGTACCGAATATCGTGCAGTGAGTTGCTAATGGCACTCATCTGCAAGGTAGTCCGGTAGTCTAGCTGAGTCCAGCGATCATCCTCTAAGGTGAAGCGATCGCGGAGCATAGTGTGGAGGGACTCGAGAGTGGCAGAAGGAGGAGGAGGATCCTGTCCCAGAGGAGGGGCATCTAGCTCATCGTCAGAGTGCTCGGACACAACAGGTGAGCCAACTGCTACCTGAAGTTTCCGTGCCTTAGAGAGGAAGGTAGGGGCAGGTAAGAACTGTCACTCATCAAGAGGTATGCGAAACGCACGAAAGAACATAGGAAGATACAAAGCATAAACCAAGGATCTTGGTTTCTTCCTAGAATTAATCATCCAGTCCATCATGGTACATGGAAGATTAAATGGTACATGAAAGTAGAGGTTATATAAGGCCGAGATTTTAAAGTAGGTGACTTCATCGGTGGATCCCGCTTTGGGTAGAATAGTGTTAAAGATAATCCGATGAAGTTCATAAAAATAGGGATTGAGATATTTGGCAAAAAGCTTGCGAGGACGTGTGTTAGGGGTAAACAAGTCGTCCTTGAAGCTTTCAAGGGAAGACCCATCGGGAAATTGAAACGATCGAGATTCAACAAGCTTTTTTCATGAGTTTGGCTCTTGGAGTTCAAGGTGTTCGGCCAAATCGAAATCATCAAACGAGATGTCAATACCCGCAACCCGAGAGTAAATATGTGTATCATCATGAGTTAGGTTGCAGTAGAATATTTGAATAGTATTACGATATATGACCGAGTTGGTTGTGACAAGTTCGTCAAGGCAAAGATCATGAAAAAGTGAATCATATTGAGAGAAAATAGTAAAATTGATAGGATGACCCACAAACACCGGACGTGTCCGAAAGTCACTAAACCATTCATTTGATGCGTCAAGTGATACAAACATTCGATCGTCAAATGTGTTTGGGTCAAGTGGACGAGGCGGGTTGAACAACGGGTGGATAGGTGGTTGTTGTTCAATGGGCGGTTCAACGCGAGGAGGAGCATTCGAAGAGGACGCTCCCTCGGTTCAAAGTCTCTTCCCGCGATTGAACAATCGTGGAGCCATGAAAAATAATAAAAATAATAGAGAAAATTGAGATGGAGAGAAGTGTTGATATATACCTCAATGTGATGAAGAACAATGAAGGAGAATGATAAGGGAAGCCTTCTCCTTGAGTTTGGAGAATAGATACGCTCTAGGGAGGAAAAACTAGGGTTAGGGTTTGAGAAAAATATGTTTGGAGAAGTTGAAAAGGTGGCAATGGAGGAGAAGGAAGAGGAGAGCCCGAACATATGTGAAAGGGTTCCAATGGTCGGAACAAATATGGGCCATTAGATCAACTTATGATCAGCGGCTGAGGCTGCTCTCGGTTCTGGAACAGTCAGGCCGAATTCGGCCCGAACTCTGGGTAAGGCAGAGTTCGGTCCGAATTCTAGATCCTGGAAACAGAACAAAAATCAGGCTAAAAAATGATTAAGCTGAAAAATGATTAAGTGAGAGAGACCAAAAGAAAAGTACATATACAAGATTGAGAAAAAAAAAATCTAAGTTGAAAAATTCCAGAAAGTTGATTTCGAAGCAAAGTGAAGTTGAAAATTAGCATTTCAGCATGTGATAAATAAAAATGAACTATGTAATAAACAAGGAATTATGCCGTAATTCAATATTTTGAAGCTACCATGGGTTAGCTGTAGGGGCCGGATCCCAGCTAGCGGTAATCCTGAGGACTAGTACACTGTGTCGCTTAGGCTTTTACGCCTTGTTGTCAGAGGGACCCTTTCGGCTTGTACCCATAGCAATTTCATCATAAAAGAATCAAGACATACTCGATATTTACGCAGGTTTATTTTAATTAATAACAGCTTCGTCCAAAATTTCAAGTTCACGACAGAGAAAATTGAAGCGCTCTTCGGATAATGATTTTGTAAAGAAATCTGCTAGCTGATGATCAGTGTCAATAAATTCTAAATTAATAGTGCCATTTTGCTGATGATCACGCAAAAAGTGGTGACGTATTTTTATGTGTTTCGTGCGTGAGTGACATATGGGGTTCTTAGTGAGATTTATAGCACTAGTGTTGTCACAAAAGATTGGAATATGCATAAAAATCGATAGGTTGTAGTCTTCAAGAGTTTGCTTCATCCACAGAATTTGTGCACGACAACACCCAGCTGCGATGTATTCAGCTTCTGTTGTGGATAGTGCGACAAAATTTTGCTTCTTGCTAAACCAAGAGACTAAAGCCTTTCCTAATAAATGACACGTACCGCTCGTACTTTTACGGTCGAACTTGCATCCGGCGAAATCAGCATCAGAGTAACCGATGAGGTTAAATGTTGTTGACTTGGGATACCATAGGCCCACTGTAACCGTACCCTTAAGGTATCGAAAGATATGCTTAACAGCAGTCATGTGTGATTCCTTAGGATTTGTTTGATATCTAGCACACAGGCAAATGCTAAACAAAATATCAGGGCGACTAGCAGTTAAATAGAGTAGACTGCCTATCATACCTCGATACTTACGTTGATCTACAGGTTTGCCGCTTTCATCTGGTTCTAGTTTAGTTGTAGTAGCCATTGGAGTGCTGATTGGTTTGACGTTGTCAAGGTCGAATTTCTTCAGCATGTCCTTTGTATACTTTAACTGACAGATAAAAGTTCCATTTGACATTTGTTTGACTTGCAGTCCAAGAAAGTAGTAGAGCTCCCCCATCATGCTCATCTCAAACTCGGTCTGCATACACTTGGCAAAATCTTGACAGAGGGTTTCATCAGTAGAACCAAATATAATATCATCTACGTATATTTGCACTAAGAGAATAGTGTCTTTGAAAGATTTTATAAAAAGTGTGGTGTCAATTTTCCCTTTTAAAAAACCTTTCTCAAGCAAGAAATTACTTAGCCGTTCATACCAAGCTCTAGGGGATTGTTTGAGGCCATATAGCGCTTTTTTTAGCTTGAAAACATGGTCGGGAAATTTGTGATTTTCAAAACCAGGGGATTGTTTTACATAAACTTCCTCCTTAATAAATCCATTCAAGAAAGCACTTTTAACATCCATTTGAAATAATTTGAAATTTTAAAAATTTGCAAATGCACAAAGCATCCAAATGGATTCCAATCTTGCAACAGGAGCATATGTCTCATCGTAGTCGATACCTTCCTCTTGGTTGTATCCTTGGGCTACTAGACGAGCTTTGTTGCGTGTAACTAAACCATCTTCATTTACTTTGTTTCTAAAAACCCATTTAGTACCAATAATCGAGTGATTTGCCAGTCTAGGAACGAGTTCCCATACTTGGCTCCTCTCGAATTGGTTGAGTTCCTCTTGCATAGCAGAAATCCAAAATTCATCATTAAAAGCTTCTAAAATATTTTTTGGCACAATTTGTGAAATGAAGGCAGTGCTAGCAATAGAGTCTCTTAATGATGATCTAGTAGTTACTCCACGTGAAACCTCACCTATTACCAAATTTTTTGGATGTGACGGCTTGAAAGAGAATTTCTTTAAGAAGCCCTCCAGAGAATTGGTTTCGGTGGTGGTATTCATAGGAGTAGAAGTTGATGGCTTAACATCATCATCAAGAGTAGCTGCTGCACTGTTATCTTCATCAAAAGTCACATTGGTAGACTCTTCCACAATTAATGAGCGTTTGTTAAACACTCTACATCCCTTGCTCTTGGCAGCATAGCCAAGGAAAATACCATCGTCAGCTTTGGCATCAAATTTGTCTAAGTTGTCTTTGCTGTTAAGGATAAAACATTTACAACCAAAAACTCAAAAATAAGAAACATTTGGGGTTCTTCCAAACCAAAGCTCATAGGGTATTTTCTTCGTAATAGGACGAATAAGCACCCTATTTAAAATATGGCATGCTGTACTAACAGCTTCAGCCCAAAAGTATTTCGGAAGTGAAAACTTATTCAACATGACTCTAGCCATATCGCCAAGAGTCCTATTCTTTTGCTCTACAACACCATTTTGTTGAGGAGTTCTTAGACAATAAAACTCATGATCAAAACCATTAGAATCACAAAACTTTTCAAAATCAGTATTTTCGAATTCGCCTCCATGATCACTACGGATTCGAGTAATCATGTAGGCTTTTTCGTTTTGAACTTTCTTAACAAAAATCTTGAAAACTGAAATAGCATCGTTTTTATTTGTAAGAAAAAAAACTCATGTAAATCTAGAAAAGTCATCAACAATAACAAAAGCATAGAGTTTACCACCAAGACTGGCTACTCTACTAGGGCCAAATAAATCTATATGAAGTAGCTGCAAGGGTCTAGTAGTACTTACAAAGTTTATGGAATGAAATGAGGACTTAGTTGCCTTATTCAATTCACATTCGGCACATACAGTGTCCTTTTTGAATGTGATGTTGGGCAAGCCTCTAACTAGTTTCTTAGTCGATAGCCTGGATATAGTATCCATGTTGGTATGACCAAGACACTGGTGCCATAGTAATCTTTCATCCTTATGAGCATATAGGCATCCTTCTCTCTTCATCGATAGTGATGCAAAAAGATTTGCGTCTTCCGTCATATGCCGCGAGCATCCACTATCGAGAATCCACTTACTCTTAGTTGAGGAGGGAAGGTCCACCTACATCAAGAGTAGATGTGACCTTTGGTACCCAAGTTCTTGAGGGTCCTGAAAAGTTAGTTTTCGGAAACCATACATATATCTTTCTATCTACTAATCTTCTAATTTTACATTGTGGTGAAATGTGTTCATGTAATCCACAATAAGTACATATAGCATTCCTATTTATGTTAGGAGCATGCATATGATATCTATGAGTAGAGTGATGTGGAGTAGCATAATGATATGTAGAGTTAGCATGGTGATGATGTCTATATGTAGAGTGATGTGGAGCAGTATGGTGATAATGTCTATATGGAATAGCATGGTGATGATGTCTGTATGTAGAGTGATGGTGATTTTGTGCAACATAGTGATGATTGTATCTATGTGTAGCATGATGATTCTGTGATATACGAGAATTATTTCTACTTGCATGTGGTTTGTGTGCTTTGTGAAAGTGTGTGTATATGTAAGCATGATTACGTGCTGCAGGTGGATGACGTGGTTGACTAGTATGAGTAGTGTCATACTTTGTGTATGTCTCATGTGATTGGGTTTGAGGTTGAGCAACCTGTTTTCCCAATTTAGTCTCTAATTTCTTAGAGACAGCCTACAGTTCAGTAACCTGAACATTCAAACCACATATCTTAGTAATAGAAATCTTGTGTCTACTCTTTTCTTCAGCAAGTTCCGTGTTGAGTGCTGTGATTTCTTATGTTTGTTGTTCAATGCGTGCTTCGGCATCATGTAGGCTTATTTTAAGCTTAAATACCTCATTTGTGACTTCCGTGGGTGAAGTGTCTCTAATGTTATCAAGCAGTAAAGAAAGTCTTTGAATTTTAACTTCATGACTTTTGATCTTTTTCTTGGCATGTTTATATTTACCAATGACCTTTTTGTGATCATCAAGTAAATCGGTGAAAGCATCGCCAAGTTCATCAAAAGTGAAATCATCAAGAGTTTCGTTTGATACCTTGCCGGACGTTGCCATTAGGCACACTTTTGCAGTGTTTTGAGGAGAGTCATTTTCTTCCTCGGAGTCACTAGCTTCGCTTTTATTGCAAATGCTTGTGTTGGCATATTTCTTTGAGGAAGCCTTCGTGTATGGTTTCTCATAGCGGTTGTTCTTCTTTAAGAATGGACAGTCTTTTCGGACGTGTCCCGTCTTCTTACAACCGTAGCATGTTGGCTCTTCTTCGTCATCTTCTTGTGGTTCCTTCTTTCTTCGATTGAAGTGAAGGAATTTCTTTAAGTTGCGGACAAGGAGAGCTTGATAATCACCTTCCGAGTTGTCGTTATCCGTCTCTTCGGAGTCAGTCCTTCATCGGTGAGCTTTGAGGGCGATCTCCTTAGCCTTAGGAGCAGGCTCTTCGAAGTCCTTGAGGTTAAGCTCATGAGTCATCAGCTTTTCCATCAAGGTCTCTATGGACATAGTTGTGAGATCATTTCCTTCTATGATGGCTGTCACCTTAGGGTTCCAAATCTTTGGTAGCCCCCTAAGTAGCTTGCGAATCTTCTCGTGATTTGAATATTGTTTGCCGAGCGAAGATAGGAGATTGATGATGTCGAGGAATCTTGTGAACATTTGCGTGATCGTCTCATTTGGCTTCATCCTGAAAGCCTCATATTCTTGAGTGAGACGGCTTATCTTCGATTCCTTGACTTGGGTGGTTCCTTCATGCGTCACTTCTAGAAATCTCCATACTTCGTGAGAGGTGGTGCATGTTGAGACCCTGTTGAACTTATTCCTGTCTATAGCACAGAATAAAGCATTAATAGCTCTCACGTCGAGACTTGCCTGTTTCTTCTCCTCGTCAGAATATTTTTCATGTGGATTCTCAACGAGATCACCATTGACAACTATCCTGGAGGGCTTTTTGTAACTATCGGTGACGATGGTCCACAGGTCGAAGTCTAGCGACTTGAGATAAAAGCTCATCCTTGTTTTCCAATAGGTGTAGTTAGTTCCATCAAATAGAGGAGGCCTATGAGTGGACTGCCCTTCACCGTGATTGGAAATCAAGGATTGTGTGGTTGCCATGGATTAGCTCTAGATGTTAGTCCTTGTTGAGACAACAGAGCTCTGATACCAATTTAAGAACAGATGGCAACTCTAGAGGGGTTGAATAGAGTTTATAGCGATAATAGCCAATTAAAAATTAAACTCTTTCACAAGCTGAAAGTAATCAGAGTAAATGCGGAAATAAATAAGGCGCAAGAAAACATACGCAAACACAGCCGATTTTTAACCTGGTTTCCCTCGTGGAGGACTAGTCCAGGCCTGAGAACTCTATCTCAGGATTAAATCCACTATTTGTGAAATAGTAGTTACACCCCGTGCCTTTTCTTCAGAAGAGCACGTCAACTTCTTACAAAGATCGCAGTGGCGATGCTTGGAATTTTCCAAGCGACTTCTTGAACTCTTGCACAAACTCCTGACTGAAAAGTACTGAGCACTTGAGGCTTAGGGAGCTTGTGGCTAGTAGATGAAGAAAGGTATGGCTTGTATGGAGCTTTAGAGAGAAGAGAAGAGAAGATTGGATGAATGAAAATGGGAGAATTCATGGCCTATTTATAGGATATCAAGTAGGCAGAATTCGGCCAGAATTCTGGTTGGAATTTTCAAAAATTTGGCCGTTGGATGTAGTCTGACTTGTATTGCAAATCCGAGCTGTAGTCTGACTTGTACTTGGATGTAGTCTTCATGTGTCTTATTGAATTATCACAAGTATCATGTAGTCAATTCTACCAATATTTAGTTGACTGTGATTTTGTGTCAACACCGTCGAGGATGACGGCGACGCCGATGGGAATGAAAGAGGAGGGATGGTAGAGGGGGAATCCGCTCGACGGGGAGCCGATGTCACGACCCGCACCCACTGTGAGGGTACAAATACGTAACGACACCCAGCCTACGCCGCAGTGTCGGCGGTAGAGCGCTGTCCTAGGTTACTATCTAACAGCAACTCACGCAATTATAATGTACTCATCATGATCAACTCCGCACGGAGGACAAGTATAAGATATGGTGTAACTCAATCACAGTCTAAGCACGATAAGATAACACAGAAATATAACTAAAAAATTAAAGACAACAATAACTACTGAAATAATAACAACATCTCGAACAGTCTCAAATACATCTCAAGTCTCAATTCTATACAACAAGCTCTAAATGAAAACAGATGCCAGTCTACTAAACTAAATCCCAATCACTTCTGAGTGTCGGGGACAAAGGTAGCTAATCCGTCTCCTGGTCCGTAATATGTAGGGCATGTGTCCTCAGGACAATCATCTGTAAAATTTTCAATAAGTACAGTCAGGACAGGAATGAGCACAATCTCATCTAGAAAAGCCAAGTAAATGACAGAGAACTATACAGCAGTTATAGACAGTTGTATTGATGAATATGGAAGTTTATATTCAGGTGATGGTAAGAAAGACAGATAAAGTGCAAGGAAAGAAAATAACTAAACAAGAGAAGAATCATAGCAATGAAGACTGTAAAAATAGAACTAGTTGAACCAGGGTAATATAATATAAAGTCCAGACAGCAATGTAGACAAGTGTAACTCCAATGTAAGTCCAGTACAAGATGAATCTAATACAAGATAAATCCAGTAAGGGACGATTTCAGTTATAGTGATCAATGATTCCAGGGTGAGTCCAGCCTATACTCTAGCAGTGTGTTTTAAAATACCGAGTTCGACATATAAACGACTATGGGTAATCTGGCATATCACACACCTGGTCGGGTGTGAGATGGCTATCATTCCAGTTTGATTCCAGCAAAAGGGGTGATTCCAAAAATGGGGTATGTCTACATGTCTTACTCTAGTATGTCCCCTCCCAGCAAGTGAATCCAGAATTCCGACACAATGATTCAAGATGAGTCCAGTCAAAATATAATAATACCAGTAAATGATTCCAATAAATGATTCCAGTAGGTGATTCCAGTAATAGAAGCCAGAAATGATGATACCAGTAATAGAGGCCAGAAAATAAATGTGTGTCGTATATATGAATCTAGAATATCCATACGTGTTGTAACAGAGAATCACATACAACTAACTAGAACTGAAGTACAGTAATTAACAAGTAAATGAGAGAACTATCAGAGAATGTACTCGCCTGATACTCTGAAAAGAGTAGTGTAATGTCAGATATCTGTACCGGAGTCACAATGTCCTAAATAGAGCAGTACAGGTTATAACATATTTAAAATAAAGTAAATGAAGTCTACGATACAATCTACATGAATTCTATGTCAATCTAGGTCAAGTCAACTCTAAGTCAAACCTGGTCAACTTAAGTCATATTGGGTCACAGGAAGTCAAACAAGGTCAAACTAGTCAAGGTTAGTCTAATCTAGGTTAAAGTTAGACTATCTAAGGTTTTGGTCAAACATAGACTAGTCAACAAGGTAATTAGGTCAATCTTAACTAATGGTCAACTTCTAGTCAATCTAGAATCAAATCTTGGTCATAGCTTAACTATCTAATCAACTCTACCTATACCATATCACACAATTAAGGATATAACACATTACCCATATCACATACATATATATATCCCAAACTAATTTACACTACACAACCTATATAGGGTACTTACCATATCCTAAGTATCATCTATGTATACAAGGACTAATCAAGCATATGGATTGGCTAACTTATATGAGACTAGACACCATAACATATACCCCTAAATGAAACTCTCCCTCTAAACACCCATACCCTACACTCTCAACACACAAGCCAAACAACTTCTCAATCCTCTCACACTCACAAGCTCAAGACATAACCCATTTCCCTCAAACCCACTCTACACACATATAGCTAAATAGGGCACATATATATAGGCTTATAGGGACTGATTGTAGACTGGTTTGGGGTGTCAAGGGGCTGTCCATATGGACTGATACAAGGGGGTTTAAGCATAGCTAATAGGCTATTTTAAGGGGCTGTACTATGGTGAAGTATGGGGCTGGTATGGACAGGTTTTGGGGTACTACTAAGGCTGAATTTGGGACTGTGTTGGCTGTTATTGGGGTCAGGTTTAGGACAGTTAAGGGAAATAATTCTCAGTTGTTTCCAGGTTAAGTGAAATGTGTGGGTGCACACTATGTTCTCAGATTTCAAACCCCCAATAATTCAATATACATATATGTATATAACACATACACACAAGCAATACTATAACATAATTATGAATTATTAACTGCTATAAGGAATGATCCCAAGGGATGAACACCAGGAAATAGTCTGCTATTGCTCTCATTACCACTGATTTGTAAAGTCCTATGAGGACTAATATGCAATCAACAAGGGCTGAACCTCATGTGGCAGGTATAAGAATAAAAGGGCTTGGCAATATGGACTGAGTCATAGAAAGTATCTGAACAATGAAGAATCAATTTCAGGTACATCAGTTGCTCAAGGACTGGACATACAAGGGCCTGGCACTCAACTAACTAAGAAATGGAACTGGACAGTAGACTAAATGGTAATAATCTGGACACTAACACCATCCTAACCTTGTTCACACCCTCACATGATACCCAAATTACTGATACACACCCAATCTTCAAACTGGAACCCAAACATACAAACCAAGTGTCATTAAAGTGTATGTGCAGTGAAGTGTCGCATGGATCAAAGTGGTAGCATGGCAAAACATGTGAGCTAAAGTGCCAAACATATTAGAGTGTATGTGTTCGTGTGGAATGAGTGAATGTGAGCATGTGTCCAGAGTGTCAGAACATGGTGTCAGTAATAGGGAATCAAAAGTTAGAATAAAAACTAACACAATGCCAAAGCCATTCTCTGATACCTGAGTATCAGTAACTTCGAGCCCAAATGCCAATCAAAATTAAATCCTAAAACCGAAAACAATGAATCAAACAAATCTCGAAATTGATTTAGACACAGAACCCATACCATTTGCATAAAGAAATTGTAATACAATGATCAAATAATATGGAAATTTACATTAAACCTCATCGAAATTACTGTGACTATAATAACTAATAGTGTACTATCATCACAGTGAACCCGACACCTTATACTGATACATACATATATACATAGAAAAAATACAAGAAAAAGGAGAAACCAGTGTGCTCAGACATCAGGGTGTCTAAGTGTGTCCACACGTGTCAAGAACCGTGTCCAAAAACGTGTCTAGAAACCTGGGTCGAACTCAGTCAAAGAACAGTGAAATACTGTCTCGTGGGGGCATGTCGACCTACCCAGGGACACGCGTGTCCACCATGTGGTTAAGTGGTTGTGTCGAATGGGTAGCCTAGGTCTAGGACTAGAGTTTAGACTTCCTGAATAGTGTCCAAAATGTGTCGTGTCGCGTGTCCAGTCGCGTATCAGTGAGGTTTACACGTGCGTGCGTGTGTGTGCAAAAATCCGTGCGGGTGGGATTTCTCCCAAACTCTTCGATCAATTGGCTTGAAATTTTGTCTGTGACGTGTCAGTCATGTGTCCTAGGTGTGTACAAATTTTCGTGTCAAGACGTGCAGTGTCGTGTCTGCTACAGTGCCCGAGCAGTAGGACACTGCACGGTGTCCTCGTGCACGCGTTCGTGTCCACTTTTGGACACGAAAACCAATCCAATACGTGATCAGACTTCTACATAAATAATCTACATATTAAGAGCTATCCAAATATATAATTTGTTTCGAAAAATATTAACATTCAATCCATTGAGGCATTTCAACAAACACCTACACAACACTATGATACGTGTCCGATACGGACACCAAACGCACACGAAATCCACCCAAATTTCAGGGACACCTAGGGGACTCCTAGATCTAGCCCTACATGCAAAGAAAACCAAAATTTAATTCAATTTAAAGGGTTTTACCTATATGTGCCAAAAGCTTGGAAAAACTTCAAATGGAGGATTCCTCCTCTTGATGGCAAAAGCTCCAAATTGACCAAAAGCTGGGATTAAACCCCAAAATCAGAAAATAGGAGAGTATTAGGTTCTAATGAAAGAAACTAGGATTAAAAAGGAATAAAAATGGATTTATGAGGATTTTTGGATGGGGGACAAATACCTTTATTTTTCAATGTTGAAATGAATGAAAGAAAGAAGCAAGCCCTAGAGAATAAGTGTTTATATAGGGTGGGGATCCCTATGGCTGGTCATAAAGGAAGGAATTAGGGTTAGGGTTCACTAAAATGGCCCATGGGCTTAAGTCGTGATCAAACAATCATTAAGCCATAAGTTATTTCACTTAAACCATAAGCCATGACTTAACTTTACTAAACCAAATCCCCTCATTCTAAAATTAGTTTCTAATGACTAAAAGTAGGTTAACCTAAGTTAGAGTAGGGTCACCATGGCTAGGGTTAGCTTCTAGGCTAGTCCACTAGGTTTCAACAAGTCAAGGTCAAACTAGAATTCACCAATTTACTAAATCATCAAATAATTCAAATAAGTCAAAATGACCAAAATACCCCTAGGCTAAAAATGATAATAAATCATCCTAATGATATGGTTAGGCTCTAGGTCATGCAGTCACTAGGATTTCACTTGCAGCACATCAAAATCACAAGTCATGACTTAAAACAGTTTTTAAATAGTTTAAAAATAATTAAAAATCACCAAAAATCATAATGTGAAATAAATATCAATAATTAATAATTATAATTACAAATTTTCAAAATTACCCTCATCTGGAAAACTGGGTGTTACAATCCTACCCACCTTAGAAAAATTTCGTCCTCGAAATTAAATCGGTCGTACTCCTTCTAGGTCAACCACCCACAATCAAAGTCTCTAAGCAATTTCTAACTCATACAATTGAAGAATAATATATAGAGTCTTGGTCAACCATAGCAGTTGAAGGTCTCATCTAGATGGACTAGTCATATTAGATCAAAACAGTCCTATGGTATCAATATGAAAGCAATACAGGGTGTCCTGCTGGAAAGATAAGGAAGCAACAAATCATTAAGGTGCGGGACAGTCTACCATCCTATATGAAACTGGTAAAGACAACTAGGAACTTATTATGAAGGATTACCCTTCCAAAGATGATCAAAATCGAAGGTTTAAGGCACGAGTGTCAATAGCATTAAAATCCAATAATACAATATATAAAAGAAGATTTAGTCCGGGCACGATCTAAGTTGATCAATTTCAGGATATAACGAAGTTTGGGCAAGATGGAGAACGAGTCCATTGAAGTCTGAACACGAGTATCCAAGATTTGATATCCATGTCACAATTGAATTAATTCAATTGAATAAGATCCCAAACACTGGATGATAATGAGGATGATCCGGTCAACTGGTCACGATCAAAGAATTAGAATTTAAAGGATGATGCAAGGATATAGAAATAAGTCAATTTCTTCCCTTGGATAGGGAAACTAAACATGATACCTCGGGTTGATCTATCAAGTACAATGCCTTTTCTTTCTGAAATATGTGAAAGGCAAAACAATAAAGAGTTCAAGACGATGCTATTAAGTACAATATGTGGTTCATAGGCGATGGAAATAATTCCAAAGAGAATTGCCAAAGCTATCGTGGATGAGACCTAGGGCAAATTTAACTATGTCTCCCTCCACATAGAATAACATATGAAAAGCGAACCCAAGTGCAATAGGTTGATCAGACCATCATGCACCGGTTCTGATTAGACAATATGTTAATGGGTGCCAGCCCCCAATAAAATATGTCATGATCAAGCTCGAATAAGATAAGCTTGCAAAACTGGTGCTAAATTAGCAACATAAGATAGACAAAATATAAGTAAGGATAACGATGAAGGAAGTTAATAGTCTAAGAATCTTTAAACATCAAGGAGTGAGGGTGAATCAAACCAAGAGGAAAAGGATTTTCAAATCGAAGTTCATAATGAGATTCTCAAGGGTCATCCCAGGAATCTTCTTAAGTAGTCCAAACTGTGATTGAGTACCTCTCCGTTAAAGCCTATCTCTCAATCCTATCGCAGGCTCGCAGCAGTACAACTAAGTCGCCGTACTACCACGATATTGCACTAATGCGACTCTCGGCCTGCATGGGCCACCACTAAAAATGTGTTACGACCCGCACCCACTGTAAGGGTACGAATATGTAACGACGCCCAGCCTACGCCACAGTGTCGGCGGTAGAGCATTGTCCTAGGTTACTATCTAACCAGCAACTCACGCAATTATAACGTACTCATCATGATCAACTCCGAACAGAGGACAAGTATAAGATATGGTGTAACTCAATCACAGTCTAAGCACGATAAGATAACACAAAAATATAACTAAGAAATTGAAGACAACAATAACTACTGAAATAATAACAACATCTCGAACAATCTCAAATACATCTCAAGCCTCAATTCTATACAACAAGCTCTAAATGAAAACAAATGCCAGTCTACTAAACTAAATCCCGATCACTCTTGAGTGTCGGGGCCAAAGGTAGCTAACCCGTCTCCTGGTCCGTAATATGTAGGGCATGTGTCCTCAGGACAATCATCTGTAAAATTTTCAACAGGTCCAGTCAGGACAGGAACGAGCACAATCTCTTCTAGAAAACCTAAGTAAATGACAGAGAACTATACAACAGTTATAGACAGTTGTATTGATGAATATGGCAGTTTATATTCAGATGATGGTAAGAAATACAGATAAAGTATAAGAAAAGAAAATAACTAAACAAGAGAAGAATCATAGCAATAAAGACTGTAAAAATAGAACTAGCTGAACCAGGGTAATATGATATAAAGTCCAGACAACAATGTAGACAAGTGTAACTCCAATATAAGTCCAGTACAAGATGAATCTAATACAAGATGAATCCAGTAAGGAACGATTCCAGTTATAGTGATCAATGATTCCAGGGTGAGTCCAGCCTATACTCTAGCAGTGTGTTTTAAAATACCGAGTTCGACATGTAAACGGCTATGGGTAATCCGGCACATCACAAACCTGGCCGGGTGTGAGATGGCTATCATTCCAGTTTAATTCCAGCAAAAGGGGTGATTCCAAAAATGGGGTATGTCTACATGTCTTACTCTAGTATTTCCCCTCCCAGCAAGTGAATCCAAAATTCTGACACAATGATTCAAGATGAGTCCAGCCAAAATATAATGATACCTGTAAATGATTCCAGTAGGTGATTCCAGTAATAGAAGCCAAAAATGATGATACCAGTAATAGAGGCCAGAAAATAAATGTGTGTCGTATACATGAATCCAGAATATCCATACGTGTTGTAACAGAGAATCGTATACAACTAACTAGAACTGAAGTACAGTAATTAACTAGTAAATGAGAGAACTATCAGAGAATGTACTCGCCTGATACTCTGAAAAGAGTAGTGTAATGTCATATGTCTGCACCGGAGTCACAATGTCCTAAATAGAACAGTACAGGTTATAACATATTTAAAATAAGGTAAATAAAGTCTACGATGCAATCTACATGAATTCTAGGTCAATCTAGGTCAAGTCAACTCTAAGTCAAACCTGGTCAACTTAAGTCATACTGGGTCACAGGAAGTCAAACAAGGTCAAACTAGTCAAGGTTAGTCTAATCTAGGTTAAAGTTAGACTATCTAAGGTTTTGGTCAAACATAGACTAGTCAATAAGGTAATTAGGTCAATCTTAACTAATGGTCAACTTCTAGTCAATCTAGAATCAAATCTTGGTCATAGGTTAACTATCTAATCAACTCTACCTATACCATATCACACAATTAAGGATATAACACATTACCCATATCACATACATATATATATATCCCAAACTAATTTACACTACACAACCTATATAGGGTACTTACCATATCCTAAGTATCATCTATGTATACAAGGACTAATCAAGCATATGGATTGGCTAACTTATATGAGACTGGACACCATAACATATACCTCTAAATGAAACTCTCCCTCTAAACACCCATACCCTACACTCTCAACACACAAGCCAAACAATTTCTCAATCCTCTCACACTCACAAGCTCAAGACATAACCCATTTCCCTCAAACCCACTCTACACACATATAGCTAAATAGGGCACATATATAGGCTTATAGGGACTGATTGTAGACTGGTTCGGGGTGTCAAGGGTCTGTCCATATGGACTGATACAAGGGAGTTTAAGCATAGCTAATAGGCTATTTTAAGGGGCTGTACTATGGTAAAGTATGGGGCTGGTATGGCAGGTTTTGGGGTACTACTAAGGCTGAATTTGGGACTGTGTTGGCTGTCATTGGGGTCAGGTTCAGGATAGTTAAGGGAAATAATTCTTAGTTGTTTCCAGGTTATGTAAAATGTGTGGGTGCACACTATGTTCTCAGATTTCAAACCCCCAATAATTCAATTTACATATATGTATATAACACATACACACAAGCAATACTAACACATAATTATGAATTATTAACTGCTATAAGAAATGATCCGAAGGGATGAACACCAGGAAATGGTCTGCTATTGCTCTCATTACCACTGATTTGTAAAGTCCTATGAGGACTAATATGTAATCAACAAGGGCTGAACCTCATGTGGCAGGTATAAGAATAAAAGGGCTTGGCAATATGGACTGAGTCATAGAAAGTATTTGAACAATGAAGAATTAATTTCAGGTACATCAGTTGCTCAAGGACTGGACATACAAGGGCCTGGCACTCAACTAACTAAGAAATGGAACTGGACAGTAGACTAAATGGTAATAATCTGGACACTAACACCATCCTAACCTTGTTCACACCCTCACATGATACCCAAATTACTGATACACACCCAATCTTCAAACTGGAACCCAAACATACAAACCAAGTGTCATTAAAGTGTATATGCAGTGAAGTGTCGCATGGATCAAAGTGGTAGCATGGCAAAACATGTGAGCTAAAGTGCGAAACATATTAGAGTGTGTGTGTTCGTGTGGAATGAGTGAATGTGAGCATGTGTCCAGAGTGTCAGAACATGGTGTCAGTAATAGGGAATCAAAAGTTAGAATAAAAACCAACACAATGCCAAAGCCATTCTCTGATACCTGAGTATCAGTAACTTCGAGCCCAAATGCCAATCCAAATTAAATCCTAAAACCGAAAACAATGAATCAAACAAATCTCGAAATTGATTTAGACACAGAACCCATACCATTTACATAAAGAAATTGTAATACAATGATCAAACAATATAGAAATTTACATTAAACCTCATCAAAATTACTGTGACTATAATAACTAATAGTGTACTATCATCACAGTGAACCCAACACCTTATACTGATACATACATCTATACATAGAAAAAATACAAGAAAAAGGAGAAACCAGTGTGCTCAGACATCAGGGTATCTAAGTGTGTCCACACGTGTCAAGAACCGTGTCCAAAAATGTGTCCAGAAACCTGGGTCGAACTCAGTCAGAGAACAGTAAAATACTGTCTCGTGGGGGCATGTCGACCTACCCAGGGACACGCGTGTCCACCATGTGGTCAAGTGGTTGTGTCGAATGGGTAGCCTAGGTCTAGGACTAGAGTTTAGACACCCTGAATAGTGTCCAAAATGTGTCGTGTCGCGTGTCCAGTCGCGTATCAGTGAGGTTTATACGTGCGTGCGTGTGTGTGCAAAAATCCATGCGGGTGGGATTTCATCCAAACCCTTCGATCAATTGGCCTGAAATTTTGTCTGTGACGTGTCAGTCATGTGTCCTAGGTGTGTAAAAATTTTCGTGTCAAGACGTGCAGTGTCGTGTCCGCTACAGTGCCCGAGCAGCAGGACACTGTACGGTGTCCTCGTGCACGCGTTCGTGTCCACTTTTGGACACGAAAACCAACCCAATACGTGCTCAGACTTCTACATTAATAATCTACATATTAAGAGCTATCCAAATATATAATTTTTTTAAAAAATATTAACATTCAATCTATTGAGGCATTTTAACAAACACATACACAACACTACGACACGTGTCCGATACGGACACCAAACGAACACGAAATCCACCCAAATTTTAGGGACACCTAGGCGAATCCTAGATCTAGCCCTACATGCAAAGAAAACCAAAATTTAATTCAATTTAAAAGGTTTACCTATATGTGCAAAAAGCTTGGAAAAGCTTCAAATGGGGGATTCCTCCTCTTGATGGCAAAAGCTCCAAATTGACCCAAAGCTGGGATTAAAACCCAAAATCAAAAAATAGGAGAGTATTAGGATCTAATGCAAGAAACTAGGATTAAAAAGGAATAAAAATGGATTTACGGGAATTTTTGGAAGGGGGACAAATACCTTTCTTTTCCAATATTGAAATGAATGAAAGAAAGAGGCAAGCCCTAGAGAATAAGTGTTTATATAGGGTGGGGATCCCTATGGCTGGTCATAAAGGAAGGAATTAGGGTTAGGGTTTACTAAAATGGCCCATGGGCTTAAGTCGTGATCAAACAATCATTAAGCCATAAGTCATTTCACTTAAACCATAAGCCATGACTTAACTTCACTAAACCAAATCCCCTCATTCTAAAATTAGTTACTAATGACTAAAAGTAGGTTAACCTAAGTTAGAGTAAGGTCACCATGGCTAGGGTTAGCTTCTAGGCTAGTCCACTAGGTCTCAATAAGTCAAGGTCAAACTAGAATTCACCAATTTACTAAATCATCAAATAATTCAAATAAGTCAAAATGACCAAAATACCCCTAGGTTAAAATGATAATAAATCATTCTAATGACATGGTTAGGCTCTAGGTCATGTAGTCACTAGGGTTTCACTTACAGCACATCAAAATCACAAGTCATGACTTAAAATAGTTATTAAATAGTTTAAAAATAATTAAAAATCACCAAAAATCATAATGTAAAATAAATATCAATAATTAATAATTATAATTACAAAATTTCAAAATTACCCTCATCTGGAAAACTGGGTGTTACAGCCGATGAGGTGGGGGAGAGGCCACAGGGGGGTGGACCAGGCAGAGCCCGACCAGCCTGGGAAGGAGGGGTAGCCTCCGAGGGGGACGAATACGCCAAAGGGCGTAGCCGGGCCGGGAAGGCCAACCGGCCAGCCGAGCCACCAGATCCCGACCGGAAAGGGGGCCGGAGTGGCGAGGAGAGGGGATCCTCCCGCCTGCTTCCTCATATATATATATTATTTATATATATATATATATATATATATATATATTAAAAAAAATATAGGTCGACCGGCCAGCCGAGCTACCAGATCCCGACCGGGGAGGGGGTCGGAGTGGCGAGGAGAGGGGATCCTCCCGCCTGCTTCCTCATGTATGTATATGTATATATATATATATATATATATATATATATATATATATATATATATATATATATATATATATGTGTGTGTGTGTGTGTGTGTGTGTGTGTGTGTGTGTGTGTTATGTATTGAGAGGATATATGTATATGTATAGACATATGTTATAGGTTAGCTTGCCTTTAATATGTACCATGTGTATATATGTTAAAATAATTTGGTAACTTAGTATTCTTTAACCTATGGGCATATGTGTTAGACTATAAATTGACCTAGAATGGACCCAATAGGCCAAATTGAGCTAGTTGACTAGAGTTTGACCAAACCCTAGACAGTTGACCAAGTTAGCTTAGACGTTGACCTAATTTGACTAGAAGGTTAACTAGAGTTGACCAAAAGTTGACTTTGACCTAGAATGACCTAGAATCTTGTAGATTGTATTGTAAACTTCAATTATCATATATTGAATACTTTGTAACCTGTGTTGCTCTAAATAGGACTCTGTTACTCTGGTTCGGACTTCTGTTCTCATCAATCGCTCAGGATATCAGGCGAGTACAGGCTCTGATCTTTTATTCTTGATAGGACTTATATTCTTGCTCTAGACTACTTTACTTGATGCTGTCATATTGTTACCACGGATTGGTACTATATGGATCTTTTATGATATGTTATTCCCTCATTGGATGCATCAGATACTTCATATCATGTGCTTTTTACGTATATTATGTATTCCTCGTACTCATGTTATCCATGTACACTCATGTTCTCTCATGTACTCTCATGTTCACATGTGCTTCATGTATAACCAAACCTCATATACGTAATGTAACTTGACTAGATCCTTGTTGATTGGGGTAGGGGTGAGTAGAAGTGGTTATGTGATCAATTCCCAAGTAGTTTCATCATGTACAACTCTGTTAACTTAGGCATGTGCAACCCAAACCGATTATATAACCATCTTGTGCTCTAAATCATTTATATTCACTTACAGTTCTTATTTTGTATACAACCTTCTTGTACTCAGATTTATCTACTTTTACTATTCATGTACATCTTTTTACAGTATTTTGTGTATTTTATTCTATTGCTTGTTCTATATTTTCTGCCATATTATGAACTGTATGAGAGTTTTGTATTCGCTCCTGTCATGACTGGACCTGTTAAAAATATTACAAAGAATGAGGAGGATTTTTGTCCTACCTACTAGGGAGCTGGTATAGATGACAGTTGCGACCAGGACCCTCAAGAGGATCCATTTTGTGTTGAGGAGACTACCCTATTGCCTAGGCTAGACTGCTAGGGCTTTATCTTACTTTTTGTGTTATCTTTTGAGAGGTATTATTCAGATATTTGTTGTAGTGATGTTTAGCACTTAGACGTATTTTCTTTAGGCTGTATCTCTCTTTTGAGGATTTTATATCTATCTTATCGTGTTATTGTCCATGTTAGATTTATGATTGAGTGGTACCTTCTATGTTATCCTCCGATTGGAGTGTATATTCTGTAAAAGTATATTTATACTGTGTTAGATATTTGTGACCTAGGATAGTATTCTACCGTCGACATTGCAACGTAGGCTGGACGTACCCACGGTCTCGTGCCCTTATACTGGGTGCGGGTCGTGATACGTTTTCAGTGCTGGCCCATGCAGGTCAGGTTCTGAGTTACGTCTCAGTTCGTAGTGGTACTCGAACTAGAGTATCACTACAACCTGCAGTAGGATATAGGATATAAGTTCTAAGATACTCAATCACAGTTAGGAAAAACTTTTATCTAAATTCTTGCCATCTAAATTCTTGCTAATAAAGATAAACTCACTACACCAAAATAATGTTTTTCTAACACATTATTTTTCAAATCCTAACGGGTTTTTACCGTTACAATGTTCTAACATTATAACACCGTTAGTAACTAAAAAAATGTTAGTATAAATACTAAAACATAAAATGAAATTTTTTGACATATGGTATTGTTTACCAACAGTTACAACCGTTGCTAACTTACTAAAAAAATAAAAATTTGTGTCACGGAAGTTTCAGGTGACATGTGGAAGTGTTAGGAAGAGGAAGGATTTCAAATCGTCCATTCCAATTCCCCGAGCACTAATTTCACTTTCTCCTCTTCTTCCCTCTCCCTCCTCCCTTTTCCCTCTTCCATAATAAGCAATAGAGTAGAGTCGGTCGAGGTCAGACACCGATGCTCTACTAATAATGTGGAGGTTGTGGCGGCATGTCGAGAGGCAACGACAGTGTTAGCTTGGCAGTATGAATCGAGCATAACAGTAGGGTTTGGCTGCATGTCGAGAGGAAACTTTTTTCGAAATTAGGTTTCCTCCAAATCATAATTTTCTGAGTTGGTAAAATTCTTCATCTTCTCCTTACGGCGCAGGTATATTTTCTTTCGAAATTAGGGTCTTCTTAGTAGCATTCATAAATTTCATAATTTTTGTGGGTTTATTTTTTATTATTGATGCAAAAATTGTTGTCTCTCATCTGATTTGAAGGTATGCTAACATAATCTGATTTAAAGAGATTTGATGGTGATTTATGTTGTTCAGATATTTGCTGTGTTGTGTTGGTATAGTTTCTCACTTAACAATCCTACCTGATCCATCAGATTCTGAACAGCCATGGCACAACTAGGCAATATATAAGTGGAGGTTGATATACTCATTCTACACACCAAATCTTAGAATGCAGAGATGAGCGAATCTTGCCTTCATTTATGTGAGAATGAAACTAACACAAATAATCATGTTTTAGCTAGAGTGTTTGAAGAAAGAAATACGTAAGTTAAAGGGAAAAAATGATATGATGTTTTGTAGGTATAGTTCTCCATATTAACAATCCTACCTGATCCATCAGATTGCGAACAGCCATGGCAGGGCTAGGCAAATTATGAGTGGAGGTTGCACTTTGTACCCACCATCAATAGGAGTCGGGAAAATGCTAGTCCTTGTTATCATCTCTAGAATTTACGCTACATTGCTTCCATAGGCACTCTTTTGATAAGATAAACCATCAGAATAATCATTTTGTAATTTTATACCATCAAGTTGGATTAGATGGGACAATGAGCATTTGTTATGATTAGCTAATGACTGCATATCTAAACCCCTTAGCCAGTTTGAAAAGAAAGTAACTTGATGATTTTTAACTGTCAATTGGCTTTTGCTTTAGACTTTCCCAACTCTGTAAAGAGATGTCACTACAAAATAGAAAAGAATGTTAATGACATTATTTTAATATAAAAACCAACTATCTTGAAAATTGGAAGTAGCATGAATATTTCACTATGTTCTCACTACCTGACATCTAGTGCCCCTCCAATTCTAAAAGGATTTTTTGATGGACTTTGAAGACTTTGAAGCACATAGTGACAATTGAAGCCCGTTTGATGGTGTTTGCATTTCATTCTAAAATTTGCTGTACTAGCATAGAATCAATTCAAATTGTTTCATTTTTAGCTTCTTCATATTTGTCTTTCTAGTGATACATGTTCTGAAATTACAAGATTTGACCATCCTACCTTTAGAAACAATTCTTAGCTATTATGATGTAATCTGTCAAATCTGTTCTTACAAATTTCTTATATTGAAAACTTTACTCCAAATAGAGAACTCTTGAACTGGAAACTTGTTGCGGTCCTCTTTATTTGTTGATACCTTACTGCTGAAGAGCAATTTGCAAAACCTGTCTAAAGTTACAATTCTTTGTTTTCCAGGGTACAATTGTCTTAGGCTGTGTTTGATTGGGCTTTTTTTCCATGGAAAATATTTCCATCACAAATTTTTCACCAATTATAGTGTTTGATAGCTTATATTTTCCATGGAATTATTTTCCAAAAAACTATCATTTTTCATATTTTCATCTAAAATGGTGGAAAATGAAACTTGTACAACCCATAGGAAAATATTATTTTCCATGGAAAATAATGGCAATCAAACACCCAAATTAAGTTTTCCATGGAAATTTTTTAAATTCCATGGAACTTTTTCCTAGGAAAATAATTCCATGGAATTAATTTCTTTTTCACATATTTTTCACCTTTCAATCAAACGCACCCTTAGTGTTTTGTCCGGAAAAAAAATATTACGGATATTACTATACTTGGATGAATCATGAAAATCATATGCTTCAGATTTATACATTAAAAACATGAAACATGTGCATCACCTACCCATGATTGTGATGTATTAAATGCATCAAAACAAGAAGATAGTTACTTTACAGATTTGAATGCACTTTTTTGCTCACAAAATTAGAGAAAATGCTGGTTTAGTTGAGATTTGAATGCACTTTTTGTGCTCACAGAATATGAGTCAGTTTAAACTGGAATTTTGTTTTTGTATATATTACAATCACTAACCACAGCCACATATGATTCTTTTATGTCTTCGGGTTTATTATACAATATGGTTTTAACCCAATTTATGGATAGCTTCGTACCTTGAGGATTTTTAGAGTAAACTTTAATGTGGATAGCACATTTGATCTACTGATTGGTTGGCCAATGGGTTGGAAAGGTGTGTTCGTTCTGGTTTTTATGTTTCATATTGTTCCTAGTATGGATATATAAGTGAGAGTGATATATGAGGTATAAATGAGTGTATGTAAGTTAATGATAATTGATTTGGAAGCCTCTGATATCACAAAGGAGAAAGCTCCTAAAATTGGTCAATGGAAGAAAATGATTCATGTATATTGCCTATACTATTGCGGTAAACGCCCTTCTTTAGCTAATTCTGTCTCAAAGAAAATAATTCTTATAGATTGGCCATATTCACAGGTGTTGGAGAGTTCAGAAGGGGACCCAAGTAGAGCAGGAAATGACTAGGAATTGTTTTTTCTTCCTCATATTCTTGACTGGTCAAGGGGATGGCATGTTGTGAAAAGCAAGCAACACTGGTTTCTTCTCTTTGATAACGGCATTTGGACACAACTATCCATAAGGTTTGTTTGTTGCTAATAGAATTGTTAAATTTCTTTGCAATTCACACAAGTGTAGATGCATAAATTTCGGTCTTACGGACTATTGTTTGAATTTTATAATCAAGGTTAACAAGAACATGACTCAGTTTGGTCCAGCCTTGCTAGATATTGTCGATAGAAGATTCTTAAAGCTTAGAATGTTGCGCCCAAGGTTGAGTGGATTTCCTATAATTACTGATCGGTAATACATGTCTTTTCTTTTTTTTGCTTATGTATTATGAAAGCTTAAAATAATTGCTGACTATTAGCAGTTTGCGGACATGACAGGAATTTCTCAATGAACTTTTACCTCTATTGACAATTTTGATATGTCCGTGAAATATTAAATTTTGTATTTCTGATGATTTTCCACGTCATTGTTTTCTCATAGAAATTGAACTTTGCATGCCATCTACTGTTAAATTGAAGATATCTAGGAATGGTCATTGCGTCAGCATAAAACATTTCATAGGATTCTTCAATCCAAGAGTACTTGCACGAGTGGTCAGTGAATAAGTTCTCATGAAAAAGCTTGCACCATTTTATATTGCATACAAAAGTATGTAGAGTTTTTTTTTTGAACTCCACCTTAATTGTGGTTGGCCTGGTTTGAATCCAAGACCTCCTAGGTAACCCTTATCGGTTGACTGGAACCCTATTTCGTAGCAATAGTATATGCTGTTATGTGTAATAAAATGCATAATTGTAGAAATCTAAACTGATCTATTAGCTTTTGATTGTAGAAATAGAAGAGTTATTGCACATTGAGCCTTATGAGCAATAAAATTGGAGGTTTTGTAGAACATTTAGGACTATTTTTTCATCATGAACCTAATATGCCTAGTGTCACAGAATTTGTGAGTCATAGAGATTCTGTAGATCATTTAACTTATTACTGACTGTGATTATATAAATGTGGACGTAAAATATCCAATAAGTTCATAATTATTGCCAGATTATATTGTTTAGCTGTAGCAATCAAGGACTCACTTACATCTAGACTAGTAGTTTTAAAGAGGAGATGCAAAGTAAGTTTTTTTTTTGCCTGAGAGTAGTACAAGTTGAAGCATCATTAGAGAGTACAAGTTGCTATTGTGTTGGTGGTCCAAAATACATTTTAACCTCAACCTTGAATATACTGTCGATAGCTTTACTTGCAACCTATGGTGATTTGTAGCCTTTTGGCCATCAAAGTCCCGTCTAGTGAATCTTTGTTATGTGGATTGAATTTATTTGAAACATATATATCATAGTGAATAATAAGTGAAAACTAAAACGTCAGACATTTCTTCATTCAAGGTATGCAGGATCAGAATATACTATTTTTATTTAATTTGTGCTATCGCAGGTGTCCGCAGCCTCTTACAACTTTACCCCTAAATTCTATCTGTATATAAGTTCCTCAAATTCTTCTAGAAATAATTCCTTCAATAACACTGTTAGAGTACTGACTTCACCAGGTTAGAAAATTGATGCCTTTTGCCTACTTCTAATTCGTTAATCGAAATATCATGTTTTTTAAACCTGAGCACACAATTTTTGAATCATGGAGAGTTATCAACACAATCATGGTTGACTTTGTAAGTAATTGTTTTATATCTAACTGTTTCAATTGATATGTCAATATACTAAGACTCCTATTATTTTGGTTAGAAAATTCGATCTATGGAGCAGGATGGAAAGACTATTATTAAACTTCAGATTTTGAGTTCTCTAAAAAATTTCTCTTGAAGAACTGGATAGAGAGATTATTTATCATGTATGTTGCACAAACAGTGGTATGACATGCTAACATGGATACCACCCATTTTTTAGTGTGTCATGTCTAATATGTGACAACAAGATCTCATTCCATATATTGGTCTGTCCTTCTTGATATGGGCATGACAAGGAGTTTGAATTGTTTGTATAGTATGTTACAGATCATATTAATTTACACTGATGGAGTTTGAATTGTTTGTATAGTATGTTACAGATCATATTAATTTATACTGATGCCGAAAATTACATATGATTGCCTTCATGTTGATGATTTTGCACATATTCAGCTTTTGTTCCAGCCAACTGGTGATCTTAGGGACTGCAAATGTCATACTTGGGTGATATTTCTGCTGAAAGGATCTATCAATGTAGATATCATGCACTTGGATCCAATTCTTGAGGAGAATGGAATTCTGAGTCTATGATGACTTTACTAATGGGAGCCATTGAGTAATTGTGTATTTTCCATGTTATCTTTAATATTGATCGATCTTCTCAGTCTTGTTATGCTCCTCTTTTGTAACTGGTCAACAATGTAACTTGTTTACAATTGTAATTAGTACTGTTTAAGTGAAAAAATTATGTAAGATCTAGTTGAATGGAATAATATTGATCCTAATTTTGTTTGTAGTTTTTGTATGATCCAAATTTTGTCTATGTTCATGTTTATGAGGAAAATGGATTTGATTTTTAGGCTCAATAGAGCTACAAATTTTTTTAATATTTCTTTTTCATTCCTAACAGATATAACTGTAGGAAAAAATTTCCTTCCCTAACGGATTTTATCGTGAGAAAGTTTTTTATAACAGTTTCACACCGTTAGAAAATTAATAATTCCAACAGTTTTTTTACCGATAGGAGAGTGAATTTCAGAATGGTTTTTACCGTTTGTAAAGTTAATTTTCCAACGGTTTTTTCCAGTTAGCAAACTAATATTTCCAACGGTTTTAAACTGTTAGGAAAGTGGATTTCCTAACAGTTTCTTACCGTTAGGAAAGTTATTTTCCTAACGGTTTTTTACCGTTAGCACAATTACCCACACCATAGAGCCAACGGTAAAAAACTGTTAGTAATAATTTTTCTAACGCTTATAGTGGTTAGGAAAAGACTGTTTTGGTGTAGTGACTGTCCTCCTTTGATTATATCGCTTCCTGCTTAGTATTGATTTCTTTGTTTGATTTGTCTTCAAGATGGTGGAGACACAATCACATCGCTCCAGCCAAGGAGATACTACTGAGAGGTCTGCCACCTCTCGCCCGACTCGTTATTGTACTGGGACCGTGACACCACTCGTTCTTGCTCATGTGGGAGCGTCTGCAGCATTTGGGGGTGCTCCTCCACCTGTCCGAAGGCCTATCCCAGTTATTCCAAACGTACTTCAGCCACCACCACCTCCGGGATCAGTTGATGCAGCACAGCTCTTTGCATTCTTCCGAAAGATGATGGAGGCTCAGTAGCGCCAGTCTACGGATATGAGGCAGGGCATAGACAATGCCCATCAGCTTGCCATGACAGAAGTGGATAGGGTGGCTGTCCAGCCACAGGGAGGCCAGATGCAGCAGACGAGGGCCAAAAATATCTTAAATTTCTATAAGATGCGTCCTAGAGACATCAGAGGTACGGAGGGTATCTTGTATGCCGACGATTGGATCGAGCATATCGAAGAGATCTTCCATCTTGTACAGATCCCAGCTGGAATACAATTGAGACAGCGGGCAGCCAGATGCAGGATCTTGTCCGAACGTGGTACCACACTAACCCTAGAGTTGGTGTTGAGGGGCAGGCATGGGAAGCTTTCAAGAAGCTTTTCAAGGAGAAGTTCTTTTCCAACACAGCACTTGGCACCTTGGAGACGCAGTTCGAGAACCTAGTTCAGGGGAAATAGACTGTAGATGAGTACGCTGGGGAGTTCTGTCGTCTGGGTAGATTTGTGGAGGGCCTGAGTGAGTCAGCAAAGGCTAGAAGGTTCCGCAAGGGCTTAGTCAAGGAAGTCAAGTCGTTGAGCAAGAGTGATCGCGATGCCACCTTTGAGAAGATCTTGGTAGGGGTTATGGCAGCAGAGGTTGACCTAGAGCTGAAACTGAAGAGAGGTCGTAATTCATATGGAGCCGGTAGCAGTGCAGGCCCGGCCAAGTGGCCCCACTTTCAGCAGCATCAGCAGTATCAAGGCCAGGGCTTCATCCGATCGAGTTCTTCACCGTGGGGTGTACTGGTGCTCGTTATGCCAAAAAAGGATGGGACGATACAGATGTGTATCGACTACAGGGCTCTTAACAACCTCACGATCAAGAACAAGTACACGCTGTCGAGGATCGATGATCTGTTCGATCAGTTGAGCAGAGCGAGAGTATTTTCTAAAATTGATCTGAGGTCAGGTTACCATCAGGTAAAGGTGAAGAAGGAAGATATTCCGAAGACAGCTTTTCAGATATGGTATGGCCAGTTTGAGTTTATGGTGATGTCGTTTGGGTTAACCAATGCCCCGACGGTATTCATAAATTTGATGAACAAGGTGTTTCATCAGTATTTGGATAAGTTTATGGTGGTGTTCATCGATGAAATCTTGGTGTATTCGAAGACCCCAGAGGAGCATGAGGAGCACTTAAGAGTAGTTCTGGAAACTCTTACGAAGGAAGAGCTTTACGGCAAGCTTTCGAAGTGGGAGTTCTTCCTTGATCGGGTTGAGTTCCTAGGTCATGTTGTGACCGAGGATGAAATCTCAGTCGACCCGAGAAAGATTACAGCAGTTGAGGCATAGGCCGCTCTGAGTTCAGTTGCATAGATCATGAGCTTTCTGGGATTTGTAGGCTACTACAGGAGGTTCGTTCTGGATTTCTCTCGGGTTGCCGAGCCGTTGACTAGGCTGAACCGGAAGGATACAAAGTTTGTTTGGTCAAAGGAGTGCAATGAGTTGAAAAAGCGGTTGACGACAGCTCCAGTTCTGACATTGCCATCAGGATCAGGCGGATTCACTATCTATAGTGATGCCTCAAGGAAGGGTCTGGGTTGTGTCTTGCAGCAACATGGAAAGGTAATTACCTATGCTTCTAGGCAGTTACGTCCGCATGAGAAGAACTACCCTACCCATGACTTGGAGTTAGCAGCAGCTATCTTTGCTCTTAAATTATGGAAACATTATCTGTACGGCGAACGAGTGAAGATCTTCACAGACCATAAAAGCTTGAAGTATTTGTTTACCCAAAAGAGCTCAACATGAGGCAGAGGAGATGGTTGGAGTTGATAAAGGACTTCGGTATTTCATTACAGTACCATCCAGGGAAGGCCAACGTAGTTGCCGATGCCTTGAACAGGTATCCGATAGCCATATGTTTGACGGCAGATCGCCATTTGTTGGCAGATATTGTCAGGAGTTGAGATGCAGATGTGGGGACTGCAGATTCAGTCGAACTTGATGGAGAGGATCAAGACGACTCTGTTTGATGATGTAGCTCTACGGTGTATCCGAGAGCAGGTTATGGCAGGACTTCTGGATGAGTCCGTTATTACAGAGGATGGCAAATTATGGCACGGTTCCAGACTGTGTGCCCAGTGGAGACCTTTGGGAGCAGGTTATGCAGGAGGATCACCGTTCTCAGTATTCTATGCATCCAGGTGCTAACAAGATGTATAGAGACTTGAAGGACCATGTCTGGTGGTTTGGGATAAAACAGGAGGTAGCACGCTTCGTAGCCAGATGTTTGGTCTGCCAGTAGGTGAAGGCAGAGAGACAGAGGCCAGGAGGATTGTTACAGCTATTGCCCATTTCAGAATGGAAGTGGGAGCACATCACGATGGATTTTGTTTCAGGATTGTCGTGTACACCAGGAGGGAACGACGTGATCTGGGTCATCATAGACATGTTGACCAAATCAGTCCACTTCTTCACATTCAAGGTGGGTTTGTCTACAGAGAGACTAGCAGATATGTACGTAAGGAAGATTGTCAGACTGCATGGAGTTCCCGTGAGCATCATCTCGGATCGCGATAGTCGCTTTACTTCCCACTTCTGGCAGAGTCTGCAGTTTAGCTTGGGTACTCAGCTCAAGTTTTGTACTGCTTACCACCCTCTAACAGACGGGCAATCGAAGAGGACTATCCAGAATCTCAAGGATATATTGCAGACTTGTGTGATGGACTTTGGTGGTTCCTGGGAGTATCATTTGTATATGGCTGAGTTTGTCTACAATAACAACTTGCAGACCAGTATTGAGATGTCACCATTCGAGGCGTTGTACGGGCGTAGATGTCGTAATCCCTTATCTTGGGATGACGTTGGAGAGCAAGCTTTAATGGTACCTGAGATGGTTGTTGAAGCAGCCGAGAAGGTGAAGCCCATGAGAGATCGACTTCGCGTGGCGCAGGACAGACAGCGACATTGTGCCGATAGCCACCGGAGACCTTTGGAGTTTGAGGTACAACTTAGATTTAGGATTAGGAAATTGTTTGATTTTGTGATTTTGATTAATCATGTTGATTGTTATAGTTAAGTTTGAGACCTTGTTTGTGCTAGGTTGGAGATATGGTATTCCTGAGGATATCTCTGACATGAGGAACTATTTGCTTTGGTGGAGGTGGAAAGCTTAGCCCACGTTTCATCGGACCTTTCATTATCCGCGAGAGAGTCGTTGCCGCGGCTTACAGGCTAGACTTTCCACCTGCACTAGAGGGATTTCAGAACATATTTTACATATTGCAGTTGAGATGGTACGTGGCGGATCCCATCCATGTACTAGATCATTCCGAGACCAAGGTGGGCCCTAATCTCAGTTATCCAAAATAGCTTGTTGAGATTCTGGATCAATGGGAGAAGGTGTTGAGGAACCAGACTATACCCTTGGTTCGCGTCGCGTGGAGGCATCCTTCTCCAGGATAGTCTACCTGGGAGAGGGAGTATGAGATGCGCGAGCAATACCCTTATTTTTTTGGACCTTGAGATATAATTTTCTATCCTTCTCATATGTTTAGTTTCATCTTTAATTTCGAGGAAGCAATTATTTTAAAGGGGGTAGATTTGTCACTACCACTTTTCTAGAATAAGGGTATTTTGGTAATTTATGAATATTAGATTATTTTTGAATTTTATTTAATTAATAATGTGCTAAGTGTTATATTAGGTCTAACTCTATAATTACCTAATCTAGATGTTGATCATGACCCTAGAAACTTAGTTCGTAGAATTCAACTAGTTAACTAAGTTCTAAAAAATCTAGATACTAAGTTAGAAGCAAGATATTTGTTGAAACCTTAGTCTAGTTTGGGCCTTTTCCTAAAAGGCTTGATTTACAACTTGAGAAGGCCTTTAAACTAAATTGGACCTAACCCTAACCCTAACCCTAGAATCACCCATGGCCGACCAAGGATGGATCCCCCTACCTATATAAGCAATCATTAGCCCCCTCTTGCCCCTTTCATTGGAAACCTAACCCTAAATTTGTGTTCTTTCCTAAATTTGCCCCTTCATCAAATCACATCCAAATTCATCCAAATCAATTTCATTGCACCAACCTTGTATAGAGAAGGTCTGTCACGATCCACACCCAGTGTAGGGGCACGAGAAATGGGTACGTCTAACCTATGTCGCAATGTCGGCGGTAGAACACTGTCCTAGGTCACATACATCTAACAATTATAAGGTACCTGTACAGTATATACACTCCAAACGGAGGATAATACAAAAATATACAACCCAATCACAACTAAGGTAGAAGTACGATAAGATAGATAGATAAATAATGAAAATCATCAAATGAGATACAAACAAGAGAAGAAGTCTAAGTATCTAAGATAACATCTACACAAACATCCAGAATAACAACAAGATCCCAAATATAATATAAATGTATCCAAATGAGACAAGACATCAAATAAGATAGAAGTCTAAGCTAACTAGCCTAAACTATAGGGGTGACATCCTCTATTGTTGATGGATCCTGCTGAAGGTCCAAGTCACAGGTTTCATCTATGGCAGCTCCATAATAGGTAGGGCAAAGGTCCTCGTCATCCTCTGTAATATTTTCAACAGGTCCAGTCAGAACAGGAACGAGCACATAATCTCAACAGTTTATATCAAGACAGGAATATGAAGCATGCAATAGAGTAAAATACATGAAACGCTGAAAGAAAGTACATGTAGTAAAAGAGAGAGAACTGTAATGTAAATAGCTACTATAAGTAGAGAACTATCAGTGACTAGTGATGTAGAGTACAAGATACACATGTGAATGGCTTGAATTTTTACATGATTACACTAAAGAGTTTATACAATGACTACTTGGAATTGTTCACGTGACTACTTCTACTCCATCGTACCCCAATCAATACACAAGGATCCAGAAAAGTTATATTATTATACAATATTTCACATGAGGGCCCATAAATGGGTGCACATGAAGGTATACATGAGGGTTCTGTAAACATGAGAGTACATGAATCACAAGAGTGTACATGAATAATAAAAGAACAAGAATACATGATGAAAGTAAAATGCACATGACATGATGTACCCGATGCTCCCGAGGGGGATAACATCTCAATGTAAAGATCAATATAGTACTAATCTGTATTAACAACGTGACAACATCAAGTAAAGTAATCTAGAAAAAGAATATAAATCCTAACAAGTATGAAATGATCAGAGAATGTACTCGCCTGATATCCTGAGTATCTAGTAAGTGTAGATGTCCAGACAAAGTAGATGAGTCCTATTTAGAGCAACACAGGTCACAACATGTCCAGAATGGTAATACTGAAGATTACAATGCATTTTATATGAATTCTAAGTCATTCTTGACTAAAGTCAACTCTTGATCAACTCTAGTCAACTATACTAGTCAAACTAGGTCAACTAAGCCATACTAGGTCCAATCCTAGTCTAACAAGTCACTCTAGGCCTAACCAAGCCTATACTAGAAGTCAAAGACATTACCAAGACAAAATGAACCACACAAGTCTATACACTATACATAAATACATGTATACATAGATGTATACATACCTACATTATTCATGCATTCATGCATATTCATCAATGCATTATATTACTATATACATACACGTATCCATGCATACATATCTTGCATACCTTGTATTATATATACATAACATATATGCATACATACATTCATACATCTCTACATAAGTTATACATAAATTTATATACAAGTAATATATATATATATATATATATATATATATATATATATATATATATATATATATAATCATCACATGTTATATCTATACAAATCTATATGTATAGAGAGGGAAAACTAAAGAATGTGTGAAAGAGTGACAGGGTGTGTGTGTGAGAGTGTGGACAGTGAGTGGTGTGTGTGAGAGAGAAAATAAGAGAGGGACAATGAGTGAACTGTGCAAGAGGGACAGTAAGAGAGGCAAAATCTGAGATAAATCTCAGTTCATACCAACCCACTCTCAACAGTCAACAGTCCACATAAAAACCCTCAAAACAACACAAGAACAACCAAATATATATATAGTTTGGTTATATACATAACTATATAAAAGAGGGAATGGAAACCTGAGAATACTCAGGTAAACCTGAGATTACATTGTTCACAACAACAAACCAAACCTAGGTAAACCTGGGATTATTGTGACTGTTTCACAAGTATCAAAACCTGAGAAAACTCAGGTAAAATCCTGAGTATACATTGACAGTTCACAGTAAAATATGAGAATCATTATCAACTCATATCAACTCCAAAAGTTCTCAAAACTCAATTCACAACAATCAAAACCCAAATATGCAAAACCTGAGAATAACTTCAACTTAATCAAAACCAACTTTTCAACACCAAAATCAACCAAATGTAACTCTGAGAATCAACACCCACAATTCAAATCTTAGGAATATATATGAATCTAAATCCCAATCAATAAAAACTCCAAACCTGAGAATACATTTCAAAACAACAAACTGGTAAAATACTGATAAATATGAACATATTATAACATATATTTGAAAACCCCAAATAACCAAACAAACTCGAAATTAATATAGGAAACTAGTGTACAGTGGTAGGGATAGCCCCCATGTGTCCAAGAGAGCCAAAACGTGTCCAAAAAATAGGACACGAAGTGTCAAAAATATGCAAATTAGAAAGTATCAGAAACAGTGACAGTGGGGGCTCGTACTGAGGTATCGAGGGGTCCAGGGACTCGTGTGTCCATCCACCAGTATCGTGCTCGTGTCAGAGGGTAGGTGGGTTATAGGGGCGTATGTGTGTCTCACTGTATTGGTTCAAAGTCGTGTCGTGTCAAATAGGGTCGAAATAGTACCAAAATTTAAGTATCGGAGACAGTGCAGTGCTATTGTGTCGATCCTTCCAGGATATGACACAGAGCACCACGTGTCTCGTGCACATGTACAGAGTTAGGTTAGGGGTAGGGCTAGGGATAGGTGTGTCTGCATCGTGTCCACGTCGTGTCCACGAAGGACACGAAGTGAGTATCAGACGCAAATTGACAGTGTGCACAGTCAGTGCAAAACCAGTGTGGGTCAGATCTCGTATCCGATACGACATGAGAGTGCATGACACTCGAGGGGTGGCCTGACAGTGTCTGCCCCCACCTTTGTGCCAAGTGGCACGTGTACATGTGGCCTACACAGGAAGAAATCAGGAGGTGGTAGCAGGACACGTGTGCGAGTGTCTCGTGCTGCGATTCTTATCCGATTTTGGATACGAACACGACTCAAAACGTGCTTAGTGCTTGGGTTCCATGATCAGCATGCCAAGGGCAAGAAATCACTTCAAACAGAATTCAAAATTAACAAAATAAATTTCATTCAAACATTTCATCGAACACTTATACACACACACGGATACGTGTCAGATACGGAAACCAAACTAATTCTAATTCCTACCAAACTTTTTCTTCAGCTAGGGGACACCTATATGGATGCATCTATGAAAAGAAATCAGGATTTAGAGGTGATTTGAAGGGATTACCTATAGAGAGCCAATCTCTAAGAAAAAATCCCAAATTGTGAAGTCTACTTCCTCAAGCAATGTCCAAATGAGCTCCCCTCCTTACAAGCTAGCCTCCTTCAACCTCTACTTCTGATTTGGAATCAAATGCAAAAGATTGGGATCAATTTGGTGGAGGAATGATGAAAGGGGAAAGAAATTAGTGTTTCCTAAAGGAAGATTTCTAAAAGAGGCAAGTGGTCATGTAGAGATATTATATAGGCTGAAATTAGGTCACTCTTGGGCTGTTGTGGCTATCCAAATGAAGATCTAGGGTTAGGGTTTCATATGAATGGGCTTTGGGCCAAGATCATTAGCTAGCTAGCGCAACCCCTTAGCCAAAAGTCCAATGAACTAAACACCCAATCTCTCCATGAAACTTAGCCACACTCAAGTCAACTAAGACCAACTTAAGTTAGATTAGGGTCCCACACCATGCTAAGTCACCAAAGTCAAAGTCAAACCCTAGGCTAGTCTCTAAAGTCATAACTAGCAAAAGTTAAAATCACAACACCAATGCAATAAATAATTCACAAAATCAAAATGACCAAAATATCCTTAGGCAAAAATGTAGAAATAAATTACCCTAATCACATGGTTAGGTTCTCATGGTCATGGTTAGTCTCTAGGTCAAGTAGTATCTAGGGTTTCACTAGTAAAACACCAAAATCATAAATCACCAATTAAAATAGTTTTAAAAGAATTAAAAATCACCAAAAATCATAACATGATTTAAATCTCATTTTTAAAAGACTAAATTACAAAAGTTTAAAATTACCCTCATTTAGAAAAGTGGGTGTTACAAGGTCTCTATTGGCTAGTAGTAAGGATTGGGAGCAATTTGGCCATTGGATTTGGAGTGGGATCTTTTCAAAGGGGATTTTCATTAAGATTTCAACTCTCAATAGATAATGATCTCTAAACCTATTTGTTTCCTGATTTCTCACCATAGATGCATTCATTTAGGGTTCCCCTAGCCCTAGGCTAATTTTGGTTAGAAATCGAATCCATTTGATGCCCATATCATGGGCGTATCGCTCCGTATCGGAAAGATTACTCAAGTGTTCGATGAAATGTTTGTTAGGACTTTTTTCCTATATTTACAGTGTAAATTATATTTTTGGAAAGCTTATTTAATGTTGATTGCAATAGTGTCTCTCTAAGTTGATTTTGCGATGGTTTACTATGTCTAAATGGACACGGGGACATGTCGCACACACTGCACCGGGTGAACAGTTGTTGCCATGTTATTGTCGTGTCCATACTCACTGGACATGACACAATATTGAGTGCCACCTACTGAGTTGGATAGGGGCAATCACCGACACGAGGCACTGGAGATTTGGGTTGGTTTGATTAAGTTTTCGTGGAGTTATTCAACCCGCAGATCCCAGTCGAGCTCGTGCGAGTACTGCTATGTGGTTCACACACTCGACACCTTGACACTTGCTCTGGGACACGTTTTGTGGACACGATATTGCTTGGACACTTGATCGACATGTGGTAGACCTGTTGACACCCTTCACAACACTCTTGCTTGACACTTTATGACACAATATGACTCGACACAAACGCACGTACCCTTTCCTTCACATTTTCTGATACTGCTTTTACTGCACTTCACTGGCACTCTTTGACACACTGTTTGATGCGTCACGGTTTGGGCACCTTGTTCACACTTGTATTGCTACACACAATGACACCTCACTTCACTCTTTGGCATTCCCTGTTGACTGTACACTGTGACACTCGAATACTCTATATTTTTGATACTCTGTGTCCTTGTCTGATACCATAATGACCCACTATTGTGACACAGGTAGACACTTGTTTGGACACACACGCACACTCTATGACACACACTGTCTGAACACTTATAACTCACCCTCTTGTCTGTGCACACTACAGACTAGACCCCCCACTTGACGTTGAGTTGGGGTTTTGAATGCATTTGAGTTTATGTGATGTTTTGAGTGTGGATTATCTTAGTTTTTCTGAGATACATGGGGATATACTTGCAACCAGAGATTGGTAAATACATTAGATATTTGCATTGAGTTCATGAATGTGGGTTTGGGTTCAGATCCTAGAGTCTAAGATACTCAGTTTCCTGAGAATGTATGGATATCTATATGACTTCATATGTATATATTATATATAGATATGGTTACATATAGTGGTATGATTTTAGCTTGAGAGTCCATTTGTTATCTGATATTGATATAAGTATCTGATATTTGAGTTTGTGAATATATATAATATATATGTATATAGTCATATATAGGTGAGAGTCCATAGATGAGTTTTGGTTTAGTTCTAATAGAACCCAGTTTCCTGAGTACTTATGGTTTAGATTGATGGGTATAGATAAATGTTATCTATGTATGTGTAGGTATTGTACATATATAAAGGTATAGGCTGGTTCAGTTTCCTGAGAACCTAAGGTCTGCAACTCAGTTTTCTGAGTTTAGGTGTAGGTTATGTATATATATGTTAGTTAATATATGTATATGGTGTTGGTTACAGATTTTGGTATATGTCTATATGTTATGATATATGATAGGAGCTTGAAGTATATATATATATATATATATATATATATATATATATATATATATATATATATATATATATATATATTTATATATATATATATTATATATATATAAAATGTATGTATGTATGTATGTATGTATGTATGTATGTATATATATATATTTATATATATATATATATATATATATATATATATATATATAATATATATATATATATATATATAAAATATATATATATATATATATATATATATATATATATATATATATATATATATATATATATTTTATATATATATATATATATATATATATATTTATATATATATATATATATATATATATATATATATATATATATATAATATATATATATATAAAAATATATATATATATATTTATATATATATATATGTCAACTAGTAATTTTAACTTTCTTGTTATTCAGGGCTTTTTTGTGTTTTCCAGCCCTGTGCACCTGTACTGCTCTTTCTGAGCTCACATTTATTTTTAATAAAATCGTGTTTCCTTACATATATATATATATATATTTTCCATATGTGAGATATAGTTATATATATATGTTATGTATTGAGAGGATATATGTATATGTATAGATATATGTTATAGGTTAGCTTGCCTTTACATATATACCATGTGTATATATGTTAAAGTGATTTGGTAACTTGGTATTCTTTAACCTATGGGCTTATGTGTTAGACTATAAATTGACCTAGAATGGACCCAATAGGCCAAATTGAGCTAGTTGACTAGAGTTTGACCAAATCCTAGACAGTTGACCAAGTTAACTTAGATGTTGACCTAGTTTGACTAGAAGGTTGACCAGAGTTGACCAAGAGTTGACTTTGACCTAGAATGACCTAGAATCATGTAGGTTGTATTGTAAACTTCAATTATCATATATTGAACACTTTGTAACCTGTGTTGCTCTAAATAGGACTCTGTTATTCCGGTTCGGACATCTGTTCTCATCAATCTCTCAGGATATCAGGCGAGTACATTCTCTGACCATTTCATTCTTGATAGGACTTATATTCTTGCTCTAGACTAGTTTACTTGATGTTGTCACATTGTTATCACAGATTGGCACTATATGGATCTTTTCATGAGATGTTATCCTCTCATTGGGTGCATCAGATACTTCATGTCATGTGATTTTCACGTACATCATGTATTCCTCGTACTCATGTTATTTATGTACACTCATGTAGTCTCATGTTCACATGTGCTTCATGTATAAACAAACCTCATGTACGTAATATAACTTAAGTAGATCCTTTTGTATTGATTGGGGTAGGGGTGAGTAGAAGTGGTTATGTGATCAATTTCTAAGTAGTTTCGTCATGTACAACTCTGTTAACTTAGGCATTTGCAACCCAAACCGATTATATAACCATCTTGTGCCCTAAATCACTTATATTCACTTACAGTTCTTATTTTCTATACAATCTTCATGTACTCAGATTTATCTGCATTTACTATTCATGTGCATCTTTTTACAGTATTTCATGTATTTTATTCTATTGCTTGTTCTACATTATCTACCATGTTATGAACTGTATGAGAGTTATGTATTCGCTCATGTCTTGACTGGACCTGTTAAAAATATTATAGAGAACGTGGAGGATTTTTGTCCCACCTACTATGGAGCTGGTATAGACGATACTTGCAACCTGGACCCTCAGGAGGATCCAGTTTGTGCTGAGGAGACTACACTATTGCCTAGGCTAGACTGCTACGGCATTATCTTACTTTTTGTGTTGTCTTTTAAGATTTATTATTCAGATGTTTGTTGTAGTGTTATTTAACACTTAGACTTATTTTCTCCTGGTTGTATCTCTCTTTTGAGGATTTCATATATATCTTATCGTGCTATTATCCATCTTAGATTTGTGATTGAGTTGTACCTTCTGTGTTGTCCTCCGATTGGAGTGTATATTTTGTACAGGTACATTTATACCGTCTTAGATGTTTGTGACCTAGGACAGCATTCTACCGCTAACACTACGACGTAGGCTAGACGTACGCACGGTCCCGTGCCCTTATACTGGGTGCGGGTCGTGACTATCATGGCCTAGAGAAAAGAAGAGGGTTGGTCCTTGATCAGCACCATCCTCTCCGGTGGCTCGTCTAACCTCCAATAACCGAATTCTTGATTTTTTTGAATTTTTAAAAATTTATTTTTTCGAATTTTCCTATATCTTTGAAATCGTGAATTTAATATTGAGAATGTTATTTCCGACCGTAATATTCCATCGGTACCTTTGTTGGGCCATTGGTTTTGTAAAACCATTATATGAGAGGTTTTATCCTAAATGATTTATTCTGCTAATTTTCTTGAATATATATATATATAATGAATATTTCTTTTAAGTAAATAAAATGGTTGTCAAAATATAATTTTGTAAATAAATATATTTTTTGACTAAGTAAATTAGTGGATGGAAATAATGTTAGTGGTTAGTATTTTCCATTATTTTTCCAACACCTATTACATTTTACAATCTCGTCATTAGGGTTTTCTACCCTACCCTATAAATATTAGACACTTACTAATATTTTACAAGACAATTTCCTAAAATCCTTTTCCTAACACATATAACAGCCACCGCCAATACCCACCACCACAACCATCAACACCTATCCCCTTGCTCTTTCTCCTCCCTCCGCCCGTCGTTGCTAGTCCCCCACAGGCATCCACAACCACCCCATACACCACCATGCCCCTGATCATCACAGCCCCGACCACCAGACAATCCCACACTTGGACTTCATGATAAAAGATTTTCGATGTTCCATTTGCCTTGAGTTCACTTCTGGGAGATCTAGGCCATTATTTCTTTGTTTAGATTGCGTTTTCGTTATCGAATTTGTCTCCGATACATTTTTGTCATATATGATTATTTGTAGACTCTGGTTGATTCAGTATTACTACTATCTTTCTTTTTTCATATCTTTCTTAGCTGTATGTAATTTGAGTATTTGTGGTTTTTACTGATCAAATGATGTAGATATTTATTGGGTACTTGACATCTTTCTACCGCCGATACTGCAGCATAGGCTGGGCGTGGCCTACGTACTCGAGCCTGAATATCCGAGTGCAGGTCGTGACACGTTTTTATGGTGGCCGACGCAGGTTAGTCTTCGCAACTAAATGCGAAGTCATGGTAGTACTTAGGCTTAGCCGTACTACTGCGAGCCTGTCCTAGGATAAGAATTTAAGTCATAGAATATTCTAGGAATTTTGGTACTCAATCACATATTAGGATCTCTTGATAGATTCCAGGGATGACCCCTGTGAATCTTATCTCGAAACTCTGTTGAGTCTATTTTCACTTGCTATTGCTCATCCTGATACTTATCCATTTTCGAACCCAATTCTTGCGTTAAGATGAGTTTTATGGACTCTAGAAGGAACAAAAGAGTAGAAGTTGAACTTATAACTATTTGTATTGGTAAGAGAAGATGATTAGTCAATATTATATATGAAAGTCGAGAATTATTTTATGTCATATTCAAGGAAATTTGTATTTTGACCAAGATAGTACTTTGGGACTTAAGGGTTTGATGAAATAGGTTTGAAAAATAAACGAAAGATAACAAATTCAGAGAAACAAAGATTACACAGTCAGGCCGGGAATGACTTATAAATGAGGATTATAATTTTGAAAATTAAGAAAGTATTGTATGGACTTGCGATAGGGAAAAAGGTATAAAGAGAAATTTTATATAATTTTTATAGTCGAAGCCAGAGAGTCGTACAACTTGGATCAGTTACTGACATATGGAGATTTAAGAACGGTTACATATATAGGAATTATGATTTCTACGTAATTGCCAACAATTAACTTTGATTTTTATGTACAATAATTGAGGATGCATAAATAGGATAAACGATAAATTTTGGGAGTAGATTTCTGTAACCTCATTACTAGAAAGTTTCAGTGACATAGAGTAAACAATTGTGGAAGATAAGAGTGATGGAAAATTTTCGAGGTTAGAAGACCCTGACAAATTAGACGTGAAAGTATAGAAGAATTTCTATGAATACCAAGTACATAAATGACCATAGGTATGGAGATTAGACATGGTTTACCAGTAGTTGATAATTAGTGACTTGGAGTCACGAGCAGGCTAGTTGAGGAAGAGCTTGATTATTAGACAAAGGTGAACACCTTGGTGGTTGAAATATTTTGCTTTTGTTGATTTTGGACAAGTGTAAGAAATGGGAAAGGACAATGACTTCGTTATGACCAGTTGAGTAAGAACAATTCCTACCATAATTTCTTCGTCTTACCATCATTCATTCGTCTTAATCAACTATGTCCTATTTACATCGATCAACTATCTCATATCTAATTATGTTAGCTACACTTTGAAATCTCTTGAATTCCCGTATCTCTTTACTTGGAAAAGGCCGAGGAAGTATCGTAATTATCTAGCTCTGAAATGACATAATTTGTTATCACGTGGTGATTCTAGTAGGACCATAAAACGTTGGACATTGAGATAGAATTTGTAGGAGAAAGGTATAACAGAGATTGGAAACAAATCAAGAGACCGGTAGTAACAACTTGGAAATGATTACACTTAGAGAATTATTTTGAGTAAGGATTATTTTAGAAAGAACGTATGATGATTTCGAGTAAGAAGAACAGTAGAATATACATTAATGGTGAGAACCGTAATATTTCATAGTTTCATTTTTTAGAACTTATGAAGATATTCAAGGTCGACTTGATTTTGAGAACTTAGATATTTTTTGTTATTGATTCTTGAAATATTTCATATTTGAATTAAGACTAGGATACTGAATTTAGGGATCCAAAATACATAGAAAGGAGATTTTGATTGCATGCAGTGATGATACTAAATTGAATAAAGGATTTGTAGAAGAATGATTGAGAACTAGTAGGACACAAGATTTTTGAGTTATAGTAAAATCTAGAGACTTTTGTGGAAATTCTAAATTTTTAAGGAGGATAATACTTGAAGATATAAGTTGAAGGAAATATAAAGTAGATTTTAAAAAGAATAGTAAAAAATAAAAAATAATGAATAATAAATTTTAATGATAAAGGTGGTATTAGACTTTGAGTAATATGAGGGGTATAACTTAAATGAATGTTCAAGGATTTTATAAATCTGATTCAGAGATTTCTGATCCAAATTAGGATAAGGTGGAGAAAATTTGGATTTCAAGGTGATTAAGTTGATAGTGGGTTACTGTCACGCCCCAGAACCAGAATACTGGCGATTGGGGGCAGACATAGCCAGCTACGTATAACGGAATGGAATCCACACCGCTATATGGTCACGGCTGTCTAGATATGTGAGGGTTTCACTACAATCCATCAGTCTCTTAAGGTCATAAAATAGCCTATTGTCTCAATCTCAACCAACTAATAATAGTTACAAGATATCAGACCACCAAATACACAATAGTAAGGCGTCCCATACATTATATATTCGGAATGATCATGAAGCTAGTCGTTACAAAATATGAGGACTAGCAAGAGTTCAGTCATACATGATCAACCCCCGGGGCTTGTCAATCATGTTACAGCCCGTAGGCAGACAGTAAGTAAGTAAAATCGAGCTAACACTTGCTCGTCGGCTAAACGCCTCAAAAGAATAATTTACAATATTACAGTGGGAGAACAAAAGAAACCCACTCGATGCCCTGGTTACGCCTGGTGACCACCATCGGGCTGAAATGCAGGGAGATCCTTTGCTGCTGCTCCGGTATCGGGCCATGCAAAACCAGCTGGGTCAGACCCCAGAAAGAGCAAGTGCCACAAAGGAGGCTTCACTTAAGAACTAAAGCCAACAAATCATTAACATTCAACATGTAAGAAAACAATAAGTAACACAGATTGAGGTTTATACACTACCAATGCACTTGCCCCAATCAGAGAAAATGATTAAGAGAAGCATCATTGACGTAAAAGAACTGGAGAATCGTGCTAAATAAAATATAGCTGGACAATATATGAAGAGAAGACGAATGTACTATTCTGGAAGCCAGGTTACAATCCTTAAACCAAACAAGGACCGAAATTGTAACCCTTCGCCTGAACAGAACTTAGTCTTTGATCATTTATTGCTAAAGGTGCCAATCATTAAGGTGAAAAGGAGAGAGTACAATGATAAAAGTGACAATGAAGAGTGCAATACGCTAGAGTGACAATAGAGTACAATCGTTATAGTGACAATCTGGAGTGACAATCATTCAATCATTCTGGTACAATCTTGCAATCAATCAATTCTAGACAATACTATACTGGACTAGACTCCATCCAAGCAATCACGGCCAATCATTGCCTACGGCTTTCTACATTAACTAACTAGGGTTATCACAATCCGAGTTACTAGCAAGATGCAATGAGATGCTCCAAGTAGTCACAGGCCCTGCAGCTATCCAGGTTATCTAGGCAATTATTATAGTGACAATTTAGAGAGTACAATACATTAGAGTGACAATAGAGTTCAATCATTTAAGTGACAATGGCGGGTGCCCCACATAACAGTGGACTGGAAATGTGCCCTACTCGTCGGCAGGCTATAAGTCCAAATATTTGCGGCCGGGATAACGGGATCGCCTGTAACTGGGGAACATCTCTTCATGTCTAGTGAATTATACTAGTCATTAACCTTAGTCCATTTCAGTAGGTGCTCCTGACCGTGGTACTCAGGAGTCCCCTCCTAGACATGATGCAAGACAGGACTGGATTATTTGTACAAGCACAATCGTCCACGGTGTCCAGGTTACTTATACAGGTCAGGTCATGTCAGGTAGCCGTCGCAACAGCTTATCAAGATATATCATGTCAGGTTATCATGCCAAGTGTACCTTGTCAGGAGTGTGCCACGGCGGGCCACTATCATGTCAGGTTAGTCATGTCAGGAGTGCACCGCTACGGGTCACTGTCATGTCAGGCTCAATTATCATGTCCAAACATATCAAGTAAATTCATGATTATCAAGTTCATGACAAAAGGCGTAAGGATAAAAAAATAGACGTAAAATATCTAATAAAATATCAAAATTCAGGGCTATAGAAGAGCCATGCGGCTAAAGCATATGCGATCAGGATGGATCTCATGCGGCTGGGAAGGGAACAGCCCATGCGGCTGGATGGTATCAGGCGCATGCGGCTGATAAGGAAAAATCCCATGCGGCTAAGAAGGAGTTCAGGTCCATGCGGCTGAGAAGTATAGTACCATGCGGCTGGGTATAGAAGGAGGCGCATGCGGCTTATAGAAGCCCATACGGCTGGGTCAACATGGTTGCTTATGCGGCAGGGAGTGAAGGGTGCATATGCGGCTGATAAGGGACTCAACCTCATGCGGCCAAGAGAAGGACAAGACACATGCGGCTCAATTAGGTGAGCGCATGCGGTTCAGTAGAAGCCCAAGCGGCTCAGGAAATAAAGGATGCATATGTGGCTGGGATTAATCAGGGTCATGCGGCTGGGATTAATCAAGGTCATGCGGCCCGGATTAAGAAGTCCATGCGGCTGGGTCTGGGGGTTCTCATGCGGCTGAGTCACTTGCCGCATGAAGTGTCTTGCGGCCAAGTCAAGCCCATGCGGCCAGAATTGTCGTATGAAGGCTCATGTGGCTCGGAATCACTTGCCGCATGAAGTGTCATGCGGTCAACTCTAGCACTGTTCTTCTTCTCCAAGCTTCTGAGAAGAAGAACGCCAAGAATCCATGCTTCCAAGCTCCATGAAACCTTTATCCGGAGTCCAAATCTGAACTTCCATAGGTCAAAATGGGGTAGAACGAGATGCTCTACAACATGGAACCATCAAAACTCGGAAATAACAAGATTAAATAGATCAAAACCCAAGAATTCCAAAAATAAGGTAAACTTAGATCTACAAGAATCTAGCCATGGAAATTAGAAATGCCAAGTAGTAAAGTGCTTTAGAATGTAGTAAGGAAGAGAATGAAGTAATAAAATTGGAGTTCCTCCATGAAGCAAGATGTACTTGCCTAGCTCTCTCTCTCTCTCTCTTGGTAGGTGCAGGAGTAAATGGTGGAGAAGAAGAAGATATTAATGAAGAGAGAAAAGGAGAAAGGGTAATAAATACTATGGGTGGTGGTAGGTAGGGGGTTCACCCCTTGGTTCTTGATGAACCAAGGCAACCAAGCCTAGCCGAACCAAACCAACCCCAGGAATAAACCAAGCCAAGATAAACCAACGTGAACTAAGTCAAGGCTAATAAACTCTCTCTAGCAATTTAAACCAAATGAATCATGAAATAACCCAAGCCTCACTAATCCAAAATAAACCAATGAACCATTAAAACCATTTAAACTATCAATGCCAATAAAACCAAGCCAGTGCAAAATAAACCAAGATAACTAATCATGACTAAATAAAATATGGGTCCAAAACACGTATACGTACACTAAATACGTATCACGAATTTGGGACATTACATCCTACCCACCTTAAAAGAATTTCGTCCTCGAAATTTAATCAAAAGGCTAGAGATGTAAGGGAAAGCTATTCTATCATAGGCAATCTACCACTACCAATCAATCATACAATCATTCATGCAAGCAAGGATTCGAAGCGTAAGGCATAAGGAAGATATTACACCTCACGAGCCAAGCCGATTAGGATAATGTGATCGGATATCATCCTCACACTCCCACGTTTGACTCTCCCAAGGAGCGATGAACTCAAGCAAACACGAACTAAACTAATAGTCTTGCGCTTGAGGTCTCTCTCCTTGGTCAAACATGGACACGAGCCTATCCTCATACGAAAAGGTTGGTACCAATAACCAGTTTCAAATGACCTAGGATATGGCTCGGGTCCGAGATGTTCCGTCACAATTAGGATACATGAAATATGTCACACACCCCGCATAATGACGGTAGAAAAGCAAGATGAGAGGACACATATACCTCTCGGCCAATTCTGAACCTGAGCCTGGGCTAAGGCAAACTGCCGCGGGTTCTGTTGCTGGAAAGTCTGGGCCTGAGTTGGCAATGGCCTCAGAAACGGGAACTGCGGTTGCTGGTGAACTGGAGCTGGTGCTGGTGCTGGTGCTGGGCCTGATCTTCTGGTTGCTGCTGGTCCACGGGAGGTGATCCGCCTTGCTGATCGGCAGGTCCAGGTTCAATGCCGCTGAAGAAGACGACATGGGAACAATAAGGAAGGACCAGGACAGATCAACGATTACAAGCATGTGATCAGGACAAGAATTTTAGGAATCAAGAGGATACGAGCAGAGATCAAGGGCGAGTACTGATTGAGACATCTATTCGGTAAACCCTCACATTTCTTGATTAACAAGACCTGCATGGGCCACCACTTAAACCATGTCACGCCCCAGAATCAGAATACTGGAGAGCGGGGGCAGACATAGCCAGCTACGTATAACGGAATGGAATCCACACCGCTATACGGTCACGGCTGTCTAGATATGTGAGGGTTTCACTACAATCCATCTGTCTCTTAAGGTCATAAAATAGCCTATTGTCTCAATCTCAACCAACTAATAATAGTTACAAGATATCAGACCACCAAATACACAATAGTAAGGCGTCCCATACATTATATATTTGGAATGATCATGAAGCTAGTCGTTACAAAATGTGAGGACTAGCAAGAGTTCAGTCATACATGATCAACCCCCGGGGCTTGTCAATCATGTTACAGCCCGTAGGCAGACAGTAAGTAAGTAAAATCGAGCTAACACTTGCTCGTCGGCTAAATGCCTCAAAAGAATAATTTACAATATTACAGTAGGAGAACAAAAGAAACCCACTCGATGCCCTGGTTACGCCTGGTGACCACCATCGGGCTGAAATGCAGGGAGATCCTTTGCTGCTGCTCCGGTATCTGGCCATGCAAAACCAACTGGGTCAGACCCCAGAAAGAACAAATGCCACAAAGAAGGCTTCACTTAAGAACTAAAGCCAACAAATCATTAGCTTTCAACATGTAAGAAAACAATAAGTAACACAGATTGAGGTTTGTACACTACCAATGCACTTGCCCCAATCAGAGAAAATAATTAAGAGAAGCATCATTGACGTAAAAGAACTGGAGAATCGTGCTAAATAAAATATAGCTGGACAATATATGAAGAGAAGACGAATGTACTATTCCGGAAGCCAGGTTAAAATCTTTAAATCAAACAAGGACCGAGATTGTAACCCTTCGCCTGAACAGAACTTAGTCTTTGATCATTTATTGCTAAAGGTGCCAACCATTAAGGTGAAAAGGAGAGAGTACAATGATAAAAGTGACAATGAAGAGTGCAATATGCTAGAGTGACAATAGAGTACAATCGTTATAGTGACAATCTGGAGTGACAATCATTCAATCATTCTGGTACAATCTTGCAATCAATCAATTCTAGACAATACTATACTGGACTAGACTCCATCCAAGCAATCACGGCCAATCATTGCCTACGGCTTTCTACATTAACTAACTAGGGTTATCATAATCCTAGTTACTAGCAAGATACAATGAGATGCTCCAAGTAGTCACAGGCCCTGCAGCTATCCAGGTTATCCAGGCAATCATTATAGTGACAATTTAGAGAGTACAATACATTAGAGTGACAATAGAGTTCAATCATTTAAGTGACAATGGCGGGTGCCCCACATAACAGTGGACTGGAAATGTGCCCTACTCGTCGGCAGGCTACAAGTCCAAACATTTGCGGCCGGGATAACGGGATCGCCTGTAACTGGGGATCTCGTCATGTCTAGTAAATTATACTAGTCATTAACCTTAGTCCATTTCAGTAGGTGCTCCTGACCGTGGTACTCAGGAGTCCCCTCCTAGACATGATGCAAGACAGGACTAGATTATTTGTACAAGCACAATCGTCCACGGTGTCCAGGTTACTTATACAGGTCAGGTCATGTCAGGTAGCCGTCGCAACAGCTTATCAAGATATATCATGTCAGGTTATCATGCCAAGTGTACCTTGTCAGGAGTGCGCCACGGCGAGCCACTATCATGTCAGGTTAGTCATGTCAGGAGTGTACCGCTACGGGTCACTGTCATGTCAGGCTCAATTATCATGTCCAAACATATCAAGTAAATTTGTGATTATCAAGTTCATGACAAAAGACGTAAGGATAAAAAAATGGACGTAAAATATCTAATAAAATATCAATATTCGGGGCTATAGAAGAGCCATGCGGCTAAAGCATATGCGGTCAGAATGGATCTCATGCGGCTGGAAAAGAAACAGCCCATGCGGCTGGATGGTATCAGGCGCATGCGGCTGATAAGAGAAAAGCCCATGCGGCTAAGAAGGAGTTCAGGTCCATGCGGCTGGGAAGTGTAGTATCATGCGGCTGGGTATAGAAGGAGGCGCATGCGGCTTATAGAAGCCCATGCGGCTGGGTCAACATGGCTGCTTATGCGGCAGGGAGTGAAGGGTGCATATGCGGCTGATAAGGGACTCAACCTCATGCGGCCAAGAGAAGGGCAAGACACATGCGGCTCAATTAGGTGAGCACATGCGGTTCAGTAGAAGCCCATGCGGCTCAGGAAATAAAGGATGCATATGTGGCTGGGATTAATCAGGGTCATACGGCTGGGATTAATCAGGGTCATGCGGCCCGGATTATGAAGTCCATGCGGCTGGGTCTGGGGGTTCTCATGCGGCTGAGTCACTTGCCGCATGAAGTGTCATGCGGCCAAGTCAAGCCAATGCGGCCAGAATTATCGTATGAAGGCTCATGCGGCTCGGAATCACTTGCCGCATGAAGTGTCATGCGGTCAAGTCTAGCACTGTTCTTCTTCTCCAAGCTTCTGAGAAGAAGAACGCCAAGAATCCATGCTTCCAAGCTCCATGAAACCTTCATCCGGAGTCCAAATCCGAACTTCCATAGGTCAAAATAGGGTAGAACGAGATGATCTACAACATGGAACCATCAAAACTCGGAAATAACAAGATTAAATAGATCAAAACCCAAGAATTCTGGAAATAAGGTAAACTTAGATCTACAAGAATCTAGCCATGGAAATTAGAAATGCCAAGTACTAAAGTGCTTTAGAATGTAGTAAGGAAGAGAATGAAGTAATAAAATTAAAGTTCCTCCATGAAGCAAGATGCACTTGCCTAGCTCTCTCTCTCTCTTGGTAGGTACATGAGTAAATGGTGGAGAAGAAGAAGATATTAATGAAGAGAGAGAAAGAGAAAGGGTAATAAATACTATGGGTGGTGGTAGGTAGGGGGTTCACCCCTTGGTTCTTGATGAACCAAGGCAACCAAGCCTAGCCGAACCAAACCAACCCCAGGAATAAACCAAGCCAAGATAAACCAAGGTAAACCAAGTTAAGGCCAATAAACTCTCTCTAGCAATTTAAACTAAATAAATCATAAAATAACCCAAGCCTCACTAATCCAAAATAAACTAATGAACCATTAAAACCATTTAAACTATCAATGCCAATAAAACCAAGCCAGTGCAAAATAAACCAAGATAACTAATCATGACTAAATAAAATATGGGTCCAAAACACGTATACGTACACTAAATACGTATCACGAATTTGGGACATTATATCCTACCCACCTTAAAAGAATTCCGTCCTCGGAATTTAATCAAGAGGCTAGAGATGTAAGGGAAAGCTATTCTATCATAGGCAATCATACGTATCACAAATTTGGGACATTACAATTACCAAATAAAAAAATTAGAATTTCTAACAAGAGTATACTTTATGGGTTAGTGCCTTTGGAATAAAGGTCAAGCCTATAGTATTTATAGAAGGGTTCAATCTTCATGACTGAATATTATGATTTTTGGTAGTATTCATATAAAGGTTTGATTTTCATGATTGAAGATCATGTTTGGGCTTATAACATAAAGGTATAATTTAGAAATGATGATCGGATAAACTTGGTAGCATTCGAAGTAGGGTAAGATGATTACCTTGACTTCCTTCTGCAAATCTTATCTCTTGATTTCCTATCCTAGTGGAAGAGATTGATTTTCCTATCCTTGGATTGTTCTCTAAATTTTAATATCGTTAAATTTTGGTTCATTTTGATCGGGACCAATCAATTTTTGTCATCTCCTTTATCATGCCAACATCCTTGATTCTAGACTATACCCAAACGGTTTAAAATTCGATCATGACCTGGATTTCCATCCTCTGGATGCTCGTGCTCGAACTTCGATTTTGTTCTTCATCTTGTCTAAATCCTTCTTTAATCAAGAATTGATTGACTTATTTTAGACCGTGTCAAAACTTTAATTTTTGATCATGATTAGATTTTGATGCCACTATCGCTCGCTCCTAAACCTTCGATTTAGTTCTGAATAATAACTAAGTTCTGTTCTAATCATGATTTGACTTAACCACTATTCTTTATGACTAGTCGTGCCTAGATGACCTAGCACGGCTAGACGACTTTGATTCCCACGATCGTGCTTCCAAGGACCGTGACCATACATATTAATTTTAATCCTGAATCCTGCCTAACATTCTGATCTTCGATCATGACTGTCTGATTCGGCTACGAACCTAGTCGTGTCAGAATTTGGGCGTGATCATGTCGGAATAAATTTTTCTATCGTGCCTAAATTTTGATTCTCTAGTCACTCATGCTCAGATTTTATTCCAAAGCATGCTTATGTTTAATTGTTTTCCATAGCTCTATCATAAATCATGACTAAGTGATTTCAAATCATTTTCAAGGTCTTAATTACGTCAAAGTTTTTATTTTGATTCACGACCTAACTATAATTGTGATTCTTAGAAATTGATCGTGCCAAATATTTGATTATTCCTAATGATGCCCAATCGCATCGTTTCCATATTTGATCGTGCATAAATGACTTAAGTTTATTTTTGCACATATATAATTTGTTCATACTACGATCCTATCATGCCAAAATTATTAATCGTGCCAAAGTAATTTTGAATTTATTTTCTTGATTGTGTCCAAGCCCTCGTTCTTTGATTGTTCCTAGGTTATTGACTAAACTCTCCATCGTGTTTTGATACCTCTGCCAACCTTAAATTTTGATGACAAAATTTCTTTAAGGAGGATAGATTTGTAACCTTCGATAACCAAATTCTAGATTTTTTTTGAATTTTTAAAAATTACTATTTGTCTGAATTTACCTAAAGCTTTGAAATCGTGAATTTAATATTGAGAATATTTTTTCGATCGTAATATGCTATCGAAACCTTTGCTGGGTCATTGGTTTTGTAAAACTATTATATGAGAGAATTTATCATAAATGATTTTTACTGATAATTTTCTTGAATATATATATATATATATATATATATATATATATATATATATATATATATATATATTAGTGGTTAGTATTTTTTATTATTTTTTCTACACTTATTACATTTTACAATCTTGCCATTAGAGTTTTCTACCCTACCCTATAAATATTGGACACTTCTCAATATTTTATAAGACAATTTCCTATAATCTATTTCCTAATACACATAACCACCACCATCAGTACCCACCCCCACAGCCATCAACACCTATCCCCCTGCTCTTTCTCCTCTCTCTGCCCGTCGTAGCTAGTCCCCCACAAGCATCCACAACCACCCCCATATACCACCACGCCCCTGATCATCACAGCCTCGACCACTCAACATTCCCACACCTTGGACTTCATGATGATAACTTTTCGATGTTCCATTTGCCGTGAGTTGACTTCTGGGAGCTCTAGGCCATTATTTCTTTATTTTGATTGCATTTTCGTTATCGAATTTGTCTCTGATACATTCTTGTCATATATCATCATTTATAGACTCTAATTGATTCAGTGTTACTACTATCTTTCTTATTTCATATCTTCCTTAGCTGCATATGATTTGAGTATTTGTGGTTTTTATGGATCAAATGTTGTAGATATTTATTGGGTACTTGACAGCGTTCTACCGCCGATACTGCGACGTAGGCTGGGCGTGGCCCACGTACTCATGCCCGAATATCCGGGTGCGGGTCGTGACAGCTAGTCCAGCATAATCACAGCCTTGGCTGGATTGACCACTTCTGAAGTCTAGACCCACCTATCAGAGGGCGTAGTCGAACAGAATCTCGTTCAAACGAGGCAAAGTCATAGACACAATAAAAAGACAAAAGGTAAAAAAGTTTACAAAAATATAGTCTTTTTGATGAGGGAAAAAAATCATATGCAGCAGCGCGTCTAAAGTTATGCGCATCATCAGGACAGAAGTCCATGCGCGTTGGCAGAGTTATACCTCAGCGCATCTCCAGGACCGAAGTCCATACGCGTTGGTAATGAAAAAGCTTCAGCGCATCTCCAAGACCGAAGATTATTCGTGTCAGCAAGATGAATCTTCGGCACATCTTTAGTACCGAAGTCCATACACATCAGCAAATTAAAGCTTAGGCGCATCTCCAGGGTAAAGCTCAATGAGCCACACCCATGCACTTCAGAATGGTGGTTAGCGCATGTTCCAACATGGTTACCCATTCATGTGCTCAAACCGTACACAAAGTATTTATGTGTTATTTTAGGGGATGACGACTATGGCGGCCACTCACCGATAACTTCCCTATGTACATCGGGATGAGTCGTATCGACGACTTAGGTCTCGTCGGTGTCGACTTCAACGGGCTTCTTGCCCTTGCCTTTGCCTTTGACCTTGCCAGCGGCAGCAACACGAGGTGTCTTGAGAGCCATTACAAAGAGAAACTAGGGTTTCATAGAAGAAAAGTTTAAAAGAAACAAGAACTTGAAGGGGAGAGCAGAAGAGTCTCTCTCTTCAACCCAAGTGCCTATTTATAGGCTTGGGAAGGAGTGTGACCCAATAAGATGTGACGTCAGCAGCTAACACTTCGAAGTTCGTGAAGAGGCGGCTCCAAATATTCGAAAAGATTGTTATTTATCAAAAATTGAAGAGTCATCATTAATGACTATATCCGAAACAGTCATGCGCATGGATGACTATGCGCCAAAGCAAGTCATGCGCGAAGACGGCCATGCACCCAAGCAGATCATGCGCCTAAAGGTTCTACTACCCATGCTTCTTATTCAAAGTATTTCAAAACTTGTCTAAGTTTTGAAAACTTTGAAGGGGCCTTATAGAAGCATGAAATTTTCATGCGCCATAGAGGCAAAGTTCCTATGCGTTACAAACTAATATGCGCCCAAGACACAGAGCAAGTCGACGCATCATACAAAGACTGTAAATAAAAGCGCATGAAAAGAATATTTTTTATTGATTAATAAAAATCTGTTACATAGCTTTTCATTACATAGGAAGTCTACTACAGCCTAGTCTAAAACTCTACGGATAGGCACATCACTTGGACGTCTCAGCATAGGCGCATCTCTTCTGTGTCACGAGCGAATCACTTCCTCGTCAATGAGCGAATTACTTCTTCGTCTCAGCACAGGTACATCACATGCCGCCTTGTGGCTCTTCTAGCATAACGAAGGTTGGGCACATCAAACCCAAACCTTATGTTCAACTTGACACTCGAGCACGAACTGCTCTGCCCACATCTAACTCTGCGTATCTCAGTTCTCTGATGAAGTCCATTGTCAAAACCAAAACTTCTTTGAGCGAGGAGATCCACAACCCACAACACACCAAATTGCCAAGGGGGATGGTCGATTGATTTCATTCTCGATGCAAAAGTTGTGTGAAGTAAGAATGAGCAAACTCTCTTCATCACAAACACATATATTTATAGGCCAGGGTCGAACCAAAGCCATGCACCATGTGGCGGTTAATCCGACATTAATGCAATGAACCTAGCATTAATGACAATGAATCTGCCATCTCAATTTCAACCAGGTCAACATTATTTTATTTCGAGCCTCGAAACGTTCAAAAAAGTTGACCGAAAGTGATGCACTTTAATTTCATGCGCCCCACACCTGATATGCTCTGTGGAGCATGCGCCTCCACAATAATGTGCCTACACAAAGCTTGTCACCCATTAAACCATTTAATGCTAAGTGATAGAAGTCAGCAGCATATGTCTCGAAGACTGAGCGATCGACAACTTTCACAGAAAATGAAGAGACGCCAACATCAGCATAATTATTACTTATTTTGTCGGTTACAGCTGTGCTCTGCCACGTGGCCGACTGTCCACTTGCATGTTCCCTAAAGCCATGTGCCCAAAACTCGTATATGTCTATTCAAGCCATGCGTCCAGATTTGCTATTGATTCCCAAAAGTCATACACCAAATCTACTCAGGCACTAGATCTCTGAGGCGTATTAAATCCATCATCCTTCAACAGATTGAGATCTTTGAGCAATGTGCATGTGCCACGTACCATTGACTCAGTTCTTCCTACGAACGGGTGCCAACCACCCAAGATCTCAGCAACAAACTAATCTGAACAACTGCCACATGTCATCTCATCCGTAGCCCAACAGTGCAGTTTTAAACAGATTCAATTTAAGCTTCCCGGGCACAGTGCCTCTGCGCCCAACAAGTCATTCACGTAGCATTCCTACGTGTAAAATTTCCATGCATGCATGAATGGATCACTCCACCATCTATAAATAGAAGGATCATTCCTTCATTCAGCCACTTAGCTTTCCTCCAGAATTTTCAGACATTCAGATAATCAGATTTTACCTCAGGAGAGCCGAATCGTCGTCCAGTCGAAGACTCGCATTTGCTTCCTGATCATCGTCAGATCATTAACGGAGTAAAGAATCAACTCTCCATCGCCACTGTTCCCTAAAAAACAAAAGTGTACTCGAAGGATTCCATCGAGGATCCAAAAATGTACTCTGTTCGTTTGTTATATATAAAAGTTTCTCCAACACTTCTTAATGGCAAACATATATGTACATAACTTCTCCTTTCCCAAACAAAGAGATAATATAAAGTTTCCTTCATTGGCACCAAATTGACATACCTATAGATATTAATGAATATAAATAATAGTAGAAGTAAAATTTGAAATTTAAGCAAGTATGGTATTGTTCACTGAACTATGATCATGCTACACAACCCCCACACTGCCCACTAGATCCTTCAATGTAGATACACCAATACACTGCACCTACTACTAAGATCCTGGAACCTTAATATACTACATTGCTCATAATATATTAAGACACTCACATCTATGCTTTCTCAAACACTGCTGCACAAGCAGTACTCCAGTTGCTACTAATAACACTCTTCTCAGGCTACTACAGTTTAGAATTTGCACACAAGGCCGTTGTTGCACGTCACAAGCCAGGAGATGAAACTGCAATGCTTTTTAATGTAGGAAAAATCGGATATGTATTGCTACTAGAAACTAGGTACAATTTGAGGATAAAATCCTAATTTTGTGTTATAAGGAACATATATACAGTAAAAAAGATCTTATTGATAGGTTGTGAGGGGTATCTTGGCTATGTGGATGCCATATAGCTTAATTGGAAACAATATAGTCTAACTTGGAAAAGGATATGCAGTGTAGTGTTCAGATTAAGAAGATGGGCCAAATAAGCAAAATTCATGTGATATGTATTTGCAATCAGACAACCTAATCTGATTACAATCAACTGGCCTTGGATCCATGTGCAAATGTAAGAGCTTACGTATGATCGTGATCCATTATTTCACATCCATGGGCCTAAAAATAGGTTTCATATTACATTGAAGTCTGACATTTCTAATTGTGGATATCACATATCAGACGATATATTATAGCCGTATGTAAATATCGGACACCTAATGTTGATGTTTGATAAAAAAAATATGACTACAATATCCTAAATGTTCTATATGCCAATTATCTAACTAAATATTTTCAGGCATCTATATTTCAAAGTGATTTTATATAAAATATCTGAAACTACTTCCTAGAGTGAGATTAGACAATTAAAATATACATGAAAAAGATTTAAATCTATGTGATGAAGTCCCACCACACTGGGTTGAACTTGAAGCACATGCAAATTAATGATGTGTAGCCATTCTGACACCTTGCACATCATACATACTGAAGAGAGCTTGAACCCTGTTTCTACTTTTATATATGGTCCACTTCAATTTTGTAAATCAAATTTCTTATGTAAAATTAGGGGAAAAAGATGAAACCGTACCCACTGGAGTTGGAATAGAGTGGCAGCCGTCGGTTTTATCGTTTGTTCCTAAAATTGGTACATAAAACCAAAAATAAATACGTATGACCTAAAAATTAGATCGACCTACATAAAAAAATGAAAAACCCTAAATAAAAATAGAGAAATTAGGGAAATAAATAAATAAAAGGAAGATAAAAGACAAGAGATGCCTGTAGAGAGATGAGGAAGAGAAATGAGAGAGAGAGAGAAAGAGAACCTGATTATGGGAGAGAAAGAGAACGTGCAGAAGAGAAAAAGTAGCGAGCGAGAAGAGAAAAAGTAGCGAGCGAGAGAAATACCTGTCGACGAGAGCAGACGAGTAGCGAGAGAGGAGAGTCATGTGTTTTGAGAGCAGCGAGAGAGGAGTCTCTTGTGGGAAGTTTTTTTCAGGAGAAGATCCCTAACGAAAATTAGGCGAGTTTTTTTGGGTTTACGACATTTAATGTGCGCCCAGTTTTAGTATGTGTGTATGCTAAGGCTAATTATCATATTCTAAGTCCTTTTACGGCATTCACTGAAATGTATGTCGTGAGTTAATTATTTACGACATACTATTTAGGCACGTCATAAATTCAACATCGTAAAAAGTTAATTTTCTTGTAGTGTATTAGGCAAAGATGTAATTGATTTATAAGAAGTTAATCAAAATAAAATATGAGAATCAATAGTTAATATATTATGCAAGCACAATGTTAACATAAGAGTATATGTATATACTTTTCAAGTAAAAGGAGACTTGTGCAGAACATACATATTCCAAAAATATCGAAAATATGACATGTTAAGGACAAATCGGTAAGAAGTAACCATTTCAAAAATATTAAAGACGGAGACTCAAAAACACATTAACTTAAAAAAAACTTTAGCTACTATGGACTAGAGTGGTATGCATACTTCATAGATAAAGGCTAAGAGTAAAGAGCATACATAGATAAATGTGTCACACTAATAGAAAATGAATAAAAGACTATATAGTATGAACTAATCATTTAAGCTAAACAACTAGTCATGCTAGGATTATATCTCACATTGATTTAAACAATAAACAATTAAAAGATATCAATGAGAGTTAATAGCAAGACATCAATAAGAACATGCTAGATTTTATAAATAGAACCATTCAAGAAAAATCATTTTGTATGTTACCAAAATAGCTCTAGTAGCCACACTTATGTTGGTGTAATTTCTTGAAAGATGACCTTTGTAGCTTTGCAATCACCAACATGCTCCTTGGTTCTACTTGATATAAGAAGCTTTACCTGCATCAAGAGGCGAAGACTTTGGTATCCAAAACTTGGATACACATTTGTTAACTTTTGGAACCTATTTGCACAAGTTCATATCAACAAGTTTTCTAGTCTGATATTGACTAAAAATATATCCTTTTATACTGCAATAATGACATAAATTAACATTAGTGCTACGGGCAGCTATATCAGAACGTGCAGTGATGTGATATGATGTGCATGAATATTTGTAATAGAAAGCATGATGATGTGTAGCATTTGGTTTGCGTGCTTTCTTTGATCGTGTCCTATCATGTGTGTGATGTGTCATAGGACAGATCTTTGATTGGGTAGTAGGTATTACATGTTTACCCATCCTAATCTCTTACGTTTTAGAAGTTGCACATGCCTCGTCATAATTATCAGTAAGAGAATCAATTCTACATGAAGCAATAGAATATTTCTACTTTTCTGATTCTAATTCCTCCTTAAGTTTAGCATTTTCTTGAGTGGTTTTCTCAATGTATTCAAGTTCCTCATGCAATCTAAACTCAAGTATGAAATTTCATTAGATCAGTAGAAGTGTCTCTAGTATCATTCCATAAAAAAGTAAGCTTTTTTTATTCTCACGCTTATAGGCTAGAATATCCTTTCTATCTTGCTTATAATTATATACTTTCTTGTTTTCTTCCAATAGATCACTAAAAGCATCAGATAATGTTCCTCCAATAGATTACTGAAAGCATCAGATAACTCATCATAAGAGAATTCATTCTCTTCAAGTAGAGGATTATTTTGTGCCTCGTTGGATAATGCCATTGAGCATATATTTGCAGCTTGACGAGGTCTCTCTTCTTCTTCGGAATCTCTTGATTTGCTTTCACACCATATGCTCGTGTTAGCGTACTTGCGAGACGATGACCTTTCTTTGTGTGATCGTTCGTAGTGATTCTCCTTTCTAGTAGCTGTAGAGCAATATTCCATGATGTGGCCTGATCTTCTGCAGTTGTAGCATATAAGCTCTTCTTCATATAAGGTATTGTGTTGTACCTTAAATCATAATGCCATCATGCACACATTTGCATCATTATGAGGACTATCTTCCTCTTTGGAGTCGCTAGCTTTGCTTTCGTACCTGCACTCATAAGTAACTTCAAGAAGTTTCCAAATTTTATGAGATGTTGTTTAAGTAGTAATAAGATTGAATATATGTATGTCTACATCACAATAAAAAGCATGCATTACTTTTGAATCAAGGCTAGCTAACTTCATTTCTTCCTCCATGTAACTATAATAAGGCTTGTTAATAATAGAGAAAGTGAGAATAGATGTGATAGTACACTTTTTGTAGCCATTGATAACACATGACCATAAATCATAGTCTAGAGATTTTAGGTATAAGCTCATTTGTATCTTCTAATAATTATAGTCCGTTCCATCAAATAGTGGGGGTCTATTTGTGAACTGCCCTTTACCTGTGAACATTGATTTCACGACTGCCATATATACTCTCTATAGTATTATATTTGAATATAACCCGCTTTGATACCAATTGTAGAAGAAATTGGTATGAGCAATAATTCCTATTTAAAGAACATCTGCTTTGATACCAATTGTAGGAACATTGAACACCTTTAGAGGAAGGTGAATAGAGTGCATGTGTGTAGCAAAAAGATAATCACCAAATTAAAAATTATATGTCGCGTCACATGAAGGAAGTATAAGCAGATGATAACAAACTATATAAACATTAAATACGTAAAGTAAAGAGCATCAGAAAAACAATCTCATGACACAGCGATGTATACTGGTATCCCTCTGAGAGAATTAGTCCAGTCTTGAGTACTCTTGTTCGATGTTAGTCCACTATGGCAGAAGCTTTAAACCGAGCGCTTGCAGCTCCTTACAACCACGAGTTTTTATTCGAAGGACTCAAAACTTCAACACCACAAGCTTTTTATCCAAAGATATTGTCAACTTCAAACAACAAGTGTAAAGACAACACATTGAAATCCAAGCTTTTACAAGTCGATCAGACTTCTAAAATAATTAAACATAACAGTAAAAAATTTAGTAAGCTAACGATAATATATCAATTATAATAAAACAAATACCACTGTTCCTCAGGAACAGTGGTTTCTCTTTAACGAAGTAATAAAAGTAAAAGATGAGGAAAGAGAAAAAGAAGGAGAGAGAGGAGAAGTCGAGAGAGAGTGTGCGAGAGGGAGGTGAGAGAGAAGGAGAGGGAAGCGGGGAGTCGTTCGGGGAGAGAGGGAGCGGGAGAGGAAGAGGAGCGGGGCGGCGGAAGGAGACCGTGCGGCGGATCTCGCCGGAGGGGTATCGGCCACGGCGAAGGGTTTGGAAGGGTTCGATCATCTCCGGAGTTCGTCGGCGGCAAAGGGGCCACTATACCAAAACAGGTGATTTGTAACGGTTATTACCGTGACAAAAAAAATTCGTCACGGTAATAACCGTGACCGATTGGGCGTGACAAATTTTTGTAACGATTTTTGTCACGGTTTTAACCGTGACAAAATTTTATTTTTGTGACGGATCTTGTAACAATTATAACCGTTACAAAATAGTTAACTTTTGTAACGGTTATAAACGTTACAATAGTTAATTCAAGTTCATTTTTTTCTCCCATAATCGTAACGGATATAAACGTGACAAAAAATTTCATTTTAGGAAAAAAAAATGGCTATATTTACCATAATCCTATATACAACCTACTTCACAACAAAAGTAATTTACTTTGCCTCCATCATAAATGGCAGTATTTCAGAATGCATAAATATGTGATATTCAACTGTGCTTCCAAAGAAAGAAAGTTAATGAATGTAAATGATAGCCTTATAGGAAAAATAACAATTACATACACAATTCACAACAAACAACTGTATCCTCTTCTTAGTTAACTGACGAAATTCTAAAACGAAAGGGGCAGTGCTAGACAATCACATTTATTATGCCGGAGATACAAATAAACAACCTCAAATGTCACATAAACGAGTTAAACCTTCCATGGACATGTTGGGCACTTGTCGGAGTAACATCAGTTGATCCGCCACGTCCCAAATCTGGACGGTGAGAAAGAATTGCGTTGTCAGTCTTGTCATAAACCTTTGAAATGGCCCGATCCGGATGTATCCAAAACTCTTCCTACAACAGAAAAACCACATATGAGTACTTCCTACGAGTGAAAAGTTTTTCTCTATCTCATAATGATCAATGTATTGTGTTCAATTCTATTGTGTTTCAATACCTAACAACTAATAGCATTTGCCAAAATCATGTGTTTTTAGCAATGAATTGCTTATCCTCCAGCACTGTACTTTATTCAACATAAGCAATGAATTGCTTATCCTCCAGCACTGTTCAAATCAATTGATGATTAAATCCAAAGCAATATCACACCAAAAAAAAATGATCATTCTTCACTTACTAGTAGTTCAATATCAACATGTTCCAGGTGTTCATGCAAACTAGTCTGCTAATGTAAATAATACACAACTGTTTATTTCCAGAATATAGGCATTTCGAACTACTACCTTGAAATAAAAATTATCAGTATTGAAGTAATATTTTGGATGAAGTCATATGCCAAAACTGACTAGAACACAAATCAAGCAATCACCATTTGTAAAAGGTGCCTAACCCTTAAACCTGAAATTCTTGACAATATCCACAGATAACAGGCAACCTGCAGTAGACATGAGGCAAAATATGGGTACTACAGTCGAAACTGAATCAAGCATGAAAGTTGCACTCCAGACTTTTCAAATCAGTGCTAAAATATTTAAATGAAACTTGGCCGACTACTTGGTATCAGAAATCTGGGTATCATACTACTTGTGTCAGGATTTCACTACATATCGGCTACACCAAATACCAAGTCGATTGTATCTTCTGGCACCTACTGTAGGTAGGGTACCCAGATTAGAGAGAGTAGGCTATAGCGGGAAGTACAGGATAATGGGGACAGTGTACACCATGTGTACCTGTACGAGATGGGTCAAACTGGTTTAGAAGCGATAGAGTTAAGTTGAGATGTCCAGATATAATGTGGAGTACATATGAGTATCAGTAAGGTATGGGTATTTACCAACCGAGCAATATTTTGAGTCAGTTACTTAGACACATGGTGTTCAGAGTTAGGGAGGCCTTACGGGATGGGATATGCAGGTATAGTTTGGAGGAAATTAGAAAAGACCCTATGGATAGTACTAAGGGGAGGGACATTGATGGTATCAGAACATGTGAGTAGGTAGAAGTGGCAGAAGTGCTTTTGCAATCATCCAAATCTCACCTTGAGAGTCCTTGGTGTAGATAGTGTGCTCATGTGGGCATTTGTGAAACCCATACTCTTGGAAGAATGCATCAATCCTGCTGTACCACACTATTGGCATTTGTTTTAATCCATATAAAACTTTTTTCATTCTGCATACTTTTGTTTCTTCATTTTTCTGCACATATCCTGGAGGTGATCGACATAAACTTACTCTTCCAAAATCGAATCCTGGGGTACTATGGTACAACTGATCATAGACCTCTAAACAAGTATCAGAAAATGTAGGAGGTACATCTCTGATCCCATATCCATAAAGGATAACTCTATGATACACGAGTGTACCAGAAGGGTTAATGCCTAGGTAACCAGAGTATAGGAATAAGGAAGGAGAAGACTTATGTTCTGATACATGTTTGCATTCCTACAGTAGAAACGTTCACTTTGTCCCTGCTTTGATTAGAGCCCAGTCCCTAGTGTCAAGCTGGACTGGGAATAGAGGGTTGTATAAACAGAAATGGCAAGTAGACTAACGTAGGTGCAGTCCACACACCGTTGGGAGTATTGGTTATTTCCAAGTCTATGGGGACCTGGAAACGTAGTTATGAGAGCATAGTTTGAATCACTTTGATGATTACCTCTAATATTGCAATTACCTTTTGACCATCCTCTAAATCACTTACCTGCAGTTCAAACCTAGTGCCATTATAACAGTCCTGGCATTGGGAATCAAACCTGGTACACTAGTTCAAAACCACTGAAGGTTTTGTTTAGTTCTTCATTTGACACCCTGTCCACACTGTTGTGACCAGGATTAGCGTTTAGCAATCGAAGGTATGGGGAGTATATCCTAAAGTGCTAGGCGTACCACAGACTTGGATTGATATTAGACCAGATCCTCACCCAGTCCACCTGAATACTGGGTATCCCTATAAGGATTCAGGTATGTAGAGGGGTGGCTTAGGAAGAGTATTTTCACTTATGGGCATGTATATTGATAGAAGAGCCCTGCTACTACACCTAAAGCCTGGCACTGTTATACATATAAGTAATAGGTTAAGTAGATAGATGAAATGTGTATAGATGATACAGCTCCAAGTTTTCCCTGTCCATACAGGTAACAGTGAAGGCAACCCCAGTGTCAGTTGGGTCCAAGACTGAGTATCATTATTAACAGTAAGGTAGATGTAGGACTGTAGGCTCGAGTACAAGGAAGCCACGAATGTACCAGTTAAGTAAACAAAAGGGAGAGATTAGTTTAGGCTTTGAAGTATCTGGGAACACCCTGTGACAGGATAATAGTTTAAATTGCCAATTAAGGTATTACCTGCCATCGAAATAACAGCTTGGCATTTGATGTCTCTATGTACTAGATAGGATTCATCACTCGATATATGGCACCAAGCTTTGAGATCTTGACTTTTTCTCTCCCTTTGGGGGGAGGGGAGTACTAGCTGTCATTCAAAAGTAACTAAAATAAGAAGACAAATAAATAAAAAAAATACCAGACTTCCCTCATCTACATCTTCGCTCGCACCATTGACAGAAGGATATTCTTAATTGCTTATGCTACTGGTATACCTCAGGATACACTGTTAAGCAACATGCCTATGCATTATAGTATGCCTCAAGTAGTATACTCAACTTGAAAAATAAAAAATACCAGACTTCCATTGACAGTTGACACTCCCTTAATGCACAACCTTTTCAAGTATAATTGTGTTCAACTTTTTGTCTTGAATCTGAATTTTGATCTAGTTTCTATTACTATAATATCATTGACCCATATATTTGTAGGTACATAAGAATTTCATACAAAATGTGCAGCGGCAAGTAATAATTACCTTTGTTCCATGCTTGAGCATTTTGCCATCACTATTTACTCTTGAAGATCCAAGTTCCTTCATGGCTCCATAACTCGAGGATGAGCAAGCAGAACCTTGAATCACAACATCAACAAATTAACCTAATCATAATCTATGCTAAAATAGTCATCTGATTATATGATTATTACAAGAATGATTCAAAATTAAACTGCAAATTACTACTCTAGGATAGGTAGTAAGCTTACCGATGCCTTCTTGGATGAAAAAAATGTGGCCCTTCATACCCTCACTTCCAACGACTACATCAACAGCCTTTGTCATTCTTTATGCGATCTACACATTAATATCCAACAGAAAAGGAAGAGCATCAATAACAAGAAAATCTATGATTAGTGGACATGGACACATGGTGATTTACATGGCATCTCCAAGTGGTAAAAAATAGCAAAATCTAGACACGAAGAAGCAACCACATATGTGTGTACATACTTTTAACATGAATATTTATATGTGGTTGAATATTAAGTTTCTTAACATCTACCAGATTTTATAAAAAGTTGTAGCAAGTTTAACATGGTATATGACAGTAGACCAGTGTCCAAGCTTTACTGAGATAATTGCAGTCTATCGCATAAAATTCTGATTCTAATAGTTGCCAGTTTCACAATATGTGTCGACATTCACTAAATAAAGAAGTACTAACACAGGTACTGAGATGAATCATCGAACTTCATAGTACTGAGCTGAATCCTCCTCATCCCCAAATATTATCCCGACACCAAATTGTGGAAATGACTAGCAAAAGAAATCATGACTTCTAATAAAATACAAAAGTCAGAAGCACAAGATAACCTTAGTTTGTGGGTGCAACTCTTCGGCAGGATGTTTGTCCATTTGTATGAGCACTTGCATTTTGTCATATATCTCTGAATTGGTCGCTTGTTTGGGCTTTCTTTGGCAACATGATCCATCTTCTTCTGTAGTAACTGACAGATAATAAAGAAATTAGCTTAGTTAAGAAACCACTATAGTGGATGCAGACCATAACTATGGCAGATATAACATTTATTCACTTGTCTCTTAAGAACAACAAGGCTCTTGGTGTGCATGGGGACTGAGGGAGAACTCTATTAGAAAGGGAATACCGAGCAGAGCAACCCACAAATCAAACATGAAAGTAGAATTTCATGTAAAAAAGTTTTGATGAATTTTATTATAATGAATCTACATACGTAAAACACAGAATTAGAGCCATTAGATACCATGAACCCAAGGACCAAAATGTCATAATGGTAAGCAGAAGTATTTTCATATTAGATTTTCCTATGTCATATAATATGACACAGTTTGCAAATAAAAATAGTCAATATCATGAGAAACTTTTCTATAGTTATCATTTCATTTCAAATTGTACATCATCATCTAGGAAAAGGACTTGGAAGATTGCTAAATATTATAAGAGAAAAGTTACCCTTGAAGGTTAAAAGAGAAAAGCTACCCTTCAGCTAATGACTTTGTTGGTGTCAAATTTTTTTGACTAATGAAATAATAACATGAATCATGGATGTGATCAGCACTCCAGATTATAAGCAAACCATCCCTAGCTCCAGAAACTAAGAGTTCCTGAAATTCCATGTCCAAAAAAATTATGAAAGATTTAGTAAAAAGAACATTAAGATTGAATTGGATGGCACCATTAGAAGAATTTCACATAAACAAAGAGTGCCTGAATTCTTGATGTTAACAGGTTCTGAAGAAACAAGATTGAATTAACTCTGAAAGAATTCCAAATAAACGAAGAGTGCCTAAATCTATTTGTTTCAGGTGTAAGTACATTCTTAACTATCCCTTCTATAACATGCCTTGTATTGTAAACATCCACATGTTTCCTTATGTTATGGAAGAAGAAAAAACTAGTCATCAAGACCTCAATATGCATCCATCTTCTTCCTACATGGTAAGATGAGAAATCTTCATGAGGGGAGGGAATTGTTCACTTTTGATGGGGATCACATCACATAATACAAATAATAAATAAAATTCACACATTTAACCTATGTTGCACATGCATCAATACTACATGAAATGGCTAGGTGACGCATATACATCACAGTTCTTGGAGCATCCTAATGTGTTTTGGATTATTTGGCATTAAATTATGCTCAAGTTAAATAACTCTTCTGAACATCTTTTTTGCCACCGTAAATGTCAACCAAGCACATATTACAACTAAGATGCTCAAGTCTCAATATCAGGCAACCAGTCAGCTATTAGGGGTGAATCATATAATGAGGCACCAAAGTCCTATAAGAAAATCAAATCAAGTATATTATTGACGGGAAGTAGCAACAACAAATAGTTGGCAATCGAGAAAGAACCAAAAGAGGTTGCAATAGAAAAATATGTAAACAGTTAGTAAAGATAGTATCTGCAGGAACCAAAAGAGTCAACTGTCTGGAGATAGTACTAACCACATATATTAATTCATATTAAAAAATATGGCATGCTTAATATGCAATAGGTGTGAACACTATTGTTAGTACATGTCAGTCTTTCGTTATTGTGAAAGTTCTTATAAAGACTATAGTTGTAGACCATGTGAGTCCATGACTGATAAATGATGGATATCAAAATGGATAATAATGACGTAGAACAAAAAAAAACTAGGCATCCCATATTGTGCTGGGGCCTAGTATATGTCAAAATACAACAATAATGTCCCGATCCGATACCCACCACTATCCATATTAACGTTTGAGGTCTCTTTTCCAGTCAATTCAGTAGAAAAAAATTGACCTACAACAAGAATGTAAAAGCATAGTAAAGTTATAGAAGCATGTAAATGAATAAATTTATTTATTACAGGTAAAACCAATCACTAAGGATAACTATTATTTCATTCTATTTCAAACCTATTAAAAAATAACACATAAAATACTTAAAATTATGTCTAAATGTATAAAATATTTTTTCCCTCTAAATTTTTAATAATTATTTGATTTCCAATACCAAAAAAATCTGATACTCATATTAGAAAGAGCCGAGATCCTTATAGAAATTAGAAAGGGTCTGATACCAATTCTTATACTGCGAACTTGGTGCTGATACAACTTGCTTATCACGACATTTGATCCATATTGAGTTACCAATGATCGGAACCGAAACTGTGTTTACAACAAGTAATAGTTTGTCAATATCATTATAATGCACTCGATGAAAATGCATTGTATCGCCGAAGAAAGCCAGTAAACTATTGAAGCTGAGACTATATATAAAACACCATATCACCACTTACGAATGCTGGCTACATTGACAGGATAAACTTGGTTGATGTAAAAATTACAGTCGAGCAGTGACCAATAAAATCTAAATACCCGAAGGCAAACAGACTTGCATAATCAACATGTGAAGAACAATACATAAAGAGCAGCCTATATATAGCCAATCATATCGCCTGACCTGCTTGTTGCAACACTACATAGACCAAAAATTAAGGCACCAAAACTCCTAAAGCAAGAAATACACTACAGAGAGTCAATATAATAGCTTATTGTATTTTCCTATGCATATGATAGATAATGTTAGGTATTTTGATGTCTCAGAAAGTAAGAATCAATTACCTAAGAATCAATTACCATTGTCTGAGTAAAACCTTATAAAGGGAGCCATCACTCTTGTTGCTCAAACCAAGTGGTATAACCATCCATTCATACAAGAAAGCTTGACACGAATTAATAATAACCATTGGGGTATCCACCAGTTGCCGCAATGTTTGTTTCACAAACAACAGATTCGTAAGAGTAAAAAAGATGCATTAGAAATATGCTTTCACTTGTACAATCCATTAAAATTCAATAATTTCCATGTGTGGATTGGTAAATCAATAAAACCCTAAAATCAATAAAACCCTAAAATCAACAAAACCCTAAAATCAACAAAACCTAAAGCCATTCTTGGTGGATTGGAAAATCTAGAACCCTAAAATCAGCAAAACACTCAAATCAGAAATCAATAAAACCCTAAAATCAACAAAATACTGGAAAGAAAACTCTCAAACAAAAATCAATATTGTGGTGGAAGCACCTTTGGTGTGATGGTGTCGATTTCCTTTCCACCGATGGTGTCGACTGAACGTCGAGGAAGGTCGTCTCTTCATTGACTTGGCGGTGATGGAGGCCAGCTCGTCTCTTCACTTTGTCGGTGGCGGAGGAGAGCAATGCAGGTCAGAGGAAGATCGAGAGAAAAAAAGGGAACCATGGAAAAAATATCTACAAGAGACTGGGAAATTTTGGGGGTAATGGAGGAGAGCAACGCAGGTCAGAAGAAGATCGGGAGAAAGGAGGGAACCACGAAAAATATGTGCGGGAGTGGGAAATTTTGGGAGGGAGGAAAAAATATTCTGTGGCTGTTACGCTTTTCGTAAGGGTTGTAAACCTTTTCTTTTGGTCACATACATCCTAATATGCCAATTTATCACGGTTTTAATTGTTACAAATAATATGAAAATTATAAAATTATATAATTAGAATGTTAGTAACGGTTGTTTGCTTGTGGTAACGGTTATAATCGTTACAATCGTGTCACGGTAATAACCGTTACTAATAATAAAATAATTGTGTTACAAATTTCATGTTTTGGTGTAGTGGGCCTTGACGACCGACGGAAGGGAGGTCGATGGCTGAGATTCGCGGCGGATGGGCGCGCTGGAGGCAGCTGGAGGGGTCGTCGGAAGGGGGCGATCGGAGAGGGTCGGCCAGCGTGGAAGGAGGTGGCGCGGAAGGCGGTGTCCCACTCGGAGCGGGACGGTGGCGCGCCGGTTTTGATTCGCGGTGGCGACGATGCTTGCTGCGCCCGTCGGCAGCGAATCTCCGACGCTGCCGAGCTCGGGTGACGCGAGGGTGCGGCGGAGTCTCGGCGCAAGGCCAGGCCGCACTGGCGGTAGTGACCGGGGACGAGCGGTCACGGCGGATCGGTCGCAGTGGAGGTGAGTTTTTCCTATTTTCTATCCTTAGATGGTGGTGGTGACTTGTCTTGGCGGTGGTTTGGGTGATCGGAGCGGGGGACAGTTTGTCCGTGGGTTGGCCGGGGTTTGGACAGGGTTTTGTCGGTGACAGAAAAAGGGGACGGTCGGCAATGCGAGGTATTTGTGGTCGGGTGGCGACGGAGAACGATGGGGGTGTTGCTGCAAGTGGCGGTGGTGGTATGGGTAGGCGAGGGTCTGGTGTAGTGGAGCATGGCCGGTGGCAGGATGGAGTTGCTGGCGATGAGGTGGTGATGGACGATGGCGGCTACGGTAGTTTGTGTCACGACGGGTCAGGATTTGGCCGAAGTTGGTAGCGTAGTTGCCGCGGAAGAGGTGGTCGGAGATCTTGGGGAAGAGGGTTTCGGGAAGGCATGATGGTGATGTCGGGTTCACGGTGATGGCTGCAGTTGCGGGTTGGAGGCTGGGAGGAGTACACTAGCAGGGACGGGGTTTAGATTAGAAATTGATTGTGTCGAGGGTGTCCGACACGGAAGGAAATAATGTATGTGTAAATTTTGGAATAAGGCGGAGAGGGAACACGGACACGATACACGCACGTTTGGTTGTGAAATTTTGTGGATGACTAATGAATTGGAGGAGTACCTGCCTATTTATAGGATGTGAGAATTCCCAATTGGATAAGGATTAGGAGTAGATTTAAAACACAATTAGATAATTCGTAATTTAATTTTAAAAAAACAATCAATCCAAATCCAATACAATCCAATTTAAATCTAATTAAATTTTTAGTTTTTAAAAAAATCAAATCAATTTCAAACATAGATATTGGTTTACTATTTAAATGTATCCATGGAATCAAATAAAAATTTAAACCGTCACAAATATTTCGAAAATATGTTTTCCAAAAATACTATTATAATAATTTCGAAAATACCTTATTATTTAAAAATAAACTTAATAAAATATTTATGAAATAAATATTTTTGCACGAAGAATATTATTTATTATTAATAACTGCTAAAAAAATAGACTTTTCATAGCAAGAATAATAATTCTATATAATATTTTGAAAGTATAATAAAATAGAAAATTTATTTTTCTAAAATATGTACGCTCGCACATATTTGCACTCGTCGAGCAAATTTAAAAAAAGAAATAAACGGTCATGCGCGACGTATAATACTACTACGCGACGTATTTTACAAAAATTTTAAATCAGTACTAAATTTAATAATAAAAAATATAGAAATTTTAGGGGTTTTACATCCTACCCAACTTAAAAGAATTTTGTCCTCGAAATTAAAAATTCGTAGGGGGGTGAGAAGACACAAGGGGTATCGATGAGGAACGATCAATAACAAATCTTGCCGTAAGAAATTGCGATCTAGATCATAGATAAAATAATACGGTATGGTCGTGGTTAATGAATGAGGGTCACGATTAAAAGAACGAAATAGATTCGCTTAAATTAAGCGATTGGAGGGCCTTGATAGGGCCGAGTAGTTTAGGATTAAGATATAGCAACATCGAGTGAGAATAGTCATAGCCGATAGGAAGGATAGAGAAGTCTTAGTATAACGTCTTCGCCCTCCTAAAATAGATAAAGACGAAAGCAATATAGAGTTCGAAGGAAGCGTTATCGAATACGAATACGTGATTCAAAGACGATCGAATAATTTCAAAGGAATTGTCAAGGCAGTCGTGGATGGATTTTAGAGGACAAGTTTAACTATGTTTCGTCCACGTAGAATAATAGATAAAGGCGAACCAAAGTGCACTCGGTTGATCAGACCATCATGCACCGGTTCTGATTAGACAATATGCTTGTGAGCGCGCTCAATAGCATAAGTCATAAACAAACTCGATAAATGGATGAGTTTGCAAAACTAGATTATAGTAGCAACATTAGTCAAGGTGGTAAAATTATAGGCACGAGATTAAGATTAAAATAAGGAACAAATATGGATAGTCTAAGAGTCATAGGAATCTAAGTCTTGTTTATTCCTATACAATCATTCTACAATTTTATTGACCAAGGCTTGGTTGACTAGATGGGTTACGGCTCTCTAAACTTAAGGGATTACTAGGTCACAAGGCATTCTACCCAACTTAAAAGAATTAAACTAGTGGTGTTTGGGACAGCTAACTAATAGGGTCAATCTCTAGTAGGCACGAAGGGATGATAAGAATAATGATAGAAGGAATCAAGCAAGATGCAATCGATGAGTCAAACGGTAGATTGAAGAAAGTAGTCAAGTATGTAGATGAGAGCCTAGACTTCTAATCCTATACGCAGGCTTGCTTGGTACGGTAAAGTAACCAAACAATTTATCTTGACCTGCATGGGCCACCACAAAAACATGTAACGCCCCAGTCCCAAAATACGTAGGACTAGGAACGTAGACATGCCAGCTGTATTCATACGAAGTATACTCCAATATATGGAAGCCTTGTATAAATTCATAAGCTGTAAAATGCAGTAGAACCATAACTAATCTCATCCACACAAAATAAAAGAATAGAAGATCTCATATAATCAACTATAAATTTGTCATTTGGTACATGTAGTTGGGCGGAGACAAATCCACTAACAACTATGAAAAGAAATACATAACAAAAGAAAGATTTTTGGCGAGCGAAGCGAAGACGATCCAAATGCAATCATCCTCGAAGAAATAGCCATGATCACGGCTAAAGCTAGAGCACCTGCGAAAGACAATAGCACACACCTGGCAAGACAACCAGGTCCTCAGAGGGACGTAATAAGACACATAATATCATGCCATATAAACTGAATAAATATTGCTCAAATAATTAAGGGACACATACAATAGGGTACCTAACCGTACTATAGTAAATATGCAAATAAAGAACAAACCTCTGACGCATGGGCCGGGTCAGGAATCAGGACCGTACCTCCCACTGGAGATAACCGGCAATCAGGGCAGTGCATATATGACCCATACATTAAAGAGTTGTTCTTCCCACCCAATGCCTACCATGTTGTATCCACAACAGTAAACCTCTATAACCGCTAAGTCAAACTAGCATGCAATTTCTATTAGCGGTTATTCCTATCGCACGGCTTATACGCACCGGTGGCCAGCCAGTCACGCATGTCCGCGTTCTACATGCGACACACAACTTCGTGATACAACGTGTCAAGGCCATGAATGCAACATACAAGGTGGTCCCTTAAATCTAGGTTTAATACGTAAGAAAAATAATACATAGCAGGAACTATAATTGAGCATTAAGTTCTAACAGGTATGCCATGTATCACAGTTTATTTTGCATAAAGAAAATAAATCATGCATGAAATATGAGCTAAATAAGTAAACAGCTAATGGCAAGGTGTCTTGCCTGGTAGGACGCCTAGTGTGCTGCGATGATCAAGGTGGCACGAACTGCGACTTCGGTGCAACAACTACACAAGAAGACCTCTGATGGTGGCAAGGACAGTTCCATTGGGTCCAGGACGGTCAAATTAGTTAGGGTGGACAGGAGGATGTATAGATTGGCGAAGGAATTTGGAATAATGACGATACCCATAGGCGGAAAGGTAATCAAATAAAATTTGAAAAAAAAATATACACTCATATTATAATAAAAATATTTTATGATATTGAGAACTAAAATTTTTAATTACTCAGAATATTTTTAGATAATTACTTACTAAAAAAAACACTTTTTATTTGTCAAAGTACTTGTAGGTAATTTTTCTAAAAATTTGATCGTAGGGCTAAAAATATAAATTTTGATAGAAAATATTTTAGATTAATACTAAAAATTTCTAAAATTTATTTTAGGATTTCTTTCGACCAAAAACATTTTAGAGATTATTTATCATAAATATTTTATTTGATACTACCAAGAATCAAATAATAAAACTTTTATTAATTAACAATCTTAATGACATAACACAATTCATAAGATATAACAAATAACAATAATAATAATAATGAATAGTAATAAGGATCATGACACTGTATACATACTTATAAATAAGAAACCCATTAATAATAATGATAATAATAAATATAATATTAGAAAAAGAACCCAGCAACAGGAAAAGAAACCAAAAAAAATTCCTTTTCCTTTCTCTCTTTTATACTAATAAAATAATTAAACATAACAGTAAAAAATTTAGTAAGCTAACGATAATACATCAATTATAATAAAACAAATACCACTGTTCCTCGGGAACAGTGGTTTCTCTTTAACGAAGTAATAAAAGTAAAAGATGAGGAAAGAGAAAGAGAAGGAGAGAGAGGAGAAGTCGAAAGAGTGTGTGCGAGAGGGAGGTGAGAGAGAAGGAGAGGGAAGCGGGGAGTCGTTCGGGGAAAGAGGGAGCGGGAGAGGAAGAGGAGTGGGGCGGCGGAAGGAGACCGCACGACGGATCTCGCCGGAGGGGGTTATTGGCCACGGCGAAGGGTTTGGAAGGGTTCGGTCGTCTCCGGAGTTCGTCGACGGCAAAGGGGCCTCAACGACCGACGGAAGGGAGGTCGATGGCTGAGATTCGTGGCGGATGGGCATGCTGGAGGCAGCTGGAGGGGTCGTCGGAAGGGGGCGATCGGAGAGGGTCGGCCGGCGTGGAAGGAGGTGGCGCGGAAGGTGGTGTCGCACCCGGAGCGGGACGGTGGCGCCCCGATTTCGATTCGCGGTGGCGACGATGCTTGCTGCGCACGTCGGCAGCGAATCTCCGACGCTGCCGAGCTCGGGTGACACGAGGGTGCGACGGGGTCTCGGCACAAGGCCAGGCTGCACTGGCGGTAGTGACCGGAGACGAGCGGTCACGGCGGTTCGGTCACAGTGGAGGTGAGTTTTTCCTATTTTCTATCCTTAGATGGTGGTGGTGACTTATCTTGGTGGTGGTTTGGGTGATCGGAGCGGGGGACAGTTTGTCCGTGGGTTGGCCGGGGTTTGGACAGGGTTTTGTCGGTGACAGAAAAAGGGGACGATCGGCAATGCGAGGTATTTGTGGTCGGGTGGCGACGGGGAACGATGGGGGTGTTGCTGCAAGTGGCGGTGGTGGTATGGGTAGGCGAGGGTCTGGTGTAGTGGAGCGTGGCCGGTGGCAGGATGGAGTTGCTGGCGACGAGGTGGTGATGGACGATGGCGGCTACGGTAGTTTATGTCGCGACGGGTCGGGATTTGGCCGAAGTTGGCAGCGTAGTTGCCGCGGAAGAGGTGGTCAGAGATCTTGGGGAAGAGGGTTTCGGAAAGGCATGACGGTGATGTCGGGTTCACGGTGATGGCTGCAGTTGCGGGTTAGAGGCTGGGAGGAGTACACGAGCAGGGACGGGGTTTAGATTAGAAAATTGATTGTGTCGGGGGTGTCCGACACGGAAGGAAATAATGTATGTATAAATTATGGAATAAGACGGAGAGGGAACACGGACACGATGTACGCACGTTTGGTTGTGAAATTTTGTGGATGACTAATGAATTGGAGGAGTACCTGCCTATTTATAGGATGTGAGAATTCCCAATTGGATAAGGATTAGGAGTAGATTTAAAACACAATTAGATAATTCGTAATTTAATTTAAAAAAAACAATCAATCCAAAACCAATACAATCCAATTTAAATCTAATTAAATTTTTAGTTTTTAAAAAAATCAAATCAATTTCAAACATAGATATTGGTTTACTATTTAAATGTATCCATGGAATCAAATAAAAATTTAAACCGTCACAAATATTTCAAAAATATGTTTTCCAAAAATACTATTATCATAATTTCGAAAATACCTTATTATTTAAAAATAAACTTAATAAAATATTTATGAAATAAATATTTTTGCACGAAGAATATTATTTATTATTAATAACTGCTAAAAATAATAGACTTTTTATAGCAAGAATAATAATTCTATATAATATTTTGAAAGTATAATAAAATAGAAAAATTGTTTTTCTAAAATATGTACGCTCGCACATATTCGCACTCGTCGAGCAAATTTAAAAAAAGAAATAAAAGGTCGTGCGCGACGTATAATACTACTATGCGACGTATTTTACAAAAATTTTAAATCAGTACTAAATTTAATAATAAAAAATATAGAAATTTTAGGGGTTTTACAGATTGGGCTATTGTGCTACGACAGGCTATAAACCAAGGTTGCGACACAGAAGCCTATAACCTGATCATGATCATAGGATGTATTTTATCACAACACAATATGACATCTCTTGTCCTTGTTTGGTGTAGTGATGTCATATTACCTTGATGATGGGATATATGCCTATACTTATGTTCGGCCTTATAGATTTTATCTCATTTATTTTTGTGCTCCTTTGTGGTACTTGCTATTCGGGGCCTGACCTTGCTGGTTTTGTTTGGCCAAATTTCGTAGCTGAGCCTGAGGATCCAGCCTTCTATCCGAACCATGGTGCACACCAGGAGCATCGGCGTCGGGGGCCACGAGTGGATTTCTTCTCCACCATTCTGATATCTTAAATTTTTGTACTTTGTGTTTAGCCACGAACACCTGTTTTGCTGGTTATTTTGGTATTTAGTTCTCTTAGATAATTGTAATTGAATCAGACTGCAGCTGACTATGGTTATGTACTATTGACTCTCTATGCTAGCGGACACTTGTAAAGCTAAATTCATAAATTATTTTGATAAAGCGTCGGAGACGCTTTACTGCTTTGTCTTATATGATCATTAATCACTACTTCTTGCTTTAATTGATTAAGACTTGGTTGTAGCATGCACCCCTTGTCACTTGACAGCCGTAATCGTCGTATGACGTCTTCATACCTTGTACGGGATAGCTGGCCTAGTCCGTCTTCGTACTTCGGTACTGGGACATGATAGTTGGCGAGAAGGAGGCTTCTCTAAGGGGAGGAGGAGGGGGAGTAAAAGATGAGGTGCTCGTTGGAGTAGCCGAGGAAGGGGAGGGTTAGGGCTTCTGGCGACAGCACGGGGATTAACCATCTCCTTCCTAGGGTTAAGGTTTCCTGCAGGTGGCACGTAGAGGTGGATGGGAAGTGGAAGGAGTTTCAAAAGTATAGAGGAGTGAGAACGGGAAAGTGGATGAAAGGAAGAAAGTTGGAAGTAGTACTACTGAAGATATTGTAAGCAGAGGAGGAGACTGAATGCTGCCAGGAGCGGCAGACGAAAAAGAAGCAGAGGACGTCGACGACAGAGAGGAGGCGACAGAAGACGTAGTTGAGCACCAATTCCAGGAGTTTTGACCACATATGAAACTCCTTCCTCTCCTTCTGCTTTTGCTTCTGCTTAAGCTTCTCCTTCTGCTTCTTACCCACATCTACCTCTATGTCATGGACTTAGTATTTTTGCTACACTTCGTCCCGTGCGGCGCACAAGCTTCCTACTCGACGACCCATGCCAGCCTTCTCCAAACGCTTATCTAGATCGCTAAGGCGTAAATTAGAATAATGTTGAGCAAAAGAGAGAAAGATTAGAAGTATGAAAACTTTATTATACAAGAAAGAGATTACAACTTTGGGTGGTGAGGAACAAATGAGGTCTCCCACTTATTTATCGGCCTTATAGGGCTTACAGGAAACTTCTGGAAACAGGATATTCCAGGAATTATTCTAGGAAACTCTAGAACCTAGATATTTATACGGAGGATTCTAGAACATCAAGAAAGTTTATGAGTCTTCATGAAAGATCATGAGTCTACCAGAGGATTCCACCATCTTCTAGAATATTCCTGTCCCTTTCAGAGGATTCTACCATCTTCTAGAAAGTTTCGGAAGCTTTCAGCATAACCCCGCTCCATGTAGAGTTATGCAAGTCTGTCTCGGTGGGAGTTAAACTTTTGTGCGTGACGTCTAGCTTTAGCTCTTGCTCTAGCTATAGTTTGCTTCAAGGTCAACAATGGTGATTGATAGCTTCTCTGATATCATGGACGGACGAACACTACACCAAAATAGCAATTAGTAACGGTAGACATTTTTCAATCTGGAACGCTTATTTTTTGTACCTAGATTCTTGAACCGAATAAAAGCGTTCCAGATCAGAAAATTGTTCCTAATATATTTTTATTTTAAGTTTTCAGAAAAATTAAATATTTTGGTATGCTTTTATACCATTCCAAATACATTCTAAAATTAGCATACACATATGTATGGTTACTCTTCTCTCAAATCCAATAGCTAGGATTTGATCTCCCTTCGTTTAACCTAAAAACCTTAACAGGCGATGTTATCACCATCTACCTGCTTCTCTCTACATAACCATAATCTATAGATTCCTTCACTTTTCCTCCACCATAAGAAAACCCGAACCTTAATTTTTAATATCCTTAACACCCCTTCCCCTTTTTCTCTCTCATGGCTGATTTAGGGGAGGAGGGCGAGATTCAGAAGAGGATCTTCTACAGCTTGTCGCTAAACTTGAGTAAGTCGAGGTCGAGTTTGATATGGACTTGTTTGTGAATTTTGTTGAAGATTCTTTATTAACTTCTACTTAGAATTTGCTCAATCGATTATTTTGTCAAATTATAAGGTTTTGAAGTTTTATAAAATTGTAAGGTTTTGAAGTTTCTTAGAATTACAAGGTTTGTGGTCTTCAACTGAGGTTCAACTGCAATTTTTTGTTCTTGACTTGTTGGTGAACTTTCTTGGAATTCTTATTTACTAATGTTTAGAATTCGCATAATTGGTCGATTTCTGGAGTTATAGGGTTCCAACTTGTTCTTCAATTTTATTTAAGGGTCTTTGGTCTTCAACTGTCATTCATGATTATTGATCGATAATTAGTGAAGTTTTTTGAAGTTCTTAATACTACTTAGAATTTGCTTAATTGATTGACTTCTCTAATTCTAAGGTTTTAATTTCAATTTAATCTTTAGGGCTTTTGGTATTCAACTGATGTTCAATTGTCGGTCTTGACTAGTTGGTGAAGATTGATTTTAAAGGTTGGATGAAGTGATGGTAGTCAGAGTTGGAGTAATGAAGAAAGATTGATAAGCGTAGGATTCCGAAACAGGGACAAAAGACGAATTTGGTGTTCTTTCTGAGATTCAATGTATCGCCAATTTTGTTGGGTTCTAAGATGAGATAAGTCTGGGTTCTGGGTTCTTACCTTCTTGAACCTATGCCAAATAGGGGTATTCCTTTCTTGCTACTACTATTTTTTAGTCTTTCTCTTACTATTTTACCGGGAGTTACTTCACTCCTTGCTTGATGTAAACAAAAGTTACTCCACTCATTGCTTGATGTAAAATAAATGTTGGATTATTTATGTCTTGGATTATTTATGTCTTTTGATGACTCTTATACATAATTTGATAAGCCAATGATTTTTTTCCTACTCCAAATTTTGGTTAACAAACAGGTCAATTGATTATGATAGAATGGAATGGATTTACAGTCTTTTCCTAATGATGCTTCCACTCTAACTTCACCCCAAAACATGTACTATATGTCATACCACATCCAAGCTTGAGGAAAGACTCAACTTACGTATGGTGGAATGCTCACAAAGCAAACACTTTCATCAGAAGAGCCTCTGGGTAGTCATATAAAGCCTCTGGGTATATATTTTATATAGTTCATGAGAATATTTTTATTTAAGCTTGAATATCAGAAGAAGATTAAACTACAAGTCAGGCTTTGGCATAGTAATTGGTAAAATGATCGATCTAGCAAATCCATAGCACATTTTGGTTTTACTTTGCAAGCATGATTTATAATTCTCATAGAAAGAGCTTTTATGTCCATTGACTTGTTTAAGTACTTTGTAGATTTGTTCATTAGACATTTTCATGGATGGCACTGGTTCCATGCTTCATGTTTTCTTCAAGCTTTGGGTCATTGACTTCCATTTATTATGTGCACAATTGCATATGTATCCATCCTCTTCTTAAGTGGTTTCCATTTAAACAACTAGTACTTCGACCTAAATGATACTATAAAATGGTACAATACTACATGTTATATTAAACTTTATTCTTTATTTCATAAGTAACATGTTTTTTTTGTAGATATCAATTCATTTTATACCCATTTTTATGACTTGTCAGTGAACTGAGTCATATTATGAATTCAAAATATTTCGAAGGAGAAAGTTGTAAAGAAAAAAGCCTTTTCATATATAGGTTTGAAGATCATTCCATTTGGACATTAGGATAAGTAAAGTCGAATGTCTCAGTTCATCCTTCCGTCAGACACTTTTTGTAGATATCAATTAAATGTATCATTGGTGAACTTCCATGGTAATGGTTCACTAAAATTTCCATATTGACTCATCATTTTCCATGATGGCCAAAATTGAAAGGAAGAACCTTTAGAAGAAATTGAAATCTTAACAATAGCACATTTATCCAAGATTTTGGAATGAAATACATAAATAGCTTGCAATCTAATCTTTTGGTTTAATCCTAAATTTCATATGTAGTCGCTCTACTTTACCTACCGAGATAAGTGCCTGGAGTCATTTTACAGGTGACATATTTGGATTATTTATACACACAAGTTATTTTCCCTCCATAGAGATTATTTCATGGCATCAAAATTAGAACAATTAGGTTGGAATAAAAGTTGACATGAATTAGACCATCTTATGCTACTGCATATGACATTCTCATCCCTACTTATGGGATTAATGTCATAAACCATTGCCTTGTCTAGGTAATGCAAGTAATTGGTTGTAAATGATAATTGGTTTCATCTTCTACAAGGAAATGTTGCCTACTAAAACTTATTAAATAAGTGGTTATAATCAATTTTCCAATTAACATATGAATAACATGACATTGTTTACTCGCTTAGCATTTTTATGATCTCCAAGTAAACCCTATCATTTTCTTGAGTGGGCAAAAATAGATAATTTTATAGTTCAAATCTTCAAACAGTTCGAAGTTCAGCGATATCATGCCAATTTTCTTAAAGACACATATCAGCGTGGAGAAGATATGTCGCAACTATACCACCATATTCCAGGCTTAACTATGGCTTCTATTATCTTTGTGTTAATGATATAATTTACTACTGATCAATTATTTGACTGTTGTGTAGCTTCATTTTTTATCATAACAAAATCTTATTCTTTGCTTGGAAATGTTTGGTAGATAAAGAAAACTGGAATGCCTCTTGTGCCATGTGTTGGGTTTTCTCTATATGTACACAAGAAGAGAGCAGTGCTATTTGGTGGGGTTGTAGATATGGAAGTTGAAGGTTAGTTTCTATTTGCATGGATTGATAGTTTGTTTTCAAACTTCTATCATGTTTACTTCGTTGACCTTGTTGTTGGGTGTGGGTTTTTTTAATACTAAACTTAACTACTTGACTGCATGTGTGTAGGGTTTGGATCGTCCGATTTAGAACCATTAATTCTATAGCATACAAGATAGTGATCACTGTGCGGGTTTTGATGTATACACCTAAGTACTATACTTAGAGTTTCTATCTTATAATGCTGTAATAGTGATGTCCTAGAGTTTAGTCCCAAAGTGCAAGATGGCCATTTAGAGGCACGGGTGTTCTAAGTTCGAACTTTTAAGATATAATATGGAAGCCACACTAATGGATGGCATCAGTTTTATTCATAAAGGAGTCTGAGCTAGAGCAGCTCCTTATAAGGATGTTTTAGTTAGCACATCTCATGCAGTTGTTTTCCTGTCTCGGGAGTTGCCATTGTCGAATGACCTCAGATTGGCAGTGATGAGTCCCATGTTAAAATAAAGCCACACATTTACAGAGGTCATCATGTATACTCTAGCATCTAGGTTACATAGACATGGATACAGTTTCAGATGCAAACACGATAGGGATTCGGGATACGACATTTTTTAAAATTTTGGGATATAGGCATGGCATGGATACATTATATTAAACCAAAAAAACATATTTATGTATGTATTTGTTGTATGTAGTTGTTGGTGGTATATTTAGTTTAGGAATATGGTATATTTAGTATGGGAATATGTTATATTTAGTATAAAAATATCCTGAGCACATATTTAGGATGCCAGAATATGCCACAAGATATTTTATTATGTAAAGACTATATAAAGTCGATGAGACTATCAATAAAATTATCTCATAAATTAATTACAATATGGTATCAAAGCCACCTTTCACCAAATCCTAAGTTTCCCCTCTTCTCCCTCTCTCTTTTCCATGAAACCCTAACCCGCGCAAAGCAGTCCCCCCATTCCCGAGCCCGCGGCTGCTGCTGCTGCTGCTGTGGCTGCTGCCCGCTGTGGTAAGCATGTCGTCTTCCCCTCCCATGTGCGTGCCGCCCCCCTCCTACCATACGTAATGGCGCCTTTATTGTCGTTGTTCGTATCATTCCGAAAGAGGACACTGATGCCTAGATCTTATAAAAATAAACATGTTCGAATCTAGGAGCGGACGACGAGGACGAGCGTGAGTCGTGGAGCGGATGTGACATGATCAAAGAGGAAACACATCGATGAAGGAGATCATCAAGAAGTTGAATCCTGCAGAGGTTGCGACGTTGATGAAGTTGATAAAAATTTTGGCTGGTGAGAGCACGACACGAACTTTGTCGAAGTTGGAGCTTCCCTCCATCGATTTAAAGCTTGATAGACCGACTACCTATCTGAGTTAGCCATGATGGGGAAGGAGAACCTTACAGAGAAGACAGAGCTGAATAAGGGCTCGAGAGGACAAAGAGATCCGTTAGGGCCTAAGGGAGAGCCCCGACAGTGCTACAACTGCTGGGAGGTGGGTCATCTGAAGTATGCATACACCAAACCACCCAAGAAAGATTCAGGCGGTAGACATGGACAGTTTTAAGGATGTGACCATAGTTGTATGGGTCGACGGGGCGGTCGAGGAGGTTGTCGGGCGAACCTGCTGGTAGCAGAAGGCGATGAGACAGCTGACGGTGCCTATACTGAGGAGGATCAGGCATTACAGGACATGTTGGAAGTACTCAGGAGGAGGCAGAGAGCGTCGAGCGATGGAGATAGGAGGAGTGAGACCGGGGAGGCGTCCACCTCATTCTTCGCCAGAGGCAACGCTGCCTTGTATGCCCATCCGTCGACGGAAGGCACTGACGACTCGCTCGCCCTTGCATCTATGTCTTTCCTTAGATCATCGAATTAGATTTTCGATTCGGGTACGTCTCGACACGTGATAGGTAATGCTAGTGAGTTTTCTTCTTAAACTCACCTAGCATCGGCGGACATTTAAATAGCTGATGGTACTTTCCAGCTAGTGGTCGGTAAGGGTACTGTCGATTGTACAAGTTCAATAAAATTACCCAATGTTTTGTATGCTTCATTTTTCCTGTAAGTCTTTTATCCATTAGTTCTATAATCCTCTAATTAAAATGTACTGTCTGCTATGATATTCCTAAGGTGATCTTCCAGGAGAAGGAGACGGGACGAATACTTGGGACTGGTACTTGGCATGATGGACTGTGGTACCTGGATCGGGAAGGGCTGGATTCGGTATTGGTGTCTGTGGCAGAGAAGGCAGGAATGGAAGGACCAAAGATGAGTGTCGAGGATACACTGATACTCCACCACAGAAGGATGGGGCACTCCTCTTTTGGTGTTTTGAGTAGGCTGTATCCATCTATTTATGTGAAAGCATATCAGGAGAAACTGGTATGTGATGCATATGATTTAGGCAAACTTACTAGGAGCTCATATGTTAGTACATGACATAAGAGCTCTTCTATGTTTGATATTATACATTTTAATGTCTGGGGGCCCTGCGCCATAACTACTATGAATGGTCACAAGTATTTCGTTTCTTTTATTGATTGTTCCTCTCGTGATTCCTGGCTGTATTTGATAAAGAATAAGAGTGATGTCTTTGCCTGTTTTTGGGACTTTCATAAACATGTCCAGACTCAGTACAGAGCGGTGGTAAAGGTACTAAGGTCTAACAACGGGACAGAGTATACCAATAGAGCACTTGCAGAATACTTGTCAGCCCAAGGAATACAGCATCAGACCACATGTGCGTACACACCAGCACAAAATAGAGTAGCAGAAAGAAAGAACAGACACCTTCTAGAGGTAGCAAGAAGCATGATGACCGACATAAATGTCCCACAAAGTCTGTGGGGGCATACAGTGTTGACAGCAGCTTAACTAATCAATAAAGTGCCTTCAAAGATACTGGGATGGAAGTCTCCATGTGAAATATTGTAAGGTAATAATAGTGGGATACTCCCATTGAAGGTATTTGGCTGCGTATGTTTTATAAAAAACAACAGACCATCAGTTGGAAAGCTTGACCCTAGATCAGTCAAGTGCATATTCGTGGGCTACTCTGTAACTCAGAAGGGATACGTGTACTGGAGTCCAGTAGAGAAGAAGAAGTTTGTGAGTATGGATGTTCACTTCAAGGAGCATGAGCCATACTACCGTCAGGAGAGAACCCCAAACAACTCACCTAATACTTCGAGTATGAGACGAGAGGGGAGATTGGGGAGAGCCTGGTGACCTATTTAGAAGTTTGGCATGGAGGAAAGATTGAAGAGGAGCAGGAAGAGAAAGAGGAACAGGACGAGGAGATAAGCGGTGTTAGGCCCACGGCTGAGGGAAAGTTACTTACCTACAGCAGGAGAGAAAAGCAAACTGCAGGACCAGTACCTACAGTGCCAGTGCCAAGTCACTTGCCTGCGTTCGTCTCGACTCTTGAGACACCTACACCACCACCACCAAATTCCTTTTCAGGTGATATCATTATCCCTACTTCTCCCACACCATTATCATTACGGAGGACCACTCACAACAATACGGGAAATCCTCCTGATAGATATGGTTGGGACCTTGCTCAGTTTATTTTATATGATCATATCTCTTCTTCTCATAGAGCATTCATTACATCTTTGGATAATATTACTGTACCTAACATTTAGCAGGTTGCCAAGAACGATCCAAAGTGGAAAGCGGCGATGCACGAGGAGTTAGGGGCCCTTGAGAAGAACCACACTTGGGAGCTGGTGAAACTGCCAGAGGGTTAAAAAACAGTCGGATGCAAGTGAGTCTTTACTGTAAAGCAGAACCCAGATGCCAGGTTGAGCGCTACAAAGCTCAACTGGTGGCAAAAGGATACAGTCAGACATATGGCATCGACTATGACGAGACCTTTGCACCAGTAGTAAAGATGAGTACTGTCAGGACCCTGATTTCTCTGGCAGCGAATGGTGGATGGAATCTACACCAACTGGATGTGAAGAATGTATTCCTTCATGGAGATCTAGTGTAGGAGGTGTACATGGAGATACCACCAGGATTCAGTACCAATCAGACAGTGGACAAGGTTTATAGGTTAAAAAGTCCCTCTATGGACTGAAACAGTCTCCTCGAGCGTGGTTTGACAGATTTAGGAGGACGATGATAGGGATAGAATATTAGCAGATTAACGCTGATCATACTGTGTTCTTCCGAACGGTGTGGAGGCCACATCACCATGCTTGTGGTGTATGTTGACGACATGATTATCACGGGAGATGATGAGCAGGAAATCGCCCGACTCAAATGGAAGCTTGGCAAGGAATTTAAGGTGAAGGACCTTAGTCTTCTTCGCTACTTTCTTGTGATTGAGATCACTCGAGATGCACAGGGAATTATTCTCTCTCAGAGGAAGTATGCACTGGACCTTCTCACAGAAAGAGGGATGTTAGGATGCAAACCTGCAGCGACGCCAATCGATCAGAGGTTCAAGCTAAATGTTGAGGATGGAGAACCAACTGACCAGGACAGATACCAGAGACTGGTGGGTAAGATGATCTATTTGAGCCACACACGTCCAGATATATGCTTTGCAGTTATTGTGGTGAGCCGCTGCATGCATGACCCACGGAAGGGTCATATGGACGCAGTATACCAGATTCTGAGATACTTGAAGGGTGCCCTAGGAAGGGATTGACGTTCAGAAAGAATAATCACATGGACATCGAGGGCTACTGTGATTCTTACTGGGCTAGTTGTGCTGATGACAGGAGGTCTACCTCAGGATACTGCATATTTTTAGGAGGCAACCTGGTTTCTTGGAGGAGTAAAAAGGAGTAGGTGGTAGCCCGATCGACAGCTAAAGCAGAGTACAGAGCTATGGCCTTGGGAGTTGAAGACCTGCTTTGGTTGAAAAATATGTCAGTGGATCTGAAGCTGGATCAAGGAGCCAAGATTATACTATAGTGTGACAACCAGTCAGCTATTAGTTTTGCCAACAATCCAGTACAACATGATAGGACCAAACACATCGAGATCGATAGGTTCTTCATCAATGAGAAGTTGTTTAGTGGACAACTGGAGCTAGGCCACGTTCCAACCAAGCATCAGGTAGCAGACGTACTGACCAAGAGACTTAGCTCTGTGAGCATGATTAGAGGATGTGACAAGATGGGCTTAATGAATATCTTTTGCCCATCTTGAGGGGGAGTGTTGGTATATTTAGTATAGGAATATGGTATATTTAGTAAGGAATATATTATATTTAGTATGAGAATATCTTGAAGATATATTTAGGATGCCAGAATATGCCACAGGATATTCTATTGGATAGTCCATTATGTAAAGGCTATATAAAGCCTATGAGACTATCAATAAAATTATCTCATCAATCAATTACAACAGTTGTAACTAACTATTGGATGATTGTGCTAACCAATAATAGAGATATAATTATTTCTTTGTAATCTCGTAAAGATACTATTATATCGAGTTGTTAAGCCATCATTCTACTATAAATAGAAGTCTATGGAGAACCCTTGAAGGGTTCAACCACTTGAGAATTCATCTCTCCATCCCTCTCATCTCTTAGTCTAGTAAATTAGACAAACAAGAAGAAAAGTCAAGTCTCGTGATTGGTTAAGTTATTAGCCTCTACTCCCACAAGAAGTGAAGTCAAGTCTTGTGAATCCCAAGCATTCATATATCACTGGAAACTGAAAGTAATTTAAATAGTATATAATAATTCATTGTCCTCATAACTTTTATTTCTTTTTGTCTGGTTTTGCCTAGAATAGAAGGATATAGTGCTTCTAAACTTGAGATAGAAAGTAATACTAATGTTATTGCTTGTGTGGTTCTCCTTCGTGCTCTTCCAAATCCTTAAGGTGTGATATCCATTTTCAGAACTATAAGTGTTTGTTATTTATTTAAGTGTATGTACTAATTTCGTTAATATGGTCATTTGGATTAGTCAAATGAATTTACAGAGTTCTTTTTCTCATATATTGATTTTTTGTGTCTACTAAATATTTTCTTGTGGTCTTTGGCTTTGTAGATTCAATGGCCATCCCAACAACGAGAGTTTGATCACAAAGCTTGAATCAATTGTGACAACTAAGAGGAAGGAAATAGCAATTGGAAAGCAAGAGAATGAGGAGAAGATCTCAAATTATTTAATAGCAATGGGGAAGCAAGAGAATGAGTAAAAGATCTCAAATTAATAGCAATAGGGAAGCAAGAGAATGAGTAGAAGATCTCAAATAATTAATAGCAATGGGAAAGCAAGAGAATGAGCAGAAGATCTCAAATTATAGAAATGGGGAAGCAAGAGAATGAGCAGAAGATATCAACTTATAACAATATGGAAGCAAGAGAATAATGAGAAGATCTCAAATTATTTTCATAATTCTAGGACATCTTTTTAGCAAGATAGTTTAGTAAAATTATATTAAACATACAATATTTACGTAAGACATGACTTTATTAGTCTATGAAGCTTTACCTTTATCTATTTTGCATGTACTTACGTTATGGATGTTCATTTACTTTCATTTATATTATAATCATCTTTAAGTTTATAAAATCTCACAAGTATTCAAAGATAGTTATATCTATATATAATATATTAAATCAAATTATAGGTTTGGAATATCTTGACAATCAATATGAATGGTATTTTACCATTCCAATGGTGGAACGCATTATATTTGTTCCAATAAGTGCAAGCAAATTAATTTGTAATGCTCAAATTAATACGAAACACTTTATTAGGAGCACTTTGTTAGTGTTCCAAAACTAGCACACATACAACGCGTTCCAATAAACGCCCCTTGGAACTCTTTATTAGGAACACTTTGTTGGTCTTCCAATACTGGAACACATATAAAGCGTTCAATAAACGTCCCTTGGAACGCTTTTTTCGATCCTAAGAATTTTGGCAGCCCAAAAATAGGAACGGAATAAATGTGTTTCTAAATTTTTTTTCGAACGAAATTCCTTCGTTCCAAAATGACCATGGAACTGATACTTCCTTCTTTTACATTATTTGATAAGCCAATAATTTTTACCTACTCCATGTAGGGCTGCCCGTGAGCATGTTCTTCTGGAGCGACCGAATAGGGCCCTCTATTATAGAGGGCCCTTAATTTTGGAAGCTCTTTGTTATAATATTTTTATACTACATAGTCAAATATGATATTGTATGATGTAGCTCAAGTAGCAATGTATTTGTTTTGCATGTTGGAGGTACAAGGTTCAATTCTTTACGTCTCTATTTTATTAATATATTTTTTTTATGGAAATAGCTTTTATATACAAAAATTTCTAGCTTCTACTAGAAAAGAATACAGGTTTCAAGAAATAATTTGATATATTGTTGAATAAAATTTTAATTAGCAAGTAAAGCACTAGTTTTTTTTGGGTAAATGTGGTTTTAATTTATTTTTTGATGTATATTATTTGAATTTGTTTTGTCAAAAAAAAGCTTTTACATGCCAGAAACATGTAGCCTTTGCGAAAAATAACTATAAGGTTGGAACTTGAAAAAAATAACTTTATATTTTTTGAAAATAATCATAACATGTAAAACACGAGTTTTTGAAAAATAAAAGATGATTCAAACCAAAATGCAATCGAATCAAAAAATCTCTTACAAGTATGTATATTGAACATTTTGATTAACATGCTTCGTCTTCTCTTTGCAAACAAGCTTCTTCTGCAAATAAATTTATAAAGATTTTGTGAGTAGTATTTTTCAAATATTTTGATATTGTAGTCGTTCGATCAATACAATTTTTCTCAATACATGAAAGTTAAAACGATATTTTCTTATTAATTTTTACTTATACATGTTGGTCGTTTTTTAGAAAAATTAAATTAAACTTAGCATCATTAATATATACCATCTGATTTTTTTTATACATAAAATAGGCTCTTATATTAGTTTTCTGAACAGGACTCTCGGAATCTCAGGACCAGCCCTGACTCCAGGTTTTGGTTAAGAAACATGTCAATTGATTATAATTTGTGTGTGTGTATATATATATATACATACACGTATTTAGCCATGGCTTGATTAAGAAAGAATAGCACGCAAGTCTTTTTTTATTTTGTGTTTATCCTAATTAGTCACCTAAATATTATAAATTCAAACTTAGTTAACAAAAATAATCGTAAAATCTTATTCATAATAAATTTCAAACAAAAACAATTATGTCGGCACGGTTGGTGTAAACCCACACGGTCACACCACACCCCTCCATTTTTGTTTCCTTGATTTCAAAATCATTTTAAATACTTGGTCTTATTCTAATTTCAAGTTAAGTATTGGTCATTTGGCACCTAAGTAACCCCTTGCTTAATTAAGAACATGCACCTCCACCGCCGACTCATCGTCCTTGATCCTCAACCACCAGACTGTAAGACCGTTGAGCACATCTAGAGGGGGTGAATAGAGTGTGTGCGTGTGCAACGGAAAGTAATCACTAATTAAAATGTTAAGCAGTTATATACTATGGCAGATACAAGATGATAAAATACGGTAAAGTAAGAGTCAAGAATTCAAACTCAGTGACACAGCGATGTATACTAATTTTTCTCTGAGAGGACTAGTCCAGTCGCGAGTACTCTTGCTCGTAGTTAATCCACTATGGCACAAGCTTTAACTGAGCGCTTGCAACTCTTACAACATCGTGCTTGACGACAAGTGCACGACCGACTTCAAAATACCGTGCTTGGCGACGAGTGCACGACCGACTCCAGAAGGCAATTGGAAAACTAGAATGTTTTCTGAATATAGCCTCTATTACAACTCTTCAACACCAAACTCTAGATTAAACCGAAACTGTACTGGCTTGGCTAAGAGTCGTAAAGGCTTAGATATGAAAGTAAAAAGCTCAGAACACTTTAGATAGAGAAGAGAAGCGATGAAATTGGATTGGTGAAATGAATGACAATCTCAACTCTATTTATATTATTTTTGAGGATCGAACTCGGGCAGAGTTCGGATGCTAGAATTTCGCATACGAACGTTGGATTGAGATTTGGTGGGAACTGTATTTCAAATAACCTAGACCGAACTCGAGCCAAACTCGGGCCGAGTTCTGACCGAGTTCGGACAGAGTTCTGTCAGAACTGTTTTGGCCAAATTTTGATGGGTTTTGGGCTTTTTAATATGTGGACTTTTGGATAGATATTTGTGGATAGGTAGGCTATATATTATGGACTGAGAATAGCTAAGCCAATACCGATCCGATCGATCTCACATTTTTCCTAAACTCAATAAAAGGAAAAATACAGAATAAATATGAAAACCAATAGCCCTTTTGATGATGCATTTTTCCTTGACAGTTCAGAGAAATCTTCTTGTATAACGTTGTCTTTGGCCCATCAATAATTCATTGTGTCCTAGTTTGACAAGGCTTGATCATGCTTACTGCATGTCTACAAATACATGTTAGACGAACAAAATAATATAATACAGTATGATACAAGCATAGCAATATAATATAGTGAACATTTAGAACAATGCTAAGTTTAAGTAACAATATGATAGTGAATATATGAATATTAGTGACATCAATAGTTAAACTTAATTGATTAGCCATATTCAAAAACATGATATAATCAATGGGATAACAATCTCTCCCTTTTTTTATTATGGAAAATCGGTTAAGTTTAAGTGATATACAATAGATGCATATATCACTGATAAACACATATTACTAGAAGATTGTGTGCTAACTTAAAACTTATTTCTCCCCCTTTGACATGATAAAAAATAAGCTCCCCCGTAATAAGATATAAAACGAACTCAAGCAAAAGTAAAGAAGGAAGGCAAAAATAATCATGATCAAGGATTAGGAAAACAGTGTAATGACAAGTTTAGAAAAAATTGCATAACTAAAGTATAAAAACTTGTCAAAACATAATCTAGTTGGTTAACAAAGAAAAATGAAATCAAGCAATACATAGTTTACCAACTAGAAATCCAAAATGACATTCAAAACACAATATGATGTATAAATGTAACTGTAGTCTTGAAATAGACCAATAAAGAATTTTAATAAACTGTAGATATCAATAAAGTAGAAACCAATTATTGGTCATAAATAATCTATGAGGATTAGAAATTTGCAGATCTAGTATATACCAATGACAAATACAAAATATAGTATATTTAAAGGATACAATAAGACTTTTAACAATGATCACAAAAAATATGATTCATAATTTGCCCATACAAATTAGTGAATCACTTTCATAAAGAGTATAACTATTAAAAAGAAGTCAAAATAGATATACTAGAATTTATGCAAAATCTACACCAAAGCTCATGCGTTTGAACTCAATTATCTTATCATGGCATATGAATATCCATTAGATGGACATGAAGGTAATGGAGACAAACTACTTGAGAAGGAGAAATTTGGTCTACATGAATGCTCCCCCGCAAAGTATGACCAGTCTAAATATAGATAATCATGAACTTTGAGATAAATCTCAATAAGAAAAGCTAAATCAATTTAAACTCAACTGAATCATCAAAATATTTGGCAAGGTAACTTTTAAAAAAAATAAACTTATATAAAATGAGAGAATCAAGAAAAAATAATAATAATCACATAACTCTCATAAAATAACTAAAAATTAAAATATCATTAATAAATCAACAAGAATAAAGTAAAAGAATATAGGTCCATGATGAACTAGGTATACCACATATTAAGGGTATAAATGAATTGAAACAATTATATTACTTCCCCTTAAAATATATGTATCTAGTTCAAAAACATTTATATGCATAAAATGGATAAAATAAATAATCTCGAGATCTAAAAAATATCCAAGATATGCATCTTTCTTTCCTTTGATCAGTGCATGTAAAGTTCCAAACTTGAAACAAATATCATCTTTAGGCAAGTAAAAGAAATATTCAATAAATAAACGCTTAAAGGTGAACAAACAAAATATGTCTCGAATGAAAAAAAATATATATTCAAATAATAAAAATGATTTCAAAATAGTAAAGAATTTTTGAAAATTGTCTTAATAGTAGCATTCGAGTATAAAAAAAATAACAGAAAAATCAAAAGACCCTTAAAATTAAAAATCGTCTTAATAAAAGTTTGAATGCCTCCGTTTAGTCCTCAGACTAACTGTTGACGATTAGAATTTTTGAAATACGGAAACAGCTTTAACAAAAGAATCCATAAATCATAATAGCCCATCTTGAACAGATAAAACAAGACTAGATAAATGCCCAAATAAATAGTATTCTAGATATACAACATGTCAGGAAAATAATTGATTTGAACCAATTAACTGCTCCCTCTTTACATGAGTATATCCAAAATAGAGATAATTGACATATTTAAATTCCAAAAAAAAATCTCCAAAAGTAAGAAACTAATTCATCAAAATATTTGGTCTTCTTATCAAAGTTCATTTCTTCCCTTTTTAAAAACCTTAGCACGGTATCCATCTGATGATCGTAGGGTTAAAGAAAAGAAAAGCTTTAAGAGAGAGAAATTCAATTAGCCTGACTTTTCTTTCGCAAAGAATTACTACTATAGACAGTTAGTAACTTGAATAAGAAGTGAATAAAAAAATCTTAGTAAAACGAGTATCATGAATATAAAAAATAATCATCTTTAGACAAAAAAAATAGTTGCATTAAATGAACACTTATAATGAAATAATCAAAAGATATTTCAATTTATCATATAAAACAAAATACGATGAATAATTATATAAGTTAAAAGACGACATAAATTGATCTATACAATAGTATCTCGCAATAGATAAAATAGATCATCATATGTAACCTTTTGTGAAGATAAAAAACAATATTGTCCATAAAATAAAAGTCCAAATCGAAAGATGAAATCCATATCTCTTTGCTTAGAATTTAAGCTCAATCTAAGATTAGATCAATTTAGAGAATACAAAAATAAGTGCATCCACTGAAATTGAAAGATCTCAAACAACAACAAAAATCAAATCATTTGTAGCTATAAGCACAAGATGTATCAATTACATGTATCCTTATATGTGCTACAAAATCTTTGGGCAACAATAAAATATAAACATTTGTAAATTAAAAAGTAGGGCCTAGATATGCTGATATATTCTAGAACCTAGGAGACTGGGTTCAGTACCTTGGATCCAGAACTAGATAATAGTTGCAAGTATACTTTAGTAAATTTTAAGTCTATAAAGTATTGATCACTTTGGGTTAGTTGTAGGGGCAGGTTCCCAGCTAGCGGTAGTCCGAAGACTAGTATACTGTATCGCTTCAGGCTATTTACACATGTATGACAGAAGGACCCTTTCGGCTTGTAGCTAAGATGATTTCTACTTTTAAGAACTTAGATTTAAAAGAATATACGCAGTATCATCAATCAGCATCGAATTCCAGAATTCCTAAATATAAGATAAGTAAATCCCCAAAGAATGAACAAGAAATGATCATCAAAATTAAGATACTAAAAACTAGTTTTCAAAAAGTTTTCATAGTGCACTATAGAGATAAATATATAGTATAAGTGTCCACCAATAAACATATCAAGATAAAACAAACGATCTTAAAAGCACACTCATAAATAATCATGAGCAAGACGTTAATAAATATTTCTTCTCAAAATCCCAACTTAAAGATATAAACCAAAAAAAAAATCCTATAAAATAGAGTGGTATGCATGCTTCAAGAATAAACACTAAGAGTAAAGAGCATACCTAGATAAATGTGTCACACTAATAAAACAAAGATTATATAGTGTGAACTAATTATTCAAGATAAACAGCTAGTCATGCATGCTAGGATTATATTTCACATTGATTCAAACAATAGACAACTAAAAAATATCAATAAGAGCTAATAGCAAATAAGAACATGCTAGATTCTATAAAATAATTATTTAAAAAAATTATTTAGCATGTTAACATAGTGGCTCTAGTGGCCACACTTATGTTGGTGCAATTGCTTGGAAGATAACCTTTGTAGCTTTGCAATCACCAACACGCTCCATGGTTCTATGGTTCAGCATAAGTAGCTCCACTTGAAATATTAGATGAAGACTTTGGTATCCAATACTTGGATCCACATTTGTTAGCTTTGGGAACCCATTTGCACATGTTCATATCAACAAGTTTTCTAATCTGACAATGATTAAAAATGTGTCCATTCATACCACAATAATAAAATAAAGTATTAGCATTAGTGCTATGTATAGCAGTATGAGAACATGATTTGGTGTGATATGTCTTGCGTAATTTACTATAATAAAAAGTATGGTTATGTTTAACCTTAGCTTTACTTGTTCCCTTTGTAAAAGATCTGTCGTGTGTGACTTTGTGATGTGTCACGTGTCTTGTGTTATACTGAGTCATAGGTTATACTACCTACTTTTCCAGTCTAATTTCTAAATTTTTAGAGTTAGCACATATCTCATCATATTTAGCAGAAAGATCATCAATTCTACATGAAGCAATGGAATTCTTCTTCTCTGTTTCTAATTCCTCCTTAAGTTTAGCATTTTCTTGAGTGTTTTTCTCAATGCAATCAAGTGCCTCATGCAATCTAAACTCAAGTGTAAAAATCTCAGTAGAATTATCAGAAGTAGAAGTATTTCCAGCATCATTCAATAAGCAAGTAAGCTTTCCATTCTCATGTTTATAGGATATAATATCCTTTCTAGCTAGCTTATACTTATCTTATAATAATTTCTTATGTTCTTCCAACAGATCACTAAAAGCATCAGATAACTCATCATAAGAAAATTCACACTCTTCATAAAGAGGCTTATCGTGTACATCGTTAGATAATGCCATTGAGCATATATTTGTAGCTTGGTGAGGTCTTTCTTCTTCTTCGGAATCGCTTGCTTCATTTTCATACCATATGCTTGTGTTAGCGTACTTGTGTGGCGACGATCTTCCTTTGTTTGGTTGTTCATAGCGATTTTCCTTTTTAGTAGTACAACTGTCCTCTTTGATGTATCCTGTCTTGTTGTAGGTGTAACATATAAGCTCTTCTTCATATAAAGAATTGTGTTGAACCTTTAATCTCGATGCCATCATGCACACATTTGCATCATTGTGAAGACTATCCTCCTCTCTGGAGTCGCTAGCATTGCTTTCGTACCTGTACTCATAAATAGCTTCAAGAAGTTTCCAAATTTTATGAGATGTTGTGCAAGTAGTAATAAAATTGAATACATTAAAGTCTACAGTACAATAGAAAATATGCTATGCTTTTGCATCAAGGCTAGCTAACTTCTTCTCTTCCTTTGTGTAACTATAGTAAGGCTTGTTGATAATAGAGGAATTAAGAATAGAGGTGATAGTAGACTTTTTTTAGCCATTGCAAACAATTGACCATAAGTCTAGAGACTTCAGGTAGAAGCTCATTCGTGTCTTCCAAGAAGTATAGTTCATTCCATCAAATAGTGGAGGTCTATTTGTGAATTGTCCTTCACCTGTGAATATTGAATTCACGGTTGCTATATGTATACTCTCTAGAGTGTTATATTTGAATATAACCTACTCTGATACCAATTATAGGAGCAATTGGTATGAGCAGCAATATCTATATAACAAAAACCTGCTTTGATACCAACTGTAGGACCGTTGAGCACCTCTAAAGGGTGGTGAATAGAGTGTGTGCGTGTGCAGCAAAAATTAATCACTAATTAAAATGTTAAGCATTTATATACTATGGAAGATACAAGACGATAAAATGCGGTAAAGTAAGAGTCAAGAATTTAAACTCAGTGACACAGCGATGTATACTGCTTTTTCTCTAAGAATACTAGTCCAATCGCGAGTACTCTTGCTCGATGTTAATCCATTATGGCACAAGCTTTAATTGAGTGCATGCAACTCTTACAATACCATGCTTGGCGACAAGTGCATGATCGACTTTACAATACCGTGCTTGGCGACGAGCGCACGACCGACTCCATAAGGCAATTGGAAAACTAGAACATTTTTGAAATACAGCCTCCGTTACAACTCTTCAACACCAAACTTTAGATTAAACTGAAACTGTACTGGCTTGGCTAAGAGTTGTAAAGGCTTAGATATGAAAGTAAAAAAAGCTCAGAACACTTTAGATAGAGAAGCGATGAAATTGGATATGTGAAATGAATGGCAATCTCAACTCTATTTATGTTGTTTTTGATGACCGAACTCGGGTAGAGTTCGGGCAGAGTTCGGATGCTAGAATTTCGCATACGAACGTTGGATGCAGATTTGGTGGGAACTGTATTTCAAATAACCTAGACCGAACTCAGGCCAAACTCGGGCCGAGTTCTGACCGAGTTCGGGCAGAGTTCTGCCATAACTGTTTTGGCCAAATTTTGATGGGTTTTGGACTTTTTAATATGTGAACTTTTGGATAGATATTTGTGGATAGACAGGCTATATATTGTGGACAGAGAATATCTAAGCCAGTACCGATCCATCAATCTCACATTTTTCTAGACTCAATAAAAGAAAAAATACAGAATAAATATGAAAACCAATAGCCCTTTTGATGGAGCCTTTTTCCTTGACAGTTCAGAGAAATCTTCTTGTATATCACCGTCTTTGGCCCATCAATAATTTATTGCATGTGTCCTGGTTTGACAAGGCTTGATCATGCTTACTGCATGTCTAAAAATATATGTTAGACGAACAAAACAATATGATGCAGTATGATAGAAGCATAGCAATATAATATAGTGAACATTTAGAATAATGCTAAGTTTAAGTAGCAATATGACAGTGAATATATGAATATTAGTGACATCAATAGTTAAACTTAATTGATTAGCCATATTCAAAAACTTGATATAATTATTAGGCTAACACAGACTCCTCCTAGCAGATCCACTCCCCGCGTCTTGATGTCCTTCAGCCACCAAGCGTTCTCCTATCTTGATCACCCTGCGACCATTTCCCAAGTGCTCCGTGTAGCATCCGCTACATAAATTTTCTATTTTTATTAGTGATTAATAAATAAATAACACTAAAAAATTATTTGGAAATTTTGACAATTCTTAAGTAATTTTTACTATAGTATTATTATTATTTCAAAAGGCTTTTTGATTTTTGTAAGGGCATTCGGGGTGATTATAGAGGCCAAACATTCTTTTCGGGTTTTAGAAGTTCAAAAATATTTTATATAAATTTTTGATATTTTTCTGGAGTTTTTACATAATTAAATGTAGGAAAAATCTTTTTTTAGGACTTCTAGAATTTAATGTGCAAGCCTATGAGTAAAGGTTGACCCCTAATATTTTTCTAGGGTTCATTAAGTTATTTTATATTTTTTAAAAATTTTCCATAATTTTTTGATTATTTTTATTAAGCAAAACTGATTAAAAAACAAATTTCTGGTAATTAAAAACCTATTTTCTCTAGGTATTGTGCAGTCAGCCTGGGCGGGCCCACCTGTCGACGGCAGCTACAGCTACAGTAACCGCCTCCCTTTCTCTCTCCTATATATATTAATGTATTTCGTATACCCTAATTAATTTCTGCCGACTTTGAGAGAGGTTTGATCTAGGAGTTCTTTAACTTCGCGGAGCGATTGCCGCCAAACCATAAGAGCTTTCAGTGCGCCATTTTTTTATTGAAAACGTATTGAGGTATATCTTCTAAATATCAAATTTAGTTTTATAATTTCTTAACCTAAATTTCTAGAAAATTCGTAAAGTGCTAGTTGTCCGAAATTTGACACGTTTTGGTGTTTTCGAGATTTCGAGAAAACCAGGAATCAGAATCACGGACCGTTTGAAGTTTCAAAAAGATACCACATGGCTCTATGACATATATTTTTCTCAGAAATTAATACTTTCATGTAGTATTTTAATTATTTCATAGAACTCTGTTTTGTCAATGAATCATCGATTTGGTCACGGTTAGCCCTAACGGCGATATCTTTTGACCAGATCGTGATTTTGTGGCATGGTCAATTCTAGTGCACTCGTGGTAGAGAAATCTACTAGGTTGCACACTCAAGTCATAGAGTTTGTATCGTTTGACTAATTAGTCATCAATGTGCCTTGATTTGCGTGCCACGAGCTCCAAATTGGAAACCTTGATTTTCTTTGGCAAAAAATTAGTATTTAATCTTAATTCCAAAATTATATTAGATTAAATTAGGTTTTTAGATGATTTATTTCAGAGTTAAATAGGATTAATTATGTTAAGGCATGTTCATTTTCATAATCTAACTTACGATCATTTAGGGTAGATTGGACGACGTCGTGAGTTGCAACTTCATTCTTTACTGGAGCAAGGCAAGTTTCACTATGGCATTATATTACCTTTATTTTATATTGCATGTACCTTATACTGTCTTTTCACTTTTATATCTTCATATTTCTCATTGTTACTGTTCTAGATTCATCATGATTACTGCTTGTACACGAGAGTTAGAATCAATAAAGTATATATACATGTTTATGCCTAATTTCTAGTTTATTATGATTCTCGTCTATCGTGTTTTTAATGTTAATCGTGTTGGATATGTACTTGTGAGTTAGTCGGGTGGAAGAATACGACGAGTAGACATGTGGTACCCCAATATAGCCTAGAGTTTATTCGGTTAGGGGACCGTCTGACAGTATTTGTTCAGTCAATACACCTCACGTGTTGACTGTCTGATTCCTAACCCAACTACATGTTGAACGTTGGTACTCTAAAATACACAGTACATGTGACTTGATTCGTGTTGACATATTCTCTAGTAGTTTGACTTATATTCGTCGTTCTCTCATATTGTCTTTGTGTTTAGTTACACCTTCAACTGCTCCAAGTCATAATTGTACACTCAAACTGTTTCCAAGATATAGTGGTCTCTCTTGGTATCATGTTATATTCATCCTCTCCTTATTGCTATTCTGCATGCTTGTATATTATATTACGTAGTGTAGTGTTATGGTGATCTTGCTCCAATCTTGACTGGATAACTATTTTTTAGTTTTAGACGATGTGGTTTGCCCCGAGGTTTATGGTGCATATCTTGGTGACTCTGACGTTACCAATGTGCCGATTGTTTCTTCTGACACGGAGTAGCATATTTCGTCCTTATGTTCTTTCGTTTTATTCTTAGCTAGTGAGCTTATCGGACTTCTGTTCTAGTTGTTTTATAATTATTTTTAGCGGGTTTGTTCCCGAGACTATCTGATTTGTAGTGGATTTTTCTTTAAATCATTTATTGAGACTTTTTAGTTTAATCTCTTTGTCGTAACTTAGTTTTGGATGATATATGTGGACTGTGTACTTGTATGGATCATGCTTATCATAGACAGCGTACTACCGCCGACACTGCGGCGTAATCTGGGCTTGGACATGTCTCGTATACGAAAAGCGGGTGCGGGCCATGACAAATTTTTATGATGGCCCATGCAGGTCAAGTTTCGCATTAGGTTGCGAACTCATGGTTAGTACTTCAACTTAGTAGTACTAGCTGTGAGCCTGCGAATAGAATTGAAGATAGGATTTAGAATAGCTTCTATGAGGGTTATATCATCCACAAATAGGATTTCCAACCCAATGAGTCTTCCATTATCATCTCTCTTATGCATCATGCTTGATTCGTCCATGATTTTTTCGATGTATTTGTATCTACCGTTCTGACAATGTCCATTATGTTCCTTTTCAGTTAGCAATGCTTAATACAAGGCATAGTGTGATCCGTAAGAGTAAGAGGGTTATGCTTAGTTGGTTAGATGATATTGATTTAGTTTCTTTTGGATTTGACGAACCATTTCCTCTATGATTTAGCCTAAGAGTTATCGTTATATTCCTCATAGGAGTTGTTTATTATATTATGCTATTAGTGACGTTTGATTTTTGAGGACAAAAATATTTTTAAGGGGGGTAGGTTGTAGCATCCGCTACCAAAATTTTCTATTTTGATTAGTGATTAATAAATAAATAACACAAGAAAATTCTTTGGAAATTTTTGATAATTCTTAGGTAATTTTTACTATAGTATTATTATATTATTATTATTCGAAAGGCTTTTTTATTTTTGTGAGGGCATTTGGGGTCATTGTAGAGGCCAAACATACTATTTGGGTTATAGAAGGTCAAAAATATTTTATATAAATTTTTGGTATTTTTCTGGAGTTTTTAGATAATTAAATGTAGGAAAAACCTATTTTTTAGGACTTCTAGAATTTAATGTACAAGCCTATGAGTAAAGGTTGACCCCAAATATTTTTTTAGGGTTCATTATATTATTTTATTTTTCTGGAATTTTTCCATAATTTTCCGGAATGTTTTTAGTATTTATTATGATTTTTAAGCAAAAATGATTAAAAAACTAATTTCTGGTAATTAAAAACCTATTTCTCTAGGCATTACCCAGTCAGCCTGGGCGGGCCCACCTGTTGGTGCCAGCTACAGCTACAGTAACCGCCTCTCTTTCTCTCTCCTATAAATATTAAAGTATTTTGTAAACCCTAATTAATTCCTGCCAACTTCGAGAGAGGTTTGATCTAGGAGTTCTTCAACTTCGCGGAACGATTGCCGCCAAACCATAAGAGCTTTTCGTGCACCATTTTTTTATTGGAAGCGTATTGAGGTATATTTTCTGAATATCAGATTTATTTTTATAATTTCTGAACCTAAATTAATGGAAAATTCGTAAAGTTCTAGTTGATCAAAATTTGACACTTTTCGATGTTTTCGAGATTCCGGGACAACCGAGAATTAGACTCATGAATCGTTTGAAGTTTCGGAAAGCTAACACAGAGCTCTACGACATATATTTTTCCCAGAAATTAATCCTTTCATCTAGTATTTCAATTATTTTATAGAACTCTGTTTTGTTAATGAATCATCGATTTGGTCACGGTTAGCCATAACGGCATTATCTTTTGACCAGACCAGATCATGATTTTGTGGAATGGTCAATTTCAGTGCACTCGTGGCACTAAAATCTACTAGGATGCATACTCAAGTCATAGAGTTTGTGTCATTTGACTAGTTAGTCATCGATGTGCCTCGATTTGCATGCCACGGGCTCCAAATTGGAAACCGTAATTTTTTTGGCTAAAAATTAGTATGTAATCTAATTCCAGAATTATATTAGATTAAATTAGGTTTTTAGATGATTTATTTTAGAGTTAAATATGATTAGTTATGTTAAGACATTGGTCACTTTCTAGGATTTTCATAATCTAACTTATAATCATTTATTTGTCGGGGTAGATTGGACGACGTCGTGAGTCACAACTTCATCCTTTATTGGAGCAAGACAAGTTTCACTATGGCATTATATTACCTTTATTTTATATTACATATATCTTTATACTGTCTTTTTACTGTTACATCTTCATATTTCTCGTTGTCACTGTTCTAGATTCATCATGATTACTGCTTGTACACGAGAGTCAGAATCAATAGAGTATATGTACATGGCCATGCCTAATTTCTAGTTTATCATGATTCTTGTCTATCGTGTTGTTAATGTTAATCGTGTTGGACATGTACTTATGTGTTAGTCGAGTGGAAGAATACGACGAGTAGACATGAGGTACCCCAATGTAGACCAGAGTTTATTCGGTTAAGGGACTATCTGACAGTGTTTGTTCAGTCAATACACCTCACATTTTGACTGTCTGATTCCTAACCCAACCACATGTTGAACGTTGGTATTCTAAAACACACAGTACACGTGATTTGATTCGTGTTGACATACTGTCCAGTAGTTTGACTTATATTCGTCGTTCTCTCATATTGTCTGTGTCATAGTTACACCTTCAACTGCTGCAAGTCATAATTGTACTCTCAAACTGTTTTCCAAGATATAGTGGTCTCTCTAGGTATCATGTTATATTCATCCTCTCCTTATTGCTATTCTGCGTGCTTGTATATTATATTATGTAGTGTAGTATTAGGGTGACCTTGCTCCAATCCTGCCTGGATAACAATTTTTCAGCTTCAGACGATGTGGTTGCCCCGAGGCTTATGGTGCATATCTTGGTGACTCTGACGTTACCAATGTACCGGTTGTTTCTTTCGATGCGGCGTAGCATATTTCGTCCTTATGTTCTTTCGTGTTATTCTGAGCTAGTGAGCTTAGCGGACTTCAGTTCTAGTTGTTTTATATTTATTTTTAGCGGGTTTGTTCCCGAGACTATCTGATTTGTAGTGGATCTTTCTTTAAATCACTTATTGAGACTTTTTAGTTTAATCCCTTTTTCGTAACTTAGTTGTGGATGATATATGTGGACTGTATACTTGTATGGATCATGCTTATCATAGACAGCGTACTACTGTCGCCACAGCGGCGTAGGCTGGGCTTGGACACATCTCGTATCTAAAAAGCGGGTGCGGGTCGTGACACTCCGTCTCGCGACGACCGACGCTAACCCCTCGTCTCCACAATTCCGTGTCAAGCTTCATTCTAGCGTGAGATGTGCTTCCCCGTCACCCCGGGCCACAAGCTCCTCTTGACCAGAGAATCTTCCCTCGCCATGTCCAGATCTGCCTTTTGGAAATCCTCGGAACCACCGTGGTTGAGTAGCTTCGACGATCTCGTCCAAAACTCGGTCAAGCTCATAGTTCTAGCCATAGGGCTGACCCTCTCTTCGGATCGGCCGAGCATCGACCAATGAGCCATCGTCGAGTTGGCCATGTGGTGGTTGACATTCTTGACTCCGTTGGTGAGGAATGTTTGGCGCCCTCCGTCGAACTAAGTTTCCAGCTGACATCGACCGGAACTCTCTGATCCCCGACACGGAACTAATACCTCCTTCGACGTCATCCTCGGTGATTGTGTTGCCCAACTTCCAGCAGATCCGTCGACTACGATGCTCAATTCACCAGTCCACTGCAGGTCCGAGCCGCGCACCGCCTTCGACTAATCGAATTTTCTCCATGAGTGAGTATGCTCTTCATTCTCTTTCTATTCTCTTTCCACTATCGGGAGATTGGGAATGGTTTCTCTCACTTCTCTGTGTGTGCTATGAACGTGCTTTGGGACTGAGTGTTTGGGTTTAGACTATGGTATGGGTCCATGGACTTTGGACCAGGGCTTAATTCTTTGTAAAACTGGTCAGGTTTAATGATAGTCTAGACTAAATCCAGTAGACTGAGTCCATTTAGTCTAGATTGAAGTATTGGGCTCAGTATTTTGGGTCCAACTGTTTGGCTTGGTCTTTGGACTGGGTCCATGTCTATGGATTTGGGTTAAATAGGGATTGGTGTGTGGGTTGAGCCCAATTAGAATGAATAGAAATACAAAGGTTTCTATTTAGAGAATAGTTTCTTAATATTAGAAATAATAGTTTTTATAAGATAAGTTTAATAAGATTTTTAGTAATAAATAGTTTTAGGAATTTATTAGAATAATTTTAAGTGATATTCGTGTCTTTTGACGCAACTAGCGAGGATTTGACTTTGACTCACTACGAATATCCAAGCAAGTACACTACGACTTGATCTTTATTTTCTAACTTTGTATTGCATTGTTTCCATATTGGACACTTGATTTACATGAGTCTATTGTGCATTGATTTTATTGTGATTGTATCTTGATTGTGTCGGGTTGGAAAAATATTTAGCCTAGACGTGATCAAACCCCCATAGTGTAATATTGTTGATAGTTTAATCACACATCGTGCACATGTGGTTAAGCCATACCGTATTCTATTGTGCTTATTATGCTTACTAGCCGATCACATGTTAGATTGATATTTCGATTCACTATTGCATTAATTAATGTTCATTGTTTCAGTAATTGTACTATTTTCCAATTACATATTAGTCCATATCATTATAGTTGCATTGTAGTTTTACATAGTACATGTTTACTTCGTAGGGTTGTACTTGCTTTCAGCCTTAATGATGGTGTACATATTATGGATGATTGTACCTATGATGATGGCTTGAAATGTTGCTTTATTATTTCACTGCATTTGTCTCCGGACACTTTTGTAAAAGATGTACTAAAAATTAGTGAAATGTGTGATGATGTGGTGATTTAATTTTGGACACATGATTAGTAGATGAGATGAGCAAAATTGATTTATGAACATTTGACAACTATTGAGGTCTAGAACAACTCACTACCGTCGATATTTTGACATAGGCTATACGTAACCACGCACTCGTACCCATTCATGCGGACGTGGATCGTGACACCAGCCACCCGTACCCCCCGCCCCCTCTCCGCCCACCCTCGCCCCCACCCCCACCCCCGCTCCCCTGTCCCCCCCTCGCCCTCCCAACCTCGCCTCTCCTCCAGCCCCGTCCACCCACACCCTCTCTCCGGCCGCGCGCGCATGCAACCGACGACAAGAGTGGCGACAGCACCGCAGAGGGGGTGTGTTTGCAGCCATGGGAGTGGGGCTAGGGCGATGGTCCAACCTAGAAAACCTTCACTAGTGAGTAAAAAAAAATTAACCAACTCCCCTTTCAACTTCTTCCACCAATCCAAACCGGATCACCACAACTACTCAATAGATGAGAAGAATAAAGAAAATGACTACGTTACTGGAGAATAAGAACATGATAATAATCTTCTTGTCAAACCAACTAGCAAATCTCTCCCAAACGATATACATATATTCCCAAAATCAACTTTAGTCTCTCCCAATCTCCTCTCCCACTCTTGAAGACCCTTGAGAAAATTATCCTTGTTAATACTACTAGATATTATGTTAGAAAAAGCCTATGTAAGTCATTGCACGCAACTCTGTTACGGTTCTGATACATCTCAGAGCTAATTCAAATCGAGTCCCCTTCATCGCTAATGACTTTTCGAAATTTTCTAACACACAGTCGATGTCCATCGCACCCTAGGCTCTTCACATAGGAAAGTACCCTACCCAACTTCAATATGAGTAACATCAACACCCATAACTTGCTGACAGAGGTCCTTGGTGTTGCCTATACGATACAAACATCATCTAATTCAATAGAAAAATCTACTAAAAATAAGACTCTCTTCGACTGTACAGATATACAGCATCATATGTTTAAGAAACATTTAAATGAGTTACGAGTCTTTATCCAAGCTTTTGGGTTTTGGGTTTGAACATCCCAAGGTTTTGGTGGATCGACTGTATGAATATTTTGCGTCCGTTTAGCTCCATTAATGTCTCCTTCTTTAATAACAATTCTTTTATATAATCTAAGATATCTCACTTGTTGGGAACGAAGCGCGGAAACCGTTCACCCAAACCAGAAAGTCCTGCAAGAGAACCGAGCAAAAGCACACAAACCAAAAATGCCAAACACAATCGCAGACACAAAGATTTTTGACGTGAAAATTTCTTGCGGAAAAGAAACCACGAGATGATCGAAGTCCAACCCTGAAGAATCTCCACTAATGGAATAAAGAGAATACACCCTCTACAAGCTCCTCCCGATCCAACACGGATCACCAAAACTCACTTGAAAGAAGAAAATTTAATTGCGGACTCTGAAGAACAAGAGATGTCAAAAAATTATTCGAAGCGATCTCTCCTTCAAAATATTCTTCAATCCTCTCTCTCTCTCTCTCTCTCTCAAAGATTGTAAAAACTCTTATTTTCTTTTGGGATATTTTTCAACTTACATCCATCACATCAGCCCTTGACAATGTAAGGCCAATATATATGAAACTTCCAATATGCATCAATCATATATTTAATGGAAATCTAATCATAATTGGCTTGCCCTAATTGGAAGCACAATTATATGGAAATCTACTATATGAAGGATCCAATCATAAATATATGATCAAAGTAAATATGAAAATTCAATTATATATTTTCTTACCATATATGTTCCAAAATAGGATCGATGCACTCCCCGAGCTTCTCCGACACACGGATGGCGCTCTTCGCACTCCGGGTATTCTCCACATAGGTTGGAAACCCCACCCAATCCAACAAATCTCTCCCTTCACAACTAGGTGGAGGAACTCGTCATCCTGACGATCCGCTTACAGTACTCAAACTTTTCCCTCGGTAGAACCTTCATGAGCATGTCCGCTCCATTGTCATTAGTATGGACCTTCTCAAGCGTCGCGTCCTTTTTTTCAACCACATCCCGTATCCAATGATACCGAGTCTCAATGTGCTTGAACCGACTATGAAATGTCTAGTTCTTCACAAGGTGAATGGCAATCTGGCTATCGCAAAGCAAAGTATACTGCTCTTGCTTTAGCCCCACTTCCTGCAGAAACTTTTTCATCCACAGCAACTCCTTGCAAGCCTCCGTCGCTGCAATGTACTCTTCCTCTGTCGTCGACAAGACAACACACTTCTGCAACCGCGACTGCTACGACACCGCTCCACTAGCAAACATCATCACATAGTCCAAAGTCGATCGCCTCGTGTCTACATCTCCAGCCATATCAGCGTCAGTATACCCGACCAGCTTTGGCTCGTAACCACCAAAGGAAAGTCTCCAATCGGCAGTGCCTTGAAGGTATCGTAGGATCCACTTGACTGCACTCTAATGTACCTTTCCAGGATTGGAAAGAAACCTGCTAACTGTGCCAAATGCGTAAGCGATGTCTGACCTCGTACACACCATAGCATATATGAGACTCCCCACAGCTGAAGCATAGGGAACCTGCTCCATATCTTCCTTCTCGTCCTCGGTAGATGGACACAACTCCTCAGTGAATTTAAAGTGAGCCACAAGGGGGTTACTCACTTTCTTCGTTCCCGAAACGCTGAAGTACCCGGTAAATGTACCTCTTTTGGACAAGTGTAGCAACTTGGACTCTCTCTCTCTCGGCTAATCTCCATCCCAAAAATAGTCTTTGATGCACCCAAATCCTTCATAGAGAAGGCTGCGCCCAGTTGGCGCTTCAACTTCGCTATCCTAGTGGCATTCTGACCCACTAATAGCATATCATCAACATAGAGCAGTAAAATGATAAAATCATCCTCGACAAAGTACCAGACGAATACACAGAGATCCGACATCGTCCGTGCATAATCATGCTCCCCTATAAACGACTCGAACTTTTTATACCACTGTCTTGGAGCCTGCTTTAGACCATACAAGCTCTTCCTCAGTCGGCAGACCAAGTGTGACTTGCCCTTCTCACAGAATCCCTCTGGCTGCTCCATGTATAACTCATCTTCTAGATTACCGTAGAGGAATGCCGTCTTCACGTCCATCTGCTCGACCTTCAAGTCGAAACTGGCTGCCAATGCTAGCACCATCCGAATAGACGATTGTTTAACAACTGGCAAAAAGATCTCATAATAATCTATGCCCTTCTGCTGACCGTAGCCTTTAACTATCAGCCTTGCTTTGTATCGAGGGCGAGTAGCATCATCTGTCTTCTTCACTCTGAACGCCTATCGATTTCTCAAAACCTTCTTGCCTTTTGGCAATCGCACCAGATCATAAGTGGAGTTGGATTGTAAGGAACTCATCTCCTTCTGTATAGCCTCCATCCACTCCTACCTTTATTCGTCGTCCATAGCCTCTGCAAAACTTTCAGGCTCTCTCTCGTCAGTCAATAGCACATACTCATATGGTGAGTATCTCATAGATGGTCGACGCTCTTTGTCACTCCTCCTCAATAAAACCACTGGTGCTGGCTGTATATCAATAGCCTCCTCCCCTTCAGGAACTAACTTTCTGGCATGCTCATCCTCCTGAGGGATACCTTGACCACCATCAGCAGGCTGATGATCAAGGTTGGGAGTAACTCCATATACTGACTCCCCCATAACTGGATCATCTACGATGTCGTCTAGAAATTGCTCAAAGCGAAAAGACTCTAACTCAGGCAATTTCTCAGCCTCAGAAAGCATCTCGGAATCCTGAGTGTTAGTCATGGTCTGATCCTCGACGAATACCATGTTCCTGCTTCTTTAGAGTTTTCTTCCCACGGGATCGTAGAGTCTATAGCCAAACTCATCCTGACCGTAGCCGACAAAGACGCATCGCCTTGTCTTCGGCACAAGCTTGGATCTCTTGTCCTTCGGTACATGCACGAAGGCCTTACAACCAAACACTCGCAGGTGATTGTATGACGGCTCTTTGTCGTACCATAATTTATAAGGCACATCACCCTGCAAAGGAATACTAGAAGATAAATTAATAACATAAGCAGCTGTGTAAAGTGCCTCACCCCAATGGCTGTCCGGCAAGTTTGCTTCTGACAGCAAACATCGTACCCTCTCCATCAGCGTCCTGTTCATTTGCTCCGCTACACCATTGAGCTGAGGTGTCTTGGACGGAGTCTCCGAGTGTCGTATCCCTTGCTCTCTGTAATAAGCATCAAAGGGACCGATGTACTCGTTGCCATTGTCTGACCGAACACATAGCATCTTCTTGCCCGTCTTCCTTTCAACAGAGGCCTGAAACTCTTGAAAAGTGGGCAGCACTTGATCCTTGGTCTTTAAGGCATATACCCAAAACTTCCTGGAACAATCATCAATAAACGCCATAAAATAAGAAACACCACCAATAGATTTTACCTTCATAGGACCGCAGACATCCGAGTGAATCAACTCGAGCAACGCCGGCTTCCTCGAACTTGGGAGACTTTGGAAAGAAACCCTATTTTTCTTTCCCGCCAAACAGTACGTGCTTCTCTCCAGTTTTCTAGACTTTAGTCCTGGAATCACCTTTATATTCGGCAAGTAGCTCATCCCCTTCTTGCTGATATGGCTGAGCCGTCTGTGCCACAACTCGGAAGACGCATCCCTGACTACGTTCACCTCCTGTTCCCCCTGTGCGCTTCCCTCCATATAGTAGAGTCTGGACTTCTTGCTTCCTCTGGCAGCCACCATCGAACCTCTAGAAAGCTTCCACTGACCGTTTCCGAAGAGATTGAAGAAACCCTCATCATCCAACCTTCCAACAGACACCAGGTTAAAACGGATATCAGGGACATGACGGACATCTTTGAGAACAAGAACTGCAACCATTCTCGTCCTCAAATGTACATCTCTAATGGCAACCGCCTTCGACACATCTCCGTTGCCCATCTTCAACATTCTACGATCGTCTGTTGTGTAAGTGGCAAATAGTGTCCTGTTATGAGATACTTGCACTGAAGCACCTGAGTCACCAGCCAAGAATTGTCATCTCAGGTGAGGTTTATGACAACCTCATCACCTACGAAGATCACTTTGCTTCCCCTTGTCGCCCTCCTTCTCTCTCTTCCAAGCGAAATAGTTCTGTTTGATGTGGCCCTTCTTGCCACAAAGGTAACACTCCGAGTCCTCGTACCAACCCTTGGACTTGCCTCTGCTCTTATCTCTGCCGCCACCTAGACCTCTTCTTTTGCCCCTTTCTCGGCTCTCTGAAACTAGCACATCTAAGTGGTGGGATGTGGATGAAGTGCCCTAAGAACGTCTCCGCTTCTCTTCATTCAGCACCCCGCTCTTGGCAAACTCTAGACTGACTATGCCTTTCGGAGCAGAAGCGATCATAGATACTCGTACGGTCTCCCACGAGTCTGGAAATATACATAGCAACCAAAGTCCCTGAACCTCGTCGTCGAACTCAACTTCCATCGAGGATAGCTCGTCCACCACGTCCTGGAACCCACTCAAGTGATCCGTAATGGATGCACCATCTTTGTACCACAGACCCATCATCATCCGGATCAGGAACAATTTTTTACCCCGGTCTTTTTCGCGTACAAAGATTCCATCTTCTCCCACAATGTCTTCGCATGCTCAATATTGGAAACGTGGTTGTACACGTTCTTGTCAACGAACTGCCGCATGTACTCACACACCTGTTTATGCTCGAAGTTCCAGTCCTCATCGGATTTGTCACTGGGCTTCTCGGACACAAATATTGGAAGATACAGCTTCTTGACGAACAGCAAATCCTTCATCTTGCTCCGCTAATAATGGTAGTTGGTGTAGTACCCCGCTCCTAGCAGTTCACTATGTAAGGCTTGTGGCTTGGCTAACTCGGTCGGAACCGAGTATTGAGGAAACTTACCGTCGGCACCGAATCGATCATGGACAAGTGCATAAGAACCTTTCCAACTAATTGATTGGTTTATCTTAAAATGCGTCCAAGAGTTTTCTCTGGATATTTTGCTGCTGGTTTTGCTGCATGGTTTTGATGGATGCTTTTCTGAATGATTTTCGATGATTTGATTCTTGCCCATTTTTATCGATTTGCATAGCATTCATTCGAGAGAAGAGAACATAACGAGACGGAGTATTAACCAAACTTTTGGTGCCATTGCAGACTGACGCATGACGAAAGGCTAAGCGCGTAAGTGTTCCCCTCTCTCTGCGATTCTCTAATTTGGTGAGTGTGGATCTCTGTGGTGGTATTGTCCCTCTCGCTATTCCTTCATGCCAACTAAATAATTGGCTTGCAACATCTGTTGATCGATATCAAGTCGCTAATGCCACAAGTCAATACCACTAAGAAGCTAGGGATTGAACATTGAAAGAATTGATTACACTGTTAGCAACATAGAGATTGTGCTTGTCCCTTGAACATTGAATTGAGATGAATTGATGCCTATGATGATGAGATATGAAATGCTAAGAATGGACATGTTACCTTTCTCCTTAATATTATACCATGCACACTATGCTTAGTGAGTTAGACACGCATTCGCATAGTCATAGACAATTTGTATAAAAGGTATTATTTACTCGAACGGTACTAGGGCACCGGGACCGATTCGGCCTAGGAGGAAATGCAACGTGCTTTGGTGGCACGATTGGTATCGGAACATTCATTCGGACTTGCAATCCAAAGGAATGGTGCGTCGCATACCCTTGAAGTCCTATATGGCAAGTCAATATGGTTTAACAACACCAGTGGCTATGTAGTCAGATGCATGCTAATGATCATTTTATGCAGGGGCAGTAAGTATATTATTATTATCATGTATCTTATGCAGGAAAGCTGGATTCGACCGATGGTAAAATAAACATGGTCTAATGAAATACCATGTTACTTGAATTGTGATTTAATCTGAATGTTGCCTGTCCCTAATAAGTTCATGATTTAAAACGATTGTCATTAATAAAATATTGCTTTAGCTGAGTGGGCCAACGGGGCGCACTAGCGCATTGTTATAATGTGCTGACCCCTCCTCCACAGGTACTGGAGAAGGCTCGGGCGCACATTGCAATTAAAGCTTTCTGAACCGCTGTTTCCTTTCAAGTTGTTTTTCCCTAAAGACGCACAAAGTATTGCGGAGTTTTCAAAAGATAGCTGCTTATATTTCAAAGTACTAAAGGGGCATGATGTATGGAACGGAAAGTTATTTCATGGCAGCCTATTAGTTGTACTTCTTTTCATGAATCAATGTAGCCGAAAGGGCATTTCAAATATTATCGAGAAAAGTTGTATTCTGACTACAATTATCAATAAAATGAGTATTTCTTCTTCCTATATTGTGTCCTTAATGTTTCTGAAATGTGGCTGGGTTTCAAATGTTTGTAAATGACGTAACAGTGCACGTTCTTGTATTGTACAAGTTCAACACCAGACTTGTACGGCATCACGCCTTAGCGAGGACGAACGATTCAGTACGAATTGAAGCGAGGACGAAAGATTCCCCAAATCGGGGTGTGACAAGTTGGTATCAAAGCACGGTTTTATTTCCTCGAATTTCAAAGATGTTTTCAAAAAGGAAGTCTTGATGCAAATTTTCTCGATTGATGGTGTCGATAGCGCTGGCATAAAATAATGTTCCATAAATAAGCCCATAAATATTTTATGAGTGCTAATGGAATTATTTCTTTGTCGTAGAATGACTAAAGGTGATAGCGCAAAGACGAATTCATCGTCTGACCCAATGGAGAAACTGATTAAGCAATTGGAGGCTCAGAGGAAGCAGAGCGAAGCCCAACATCGTGTGCTTCAAGAGCAGCTTCAATATCAGTTTCAGGAGCAGCTAGATGCTCAACAAAAGCAAGTGGATAATCTATCTCAGACAATGTTTCTGCAAAGGCCGTAGCAACCGAGATCGTAGAAGTGCCGGCAGAGAAACCTGAAATGCCGACACGAAAGAGATCGAGCTTCAAGTTCTTTGACTTCAACAACTGCGACCCGCCTGAGTTTAACGAAAGAGCAGAGCCAGATGAGGTAATGGGCTTCTTAAACATACTTGAGGGCTACTTTCGAATGTTGGAGATACAGGGCAGCGAGAGAGTGGAGTGTACCGCTGTACAACTTCGTCTCAAGGCCCAGAAATGGTGGATTTCGCAAAGACAGGCACTTTGCGAAAATAATCAGGATACGAAGATATCTTGGGAGACCTTCAAACAGGATTTCATTGCACAATTCATTCCCCCAGCTGTCCGTCAACAGAAAGAGAATGAGTTCGTAGAACTCCGACAGGGCAGTATGTCAGTGGATGACTACGAGACATTAAAGAGAGTCGCATTCGCTGGATACATGGTATCGAATGACGACGCCAAGCGAGGAAGTTTTGTGCAAGGCTTGAATGAGGGCCTGCAGCGGGATGTGCTAAGTCGAAAGTGTACGTCATACAGAGAGGCATACGAAACTGCTCTAGAGATGGAGAGATTCCATCAACCAGCTAGTCGTGGGACAACGCAGGGCAACCAAGGCAACAATAATCGGAAACGACCTTGGTTTGCGGGAAGAAATGAGGCACCTAAGCGTCATAACGCAGTTGACAATAGAGGACATCAACAACAGTTGCCTCGTTGTAACAAATGTTATCGAGTGGGACACCGGGGTAAAGATTGCCGTGTTGGGTGTTTCAAATGTAGGGATGTAAAGCACAAAACATGGGAATACAAAGGTAGGGGAGGGAATCAGTATCCTCCTCGTGGACATAACAATAATCAGTATCGTGGGCATAACAACAATCAGAATCGGGGCCAATATAACAATCAAAATCGTGGCCAAGCGCCACCAGTGTCACGCCCCAGAACCAGAATACTGGAGAGCGGGGGCGAACATAGCCAGCTACGTATATTAAAATGAAAACCACCTCGCTATACGGTCACGGCTGTCTAGATATGAGGGTTTACTACAAGCCAACGGTCTCTTAAGGTCAAGCCTATTGTCTCAATCTCAAGCAAGTAATATAGTTACAAGATGTTTGACCACCAAATATACAATAAAAGGCGTCTCAAATATTACATATTCAGTTGATCATGAAGCTAGTCATACAAAATGCGAGGACTAGCAAGAGTTTAGTCATACATGATCAACCCTAGGATTTGTTAATCATGTTTACAGCCCGTAGGCAGACAGTAAGTAAATATGCATCGAGCTAACAGGTGCTCGTCGGCTAAACGCCTCAAAAGAATAAATTTACAGTAGAGTGAGCGAAATAAAATAGAAAACCCACTCGTAGCCCGGGTTCCTTCTAGTCGCCACCATCGGACTGGAGGTTCGGTAGATCCTCGGGTGGTGCTCCGAAATCTGGCCACACAAAACCAGCTGGGTCAAACCCCAGAAAGAGCAAGTGCCACAAGGAAGCCACGAAATAAGAACAAAAGCCAGCATATCAGAACATAAGAAAATAGAAGAAATATACAAGTAATTAAAAGTACAGCAGGATAATAAACGACTAGGGACTACTCCGGGAGCCAGATTACAATCTGTAAACCAAACAAGGACCGGGATTGTAATCCTTCGCCTGAATAGCACCTTGTCTCTACCCATTTATTGTTAAAGATAAGTAAAACAATCATGTTCAGGAGGACCAGGTACTGGGACTAGACGAGACTTAGACAATGTTGGACACCATCCATTCACAAGCGGCCAAGCAAATACTACGGCTTACTACTTAACTAACTAGGGTTATCACAAGCCTAATTACTAATAAGATACAAATGAGAAATTTCCAGTCCCAAGCCCTGCAGACTATCCAGTTATCCTTCCGCGGGTTGAGAGTATGGTTGGGTACATCGCCCAGGAGACGATGTACACTTAGGTGACTTAGAGGTGCAACACATGACAGTGTGCTGAAAATGTGCTCTACTCGTTGGCAAGCTACAAGTCCAATTAGGGCGCCCAGATAACGAGATCGCCTGTGACTAGAAATTCTCCATGTTCTAGTTTGATCTAATCATTAGCCTAATCCAATTAGTATGAGTTCCCTGGCCGTGGTACCCAGGGAGTCACATCCTAGACATGATGCAAGACGAGACAAGTAGATTTGCACAAACAACAAGAAAGAACACCCACCGTGTCAGGGCAAGTCAAGTTAAGTCAAGTCAGGAGTACGCCACGGCGGGCCACTATCAAGATATCAAGTTACAGGAGATTAATTACAGGTTGCGGGTTACAAGTTAAAGCCATATGTTACAAGAACCCAACAGGTTACTGCCAAAATCAGAGAATGCTAGCCATAAATTAAACACAAAAAATCGTGTCAAGGCGTGTCGGGTCAAGTCAAGTCGTGTCGTGGTATTAAGCTCCTAGAAAACGAAATCATTAAGAGAAAACCAAGAAACCAGGAGAAGCACCAAGGGTCAGGAGGGGAAGCCATGGCATAGGGCGTGCTAGGCAAGGGACTCGGGCAAGCGGTGCCAAGAGACACGGGGAGCCAAGTACGGAAGGGCGCACGGGGCCAAGTGCTCGAGGGCGCACGGGGCCAAGTGCGCGAGGGCGCACGGGGCACGACCAAGTGCGCAGGGCAAATAGCGCAGGGGACCGGGGGTTCAAGTGCGCAGGGGCGAACGGCGCCGGGGTTCAAGTCCGCAGGGGCGAACGGCACAGGGGCGCAGGGGTTCAAGTGCGCAGGGACGAACGGCGCAGGGGCGCAGGGGTTCAAGTTCGCAGGGGGGAACGGCACAGGGGACCGGGGGTCCAAGTGCGCAGGGGCGAACGGCACAGGGGCGCAGGGGTTCAAGTGCGCAGGGGCGAACGGCGCAGGGGACCGGGGGTCCAAGTGCGCAGGGGCGAACGACGCAGGGACGCAGGGGTTCAAGTGCGCAGGGGCGAACGGCGCAGGGGCGCAGGGCAGCAGCACGCTAAAGAGCGCGTGCGCCGACAGCGCCGCGGCCAGGCACGCTAGGCGCTGCGCAATCGGGCAACGGCCAGGGCTGCGCGGTCAGCAACCAGCGCTAAAGAGCGCGGCGCGGTGGAAGGGCAGCACAAGGCAGCCAAGCGCACGGGGCGCAAGGCAATAAAGCGCGCGGGTCAGCAGCACGCTAAAGAGCGCACGCTGGGGAGGGGTCTTCTTCTTCCTCAAGCTTGAGAGGAAGAACACCCATGGCTACAAATCTTTAAAACACCACAACTTGGCCAAATCGCAACCAATTCTAGAATTTCAAGGTTCTATCTTGGGTGAAATTTGATTCTCTCCAACATAGGAACATCAAAACCCACAAAAATCCAACTTAAATAGATCAAAACTATGTAAATCCAAAAATAGTCAAAACTTAGATCTAGGAAAATGGAAGCTCCAAATCCAAAAATGTCAAGTTCTAATGTTGATCTCCATGTCCTAATCTAGCTAATGGACAAATAAAATATGGTGCTTATTTGTTGGCAAGGTGCACTTGTCTAAGGTATTGGTGGAGGAAGGAGGAAGAAGAAGATGGAGAAATAAGTGGAAATTATGGAGGAGAAAGAAAGTTAGGTGGGAATTTTAATAAGGGTGGGTATGTTGTGTTGAGGGTGGAGGTTAGCTAAGGTGTTCCAAATGCATGTTGAACCAAACCAAACCAATCCTTCTCCACGAAATAAAACCAAGCCAACTAAAACCGAGCCGAGCCGAAACCCAAAAATACGAGAAAAACCTAAAATTCCACAAGTCGAGAAAAATAAAATGCATGCCAAAATCTAATTACGAGTATTAATACAAAATACGGGAAACGGGGGTGACAACTCTACCCACCTTAAAAGAATTCCGTCCTTGGAATTTAATCAAGGAGCTAGAGACTGCCACGACAAGTTACACTAAGCACCAACAATCTACACTAAGTAGTTCAATCATACAATCATACATGCGAGCAAGGGATGGAAAGCATAAGGCATAAGGAAGACATTATACCTTACGAGTCAAACAAGTCGAGATATCGCGATCGGATGTCGTCCTCATGCTCCCACGTTGACTCACCTAGAGAGTGATGACCCCAAGCAACACGGACTAAACTAATAGTCTTGTTCTTGAGTATCTTCTCTCTCCGGTCCAATATAGACACGGGCCTCTCCTCATACGAAAGGTTGGTACCAACAACCGGTTCCGAATGATCTAGGATATGGCTCGGGTCCGGGATATACCGTCGTAATTGGGACACATGGAATATATTATGTACCTCACTTAGCGACGGCGAAAGAGCAAGACGATAGGATACATCTCCTACTCGCTCTAGGATATCGAACGGCCCTATATACCTAGGACTAAGCTTTCTCCGTACGCCAAAACGAATGACGCCGCGGTTAGGCAAGATCCTAAGGAATACATGGTCGCCGATAGCAAACTCTAAGGGACGTCGATGGGCATCGGCCCTATGCCGCTGGCGATCTTGGGCAACTCGAAGATGATTCCTGACTTTTCTGACTACTTCAACTGTCTGGGCAATCATTTCTCGACCGAGCATCTGCCTCTCTCCAACATCGTCCCATGCTAGTGGGGATCTGCACTTCCTACCATACAGAACTTCGAACGGAGCCATCTGAATACTGGCCTGGTAACTATTATTGTACGAGAACTCCACCAGGTGCAGGTGATCTTCCAACGAACCACCGAAGTCAAGTGTACAAGATCTCAACATGTCTTCAAGGGTCTGGATTGTGCGCTCTGACTGGCCATCTGTCTGCGGATGATATGCTGAACTGAACTGGAGACGAGTCCCCAAACTCTCTTGCAGGCTATGACAAAAGTGGGACGTGAACCTTGAATCTCGGTCCGAGGTGATGCTGACTGGCACACCGTGAAACCTGACAATCTGCCTGAGGTACATCTCTGCCAACTGAGCCATTGACTGACCCACTCTAAATGGGAGAAAATGAGCCACCTTCGTGAGCCTGTCAACTATAACCCAAATAGCATCTCGAACAGCTGGGGATCTAGGCAATCCAGTCACAAAATCCATGGTCACATGCTCCCACTTTCATTCTGGAATCGACAAGGGCTGAAGTGAAATAACGTGTAGGCAACTCTAGAGGGGGGTGAATAGAGTTTGTGTCGATAATCACCAAATAAAAATTAACTCTATATCACCTCCACAAAACAACTATTAAGATAGTAAATAAATCAGAGAAAAATGCGGAAGTAAATAAAGATCAGAAGAGTATACGCAAACACAGCAGTTTTAACCTGGTTTTCTTCGTGGAGGACTAGTCCAGGCCTGACAACTCTTGCTCAAGATTAAATCCACTATTTGTGAAATAGTAGTTACACCCCGTGCCTTTTCTTCAGAAGAGCACGTCAACTTCTTACAGATTCGCAGGTGGCGAAACTTGGAATTGTCCAAGTGACTTTTCTTTCACTCTTGCACACAACTTCTAGCTGATATCGCACTGAGCACCTTGGGGTAAGGAGAGTTGTGGCTTAGGAGATATGGAAGAATAAGGCTTTGAGTAGTAGAGCTTAGAAAGCTTGAATATTTGAAAGTAAGAGATGATTTAAAATGAAAGAATTTAAGCTCTATTTATACTACTCTGGGGAGGCAGAATTCGGCCAGAATTCTGCCCCAAGAATTCAAATTTTCGAACGTTGGACAGCTTGTAGCAAGCAGGCCCTAAAAATCAGGGTGTTGGAAATCAGGGGAAAAAGTTCGGCCCGAACTCTGTGTGGAGGCAGAGTTCGGCCCGAACTCTGTCTCCAGAAGACAGAATTGGTCCATTGGGCTTTTGGGCTTTGTGGAGCTTGGACTTGGTTCAGGAATTGGTCTGTTGAATGGTAGAGCTTGGAGAGATATGTCTAGGGGTTGAGATGACTCAGTGCGACTCAACGTACACATTCTCCTAGACTCAATAAATTGAAGATTACAGACTTGGAACAAATAGGAAAACCAAGAGCCCTTTTGATGACGCCTTTCTTCTGATATTTGAGCAGTCCTGAAGACGTCTTTTTCCTTGACAGCAGTCGTCCGAAGATAAACAGATCTGGAAATCTGAATACCTTTCGGGGGCTTCGCCCCCGAACCCCCGACGGGGGGCGCTGCCCCCTCGACCCATGTCCGCTGACCGGGCAGCGGAACCCCCGATGCGAGGCCCCGGATAGGTCGCTAGGCGGTTCGGAGAAATCTCTTTGTATGACGCCGTCTTTGGTCCATCATTAATTCTTCATTGCCTATGTCCTGGTTTGATCATGTTTGATCATGCTTATTGCATGTCTACAAATACATGTTAGGCGAGCAAAATATGTTGCAGTACGATACAAGCATAGCAATATAACATAGGACAATTAGGACAATGCTAAGCAAAATATGTTGGAGTACGATACAAGCATAGCAATATAATATAGGACAATTAGGACAATGCTAAGTTTAAGTAGCAACATGATAGTGAGTATATGAATATTAGTGACATCATTTTGTTAAACTTAACTGATTAGCCATATTCAAAAATACGATGTAATCATTGGGCCAACAATCTCCCCCTTTTTTATTATGGCAAATCGGTTAAGTTTAAGTCAGATACGATAGATGCATGTATCTCTAATAAACACATATTACTAGAAAATTGTGTGCTAACTTAAACTTATTTCTCCCCCTTTGACATGATCAAAAAATAAGCTCCCCCGTAATATGAGATAAAACGAACTCAAGCATATGTAAAGGAGGAAGGCATAGACAATCATGATCAAGATATACTAAATAAAGAATAATGGGAGAAGTGTGTAAAGACAAGTATAGAAACTACATACCCAATGTAGAGTGCCAAATAGAAAATAGCTTGTCAAAACACAAATAGTTGGTAAAACTAAAAGAATTTGAAAATAATCAATAGATAGTTTACCAACATGAAATCCAAGAAAGACATCCAAAAACATAATATGAAATATTTCTCTAGTTTTGGAAGAGAATTTAAAAAAAAGTTCAATCAAAAACCATAGGGATAAGATAATTGCAAATAAAAGATAGATACCAATTGAGATATTGAAATAGACAAACTTGATATCAATTGAAATATAAAAACTTGAAACATTGATCAATGAAACTATGATAGTCACAATGGTCCACAAAATAAAGGAATGATCAATAAAAAATAGAGCGATTGATATAAAATGATCTCATTATTTGCACATCTATTTGCTTATCCAAAATTCATGTATTTGAACTCAATTACCTTATCATGCTATATGAATATCCTTTAGATAAACATGAAGGTAAAGGAGAAAAATGTTTGAGAAAGAGAAATTCAGTCGATTTGAATGCTCCCCCTCAAACTATTACCAATAAAGATAAAATCATGAATTTTGGGTAAGTCCTCAACAAGGAAAGCCAAATCAATTTAGCATACAAAGAAAGCCAAATCAATTAAGCATACAAGGAAAGCCAAATCAAAGAAACCACAATAGTCATCAAGATAAGATACGAAAGTAAATATTAACAAGATGACCCATATAAAAGAGAGATAATATGATGAAAATAATTGCATATACTCTCATAAACCTTTCACAAAATATCAGTAAAAAAATGGGTCAATGATGAACTACGTATACGACATATTAAAGGGTATAAATGAATTGAACCAATTTATTTGCTCCCCCTTAAAATATGCGTATCTAGTTCCAAAGCACTTATAGAAAAAAATGATAACTTCAAGATCTAGGGGTAAATCAACTGTTGATTTCTCCCCCTTGCTTAATGCTATAAAAACGTCTATAAAATGATAACTTGTGACATAAGAAATGATATAAGGCTATGTCAAAAAAAATCATCTTTAGTCAAGAAGATATATCCATTAATAGTTACTAAAGATGAGAAATCAAAAGAATATTTCAATTTAGCACATGTAATCAAAAGAAGACATACATTAACCTATATAGAAGAATATCATATTGAAATATGATAGATCAATGCATGTTACCTTTTGAGAAGAAGATCATCATAAAAAAAATAAGGTCCATTAGAAAAATATCATTATGAAAAAGAATAATAAGGACCATTAGAAAAATATCATAATGAAAAGGAATAATAAGGTCCATTAGAAAAATATCATCATGAAAAGGAATAATAAGGTCCATTAGAAAAATATCATCATGAAAAGGAATAATAAGGTCCATTAAAAACAATCATGATGAGAATCACAATATAGCTCAAAAGATAAAAAAAAAACTAAAGAAAAATGTCATCATGAATAAAGTCAATTAAATCAATCACGAAGAAAGTCAAAATATAGCTCAAAAATAAAAAAATAAAACTCAAATATCATGTCCATGATTATCTAATTAAGAAATGATCAACCAATTTATTGCTTTGTATTGACTATGTATGTTTTACCACATATGTACCCATCAACGGGTAATAATCCAACCTTGCTAATACTAAATGAGAAACCAATAAAGTTCAAATAGCAAAGAGCATATGTGATAATCCATGAGTAGTCAAAGTAGAGTAATAAATTAACTTGATAACCACATAATTAGATAATATAGGACTACTTAATCATTAGGATCATTCATAAAGTAAACCAATAAATAATTACGATCCGTCATAAATTCCATCTAAAAACTATATAAACAAACCAATGGAAAATATAGAAAAGAGTCAATCTTATTTAAATGATTGCAAATTTATTACAAGAAAAAAAATGATAATGTAATAAAATCATGACTCAAAAGATGAGAGAAATTTTAAGAGATGCTTTCCAATGACTAGTATGGAAGGAAGTTAAAGCTATGAATCACAAACCTTAATGGAAACAAGATTAAATAAAAAATTGTCAAACTAATTTAGAGACCAAACATATGTATCTAAAATAGAATACAAATCTCATCAACAAAAATCATAAATCTTGTTTTTGTAAACTAGCATATCACATATAGATTGAAATTCAAGAAGATAGTTGGATGAGTGATAGTGAACAAAAATTGTGTAGCTTAATCAATACATCGTAAATAAGCAAGCTACATTACTAATTAAGATTAATGAGGTAGGCCATTAACATGATAAATGTGCTCATTAAATCTTAAGTCACTAACACTAAAGATACATGCTTAAGCATAGAGTTCACAATAAGGGCAATGCATTTTGAGTGATCAAAATGATTTATATACTCTTTGTTAAGCAAGGATGAGAGTATAAGATAGCAAGTAAATGAATTAGACTCTCATCAAGTAAAGGACAAAAGAGATGTTCATGAAAACACAATAGAGCAAATCTCTTTGCCAAAAAAATATTGAGATTAACCCAAGATAATGAAATAATAGAATGATCTAGAGAATGCAAAATTATAACCATTATGAAAGTGTATTCTCTAGAAATAGAAAATCTCAACGTAAAAGTTCAACCCATAGTAGTTAATGACATGAGAAGTATGATTTATCAATTACATGTATTCTCATGTGCTACAAAACATCATTGGGCAATAATAATAAAATATTTATAGCTCAAATAAGGCTAGATATGATGAAGTATTCTGGAACTTAGAGGTGGATCCAGAACTAGATAATGGTTGCAAGTAGACCTTAATAAATCTTAAGTCTATAAAGTGTTGATCACTTTGGGTTAGCTGTAGGGGTCGGTTCCCAGCTAGCGGTAGTCCGAAGACTAGTGCACCGTGTCGCTTCAGGCTATTTACACCTGTATGACAGAAGGACCCTTTCGGCTTATTCCCAAAATGTTCTTTACTTTTAAGAACTTAGATTTAAAGGAATATACGCAGTATCATCAAGCAACATCAAAATCCAAAAACCCTAAGTATAAGAAAGGTAAATACCCAAATAATAATCAAAGAATGACCATCAAAATTTGCTAAGAATATTTTTAAAACAAATGTTTTCATAATACACTTATGGAGAAAAAAAATATATAGAAGGTACAAGCTCAAAATATGCACTAATAAGTACGATAATTTTAACAAATAAGGTAAAGCACAAAACTAAACAATTCTTAAAAGAACTTCCATAAAAGTCATGAACAAGACACTAATAAACATTTTCTCTCAATATCCTAACTTGAAGAAGTAAAACAAATAAATATCAGAAGTTAGGAATCATTAATATATTCATATATATCACAAGTAGGCATACATGAAAAGATCAAAAATTAATTAAAATACATGTATCCATAAAGTCAACAAATAAAAGCCAATAAGATATCATCAAAAGAAGACTTTAAGGAATGAGCTAATTGATTCAAGATAAGATAACACAAATTTGGTCAAAAGAATCAATAGCTAAAATATGAGGTAAGCAAAAGTATGAATAGATACTCTTCAAAATAATATGAAACTTGAGCTTAACTCATATGCCCACAAAAAGATATTTATAGAAAAATAGATATCAATATAAGAAATACATGAACTACATAGAAAAATAAATATATTCATGTATCATTAATAAATATTGAAAACCATCACAAATTAAATAAAATGTATAAATAAACTTTATTGGGCAGAGACTTAATAGATTCTCAAAAGGATAATCAAAATAAAACATGAGAATCAATAATGAATATATTATGTAAGCACAAGGTTAACAAGAAGTATAAGTATATACTTATCAAATTATAAGTAGCTTGTGCTAAACAATATATTCACAAATAGCAACTAAGATAAATATGACATATTAAATACAAATCGACAAGAAGTAACTATCTCAAAACTTTAAAAAATTGATAGTCAAACTTTAAAACAAAATTCAAGAATCATGCTCCTATGAACTAGAGTGATATACATGCTTTATAAAGACAAAGAATAGCGAGCATGCATATTTAAATGTGTCACACTAATAAAAAATGAGTGATAAACTACATAGTGTGAACTAATCATTTAAGCTAAGTAATTAGTCATGCTAGATAAAAGAAATAATAAGAAAATTAACTAAGCATGCTAGTATTATATCTCACATTGATTTATATAATAAGCAACTAAAGGATGTCAATGTGAGATAGTAGCAAGACATCAAGAGAAACATGCTAGATTCAACAAATATAAACTATTTAAAAAGAATCGTTTAGCATGTTACCAAAGTGGCTCTAGTGGCCACACTTGTGTTGGTACAATTGCTTGGAAGATGACCTTTGAGCTTTGCAACCACCAACACGATTCTTCGGTGCTATGTCCTGATACAAGTAGCTCCACCTACAATATTAGACGAAGACTTTGGTATCCAAATAAACTTGGATCCTTATTTGTTAGCTTTAGGGACCCATATACTATTTACTCTAGCATTGGTAGAAAAACTTCTACGAATAGGACAAGTTACACTCATGTGTCCAAAGCGAGAGCAATAGAAGCACCTAATACTAGTGTGTGCACATGTATCGGAATGAGCATGATTATGAACATGTGACATACTAGAATGATAAATATTTCTAGAGTGAGCATGCATAGATTTGGTCTTAAGACTATCATGTTCTAATAGCAAATCATTATGCACATGTCACTCCCTGATTCCGGAATACGTATTTTTAGTACGTATACTGCTTATTTGTATTTACGTATATTTATACGATATTTATTTTGTTGTATTTCTTCATGTATATCCCAAATTATTTGACAAAATAATATTTCGTAATTTATTTTCTGTGATTTTAGTTTACAGTTTTGGCTCTAATTGGGTAACCTGCTCTCGGTTCACTTGAACCCGTTGGGTCATCATGAACCAACTTGGTTTAGATTTTATATAAAACTCATCTCCTTCTCTCTCCTCTCATTATTCCTCTCATTTATTTCCTCCACCAACCAAGGCAAGTGCCAACTTGCTCAAGAGATGGATTTGTATTTTGTTAATGATTTCTTACAAAATTATTTGTCAAAATATGTTCTTCTCCTCAATCTATACTAGTTTAGAACTTGAAAATTTCTATTTTGAAGCTTTGATTTTTGTAGATCTAAGTTTTCTCCATTTTCGGATTTACATGGTTTTGATCTATTTTCGTTAGGATTTTGTGGGTTTTGATGCTTCCATGTGGAAGAGAATTCAATTTCACTCAAGTTAGAACTTTGAAAATCTAGATTTGGTTTTGATTTGGTCAAGTTAAGGAAATTGGAAGTTTTTGGTGTTCTTGAGGAGGCTCTCGGCCTGGAAGAGAAGACCCTTCAGCCTGCGCTCTTTAGCGCAAGTTGAACTGCGCAGCTCGTCTTTTGACGAATTGCACAACCCTTCGGCCAGCGCATTGCGCTGAGCTGAACTGCGCTGGCGCTCCTTAGCTCAGCGCCATCCGATCCTGCGCAATCTAACCCAGCGCGCTTGACTTCAGCGCAATCCATTCCCTGCGCAACCAGACCCTGCGCGATCTGATCCTGCGCAGACTAACCCTGCGCAGTCTGATCCATGCGTAACCCGACTCTGGCGCAATCCATCTCCTGCGCCATCTAACCGCTGCGCAGTCTAATGCCTGCGCAACCTAACTCTGCGCGTTTGACCCCTGCGCAATCTAACCCTGCGCGTTTGACTTCTGCGCATTTGACCATGCGCATTCTGACCTGGGCTCTTATATATTATATTTTTCTTGTATATATATAGGTGAATGTTTGTGTATGCTATATATCCTTACGCCTTTTGTCCCGAGCATGATATGAGCACTACTGTGACCCCGGAGAACAAAGTGTTCCTACTCGCTACATGTGCCTGAATGTCCCGGTTCTCGTTCATACTTGACAAATGACTCGTAATCCCACGTGGCGCATTTGCAATGTTGCATTACACTAAGGAGGGTAGAACGTGTCGACCTACTGATCGACATGGATCCTCACTTGGGGTACCCGTACTACGGTACGACATTCTAGGAGGATGATCATGCAGGCCACAGCATGAGGATCCAAGATTTCATATAGGGTTTAAATTAGGCAATTAAATCTATTAGATGCATGGAGAGGGCAGAATCCCGAGATCGTGTTACACCAGCCGCCTTGAGGTATTGCCTCGACGCGCCAGCTGGTCACCACGGATACTGTGCCATCTGCAATGAGTGGATGCCGGTATTCGATTATCCCCTGATATATTATAAGTTTTGGCAAGGTAGCCCTACGGGGACTTGTGCCTGCAAGGTAGCCTTATGAGGGACCTGTGCTTAATAATACTTGACTACGCGGACCCCTGGGTTGGCTAGCCTTGCTGGAAAGATACGATCTGAGGACTCTGATAATTTAATGCGAGGATAACCTCGCCATACTAGAAACTCGTAGACTTGACTGGCCGTGAAAATGACTTGCTTGTATTTTTCTTTTACTTTCCGCGAGTAACTGAGGAAAGCGGACTGTTATGGTGCGTGATCCAACCCATGTTCTTGTTTGATTATTGGGTTGGTTATCGTACTATGACAGGCTGCGGACCGAAGTTACGAACGGAAGCCTTAATTTGATTGTGATGTGCTACTCCTGTGAATGACTAAGGAACATGGCCCACCGCGGTACGTGATCCAACCCATGTTCTTGTTTGATTGTTGGGTTGGTTATCGTGCTGCGATGGTCTGTCGACCGAAGTCACGACCAGGAGATCTTCTTACTTATATCTGTAAACTTATGTGAAGGTCATAGAGTGCGACGCGTCCCGGCTCCATGTGGCACCTTTTGTCCTTGTTTGGTTGTAAGGGTGCCAGATGGGTCCGACGATGTAGCGCTACCCTATAGCCGCAGCATAAGCTTTATCCTTATCATTATAACTGGGTTTTATCTTAACTCTTGTGCCCCTTTGGCGGTACTTGCTATTCGGGGCTGACCCCGCTGGTTTTGTTTGGCCAGATCTCGTAGCAGAGCCAGAGGACGCGATCCTTCTTCCTGACATCCATGGTGCATACTAGGAGCATGGCTGGTCGGGGACTCGAGTGGGTTTCTTCTCCACCACTCCTGCTTATACTTTTGCGGCGTTTAGCCACCGGCACCTGTTAGCCGGATTACTCGATATTTTGTGTCAGTACATAATTGTAATTAGACAGACTGCAGCTGTGCATAGTTTTGTACTCCTGATTCTCTGAGATAGCTAAATTATAAAGCTAGTCTCTCATGATCATTTTGATGAAGCGTCGGGGACGCCTTACTGCTTTATCTTTAATGTTCATTTATTTGCTGAGGTGATTTGATTGATTGAGACATAGAACTCTGTGGGACCATAGGAGACTCGATTGTAGCATGTACCCCTAGTCTCTCGACAGCCACGATCGTCGTATGACGTTACGTACCTCATATGGAGTAGCTGGCCTAGTCCGTCTCCATATTTCGGTACTGGGGCGTGACAAGGTTTTAGTGGTGGCCCATGCAGGTCTGATTTTCAGACTTGTGGGGTATTGCGAATTATTAGGAGTCTCAATCAAAACTTGTTCCCCTTGAAATTCTGTTTCGAATTCTCTGTCCTTGCCTTGATCTCTAACCTGACTTGCATCCTCGAAATCTTCCTCGTCCGGACTTGATAATCTTATATTCTTCTCTATAGGGGTGCTTCATTCTCAGTAGCGGGTGAGGCCCATGAGGAAGAGCAGCAAGAGCATGGCTCGACTGGGCAGCAACAGGGGAGAGAACCTTCTCCAGTGCAGGCACGAACAGATAAAGCAATTCTAGAAATAAAATCATCATTTTATTTCTTTAAAGAGTCAATAGAAGAATCATGCAAATGATTTAGCTCATGTGATTGCTTCTTAAGATCTTATATTGATGAGGAAAGAGATTTGATTTTCAAAATTAAAGAATCATTCAAACTCTTTAAAGAAACACAAGATGAGTTTTGTGAGTCAAGTCTAGATAATAAATCATTGTTTTCATTTCTCAAAAACTCATTAGCTTCTTCTAAATGAATAACCTTTTTTATAAGTTCTTCATTTGTAGAATGAAAAGCCTTAGCAAACTTTAAGGATTGGTTAGCCATGGCTTTCCACTTAGAGCACTTATTGCATTTAGAAGAAACATGATTGTCTACGCTACTAGAAGTAAAACCCTCTTCATCGGAGGAGGAAGAATACGATGCCATACACAAATAAACAAGGATCTACTCTAAGGATGTTAAGCCTAACAATAGAGACCTTGCTCTGATACCAATTGAAATAACGTGTAGGCAACTCTAGAGGGGGGTGAATAGAGTTTCTGTCGATAATCACCAAATAAAAATTAACTCTATATCACCTCCACAAAACAACTATTAAGATAGTAAATAAATCAGAGAAAAATGTGGAAGTAAATAAAGATCAGAAGAGTATACGCAAACACAGCAGTTTTAACCTAGTTTCCCTCGTGGAGGACTAGTCCAGGCCTGAGAACTCTAGCTCAGGATTAAATATACTATTTGTGAAATAGTAGTTACATCCCGTGCCTTTTCTTCAGAAGAGCACGTCAACTTCTTACAGATTCGCAGGTGGCGAAACTTGGAATTGTCCAAGTGACTTTTCTTTCACTCTTGCACACAACTTCTAGCTGATATCGCACTGAGCACCTTGGGGTAAGGAGAGTTGTGGCTTAGGAGATATGGAAGAATAAGGCTTTGAGTAGTAGAGCTTAGAAAGCTTAAATATTTGAAGGTAAGAGATGATTTAAAATGAAAGGCCCCGGATAGGTCGCTAGGCGGTTCGGAGAAATCTCTTTGTATGACGCCATCTTTGGTCCATCATTAATTCTTCATTGCCTATGTCCTGGTTTGATCATGTTTGATCATACTTATTGCATGTCTACAAATACATGTTAGGCCAGCAAAATATGTTGCAGTACGATACAAGCATAGCAATATAACATAGGACAATTAGGACAATGCTAAGCAAAATATGTTTCAGTACGATACAAGCATAGCAATATAATATAGGACAATTAGGACAATGCTAAGTTTAAGTAGCAACATGATAGTGAGTATATGAATATTAGTAACATCATTTTGTTAAACTTAACTGATTAGCCATATTCAAAAATACGATATAATCATTGGGCCAACATAAAAAAGTCCAGCGGGCCTCTGATGTTCAGCCTTAACCTGCTGACAAACCAAACACCGAGAGACAAACCGGGCTATTTCCTTCTTCATGCCATTCTACCAGAAATGCTGACGAATATTACGGTAGATCTTCGTGCTACCGGGATGAATTGAATACTGTGAACTGTGAGCTTCTGCCATGACCTCTTGTCTGATATCTCCACTGGGTACACAAAGACGAGTGCCATGTCGAAGTGTACCATCTTCATGAATGCACAACTCTGGCCTTCTTCCTGCCTCACACTCTGCTCTGAGCCGCTGAATCTTGGAATCTGTAGATTCTGCCATCCGGATTCTCTCAACTATGCTAGACTGAACTTGTAGACTGGCCATCAACGCCACGTTGGTAGGAAGAACCACTTTAATTCTCATCTTCTGAAGATCTGCCAATAACTCTGGTTGCGCCGTCAGGAAATAAACTCCGGCTCTCCTGCTCAACGCATCTGCTACAACGTTGGCCTTCCCTGGATGATACTGCAAATCCACATCGTAATCCACCAATAGCTCAAGCCATCTTCTTTGCCGCATATTAAGGTCCTTCTGGGTGAAAACATATTTCAGGCTCTTGTGATCAGTAAATATCTCCACTCTATCTCCGTACAAGTAGTGCCGCCAAAGCTTAAGTGCAAACACTACTGCTGCCAGTTCCAAGTCGTGGGTCGGGTAATTCTTCTCATGATCACAAAGTTGGAGTGATGCATAAGATATTACCTTCCCATGCTGCATCAAGACACACCCCAATCCTCTGCCTGAAGCGTCGCAATAAACTGTGAATCCTTCGGTCCCATCTGGAAGTGTGAGAATGGGGGCCATTATCAAACCTCGCTTCAACTTCTCAAATGATTCCTGACACTCTACTGTCCAAGCGAATTGCACATCCTTGTGGGTCAACTGGGTCATCGGCGCTGAAACCTTAGCAAAATCTGAAACGAATCGCCAGTAGTAGCCGGCCAATCCAAGAAAGCTACGAACCTCTGCCGCTGAACTAGGTACTGGCCATGACTCGATAGCCACAATCTTCTGGGGATCCACTTCCACTCCTCCTCGAGTAATGATGTGACCCAAGTACGAAATACGATCGAACCAGAACTCGTATTTACTGAACTTGGCGTACAACTGATGCTCCCTAAGCGTCTGAAGGACAACTCTTAGATGCTGTTCATGCTCTGCTTCGCTCTTGCTGTGGACCAGGATATCATCTAGGAACACGATCACAAACTGATCCAAGTAAGGCATAAAAATGCGATTCATGAGGTCCATGAATACGACTGGCGCATTGGTCGCTCCAAAGGACATAACAAGGAACTCCCAATGTCCATACCTAGATCGGAAAGCTGTCTTCGGGATGTCCTGTTCTCTAACTCTGATCTGGTGGTATCCTGACCGCAAGTCTATCTTCGAGAATACTGAAGCCCCTTTGATTTGATCAAACAAGTCATCTATCCTCGGGAAAGGGTATCTGTTCTTGATTGTCACTGAGTTCAAGGTACGATAATCTACACATAACCTGGACGTACCATCCTTCTTTTTCACAAGAAGCATCGGGGCTCCCCAAAGCGATCCACTTGCACGAATGAATCCCTTGGTCCTGAGTTCTTCAATCATCTTGTACAAAATCTTTAACTCTGAAGGCGCCATCCTGTAGACTCGCTCTGACACTGGTGCTGTCCCGGGGATCAAGTCTATAGTGAACTCGATCTTCCGCTCTGGCGGCATTCCTGGAAGTTCCTCCGGGAAGACATCTGGAAACTCTTCAACTATCCTGGGCAACTGCTCTGCTGCTACTGCCATCCGCAATACTGGAGAAGATGGCTCTACTGCGCCTCTGGAAAATAAGAACTCTGGCTCGCCTGGAATGCTGAAAACAACCCTGCCAACATGGCAGTCTATCCTAGCATACTGGTTCCTCAACCAATCCATGCCCAAGACTACATCATAGTCTGCCATAGGGAATTCTATAAATCTAGCGGAAAACTCTCTACCGCTAACTACGATCCGACACGAGAAAAATACTCGATCTACTCCCACAAGACCATTACCAGTAAGTATATTGAGCCTTACTGATAATGACTCTGGCTCCAATCCTATCCGTGTCGCGAATCGTGCAGACATGAATGAATGCGATGCACCAGAATCAAATAATACCAATGCTGGAGAGGAGTTGACGAGAATACTACCTGCCGCTACCTCACCTGGTGCAACTTCTTCTTCCATAGTCATCATCATAGCCTGACCTTGTCCTCTAGCTGCGGGTCCCCTCTGCTGGAAACCTCTCTGCCTGCTCTGCACTTGGGCTTGGGTGTACTGCTGCTGGTTCTGCTGATGAAATGCCTGTACCTGAGGCAATAAGGGCCTCGGGTACAGCTGCTGCTGCATAGGTGCTGGTCCCCTAACCGATGGACTGGTTAGGTTGGAAGAGGACAAACTACCCCTATTCGGGCAGGCCCCTATCTTGTGATCTGCCGCTCAACAAGCCAGGCACAAACCCTGCGCTCTGCGACAATCTGCCACTACATGGCCTGGCTTCCCACAATGAGAACATCCCATCGCGGAAGTCTGCTTCGGCTTCTGCTGTTGCGGGTACGTCGGGGTCGAATGCTGAACCGACGTTACTAAGGCCGCCCGCCTCGGAGTTCCAATAGACAAACTTCTAGCTGCCGGGGCTGGAGCTGATGATTGATGCATCTGACTGTGGGACCGCTTCCTACCTCCGGTCCTATCTATGATCCTCTGGAAGGTGTACTCATGCCTCCTGGCTGCTCTCAAAACTGTATCGAACGTCTGGTGCTCGAACTGCTCGACTGCCAACAAGATCTTCAAATGTAGTCCCTGCTGGAACCGCTGGGCCCTACCAAACTCGGTTGCCACTAAGGTGGGGGCAAACCTACTAAGTCTAGAAAACTCAGATGCATAACTGTCAACTGTTCTGCCTCCTTGCTTCAAGTTGGTAAATCTCGTCTGTAGGTCGTACCGAGCTACAGTATCAAAATACTTCGTCTGGAATCTTTCTCTAAACACTGCTGTAACGCCCCAGTCCCAAAATACGTATAGGACTAGGATACGGTACATGCCAGCAATACTTCACCAATGGGCCAAATCTCAAAGTAAGCCCATTAGCGAAATGCTTAAGCTGTAAATCATGATAATCAACCCAGAGTATAATACAAGTCATAGGTACACAGCTAATCTCATCCACGCAGAATTATGACATAAAATATCAAGTCCAATAAAATGATACTAATAAAAAAAATCTGTCCAACATGAAATATGAAAGTAACTGTGCGGGTAAGACATCCCGAAACCACAGTAAAAGAAATACATAATCCACTACATGTCCACTGAAAAGAAAGAAGATAAAATAGCAAGTCTATGAATGAAGAGACATGTCTCAAGAGAAGTCTTCAGCCACTATCTCGTCCCCCTGCGAAGGTGTGTCACCAGTCTCCACTCCAGAACCATAAACCTCCGGGTGGTCCTCGTCTCTAACTAAGCCTGGAGAGATCACCAGGTCCTCAGAGGACTAGCAAGACACATAATATACATGCCTACTAAACAATAAATACCATGCGATAAAATAGGAAATGGTACAAGAAATAAGGGCTGCAGAGTAGTGCAAGAATAAAATATAAGAAAATGGCATGCCGTCGAGAATCGTGCTGATAAACATGACTAAGAATAATTCAAAGTAAACCGCAGCTCAGTGGGGACTCACGGTCCTATAGATCACAGCTCAATGGGGGCTCACAACCTATAGTAAGTCTCTATCGCAGCTCAGTGGGGGCTCACAACAGAGAGTAGTCAAGTATAGTCATCGTCTATCACAAGGTCCTCGCCTAGAACTACGAGCCAAGTCAAGTCAAGATGTCAACAAGTCAAGTCCATCTCAATTATGTCAAAGGGACACGACAGAGGCTAAGCAATACTATCACTAGACATGAACACGATAGAAAATATATGGCTAGTAACAAGAGAAAAGAAAGAGTAATAGTCTACGTGCACGTAAAACTAGAAAGTATCCATGATATGAAGCGAAAGAGAAATATGTACCAAGTGAGACACAAAAGAATAGCAGTATAAAATAGCATGTAAGTACTGTAAAGTTTGGCAAGGTGTACTTGCCTGGTGGTAGCAAAAAGTCCTGCAATTAAAGAGCCACAAAACCTGAACTCCCACAAACACCTCCGAATGCTGAAACAAACATTTCCAACAGTCCCAGAATGAGCAAAATAGCTAGAATAGCCTACCCATAAGTCCAATTCTGGACACAGGAGCAAAATAATAATTTCGGGTCAAAACGGTGTCCGTCGTTGGACCCGCTTTGCACCGAAAAGCGTGCCAGAGTCAACGGTCTCTAAAGTCATCAAACTACATGTCTACAGATTTGTTTTGACGATACGAACCCAACGGTATGTCCAATTTTGGATTCCGATGAGCCGTGCACAAAATCGCCCGTTGAATCGGACCGTGGGGCCCGCAAAACGGCGATCCAGTCAACTGTCTCCGAATCGGACCAAACTTGGCATACAGGACCAGAAAAATTATACGGTTATGTTGGCGCAAGTTTCGTCTCGATCTGACGAACGTGCACAAAGTAATTGGAGAATTTCGAAAAAGGCCGATACGGTGATTTTCGACGGATACGCATCAAATTCGTCGCGCACACGCGACCAATTTGAATTTCGTCAAAGCCCACACGACCACGAAGCCGTTACGCAGCTTTTGATGCCTTCGGTTCGCGACTACGTCGTCCGGATTGGCGGGACGCACGTCGTGTGGATAAAATTTTAAGGTTTTTGAAAACTGTTTTAATGATAATTCCTTGATTTTGTAAACTGTTTTCTCTTTACGTAATTAATGTAAATTAAAAATACAAAACAGGTTAGGAATCCCTATATGTCGTCTTTAACTGTCTTCAAATAGTTTTTTTGAAAAACCTTGCGGGTTGACAGGAATCGATCTCCAAAGTGGGCTACCTGGGTCTGACTTGAAACTGTTTTCGAACAGTTTTTCGCCAATGTTCGATCAATTTTCCTAAACCGATACTACTTTCCGAACTAAGTAATGGAGATCTGAGAGGATCATGTAGGTTCTACTTAGGATTTTGTAGATCAAAATTTGGTCGAACATATTAGGAGAACTGAATCGACGAACATCAATACCTGGCTGCTGTGACTTCGGCTCTGTTTCAGCGCGCGACTGCTTGCTGTCGCCGCCGTGGACAGCCGTCGACACGTCGGCGGTTGCGCGCGCGTCAGGGAGGCGCGCCTGGTGTCGTCGAGGGTGCGCGTGGGGGCAGGGGTCGAGGTTCGAGAGGAAACTTATGAAAACCTATCGAAATTTAGGCATATATATAGGTTCTTCTAGAGTTAAATACTTGTTTTAAAAATTCAAATTTAGATTGGATTTTTCTAAGGATTTAAATCTAGATTGCGTCTGGATTTAGTCCATTAGGGAAGAGAATCCAACTAGGTTTTGGTAGGAAAAAGGTCTAAAGGATTTGATTGAGATTGAATCAAATCAAATCTTTAAAAAAAAACTTAGAAAACTACTCTCAGCCCCCCCCCCCCAGGCGCGGGGAAGGGGAAAGTGAACAGTGCAAAAGCACTGTTCACGAATTCTTTTCTTTTTCTTTTTTTTTCTTTTCTTAACCCTTTTCTTATATATATATATATATATATATATATATATATATATATATATATATATATATATATATATATATATATATATATATATATATATATACATATATAAGTATATGTATATATCCATATATATACACCATAAGCTATTTAAATCCAAAAATAAAATTTAATTGCTATCTATCAAATATATAATTAAACATATATATTAAATTTACAATAAATCAATTCAACAATAATAATAATAATAATAATAATATTAATAATAATAATAATAATAATAATAATAGTAATAATAATAATAATTATTTAATTACAAAAATCACTTTAATAATAATAAAATAATAAAACTTAATAATACCAAAAATAAACCAATGGTAGTGTTTGGTGAACGTAACCTACGCACTCCTCATTTGGCTCCATAAAATCGTACAATACTGTCAAACATCTATTTAATAATATTAATACCAATATTGTTCCGTATTTAATAATACAATATCAAATACTAAAATAATTTAAGAAATACTTGCACACATAAAATATGTCTACATGGTCGTCCTTGGTCTCACTATATGCCTACATAGGCTTAGGTTGGTTCGGGCCCAGTTTGGACCAAATTAGTGCAACCAGGTCACCTAAAACTCAATATATTAAATAATAACTAATTAAATGATTTAAATGAGTCTTTTCACAACTTGGCCTGGTTTTCCTAGTTCGGCTATCACTATGGCTAGACCTCCCCTATCATGGCTAATACACTAGTCAAGGCTCACTGCTATATCGTCCGTGCCAAAATTCCTAGACGTCTTGTGCTCCAAAACTCAAAAATGGCTAAGGTCATATTTAATAATAATTTAATTAAAAATACTCATAAATTCCATAAATTCCTATTTAAATCAAAATAAATAAATAAGAAAAATAATTCAAAAATCCAGGGGTGTTACAACTGCCCAAGCAATGGGTGCCATTAATCCCACGGCTTGCGCCGCCCACCAACTGCGAGCTAAGTCCAGTAACTGTAGGCGTACCACCGCCACCTTCTCATTTTCAGGTGTCCTGGCTGCTTCCAGAATCACCTCGGTATCCTGAAGCCAAGCGTCTGCGACAATCGCATCCTCGCTGCTGTCGAAGAATGGAGGGTTCAAGCGCTTGAAGCTGTTGGCCGCGTTGTTCCCTGGATGACCGCCTCTGGTCAAGGCATCTGCCACTGCCTGGTGCAAGGCATCTCCTCTGCGATCCTGAGAAGCTATCAAGGTCCTGATGAGACCTATAAGGTGCCATCATCCGGCTCGGCAGGCTGAACGGGCTGAACTGGGGGTTCTCCTCCAGGAGGTATAACTCGGGAGGCAACTCCAGAATACTGGGCTTGATCTCCAGGTTGCTGGTCCACGGGAGGTGCTCCACCTTGCTGATCGGCGGGGTCAGGTACAGTGCCGCTGAAGAAGACGACACAAGAAAAACAATAAGGAAGGACCAGGACAGATCAACGATACAAGCATGTGATCAGGGCAAGACTCCAGAGATTTCAGAGGATATGAGCGGAGATCAAGGACGAATAATGATTGAGAAATCTATCCGGTAAACCCTCATATTTCTTGAATACCAAGACCTGCATGGGCCACCACTTAAACCATGTCACGCCCCAGAACCAGAATACTGGAGAGCGGGGGCGAACATAGCCAGCTACGTATATTAAAATGGAAACCACCTCGCTATACGGTCACGGCTGTCTAGATATGAGGGTTTACTACAAGCCAACGGTCTCTTAAGGTCAAGCCTATTGTCTCAATCTCAAGCAAGTAATATAGTTACAAGATGTTTGACCACCAAATATACAATAAAAGGCGTCCCAAATATTACATATTCAGTTGATCATGAAGCTAGTCGTACAAAATGCGAGGACTAGCAAGAGTTTAGTCATACATGATCAACCCTAGGATTTGTTAATCATGTTTACAGCCCGTAGGCAGACAGTAAGTAAATATGCATCGAGCTAACAGGTGCTCGTCGGCTAAACGCCTCAAAAGAATAAATTTACAGTAGAGTGAGCGAAACAAAATAGAAAACCCACTCGTAGCCCGGGTTCCTTCTAGTCACCACCATCGGAATGGAGGTTCGGTAGATCCTCGGGTGGTGCTCCGAAATCTGGCCACACAAAACCAGCTGGGTCAAACCCCAGAAAGAGCAAGTGCCACAAGGAAGCCACGAAATAAGAACAAAAGCCAGCATATCAGAACATAAGAAAATAGAAAAAAAGTACAAGTAATTAAAAGTACAGCAGGACAATAAACGACTAGGGACATGGGACTACTCCGGGAGCCAGATTATAACCCGTAAACCAAACAAGGACCGGGGTTGTAATCCTTCGCCTGAATAGCACCTTGTCTCTACCCATTTATTGTTAAAGATAAGTAAAACAATCATGTTCAGGAGGACCAGGTACTGGGACTAAACGAGACTTAGACAATGTTGGACACCATCCATTCACAAGCGGCCAAGCAAATACTACAGCTTACTACTTAACTAACTAGGGTTATCACAAGCCTAATTACTAACAAGATGCAAATGAGAAATTCCCAGTCCCAAGCCCTGCAGACTATCCAGTTATCCTTTCGCGGGTTGAGAGTATGGTTGGGTACATCGCCCAGGAGACGGTGTACCCTTAGGTGACTTAGAGGTACAACACATGACAGTGTGCTGGAAATGTGCTCTACTCGTCGGCAAGCTACAAGTCCAATTCGGGCGCCCAGATAACGAGATCGCCTGTGACTGGAAATTCTCCATGTTCTAGTTTGATCTAATCATTAGCCTAATCCAATTAGTATGAGTTCCCTGGCCGTGGTACCCAGGGAGTCACATCCTAGACATGATGCAAGACGAGACAAGTAGATTTGCACAAGCAACAAGAAAGAACACCCACGGTGTCAGGGCAAGTCAAGTTAAGTCAAGTCAGGAGTGCGCCACGGTGGGCCACTATCAAGATATCAAGTTACAGGGGATTAATTGCAGGTGGCGGGTTACAAGTTAAAGCCATATGTTACAAGCACCCAACAGGTTACTGCCAAAATCAGAGAATGCTAGCCATAAATTAAACACAGAAAATCGTGTCAAGGCGTGTCGGGTCAAGTCAAGTCGTGTCGTGGTATTAAGCTCCCAGAAAATGAAATCATCAAGAGAAAACCAAGAAAGCAGGAGAAGCACCAAGGGTCAGGAGGGGAAGCCATGGCACAGGGCGTGCCAGGCAAGGGAATCGGGCAAGCGGTGCCAAGAGACACGGGGAGCCAAGTACGGAAGCGCGCACGGGGCCAAGTGCGCGAGGGCGCACGGGGCACGGCCAAGTGCGCAGGGCAAATGGCGCAGGGGACCGGGGGTTCAAGTGCGCATGGGCGAACGGCGCAGGGGCGCAGGGGTTCAAGTGCGCAGGGGAGAACGGCGTAGGGGCGCAGGGGTTCAAGTGCGCAGGGGCGAACGGCGCAGGGGCGCAGGGGTTCAAGTGCGCAGGGGCGAACGACGCAGGGGACCGGGTGTCCAAGTGCGCAGGGGCGAACGGTGCAGGGGCGCAGGGGTTCAAGTGCGCAGGGGCGAACGGCGCATGGACGCAGGGCAGCAGCACGCTAAAGAGCGCGTGCGCCGACAGCGCCGCGGCCAGGCGCGTAGGGCGCACGCGCAATCGGGCAACGGCCAGGGCTGCACGGTCAGCGACCAGCGCTAAAGAGCGAGGCGCAGGGGAAGGGCAGCGCAAGGCAGCCAAGCGCACGGGGTACAAGGCAGCAAAGCACGCGGGTCAGCAGCACGCTAAAGAGCACACGCTGGGGAGGGGTCTTCTTCTTCCTCAAGCTTGAGAGGAAGAACATCCATGGCTACAAATCTTTAAAACACCACAACTTGGCCAAATCACAACCAAATCTAGAATTTCAAGGTTCTATCTTGGGTGAAATTTGATTCTCTCCAACATAGGAACATCAAAACCCACAAAAATCCAACTTAAATAGATCAAAACCATGTAAATCCAAAAATAGTCAAAACTTAGATCTAGGAAAATGGAAGCTCCAAATCCAAAAATGTCAAGTTCTAATGTTGATTTCCATGTCCTAATCTAGCTAATGGACAAATAAAATATGGTGCTTATTTGTTGGCAAGGTGCACTTGCCTATGGTGTTGGTGGAGGAAGGAGGAAAAAGAAGATGGAGAAATAAATGAAAATTATGGAGGAGAGAGAAAGTTAGGTGGGGATTTTAATGAGGGTGGGTATGTTGTATTAAGGGTGGAGGTTAGCTAAGGTGTTCCAAATTGATGTTGAACCAAACCAAACCAATCCTTCTCCACGAAGTAAAACCAAGCCAACTAAAACCGAGCCGAGCCGAAACCCAAAAATACGAGAAAAACCCAAAATTCTACAAGTCGAGAAAAATAAAATGCATGCCAAAATCCAATTACGAGTATTAATATGAAATACGAGAAACGGGGGTGACAACCAGCCTTACCAGCACCAACTAGAAATGCACCGAATCAGCAACAAGGTGCGCAAGCAAGAGTTTATTCCTTGACTCAGGCAGAGGCCTAGACCGCAGAGAATGTAATAACAGGTACATTGCTATACAAAGGCACATCAGCAAGAGTACTTTTTGATTCTGGTGCTATTCATTACTTTATCTCGTCTGACTTTGCAACAGAAAATAAATTTTGTATGACTCTACTAAAGATAACTTTGTGTGTTAGCACTCCACTGGGAGTAGATATGCCTGCATCTTTGATTTGCAGGGACGGCTACATTAAAATTGGAGGCAAGACTTTATCTCTGGACGCAATTGTACTAGACATCACAGAGTACGACATCATCTTGGGAATGGACTAGCTCAGTTCCTGTCATGCAACAATCGACTGTGCGGATAAGAGAGTTGTGTTTCGCCTACCCGGAGAAACGGAGTTCTCTTACTCGTGCGGCTCGGCGTTCCAAGGACCCTTGGTAATATCGGCAGTTACAGCAAGGCACATGCTGTACACAGGGTGTGAAGGATTTCTCGCATCTGCTCAAGACACTCGGATGAAGAGTGTAGGCTCGAATCAGACAGAAATTGTGGTAGAGTTCCCCGATGTGTTTTCGAACGAGATACCTGGAATACCGCCAGATAGAGAAATTGAATTCACAATTGATACATTCCCGGGTACTCGTCCGATATCAAAGGCGCCGTAAAGGATGGCTCCGGCAGAATTAAAGGAACTAAAGGTACAGCTATAAGAATTGCTAGACCGGGGATACATTCGTCCAAGTGTATCTCCATGGGGAGCTCCATTGCTGTTTGTAAAGAAGAAGGACGGTACGATGCGGCTATGCATCGATTACAGAGAACTGAATAAGGCAACCATCTGTAACAAGTATCACTTGCCAAGAATAGATGATTTGTTCGATCAACTACAAGGGGCGACCGTGTTTTCTAAAATTGATCTTCGTTTAGGATACCATCAGTTGAAGATCAGACCCGAGGATGTCCCTAAGTCAGCATTTTGTACGAGATACGAACACTATGAGTTTTTGGTCATGCCATTCGGCTTGACTAATGCTCCAGCAGCCTTTATGGATCTAATGAATAGAGTGTTTCGACCGTTCTTAGACAAGTTTGTTGTTGTGTTCATCGATGGCATCTTGATCTACTCAAAGGACAGGGAGACTCATGTTGGGCACTTGAGAGAAATACTTCGGACGCTGTGGGACAATCAGTTGTATGCAAAGCTAAGTAAGTACAAATTTTGGATGAACAGCGTGTCGTTCCTAGGACATGTTGTCACGCCCCGCTCCCGTAGGAGCGATCGTCCTCGCTAAGGCGTGATGCCACACGAGCCTAGATTGCGCTCGTGTAAGACGGGTTCCATAATGGCCGATTTTAGCGACTGTGACGGGGTCGTTGTACAGAAGTCTCATGTAGAGACATTGAAGAATAGCAGCAAAAATTAGAACAAAACACAAGTCATTGCAAAACACTCTTTTATTGATATTGAAACAAAGATTACAATGGGCGCAAGGCCAAGATTACAAGTCTCTCAAGCTCACTCATCTCACATTACAAGTCTCTCAGCTCTCTCTCTCATCTCTCAAATACAAGTCTTGAGCTAGCGGATGCTTCGGAAGGCGACGTCTATACATTATGTCCTGTATAAGTCTTGACTCCATGCGACCTAACGTTTCGAATCGTCAAGAAACTCCGTGCCTCGACGCATCCAAGCGAGCTCCGTCCCACGAGCTTCTACCTGTGCCTGCACATGTAAACTATGTGGGTGTCAGTACTCAACTGTACTAGTGGAATGAGCTCCTCGCCCACCCATACAAAACCAACACATTAGATTTACTTTGTGCAATATAGTCCCTTTAGATTATCTTTCTACTCTTGCCTTAGGATTAGTTTAGGACCGACGCCTTGGCCTATTTTGTGTCTCTAGACCATCCCGTGCTTGCAACGACAATGTTAACTCATACCTTGCCTTAAGACCCTTCTCGTGCCAACAACGTTAACCTATCGAGTCGTGTTTGCCTTACGGACATAATCAGAGACGCAACTACACGATAAGACTCCATTCCAGCATGACCGTGCTACAAACCCTTTTTGAGGCCGTGCCTCGCAACTCAATGAGACTCAATCATATCGCCGCATCGCGGTCCTTGCCGCCTCGCGGCCCTTTGCTACTAAATCATCCACTGACCCATCCAACTTGTGAACTAAGTGTCACTCGACCAACTTTGCCTTGCGACGTTTCCTGACTTAAACTCAAGATGACTCAAACCAACTTATGCAACTTATATGCCGACAACTTAAGACTCGACGCTATATCTCGTGCCGAAGCACGTCGCCTACGTTGCAACCAAATCTTAGGCCCAACATTGTGTTCAAACTATATATACACATTCAACTCGACTCCTTGATATAGTGTACTTCAATACTCGACTCAATCCAAAGGCACACTCGTGGATTGCCGCCCGTGCCGACTCATCTATATGAGGTCACTAGCATGACAAGCTATCATGGACACATAGCTTGCGGTTGGCCCGGACCCTTCCAGCGCAAGGTAGCTAGCCCCATGGAAGTCCCCGACTAATCCAGTGCTATCGAGTCAGCACAGCTATCACCGTGTTTCCTTTTGGCTAAAACGGTCCCATGGCCCTGGGTTGCCGTTACGGAAAAACTCTACCATGTCGACAAGTTGTCCAATGACCATGCAAGACCCTTTACTCAAACTGACGTCTCACACAGTCATTCTACTTTCAGTGTTATCATCTCTTTCCAAAACCAAGTTCAAGTCTTCTATCCTTGAGACCCCTCAAGGACCCCTCGACGACCCACGGTCGCGAGCATTCTTTCCATGTTAACATATCATTTCATTCAACTTAATGCCTATTTGATAGCCCTTTCTCCAAAACTCATTAAATCAACCGTGGTTCATGTTTTAAACACTAAGTTCGTGCATCGTGCCTTAGTCCCATCGTGCTCTACGCGAAACTATCGCCCAACTCATACTCCATACGACTAGCTTTGAAACCGTAGGACTTCGTGGCTATACTCAGCCGTAGAACTCATAGAACCGTGCTTGGAATGTCTTAGGTCGACCACCATCACTTTGCCTAACTTAATCAAGCCTACAACTTAACCCAAGGGACAAGCAAAGGCTATGCCAAGCCTTGCATGGTGGAAGCGTGTATGCTTTATCAAGCATTTACGCGGGCGACGCCTATGACTTAGGCTAATTCACAGTTTGTATCAAAGACCAACTTTTCCTTCTCCCAAGCCACGGGACGAAGGACCGAGTGTCATTTTCAAAGCACACCGTGCACCAACTCTAAGCCGACCGTTGGACCTTTCCATATTCTAACTCCATTCGACCCGTCGGGATTATTCCCTTTAGCTATATGAATTCGTCACTTTTATTATCAAGCCTACTTGTGCAAGTTGAAAATATACAATTTATTATGTGAAGGCTAAGATGAGGCAAGTTCACCGAAACTACCCCACCTGAGCGAGCGGTCGCCTCGACTGAGCGATGTCTTCGAGCAGCCGTTGCAAGGCTAAGTCCGAATGCCATCGGTGTTCCAATTCCTCCGATTGACTGAGCTGGACGGGACACTACATCATACACCACTCAGAAAAAAATTTGTCCTCGAAACTAACTGAGTACACTTATCGACTTATCACTTATTCAACATTCAAGAACTCTCGCACACACTACGCCTATGCATTTCCTAAATCCGAGCCACGATCGTGCTACTCTCAATCTTTCCTTCAATACGATTTCAAAATCCTCGACACTTTTCTATTCCTCAAGTCTCACATGATTCAATGTATCACTTAGTTGGATCGTGCACATATTTGAGGCATTCCCAAAATACATGCATTTCAGCCAAGCCTCGTGATAGCGAATCCTCCATCACCACTCGAGTCGGATCGTGCACATATTCGGGAGTCCCTGATATACGTACATGTCAACCGAGCCTCGTGAGTGGTGCCTCAACAAATCCTACCACTTCGCACTCGGACGTTTGCCTAACCGCTAGGTTATATCTTTCCGTCAGTATTGGAATCATAGTTCCCAAACAACAATATCAACACTGACCCCATCCTAAGGTCAAACCAAGTTGATAGTATGGGGATTTGCTACCCAAGCTCGCATCACTCCGATTTCTAAACTTCGAGCACAGATTTTCTATACACATCCGAACGTACGTCGCACGGGGTCCGAGTCATTCAGCAAAGCCATCCTACTATAAGTTCACTTAACCAATCTTTGACAAGAACCTATCGCTCATTCATCATGCTATTTCGTATAGTCTATCTCTTCGAACACGTTCGACATAATCTGCCTATCAATCTTTCTCAATTCAAGCACGCTATGATGCATCGCTAACCAAAATTTCATATTCCATATTTCCTAAGTCATCTATTCCAATTCACGTAATCGATCATAAGGTCGTCTGACTTAACAATATGTTGCGTCCCGATCTCATGCGAGTCAGATTATTCACGGTGGGCATGAATCACCATGCACGCTCCCGCGGGATAATTATCCCCATCGGGACGTAACTCTTGTTTTACGTCTAGACTAATTCATTTTCGATGCACGGATTGGACCTACTCAATCCTCAAGTTTATTTCATTCATCAATCGCAAGTCCTAACATCTTCACATTTTCCTTCGCATCAAACCAACAAGTCGAGACAATCAAAGTTGCCGCATCCTAATTTTTCGAGTTCGATCATTCCTGCGACATGAATCACCATGTCAGCGCTCACGCGGAACAATTGCCCCAAATCCGATGCGACGCATGTACAAGGCTGGAGTTACACTCGTGCAAGACAAGATCGCCGACGTTGTGGTCATCAACGTAACCATCAAGACATGATCATTTTCATCCAACATTCATCTCAATCAAAATTTTAAGTATAGCATCCAACCGAACAATAACACTTGCACGATCGTCTTTCGCCGAGTCAGAGTACCCCCGAGTTATCGCATATCGATCTTTGATACGCCTCAATACCATCGATGATATACGTAACCTGACGATCTTCCTCTGCAACAAGTTCTGAGTCGTGCGAATGATGCTATCGTCCGACTGGACAATCTCCTCAACATTTAATTCAAGTTCAATCATTATCGCTTGTCACCCCCAGTTTTCAGAAACAGGGATATTTTGGTCATTTTTCACTTTAGAATAATTTTAAAATTTTTTATTTATTTATGATAATATTTTGTGGTTATTTGAGTCGGGTTCGAATTTCAACTCAATTCGACTTGTATCAGGGACCCGGGGTAGCTTAGATTCTAGTTGGGACCCAGAGTTTAACTAGGCAAGGCCCAATAAATTCCACAAATTGGTCCAATACATTTAGACTAGTCCCACATGACTTAATTGGTCCATTTGGAGATTTTAAGTTGCCCTTTTAACCCAAATTTCTTCCATGACCTAAAATTGACCTAAGGAGACTTAGGAGGGTATTTTGGGCAATTTCCTAATGCCTAAAGGCACCTATACCTGGCCGGCCCTTTGCTACTAAATCATCCACTGACCCATCCAACTTGTGAACTAAGTGTCACTCGACCACTTTGCCTTGCGGCGTTTCCTGACTTAAACTCAAGATGACTCAAACCAACTTATGCAACTTATATGCCGACAACTTAAGACTCGACGCCATATCTCGTGCCGAAGCACGTCGCCTACGTTGCAACCAAATCTTAGGCCCAACATTGTGTTCAAACTATATATACACATTCAACTCGACTCCTTGATATAGTGTACTTCAATACTCGACTAAATCCAAAGGCAGACTCGCGGATTGCCGCCCGTGCCGACTCATCTATATGAGGTCACTAGCATGACAAGCTATCATGGACACATAGCTTGCGGTTGGCCGGGACCCTTCCAGCGTATGGTAGCTAGCCCCCTGGAAGTCCCCGACTAACCCAGTGCTATCGAGTCAGCACAGCTATCACCGTGTTTCCTTTTGGCCGAAACGGTCTCATGGCCCTGGGTTGCCGTTACGGGAAAATTCTACCTTGTCGACAAGTTGTCCAATGACCATGCAAGACCCTTCACTCAAACTGACGTCTCACACAGTCATTCTACTTTCAGTGTTATCATCTCTTTCCAAAACCAAGTTCAAGTCTTTTATCCTTGAGACCCCTCAAGGACCCCTCGACGATCCACGGTCGCGAGCATTCTTTCCATGTTAACATATCATTTCATTCAACTCAATGCCTATTTGATAGCCTTTTCTCCAAAACTCATTAAATCAACCGTGGTTCATGCCTTAAACACTAAGTCCGTGCATCATGCCTTAGGCCCATCGTGCTCTATGCGACACTATCGTCCAACTCATACTCCATACGACTAGCTTTGAAACCGTAGGACTTCGTGGCTATACTCAGCCGTAGAACTCATAGGACCGTGCTTGGAATGTCTTAGGTCGACCACCATCACTTTGCCTAACTTAATCAAGCCTACAACTTAACCCAAGGGACGAGCAAAGGCTATGCCAAGCCTTGCATCGTGGAAGCGTGTATGCTTTATCGAGCATTTACGCGAGCGACGCCTATGACTTAGGCTAATTCACATTTTGTGTCAAAGACCAACTTTTCCTTCTCCCAAGCCACGGACAAGGACCGAGTGTCATTTTCAAAGCACACCGTGCACCAACTCTAAGCCGACAGTTGGACCTTTCCATATTCTAACTCAATTCGATCCGTCGGGATTATTCCCTTTAGCTATGTGAATTCGTCTCTTTTATTATCAAGCCTGCTTGTGCAAGTTGAAAACATGTGATTTATTATGTGAAGGCTAAGATGAGGCAAGTTCACCGAAACTACCCAACCTGAGCGAGCGGTCGTCTCGACCGAGCGATGTCTTCGAACAGCCGTTGCAAGGCTAAGTCCGAACGCCGTCGGCGTTCCGATTCCTCCGATTGACTGAGCGGGACGGGGTACTACATATGTTGTTTCGGCTGAAGGCGTTGCCGTTGACCCAAAGAAGATTGAGGCAGTTGTAGACTGGAAACAGCCTGCATCAGCTAGTGAGATACGGAGTTTCCTTGGTTTAGCCGGGTACTACCGTAGGTTTGTGAAAGACTTTTCAAGAATCGCTTCGCCTTTGACTCGCCTCACTCAGAAGGGAGTCGCATTTAAGTGGACCGACGACTGTGAGAGTAGTTTTCAAAAACTCAAGCAGCGGCTTGTCACGGCTCCAATTTTAGCACTTTTGGAAGGCTCTGAGGGATTTCAGACCTACAGTGACGCATCGAGACTTGGTTTGGGATGTGTTCTCATGCAACGTGGGAAGACAATATCTTCTGCGTCGAGACAACTCAAACAGCATAAGAAGAATTACCCAACTCATGACTTAGAACTGGCGGCGATTGTGTTCGCGTTGAAATTGTGGCGGCACTATCTCTATGGTGTGTCCTGTGAGATCTTCACGGATCATAAAAGCCTGAAGTACATATTCACGCAGACGGAATTGAATTTGAGGCAGCGGCGATGGTTAGAATTGATCAAGGACTATGACTTGACAATTTTCTACACGCCGGGTAAAGAAAACGTGGTAGCTGATGCCTTGAGTCGAAAATTTGTTGGGTCACTAACAGTAGCAAAAGAGGTACTACGAGATCTTAAAGAGATGGGCATCGAATTCAGGATTCGTCCGCAGAATGTACAGTTAGCTCAGTTGCAGCTTGAGCCGAGTCTCCAGGGAAGGATTAAGATTGCTCAGAAGGATGACCCGTTTCTGCAGAAGACACACGAGTTGATTCTAGCAGGAAAGGCGTCGGACTTTACAGTTGAAGATGACACTATTTGTAATGCCCCGCTCCGCACGGCGCATTACGCTGAAGCATTGACTCAACGAGTCGCGTTGACGGAATAAAATGTATCGATGCAAATCGATACGAGAGTTACGTTGTCCCGAGCAACGCATCGAACTAAGTCGATGCGAAGAGTTGCCTTGCCCCGAAAGAATGCATCGAGTTGAATCGATTCGAAGTGCCGTGTTGCCCCGAAGGATGAGTGCGTTGAATCGGCTCGAAGATTCTAAGAAATCGAATCGACCAAGACGCAAGTCCGAATCGATGCAAGTAATTGATTTTAGTTGTTTTTATGTGCAGGTTATACTTTGACGCGAAAATATTAGAGGTCGATCTTTTACGATATTTAGTAAGGGGTCCGCAAAATCAAATCGTTGCCTTGCGACGGGCTGAGACTTGGGCACGCTAAGGCGAATCGGACGTATGATTCAATGAAGCACGAAGTGATCGAATGGCTAAGTCAGGAGAGTGGCCGTGCAACAAAGTTATGAAATCGAGCCGCATCGGCTCGGCGAAACGACAAAGGCGTATCGACTCAAGGTGGAAGGATTGACTTCTTTTTACTCCTTTATTCGGTAAGTCAAATATATCATTGTATGCTAAAGTTAACCTATCAACGCCACGGGCGTGGTCCGATCGGAAGATAAATCGTAATGTGAGTCGAACAGTAAGTTAGAACAATTTAAATGAAACGTGCATCATATGCACGAGTCGCTATGAAACATTGGATATCGCTAAGGCGAGCGCCTCTGTGCGCAAGCCGTAAGAACATGGGATAACTGTACTCGGCGAGTGCCTTAGCGCACGAACCATACCGTGCCTTTGCTGCACGAGTTAGACGGCTAGAACATTAGAAGACAATAGACGAACGCCCTAGAACGCAAGTCCCGAACATTGAATGCTAAGTTATAGAACATGGATATACGGTCGAAATGTGCCTACGTGCACGGGATAATAAAAGGTGGCTTCGTTGCGAGAGAATACAGTTGTGGCATGAATGTGGCGGAACTGTCGGATATGACATGGTGCCTCGAAAGGTGTTCAAGACCTTCGGGTCGTTCGGTTGACGAGCATTGAGTTGAGGCACGATGCCATTGAATCATTGAAACGAAGTATGAAATGTAAGAACAAAGAAAGTTAACGAAAGAGACGCAAGATGATAAAGTCTGAGCCTCGGACTCAAGATTATGTTTGGTTGTTTGAATTGGATTACTTGAATGATAGGGCGTTGCATGGTATATTGGAATGGGCTCGAGATTAATGTGATAATGACTCGTGCACGAGTGTTTCCCCCAAACGGTTAAATGCCGGATGCGCCCCGGAACCGCTTGGCCTAGGAGGGAATCGAATAATCTTTGTAGGCGCACATCCTTAAACAAGATGGAAAAAGCCGCAAATGATGGTATGCAGTGGAAATGTTTCGGTTGTTGGGATGTGACCCAACCCGTGAAACGGCGGGCAGCCCGACCAAATATTGAGAAAAGAAGGGAAGAAAAGAAAGGAACTCCTTTAGTCCATTCCGGCGCGGATACGCCAACGGCCCTCATATAGTTAAGGAACGATGGGTTGAAAGTGTAGGCGCGTATGCGTCCCGCATAGAGATCCTGCTTAGAGATGCACATGATAACATGACAGGGAAGGAATGCGGCGTATTCACCTTGCGTCGGTGCAAGGACGAGTGCATCGACTTGGTAAGTCACGCCACGAAATAAACACGAAGATTGTGTGTTTGCTTGACTATTCAATTCGATAACATGCTGCTATGATAACATGCTTTACGCTTTCAAAGATGCCATGAAATTGACCCTAAGGAGAACATAGCAAGATCATAAGCTAAGTTGCATGATTCAACATAAATATTACAATGTTGGTTTGGAAAGAAGATCTTTGCTTCAGTACATGCGAGGACGAACGTACTGATCCTCCACCAGCTTCATACAGGGTGCAGGGAATGGATGGCTCGCGGCGAAGCGTTGCTTGAACGTGTTGAGGCTTGGAATGCCGAAGCGCATTGAAGCGTGCGATCGCATTGACGCTCGGACTACGCAACTGGATTGATGCGACCGAGATATAGAAGGCATGATGTATGGAACGGTGAAATCCTTTGTGGGCAAGAGAGAACCTGAGTGTTGTAGCCAATCTGGCATATATTGTTAGGCTATCGAAAGCCATTGTAATCTCAGATTAAGATATCAATAAAGAGAATTGTTTCGTATACTCTGTTTTTCTTTCATTGTTGATATCGAATCAAAAGATAACCATCTGAGAACTTGTCATCTTGCCTTGCACGAGTGCAACTCCAGGCTCGTGCAGCATCACGCCCTCTGCGAGGACGATGATTCGGGTGATTCCGGATCGGGGCGTGACAAATTGGTATCAGAGCTCTAGGCTCAATTTCCTCTGGATGCTCGCTTCATTACAATTCTAAAAGTTGTCCACCACCACTTGATATCACTCTTGACTCTACTCAATGCCGTACTGGATGTTCCATACAATAAGTCTAATACAAATCGTGTAATTTTGCCGCATGTGTTTTGGAAATTACATGATGTTTGCTAAGAAAGTCGCGAAGGGTATAATGCATTGAATGCAACGAGCCGTAAAAATGTTAGTTGTTGCAAGCGCAACAAATTGTGAAATACGATTTGAGATGTTGTTGCAACATAACATGTCGAAAGAGAAATAAAATGATGCACGATGTGTAACGAGTTAATGGTGAATATGCGTTAAAATGAAAGTGAGAAGTGATAAGCCAATACCGAATGTGTTGAACGGATTGAGCATTGACTTGGAAAGTCGGGAATAATCGTTGCACGATGTGTAACGCGTATTGAAAAAAAAATTATTGCACGTGGTGCAACGCATATCAAATTAATCGTTGCACGAAGTGCAAGGTAAATTGGAAATAGATCGTTGTACAAAGTGAATTGAAATGTCAGAAATAAATCGTAGCACGATGTGCGACGCATATCGGAAGTAAAAATTGTTGTACGGGGTGCAACGCATATCTAAATAAATTGTTGCACGAGATGCAACGTAAGGAAAGAATTGAAATCGTAAATCGATAGAACGAATCGTTCGGTTGCACACCAAACGTATGTTGGCAAACGAGAACATTGATCGAGTTACGTCGGATGTGAATTAATCGAAGTTACGGTTGTGATCAAGCACGATCACTGCGGAAATCGTGAGTCGGAAGAGATCGTTGGTCTATACTAAGTATAATGCGAGGGAAATGACTTGAGTTCCGAGTAGTATATGCCATACCACGAAGGCGATGAATGACTCAATTTCGAGTGGTATATGGCATACCACTTGTACGATGAATTGCATCGACGCGTTGTGAGAATTGCGGAAGGTTTGTCCGCAACGGACGGAAGAGTACCGAGACTCGATTGGAAATTTGTATGACGGTATGTTGATACAAGTGTTCTTCGAAAATTGGTTGGGACGATAAGGCGAGACTAGTATCAATGAATGATACGTCGGACGGAAATGATAAGTCGGTCGGACGACCGAGACTAGCGGAACGATTATGCCTTGACGCAATAATCGGATCGACGGGAAAGAGAAAACTCGAGCTTACAAATGAGTCGCACGACTTGCGGTCTCGACAGAAATATTGGGCGAGACGAATCGAATCGCACGACTTGCGATCTCGATAGAAATGTTCGGCTAGGCGAATCGAATCGCACGACTTGCGATCTCGATAGAAATGTTCGGTTAGGCAAATCGAATCGCGTGACTTGCGATTTCGATAGAAATATTGGGCGAGACGAATCAAATCGCACGACTTGCGATTTCGATGTAAATATTGGGCGATGTGAATTGTAATTGAATCGCACGATGTGCGACTTCGGTAAGAAAGTTGGTTGACGTGAGAAATCGTGCCTAAGAAATAGTGACAACACTCATTTGAGTACGACTAAAAAACACGCGAAACTTAGAGGACGAGATTGTATGACTTGAGGGTTCGATGTTGGATAATCGGTAACTCAGTTACGCGATCAAAGTATAGCGGGATGCGACAAATCGGAAAATGAGTTGATGCGTATGGAAAAGTTGGTTGCGAACTTGGATGTATGCGATGCGAGTTAAGTTGACGTCGAAACGGATTCAAAGTTGACCCTTACGTTATCGAAATGGATACGGCGTATCGAGATCGATACGTAAGGAAACGTAAGCGATGTGAGAATACAAAATAGAGTGTGCCTCGTGCGATGGAATTTGGTAAGTAACGATACGAGAATGAACGAACTTGGTTGATCGTAAATTTTGTGATTGATCAAAGACGAGACTATAAGTCATCGACGATTGCTCGATGCGTATTGCATCTCGTGTGTCGACCCGCAAATAAGATAGACTCGAACTCGATACGACTAGATGTTTCGTAAATTACGAAATCATCGACGGTAATGCATGACTTGATCAGAGAATAGTTGTGCATCAGTTGCGCCGATAGAAATAATTTTGTCCGAAATTGGGTAGTCGCATAGAATCGTTGGAACGTGATTTGGCTCCGAAATAAGATATAGCATGGTTCGTATTAAACTGTCCTTCGGTGATGATCCACAATTATCGAGCATAGCTTCGGGGCAGCTGACCCTAGAAGACTTGACCGCCAAATCAAATTGAATGCTGCAGACCGTAAGATGACCCATGCGATATCGCATATGAGATTGCACCGATAACAAATCTAACACGGTGCATGTTGACGATAAGTCTAGGCGATCGAGAATTGTTGGAACAGCTTTCGATTGAGAATGATATAGTTAGATTTTGAGTATTCGTCGGATGAATACTTGAATGGTTATGTTGGTCGACGGTCGAAGTAGAATTCACCAACGGACTTGGTGATTCGGATAGGCGATTGTGAGAAACGTGCTATGCACGAGAGGGAATGATAAAGGAATGACTTACGAGTCATGTCGTTAGATTCGGATTCACCTTGCAATTGAGCTTGCGTGAATCGAAATTTACATTCGATGTTGCGAGACGGATAAGATGGAAATTTGGCTAGTGAATTCCTACTCGTTAGGAAATCGAATGTAAGACGCGTCGTAAGACCTTCGTGTCAAGGCGATCGTTGCCTTGAGCACCGTCGTCTTGATGTAAACTTTTGTGTCTGATAGATTGTGAACTTTGTGCAATGTCAATTTAAAGTTGCGTCGGGAGAAGTTAAGCACGGGGACTATGTAAGTAACCTAGCGGACGTAGCCCTGAATGTTGATGCATTTGCAAGTCAACGAAGGAAATCGTAATCAAGATAAGTGCATAGCCAGACTTCGGAAATAGTTGAGTGGCGACTTCGAACGCAAGACGTTGCGAAGGATCGTTGCGATCGGATGTGCGACGGCTTGACGCGACGCATAGAGTTGGTAGTCCATATGAAACATACGAAATAAGAAAGGCGATTTTGAATTGCGTTGCGTGCAGTGACTTTATTGAATGAATCACGTATGTATCGAATATACGTATGCGATGAAATTTCGAGAACAGTTGCTAAGGATAAGTTTGATCGAGAGTACGAGATGGCAAGCATAGAATTGAATTTTACCTGTCAACTTTGTTCCAATTTGCTACTACTGGAATTGGTCAAAATACATATATCTTCGGGACGCCTTGAATATAGGTATGGATCAAATCGAGTTGTATACAAAATTCAAATCGAGCTGCAGGAAAGACTTGAAATGTTAATGAAAAGCTTGCGAGATAGTGTGAAACTGAACAACATTGGTGGGACGAGATCATGATACGATCTATAAAACGCTTAGCCGGAGTGTTGGTTTTGGTTCGAGGACGAACCTTCTTTTGAGTGGTATATTCTGTAATGTCCCGCTCCGCACGGCGCATTATGCTGAAGCGTTGACTCAACGAGTCGCGTTGACCGAATAAAATGTATCGATGCAAATCGATACGAGAGTTACGTTGTCCCAAGCAACGCATCAAACTAAGTCGATGCGAAGAGTTGCCTTGCCCCGGAAGAATGCATCGAGTTGAATCGATACGAAGTGCCGCGTTGCCACGAAGGATGAGTGCGTTGAATCAGCTCGAAGATTCTAAGAAATCGAATCGACCAAGGTGCAAGTCCGAATCGATGCAAGTAATTGATTTTAGTTGTTTTCGTGTGCAGGTTATACTTTGACGCGAAAATATTAGAGGTCGATCTTTTACGATATTTAGTAAGGGGTCCGCAAAATCAAATCGTTGCCTTGCGACGGGCTGAGACTTGGGCACGCTAAGGCAAATCGGACGTATGATTCAATGAAGCACGAAGTGCTCGAATGGCTAAGTCAGGAGAGTGGCCGTGCAACAAAGTTATGAAATCGAGCCGCATCGGCTCGACGAAACGACAAAGGCGTATCGACTCAAGGTGGGAGGATTGACTTCTTTTTACTCCTTCATTCGATAAGTCAAATATATCATTGTATGCTAAAGTTAACCTATCAATGCCACGGGCGTGGTCCGATCGGAAGATAAATCGTAATGTGAGTCGAACAGTAAGTTAGAATAATTAAAATGAAACGTGCATCATATGCACGAGTCGCTATGGAATATTGGATATCGCTAAGTCGACCGCCTCTGTGCGCAAGCCGTAAGAACATAGAATAACTGTACTCGGCGAGTGCCTTAGCGCACGAACCATACCGTGCCTTTGCTGCACGAGTTAGACGGCTAGAACATTGGAAGACAATAGGCGAGCGCCCTAGCGCGCAAGCCCCGAACATTGAATGCTAAGTTATAGAACATGGATATACGGTCGAAACGTGCCTACGTGCACGGGATAATAAAAGGTGGCTTCGTTGCGAGAGAATACAGTTGTGGCATGAATGTGGCGGAACTGTCGGATATGACATGGTGCCTCGAAAGGTGTTCAAGACCTTTGGGTCGTTCGGTTGACGAGCATTGAGTTGAGGCACGATGCCATTGAATCATTGAAACGAAGTATGAAATGTAAGAACACAGAAAGTTAGCGAAAGAGACGCAAGATGATAAAGTCTGAGCCTCGGACTCAAGACTATGTTTGGTTGTTTGAATTTGATTACTTGAATGATAGGGCGTTGCATGGTCGATTGGAATGGGCTCGAGATTAATGTGATAATGACTCGTGCACGAGTGTTTTCCCCAAATGGTTAAATGCCGGATGCGCCCCGGAACCGCTTGGCCTAGGAGGGAATCGAATAATCTTTGTAGGCGCACATCCTTAAACAAGATGGAAAAAGCCGCAAATGATGGTATGCAGCGGGAACGTTTCGGTTGTTGGGATGTGACCCAACCCGTGAAACGCCGGGCAGCCCGACCAAATATTGAGAAAAGAAGGAGAGAAAAGAAAGGAAATTCTTTAGTCCATTCCGGCGCGGATATGCCAACGGCCCTCATATAGTTAAGGAACAATGGGCTGAAAGTGTAGGCGCGTATGCGTCCCGCATAGAGATCCTGCTTAGAGATGCACATGATAACATGACAGGGAAGGAATGCGGCGTATTCACCTTGCATCGGTGCAAGGGCGAGTGCGTCGACTTGGTAAGTCACGCCACGAAATAAACACGAAGATTGCTTGTTTGCTTGCTTATTCAATTCGATAACATGCTGCTATGATAACATGCTTTACGCTTTCAAAGATGCCATGAAATTGACACTAAGGAGAACATAGCAAGATCATAAGCTAAGTTGCAAGATTCAATATAAATATTACAATGTTGGTTTGGAAAGAAGATCTTTGCTTCAGTACATGCGAGGACGAACGTACTGATCCCCCACCAGCTTCATGCAGGGTACAGGGAATGGATGGCTCGCGACGAAGCGTTGCTTGAACGTGTTGAGGCTTGGAATGCTGAAGCACATTGAAGCGTGCGATCGTATTGACGCTCGGACTACGCAACTGGATTGATGTGGCCGAGATAGAGAAGGCATGATGTATGGAACGGTGAAATCCTTTGTGGGCAAGAGAGAACCTGAGTATTGTAGCCAATCTGGCATATATTGTTAGGCTATCGAAAGCTATTGTAATCTCAGTTTCAGATATCAATAAAGAGAATTGTTTCGTATACTCTGTTTTCCTTTCTTTGTTGATATCGAATCAAAAGATAACCATTTGAGAACTTGTCATCTTGCCTTGCACGAGCGCAACTCCAGGCTCGTGCGGCATCACGCCCCCTGCGAGGACGATGATTGGGGTGATTCCGGGTCGGGGCGTGACACTATTCGTGTCAAGGAAAGATTGTGCGTCCCTAAGGATGAGGATATCAGGAAGGAAATACTGACCGAGGCTCATTTGGCGAAGTATTCCTTGCATCCGGGAAGCACGAAAATGTATAAGGATCTGCGCACAATATTTTGGTGGCATGGCATGAAGAAGGATATGGCACTATTCGTGTCACAATGCTTAGATTGTCAGCGTGTGAAGGCCGAACACCAACGGTCAGGCGGAGAACTACAAAATTTGGCTATTCCACTATGGAAGTGGGATAATATCTGTATGGACTTTATAGTCGGCTTGCCAAGAACTCAGAAGGGGAATGATGCGATTTGGGTTATCGTGGATAGATTAACCAAGTCGGCTCATTTCATTCCAATAAAAGTTACATGGGGAGTAGAACGGTTGGCTCAGATCTACGTAAATAAAATTGTCCTATTACATGGGGTGCCAGCTTCTATAGTGTCGGATAGAGATGGACGATTCTTGTCGCGATTTTGGATAAGTCTACACTCAGCATTGGGCACAAAGATGAATTTCGGTATGGCATACCATCCGCAGACTGATGGTTAGACAGAGAGAGTAAATCAGATTTTTGAAGATATGTTGAGATTGTGGGTGCTCGATTCAAAGACAAATTGGGATGCGCATCTCGCATTGGCAGAATTTGCCTATAATAACAGTTATCAGGCAAGTATCCAGATGGCCCCGTACGAAGCCTTGTATGAACGGAAATGTCGATCACCGATATGCTGGAATGAAGTCAGTAAACGGCAAGGGCTCGGACCATAACTTATGGAACAGGCCGTCGAGAGGGTCCACTTGATTCGAGAAAGACTTAGAGTTGCTCAAAGTCGACAGAAGAGTTATGCGGGTGTACACCGACGACATTTGGAATTCACGGCGGGTGATCATGTCTTCTTGAAGGTCACACCCATGCGAGGTGTGATACGGTTTAGGATGAAAAGAAAGCTGGGCCCGAGATTCGTTGGACCATTCGAGATTTTGGAGAATGTAGCCCCAGTGGCTTATCGACTTGCACTACCTCCGGCTCTGGCTGATGTGCACGATGTCTTCCATGTATCTTAACTGCGAAAGTACGTGCACGATCCAAGTCACGTAGTGAACTTTGATTAGTTGCAGCTGAGCGCTGACCTATCCTATATTGAAGAGCATGTCCAAATTTTGGACAGGAAAGAGAAAGTTTTGCAGAATCGGACAGTATCCTTGGTCAACGTGCTATGGCAGAACCATGCGGTCGAAGAGTCGACGTAGGAACTAGAAGGGGAGATGCGGGTGAAATACCCTCGCTGTTTGATAATTTTGAGGTAGGACTATTGCTTTAAGTTTCGAGGACGAAATTTTTTCTTAGTGGTATATTATGTAGTGCCCCGCTCCTAGCGGTTCACTATGTAAGGCTTGTGGATTGACTAACTCGGTCGAAACCGAGTATTGGGAAAACTTACCGTCGACACCGAATCGATCATGGACAAGTACATAAGAACCTTTCCAACTAATGGATTGGTTTATCTTGAAATGCGTCCAAGAGTTTTCTTTGGATGTTTTTCTGCTGGTTTTGTTGCTTGGTTTTGATGGATGCTTTTTTGAATGATTTTCGATGATTTGATTCTTGCCCGTTTTCATCGATTTGCATAGCATTCATTCTTGAGAATTCTGAGAGAAGAGAACATAACGAGACGGAGTATTAACCAAACTTTTGGTGCCATTGCAGACTGACGCGTGACGGAAGGCTAAGCGCGCAAGTGTTCCTCTCTCTCTCTACGATTCTCTAATTTGGTGAGTGTGGATCTCTGTGGTGGTATTGTCCCTCTCGCTATTCCTTCATGCCAACTAAATAATTGTCTTGCAACATCCGTTGATCGATATCAAGTTGCTAATGCCACAAGTCAAGTCAATACCACTAAGAAGCTAGGGATTGAACATTGAACATTGAAAGAATTGATTACACTGCTAGCAACATAGAGATTGTGCTTGTCCCTTGAACATTGAATTGAGATGAATTGATGTCTATGATGATGAGATATGAAATGCTAAGAATGAACATGTTGCCTTTCTCCTTAATATTATACCATGCACACTATGCTTAGTGAGTCAGACACGCATTCGCATAGTCATAGACAACTTGTATACAAGGTATTGTTTCCTCGAACGGTACTAGGGCACCGGGATAGATTCGGCCTAGGAGGAAATGCAGCGTGCTTTGGTGGCACGATTGGTATCGGGACATTCATTCGGACTTGCAATCCGAAGGAATGGTGCATCGCATACCCTTGAAGTCCTATATGGCAAGTCAATATATGGTTTAACAACACCAGTGGCTATGTAGTCAGGATGCATGTTAATGATCATTTTATGCAGGGGCGGTAAGTATATTATTATTATCCTGTATCTTATGCAGGAAAGCTGGATTCGACCGATGGTAAAGTAAACATGGTCTAATGAAATACCATGTTATTTGAATTGTGATTTAATCTGAATGTTGCCTGTCCCTAATAAGTTCATGATTTAAAATGCTTGTCATTAATAAAATGTTGGTTTAGCTGAGTGGGCCAACGGGGCTCACCAGCACATTGTTATAATGTGCTGACCCCTCCTCCACAGGTACTGGAGAAGGCTCGGGCGCACATCGCAATTGAAGCTTTCTGAACTGATGTTTCCTTTCAAGTTGTTTTTCCCTAAAGACGCACAAAGTATTGCAGAGTTTTCAAAAGATAGCTGCTTATATTTCAAAGTACTAAAGGGACATGATGTATGGAACGGAAAGTTATTTCATGGCAGCCTATCAGTTGTACTTCTTTTCATGAATCAATGTAGCCGAAAGGGCATTTCAAATATTATCGAGAAAAGTTGCATTCTGACTACAATTATCAATAAAATGAGTATTTCTTCTTCCTATATTGTGTCCTCAATGTTTCTGAAATATGGCTGGGTTTCAAATGTTTCTAAATGACGTAACAGTGCACGTTCTTGCCTTGTACAAGTGCAACACCAGACTTGTTTGGCATCACGCCTTAGCGAGGACGAACGATTCGGTGCGAATCGAAGCGAGGACGAAAGATTCCCCGAATCGGGACGTGACAGTTGGTACCGTTCAGATACACCATGCGTATCGGCTTCGCGTCCATCTCTACTTTCTGATTTGACTGTCAACTTTTGACACCACTCTGGAACCTGGCTCTGATACTACTCTGTTGGGAACGAAGCGCGGAAACCGTTTTCCCAAACCAAAAAGTCCTGTGGTAGAACCGAACAAAAGCACACAAACCAAAAATGCCAAACACAATCGTAAACACAAAAATTTTTGACGTGAAAAATCCTTGCGAAAAAAAACCACGGAACGATCGGAGTCCAACCCCGAAGAACCTCCACTAATGGAATAAAGAGAATGCACCCTCTACAAGCTCCTCCCGATCCAACACGGATCACCACAACTCACTTGAAAGAAGAAAATTTAATTGCGGACTTCGAATAACAAGAGATGTCAAAAAATTATTCGAAGCGATCTCTCCTTCACAATAGTCATCAATCCTCTCTTTCTCAAAGATTGTAAAAACTCTTATTTTCTTTTGAGATGTTTTCAACTTACATCCATCACTCATTTATAAGCTCTTGGCAATCTATACATGGAAGGCTAATATATATGAAAATTTCCAATATGCATGAATCATATATTTAATGGAAATCTAATCATAATTGACTTGCCATAATTGGAAGCCCAATTATATAGAAAGCTACTATATGAAAGATTCAATCATAAATATATGATCAAAGTAAATATGAAAATCCAATCATATATTTTATTACCATATATGTTCCAAAATATGATCGATGCACTCCCCGAGCTTCTCCAACATACGGATAGCGCTCGTCACACTCCGGAGTATTCTCCACATAGGTTGGAAACTCCACCCACTCCAACATCATTGAGCAAGAAGTCATGTTTGGTTGTTGTGTACTGTAATTCCTTGAAGGGGAACACAATTTTAATTCCATGATTGGTTTATATCAGAACTCCCTTGACATGTTTCGTTGACTGAATTTTAGATAAATTACCCTTTAAATTGTCTATCCATCTCTATAGATTATGCAAACAAAACACTACCGAACCCCTCAAGATTTTTTCTTTTTTTACATACCCATTTCGAGATGAATAATGTTATTTGACCCTCCAGATTGTTCCTTCCAATCATCCCTTGTTACGTGGAAGCTGACGTGACATGTTGATGTAACAGCTGATATGAAAAAAAATTATAATTAAAATTAACATCAACATCAACATCAAAATCAACATTAATATTAATATTAATATTAATATTAATATTAATATTACATGAAAAAAATTAGTAATTAAGTTTTTGGGTTAAAATTTGTTATGTCATCTGTCATGTTATATAACACATAATATTATTTAACATGCCACGTCAACCGTCACATAAAGAGGGACAGTTTGGAGGGACAATTTAGAGGTACGAATAGCAGTACTCTTTCGAGATGTCAAATTTTTTTGCTCATCAAAATAGGAGAAATTATTCTACGTGCCAGGCTCACCTTGCACCCTTCATTCTCAATTGATTGTATGAAAAATGTGTACATGTACATATCCTCGACACAATAATTTCTCCCAAAATAGGGGAAAATCAAATGAAACTTGATGTGAATGTACTGTGAAAGATTTTCAATCTCAAATCCCCATCTCGTTCGTAATGGGGTGTTCATCCATTGCAATTGCTAGAGGCATTACATATTTTACTCAGAACAGTCCAAATTTTTTGTTTTATTTATAAGTTTTGTCACCGAAAAAATTATAAACTGTCCAATTTTGTTTTAGGACTTCAAAATTTTGGACAGTCCTTCCAATATATAGGACTGTTAAAAATTTGACAGTCCTAAAGTCAAAATGTTTAACAGTCCACGACGACGACAAAGATACCCTCTTTGTCGCGGCCGCGAGATCCCCTCCTCCCTCTCTTTCTCCTTGGCGCCTCCTTTGGCTCCCCCGCCGCCTCCTCCTCCCTCTCTCATCCCTCTTCCACCCTCTCGTCCTCCCTCATTCTCCACCTCCTTTCCCCCGTCCACCTCCTCCACGGCAGCTCTGCCACCGCCCTTCGCAGCTCCGTCGTCGGGGTTGCCGGCCTCAAGCCCCTCAACAGCTCCGCCTCCTCCACCCTCTCCTCCTCCCTCGAGCTCCACATCCTCTACGTCCACCTCCTCCATGACGGCGCCACCACTATCCTATGCAGCTCCGCCATCGGGTTCGTATGTGATGGGAAGTTTGTGGGAGAGGTGGACAGTCTATAGCAAATTTTTGACTGTCCTTAATAAAATTTGCTTTGAACTGGACTAGTACCAAGACTTAGATTGCCCTAAGTAAAATATGTAGCGCATTTAGCAATTGTCTTTTATATATATAAGCAAAAATCTTTGGAATCTCCATAAGTAACCATCATCTCATCTCACTTCATTGGTCTTTCTTTTCTGGAGTCAAAGGGAAAGGAAGACGAATCAAATTAAAATATGACCCCGGAAGCATTCGAGACTTTTTGATGGATTCATCAGTAAAAAAAAAAAAAAAAAAACTCAACCAATGGTTCTATCTATATAATGTAAAATAGTAAATAAAATTACATGAAACAAAAAAAAAAGGAAAAAAGAAGAAGAAATCCATCCAGGAGAAGGACAGTTGTTAATTCATAGCAAATGACAGTGAAGTGAACAACACCGTAATCACACCTTTATATATATATATATATTTGGATAAACTTATAAAACACAAAGCATAGATGAAAGCAAATCTACTTTTCTGTCTTTCTTGAAAGTAGTACTTCGTATTTCTCGCCATTACTTGTTCTCCCATCACACATACATGCAGCTGCGATCAACTCCAACTAGGGGTGCAACTCGGGCGGGCTAAACCCGAACCCGATCGGGTAAACCCGTTAATAGGTTGGGTTAGGGTTGAAGATATTCGGGTTTGGGCTCGGGCTCGGGTTAAAATATTTGAACCCGATCAAAAATTGGGTTGGACTTGGGTTCATGTGTTGGGTAACCCGAAGAACCCGAAACCCGACATACATATAATTTATATTTTACATACATATATATATATATATATATATATATATATATATATATATATATATATATATATATATATATATATATATATATATTGTTTTATGCTACTTAAACAAAAAGTTAAACTATAATTTTTTTTCACCCGAACTCTTCAATTCATTGTCCTAAATCTCATTTCAGTTTTATTTTATAATGATCGAGGCTTGATTACTATTTGATTATGCATTTAATATTACTCTTGTTTAAAATTATTTCAAATATCATATTAGAGTCTGATAAACCCGATGGACCTGACCCAACCCGAGCCCAACCCGATCCTCCGGGCTTGGTCTTGGGCTTCATATGTTGAACCCGAAGTCGGGTCGGGCTTGGGCTTGGGCTAGGCTTATGATCTATCGGGTTGGGCTCGGGTTGACCTCAAATCCGACCTAACCCGCCCGAGTTGCACCCCTAACTCCAACCCAGACCCAAACTATAACTCATCACTTTAACCAAGACCCCAAGCTTCAACTCATGAGCATGGTCATCTGAATATAACATTAAATTTTGTTGTGTCCAAGTGTATATCAACTCCTATATTATGTTAGCAACATGTCGGACATTATATGGATACTGCATCAATTTTTTTTTTTGGAGATTTTTTGACGTACCCTCTATTTTGTTTGTCCGAATTAAAGGGACATCCCACTATTTTGTATTAATGTACATCACCTCTCACATTTGACGGATTACGTCAAAAATTAACGGTCAAACGTTTTGACTAAAAATTTTGGACCAAAATGTCCCTCCTATTTTTTTCTTCCTCTTTCCTCCCCACTGGCGGCCACCGGACCCCCACGGCCACCGCCCCCGCACCGCCGCCTCCGCCGCTTGCCGCTGCAGCCGCCCCCGCTGCTGCCGCCGTCGCCGCCGCCGCCGCTAGTGCTGCTGCAGGGAGAGGAGAGGGACGGTGGCGGAGGGGGGGGAGGGGGAGGGGCGGTGGCGGAGGCGAAGGGGGGGGGGAGCGGAGGCGTAGAGGCGGGCGGTGGCGGTGGCGGTGGCAGAGGGAGGACGGCAGCGGTGGCCGCGACGGGGGGGAGGGGGAGGGGGTGGGGTGGGGTGGTAGGGAGGGGGGTTAGAGGAAAGTGGAAGGAAGAAGACAAGAGTATTTTGGTCCAAAAAAAATATTTTTGACGGAATCCGTCCAATGTTGGGGGTGATGTACATGCAAAACAGTGAGGTACACTCTTAATTCGGGTAAACAAAATGGAGGACAAGTCAAAATTTTTTTTTTTTTACACGTAATGACATGACATTGACTTTTTGAGGTGTCCTTAGAGCATCTCCAATGGGGGTTTCTATCTTCCCTATTTCTATAGAAGAAATCCATTTTAGAAAAAACTTCTCCCATTGGTGATTTCTATCACCATTTCTATCTTAGATGGCAATGATGTAGGATGGAAACTTTCTAGGAGGGTTTCTACATGTAGAAACTCTCATAGAAATTCTCCTATCTCTCATGACAATTATTATTGGACCCCACACCATTAAATTGGTTCTTTTACTATGTGACACATAGGATAGAAATGGAGAACCATTGGAGAACATTTTTGTATATCTACAATTTCTATGTAGAAACTCTTCCAAATAGAATAAGAACTCAATTTTAGAAATCACCATTGGAGATGGTCTTAGAGTCTAGCTTGCCCCCATTCGATGAGTATATTACTCAAAATTTTAACTCGAAAAAAAAAAAAAACATATACAACAAAATGAGTAAATTGATCATCACATGCCAAAGTACATTGTCCTGCAGGGCATTAGTTCATGTAAAAAATAGCACGAATTCCAGGCAAAACCGACATAATTCGAGTTTTCCAACCGTAACTAAGTATGGGTTGTAACAAGAAAGGAAATATACCAAAATACTTCTTGAAAAAAAAAAAAAAAACCCTTCAGAGATCACCTTATACTCGTACCCATACTCATCATAGTCATCCCCTACAAGCAGTGATGACACTGCATCCCCTTGCGTAAGGGTTGGCCTTGGGGAGCACATGGCAGTTGTAGTAGGGCACCCCAGGCCTGCTGCATGGCACATTGTCCCCCTTCAGGGCCTCGTAGCTTATGTACCTCTTCTCTGTACCAGGGTTAGAAGGAGATCCTTCCCATAGGGCTCTCCTACTCATGTTAGCGTAGTACTCCTCCCCCACTCTTGTACTACTCTCTTCTTCTTCTTCTCTACCACCGTCACTGCTGCTCATGGTGGTCTTGAAGAGGAAGAGGAGAAGCAAGATGATGGAGAAGAGCAGCTTATTCTTCTTCTTCTTCTGTTTCTTCTTCTTCATCAAATTGTTCATAGCTATGCTTGGTGTGGTTGGTGTAGAAGAAGAGATCTACTATACATCTTCTTGCACTAGCTTTTAATGTTGTTGCACCTACTACTAAATTTTGGCCGAGTGGAGAACAGGAAGGAAGAGACCACCCAACCACCACACCACATTTGATTTGGTTTTAATTTGGGTGCGCCCATGATAGATGGGATAGGCTCATGATGGGAATATGGGTGGTTTCTTTATTTATTGTGGGTCTACCAGTCACGAGGGTTTGTCATGACTTATGTTGGGAAGCATGCATGTCACGTCATGGTGCTCGAGTAGACCCAACTAGGACTGCAAACGAGTCGAACTGAGCTTTTGTAAGCTTGAACTTGGCTTGACTAGAATTATTCGAGCTCGAACTCGAGTTCGAGCTTGATAAGTTTTTTTATTTTGGAGCTTGAGCTTGACTCGAACTTGTTTATATTAAGCTTGAGCTTGGCTTGGTTTGAGCTCGAGCTTGGCTTGATAAGGAAGCTTGATTCAAGATTGATAAACAAGCTTGAAATCAAGCTTGTCGCTCAACATTATTTCAAGCTCATTAAGCTTAATTTTAAGCTTAATGAACTTAATTTCAAGCTACTTAGGTTTGAATTCAAGTATATGAAATATTAACAATTTATTTATATTAATTAAAAAAATTTCTTAATATCACTTGTTAAGGACATAAATATATAATACACACAACCATATATATATATATATATATATATATATATATATATATATATAAAAACAAACGAGCTCCTAAACAAGCTTTTAAACGAGCTAGCTCGCAAGCTCATAAGTGAGCCAGCTCGTGAGCAAAATCGAGCCGATTACTTCTAAGTTTGAGTTCGGCTCGTTTATTAAACGAGCTCGAAAATAAACCTTGAGTTCAGCTTGTTTACTAAACGAACCGAGCTCAAACGAGCTTTTATCGAGCCGAGCTTCTAGCAGCTCGCGAACGGCTTGGCTCATTTGCAGCCCTAGGCCCAACGCAATAGGCGGTGGTGGTGATGGTGAGTGAGAGATAAGCATCGTCTCTTTAGATCAATGTTGCAAGTTCCCAGTTCACACCTAATCACGCTGTGTTACCTTTAAACACCATTCGGTGATCGAGTTTAGTAGTATGTAATAAAGTATGAGCTTGTAGACCAAAATATATGGAGTATGTCACGTATAAGATGATTTCTTTTGTTCCATCAAAACGTATGATGTCACATATAATATGTTTTATAATATGTTTTTTTGTTCCACGAAACGTTGTTATACAATTATCAAGCTAAGCTAAGATGTTTAGTTGGTATATCTTAGAATTTTTTAACGTATAGAAGAATTTTTTTTGAAATTTCATGAGGCTTTCCTAACTTTATAAAAGTTCTAAAAATTTATCATCATGTAAATATCATAGGTTTAGAAGTTTCTTTTCTTTATATAAGTTTTTTGTTAAGGGCATCATGTAAATATCATAGGTTTAGAAGTTTCTTTTCTTTATATAAGTTTTTTGTTAAGGGTTATAAGTCTCATATAAGGCCCTTGAGGCTAAGGGCCCTATAAATAAGGTGGGGAGTCTTATTTGCTCTTCACCATCCACGAAGTTGTAAATTCTAGTACAATAAAATTTTCAAAATTCCAATCTCTTTCTCACTTTTGTTCCATATTTTTTTATTTTTGTCTTAGCGATCTAACTAAGCGTTTGGAGAAGACTTGTACGAGTCGTCAAGGAGAAAGTCCGCACGCCGTACGAGTCAAAGTGTAGGAAAAAAAAATACTAGGTCTATGACAAGTGGTATACGATCCAAGTTCGATTGGTGCCATGTTGACATCCTAGAACGTCCAAGAGAGTCCCGTATCGCCTAAGGAGAGGAACACCAAGACCAACAAGAAAAAGAGTAAGAAGCCTACGACGGAGCATACCCTTGTCGATCTTACGGAACGCCTCAAGATCTTGAAGATGGGTTCGAGAGGACAGGGATGTGCATGGGCTCCATGGTGCGAAGCAACACATGACTAGAGGAGTTCTATGATGGCCTGGAGAGTGACATTGCTTCCATGATAATATTTTTAGAACAAATCCAAGAGATCCGATCAACACTTGGTGAGGTGTTCAAGGTACATCATGCATAGACTGAGGTTCGCGACTAAGAGGAGCTGAACACCGTGGTCAAAAGTTACGGAGAACCCAAAACCAAAGTTGCCATTTTGGGAAATGTCGTTGTAAACGGTAGACCTTCGAGTTGGGAGGCACCGAGAAGGAAGACCTCTGAGCCAAAACCCCTTAGTGGGATGTGTTATACCAAAGAAGTTGAGAACTTCTTGTGGAATGCAGAGTGGTACATCAAGGCATTGCACACGGAGAATGAAACCGAGAATGTGAACACTGCTCTACCCAACTTTACCGATGATGCTATATTGGGATGACATCTTAGGTGCATGAACATAGAGAAGGGTTTGGCTCAATTGATACTTGGGAGGATCTCAAGAATGAGATCATATCTCAACTCTACCGGGATAATTTGGAGTTCGCGACGAGAAGGAGCTTACGACAACTCAAGCACACCGGGACGGTCAAAGAGTTCATTACAGAGTTCACATGTATGATGCCCGTGTATCTCACATGGGTGAGGATGATCGCTTGTTCTTCTTCCTTGATGGAATTTAACCATGACCGATTCAAGAATTACAGAGACAGAGGATGCAAGAATTGTAATATCGTCGTGGTAAAAGTCAAGAGTCCTATCGAGTATATTTGAAATAACAATAATGCCAAGGTAAGTCAAAGACCACAAAGGTGTTTGGTGGGGGAAGAAGAGCTCGCCTAAGGAAGGCACATCCGAGAAAAAGAAGTATGAGAAGGCCCAACCCAAGTAGATAGTTTTGTATTTCATATATGGAGAGAACCGCTATGCTTGGGATTGCCAGAACATGAGCAAACACATCAATATCGTCAAAAGTGAGGGCATAAAGGACGAAGAGTACAAAATGGGAGCACATAAAGTACCTCGAGGAGACAGATGCGACAAACATATATATACAAAAGTAGAGTGGCTCTTACAAAGAGTCGCTCAAGGATCGTAGTGGACTTTCAAGTCAACAAAGTTGTAATAGGACTCACATGTACGAAGGTGTCACCCTCACTTTTCCCAGTTAGGGGTAAAATGGTAATTTTCCATTCTATATATTTTTTGGGAATTTTATTTCATTAATATTATTATTTAATTATTATAGGAGTCGGGTTCTAATTTTATCGCATTCCGAGTTAATTCGGGACCCCGGTGAATTTCGACTTGAGCTGTAATTAGCATGTTAGCTAACCATGGCCCACCACACTAAACTTTAGGGTTTAAGAGTTTGGACTAGTCCCCCATGAGTAATTTAGTTTAATTATGATTTTTATTTATTTTTAGCATTTTTTAAAACCTATTTTTGGATTTAATTTGCATTAGGCTTAGGGAGGGGCAAACTTGTAAATACAAGTGCCCCTACCCCTTGGCACCATGGCCGGCCACCTATAGGGCTACCCCCTCCACCTTTTTTACTTCCTCACTAAGTTTCTTCTTCTTCTCCATTACTTTCTTCCAACTCCTTCTTCTTCCTTTTCAAATCCACTTTTAGGTATGATTTTTAAACCCTTTTAAATTCCTCCTTTTGCATTATTCCTTCACATAAATGATAGAGGGGATCATTCTCTACAAGCTGACCATAGCCTTTGTAGGTTCCCTTAAAATATAGGTTAAGGATTTATTATGGTTTAATCCTTTTTGTGAGTGGTATATATATATATATATATATATATATATATATATATATATATATATATATATATATATACATTTGTGCATGTTTGGGTGTTTTTATATAGGTATGTATACATATATTGTATATGTATGTATCAATACTTATAGTTGTGCATTAGAACCTTAGAGTTGTGCACGAGAGCCTTATAGTTGTGCAGGAATGCCTTAGAAGTGTGCAGAATGCTATTCAGGAAAAACTGTGCAGTAGAGCCTTAAAGGTGAGCAGAAGTGCCTTAAAGGTGAGCATGAGAGCCTTAAAGGTGTGCAGGTTGTCCCAATGTGCTAAAATTCGAGAAATTGAGTATTTTGTGTGTTTGTGCTTCATGTGCGTGTGTAAGGGAAATTGGAGAGTGTGTGTGTGTTTATATATAGATAGATACATAGTTAAGAATTAGAAGAAGTTTAAGATTTAGAAGAAGTTAGAAGAATAGGAAGAAGGCTAGAATAGGAAATAGAGGAAAATCGAGTTAGAGGGCAAAACAGAGCTCGGAGTATCAGAATGAGTTAAAACTTGGCGTGGGGCAAGAATACGTGATTTTGATTTTGCGGGTAGGCTCCCGAGTGGAAATCGGGGTTGTAGGGCGCCGGTATCGCGCCGTACCATTTGCGTATCTTGAAATATTCAAGATATCGGCAATGGGCCGTATCATGGACTAGATGTCCACTTTACCTAGGTATCTTGGTAGGTAATATATGTATATGATAGTATCTTACTACCCTAGGGAGCTCGGATCAAAATACCAAGCGTAGGTAGGCTAACTTGATAGTTGCCTAAGCTAGAATTTTACCCTTTTTAAGGGCAAAATAGGATATTGGCCCACGGCCAAGATATGAGTTTCTAAGTCCAAGATGGACTTGGATATGGGTTGTAGAGGTTGGTAATAGTTAGAAATAGTCGCCTAGACCTAGTCTTGACCTCGGTTGACTACGGTTGACTTTTTAGACCAAAAGTCAACTATGGGTCAACGCTTTACCCAATTTAGTCCCAATTTCCATTAGACTTGTGTAGTTGACCAAAAGTCAACTATTAGTCACCATTGACCAGGGTTGACCTAGAGTTGACCAGAGTTGACCAGGGTTGACCAGTTGACCAAAGGTCAACTGTAGGCCAACTCTTGACCCCGATTGACTTTCTTCGACTTGTTTTGACCTGTGATGACTGGTATGACCTAGGATTGACTTGGTTTGGCTTAGATTGACTTGATATAACTTGATTTGACCTAGATTGACTTGACAGGACTTAGTGTGACTCAGTGAGACCTAGTTTGACCTAGATTGCATATCATTCATTGTAAATCATTCCTAAACTTGTTTAAACCTAAATTAACTTACAGTATTTCATATTTAGGTCTTCTGATCTCCACTCTGAGCATTGATATATCCTACAGCTCAGGACAGCAGGCGAGTACATTCACTGATAGTTTTTATTGTCTTGATATTTGCTATATCCGATTCAGTCGTAGTGTCTTACTTGATTCTCAGACACGATAGTTCACGGACTAGTATTGTCGGATTCCTGTCATGAGATGTCCTTCCCGGATTTCTTGGGATACGGGTACTTGTTTGGTCTTGATTCTTGTACTTGTATTGATGCCGATTCCTGAAGAGGACTTGTTCCCCTCCTTGGGAATCCCGCGTCATGACGTGCTATGTCCGGATCCGTATACTATTCGGGGAATGGGGAATATTATAGATAGTGTGATCAATGCCCCCTTGAGTTACTCCTTGCACCATAGCCATACCCTCACCTTACGATGGGTATAGCCTGACCTGTGCTACTTCTCGTTCCATAGCTTACCATCCCGGCCGGACCGAGTCCACGCACTTGTAGCCGGTCGGCTGGAAGCCTGATTCTTGACCCATACCGATCACATTAGGCTATAATATTTAAGGCACATTTTTTATTTACTTTTCTTGTCATATATCCTGTTCTGTTCTACATTCAGTACTTTTTCACCATGCACGATATACAGTTACTCACATGCTCTATATGCCTTTACATTGTACCTTGATTGGAGACTAAGTTCTGCTCGGGAGAAGAGTTACAACCCCGGTCCTTGTTTGGTTTAAGGGTTGTAACTCGGCTTCCGAACGGTTCCCAAGTCTTCATATATCTTTGTCTCGTAGTTTATTATATTGTCTCTTATAGAACTTGTCAATTCACATGGAACTGCTGTTAGTGTTTGTACTTGCTCATTTTCCTGACAGGATACCGTTATAATATATTACAGATGACTCTGAGTCGGACTGCCCGACCTATTATGGGCTCGAGTCAGATGGAGTAGCCTTGGACCGTGGCCTTATAGTAGAGCCACTAGATTTTGTACTTCCAGAGTAGTGTAGGTTAGCTAGGTTTGACTGGACTGCGATCCAGCTAGCTTATCAGACTGTAGTTTCTATATTCTATTTTGATACCCTGTGATGTTGTATATATCTGGGCTTGTATTAGACTGTGGACTTATTACTCTTTCATCTATCATATGTCTTTCCTTCTGAGCTATCTACCTTAGTTTTATTCTGTGATTGAGACTGTATTGTTATGTCACCTCCATTCGGAGAGTATATACTGTACAGGTACATTTAACTGTTAGTCGTAGTTATTTACAGACGTTATATACAGCGTTCTACCGCCGATACTGCGGCGTAGGCTGGACGTACCCACGTGCTCGTGCCCCTCATAAGGGTGCGGGTCGTGATACGTTTTTGTGGTGGCCCACGCAGGTCCAGTATCGCAATTAGTGCGATCTCGTAATGGTGCTCGACTTAGAGTACTAATTACAAGCCTGCGATTAGTACGTAGGACCTAGGACATGATAGAAGTTTCTCAATCACACCTAGGAAATTTCTAATCTTTTGATTATCATGATTATTCACCTTGTATTAAATTAACTGTCCTTCCTTGATAATCTACTCATGTGCCGTATTGATCTCTTGTTTCAATTCGTCTCCAGGATGACGAAGACGCATCTGCAGGCCTCTGGATCGAGTAGCTTGCCCGAGAGATCTGACCCGGTCGAGGAGGAGGTTCACGAGACTGCCCCCAGTGATTCTACTATTCCGGAGACCCAGGTAGTTGCACAGGGAGGTCTACCTCCTCCACCCCAGAGGGTTACGGCCGTTGTTCCAGAGATACTGCCGCCACCACCACCGATATCGACGGATACGCATCATTTGTTCCTTCTCCTTCAGCAGATGATGGAGACACAGCGGGCCCAGAAAGAGGCATCGCAGCACCAGTCGGAGGCGTCACACCGTCAGATCGAGATACTGAGGCAGAGTATGGAGAACTCGCATCAGCTTGCATTGGCAGCAGTAGAAAGAGTAGTACCGGGTACGGTGCAGGGCCCTACTGGCCAGCAGCCATGCCAGCAGCAGTCCAGGCCGGGGACAGTGTTAGACTTTAGGAAGATGAGCTCCAGGGACTTCACAGGCACGGAGGGCATCCTTTATGCAGACGACTGGCTAGAGGATGTACAGCGGAGCATGGAGCTGGCAGAGCTTCCTAGAGCACTTTGGGTTTCGGCCGCAGCCAGCCGATTCTTCGACATTGTGTTGACGTGGTACCGCACGGATCCTCGTGCGTCGGTAAGAGGGCTGACTTGGAAGAACTTCCGGAGGCTCTTCAAGGAGAAGTTCTTCCCGGACGTGGCTCTTACAGCATTGGAGGGCCAGTTCGTAGGTCTAGTACAGGGGAACTCGTCGGTGGACGAGTAAGCAGCTGAGTTCTTCCGCCTTAGCAGGTTCGCTCCGGATATGATCTAGGATGAGGGGCAGAAGGCTCGTAAGTTCTGCAGGGGACTTATTCATGCAGTGCCCACCCGCACATCGGGTCGCCGTGACGCGACGTTCGATCAGATATTGATGGACGCACAGATCGCAGAGGAGGACTTCGGCCTCAAGCCGAAGAGGAGCGGAGATACTATGGGGGCGAGTTCCAGTACGGGACCGGCCAAGCGCCCCCACATTCAGCAGCAGCAGCAGAGGCCGTTTCAGCAGCAGCCTCTGTTGCAGATTCAGCAGGCACCGACGCGTACCCAGCAGCATCAGGGTCAGGGCCAGAGGCAGACCCAGAAGTGTGCTTACTGCGGAAAGATGGGGCATAGCAGAGACATATGTCGGAGGAGGTTAGGCGATTGCCTATTCTGCGGAGGGACCGACCACCAGCTGAAGGGCTGCCCTGCTCGGGAAGCCAAGGGAGGCCAGAACAGGGTGCAGTCGGCTAGAGGACCAGCGGTTCAGCAGAGGGGTCCTCCACTCCAGACCCAGCAGCAGCGTTTTGTTCAGCACCAAAGGGGAGCACCCGCGGGCAGGGTGTTCGCTTTGGCAACAGAGGAGGAGGCAGAGCCCATGGGAGATGTTGTTGCAGGTCATGTTCTCCTAAATTCTTTCCCTACTTTCGCCTTATTTAATTCAGGGGCGACCCATAGTTTTGTGTTCGTTTCTTTTGCTTTGAGACACAATATTATTGCTGAATTTATGGGTAGGACTTGCAAGATTATGACCGGGGAAGGTATTATCCTGGTTAATAATATTTACAAGGGGCGGAGAGTCACTCTGAGAGGCCGGAACTTGAGTGCGTGTCTGCTCGTAATGCCCCTACCGAGGTACGATATGGTACTTGGTATGGATTAGTTGATCATGCACCATGCTAGCATTGATTGTAGAGGAGGCAGAGTTCTTTTTAGGACGCCGGGTGAGCCAGAGATCGAGTTTGCTCGAGGGGCAGCGGAGCCAGAGGCTGGATTCTGTGGAGCTTTGTTGGCGGGGCAGGATTTGCCACATCCGTTGATTGCTGAGTTCTCGGATGTCTTTCCCGAGGAGTTGCCGGGGATGCCGCCAGACAGGGACATTGAGTTCTCCATAGACTTGGTGCCGAGCGTCGAGCCCATCTCGCAGCATGTCTATAGGGTGAACAACAGCGAGTTGATAGAGCTGAAGAAGCAAGTCGATGAGCTGCAGGACAAGGGGTTCATCAGATCCAGTTCTTCGTCCTGGGGAGCGCCAGTCATGTTCGTGCCAAAGAAGGACGGTACGTCCCGCGTGTGCATTGATTACCGGGCGCTCAACAACCTCACTATCAAGAATAGGTACCCTTTGTCGAGGATCGACGACTTGTTCAATCAGCTGAGTAGGGCAAAGGTCTTTTCGAAGATAGATTTGAGGTCCGGGTATCACCAGCTGAAGGTGAGGCGGGATGACATTCCCAAGACGGCATTTCGGACTCGATACGGCCAGTACGAGTTTACAGTAATGCCATTTGGGTTGACCAATGCTCCCGCGGTGTTCATGAACTTGATGAGCAAGGTATTCCATCAGTACCTTGACAAGTTCGTGGTGGTCTTCATAGACGATATCTTGATCTATTCGAAGACGCGGGAGAAGCATGAGGAGCACTTGAGAGTTGTGTTAGAGACTCTGAGGAGGGAGCAACTCTACGGGAAGCTTTCAAAGTGTGAGTTCTTCTTAGACCAGGTGGAGTTCCTAGGTCATGTTGTGACCGAGTACGGGATTTCAGTAGACCAGAGGAAGATTTTGGCAGTGGAGTCTTGGTCTACGCCCAGTTCAGTTACCGAGGTTCGGAGCTTTCTGGGTTTGGCTGGCTATTACCGGAAGTTCGTCCAGGACTTCTCGCGGATTGCAGAGCCGATGACTAGACTCACCAGGAAGGACGTGGAGTTCGTCTGGACTATTGAGTGTCAGGCTGTATTCGATGAGCTGAAGAGAAGGTTGACTTCAGCTCCGATCCTGACCTTGCCATCTGGGTCAGGAGGGTTCTCGATCTTCAGCGATGCTTACAGGAAGGGTTTAGGGTGTGTTCTTCAGCAGCACGGGAAGGTTATTGCCTATGCATCCAGGCAGTTGCATCCTCATGAGAAGAACTATCCTACTCATGATCTGGAGTTGGCTGCGGTTATATTTGCTTTGAAGTTATGGAAGCATTACCTATATGGAGAGAGAGTTGAGATCTTCACAGATCACAAGAGCTTGAAGTACGTGTTCACTCAGAAGGAGTTGAACATGCGGTAGAGGCGATGGTTAGAGCTGATAAAGGACTTCGATATATCCTTGCAGTACCATCCGGGGAAGGCCAACGTAGTTGCAGATGCCTTGAGCAGGTATCCAGTTGCTATGTTCTTGACGACAGATCGTCATTTGTTAGCCGACCTGGATAGTTTGGGTATCGAGGTCATCATTCCGGGCATAGAGATCCAGATGTGGGGTTTGCAGATTCAGTCTGAGCTGATGGATAGAGTCAGGTCAGCGCAGTATGATGATGTTGCCCTGGGGAGCATCAGGGAGCATGTGAGGATGGGCTTGCTTGACGATTTCTCTGTAGCCGGAGATGGGTCGTTGCGGCACGGTACTAGGTTGTGCGTTCCGCGTGGAGAGCTTCGGGAGGAGGTTCTTCAGGAGGCGCATCGCTCTCAGTATTCTATGCATCCTGGAGCCAACAAGATGTATAGGGACCTGAGAGAGCACGTGTGGTGGTATGGCATGAAGCGCGAGGTAGCTTAGTTTGTATCTCGTTGTCTTGTATGTCAGCAGGTGAAGGCCGAGAGGCAGAGACCAGGTGGATTGCTACAGCCGCTACCCATTCCCGAGTGGAAGTGGGAGCACATCACCATGGACTTTGTATCTGGACTTCTACGGTCGCCAGGAGGGAAGGACGCGGTTTGGGTCATAGTTGATAGATTGACCAAATCGGCCCACTTTTTGCCTTTCAAAGTAGGTTTGTCTACGGAGAGGCTGGCTGAGCTGTATGTTCGTCAGATCGTGAGATTACACGGAGTTCCGGTGAGCATAGTTTCAGATCGGGATAGCCGATTCACTTCCCACTTCTGGAGGAGTTTGCAGGCTAGCTTGGGCACCTCGCTCAAGTTTAGTACTGCTTATCATCCTCAGACAGACGGGCAGTCGGAGAGGACCATCCAGACTTTGGAGGATATGCTTCGCACATGTGTGCTAGATCTCGGGGGTTCTTGGGAGGACCATCTTCACCTGGTAGAGTTTGCTTAGAACAACAGCTACCAGGCCAGTATAGAGATGTCACCATTTGAGGCTCTATATGGACGGAGATGCCGTACTCCCTTGTCTTGGGACGATGTCGGCGAGCGGGCGCTTCTTGGGCCGGAGATGGTTGTGGATGCGGCCGAGAAGGTCAGGATGATTAGAGACAGACTTCGGGTGGCTCAGGATAGACAGCGGCATTGGACCGATAGTCACCGAAGACCGTTAGAGTTCGAGGTTAGTTTCAGTTCTTGTCGTGTTTGTTGTGGTTGTTTGTTAGTTGTGTGTTGAGTTTTTGTCTTGTGTCTAGGTTGGTGACATGGTATTTCTGAGGATATCCCCGACACGTGGCACTATTCACTTTGGTGGCGGTGGGAAGCTCAGTCCGTACTACATCGGACCTTTTACCATCTTAGAGAGGATCGGTGCAGTAGCCTACCGACTGGACTTGCCTACCAGGCTCGAGGGAGTGCACAACGTGTTTCATGTATCTCAGCTGAGGCGGTACGTGGCAGATCCTAGCCATGTATTGGACCATTCAGCGATACAGGTGGGACCTACTCTCAGCTATCCAGAACAGTCGGTGGAGATTCTGGATCGCAGGGAGAAGGTGCTCCGGAACCAGGTCATACCCTTGGTTCGGGTTGCATGGAGACATCACTCTCCAGGTGAGTCTACCTGGGAGAGGGAGGACGACATGCGGGAGCGTTTCCCTTATCTTTTCGTGCCCTGAGGTATAAATTTATTTTCTTTAATTCTGTTTGTGATTTTCTGTTCTTGTTGTCTTCAATTTCGAGGACGAAATTTTTTTAAGGTGGATAGACTTGTCACCCTCACTTTCCCAGTTAGCGGTAAAATGGTAATTTTCTATTTTATATATTTTTTGGGAATTTTATTTCATGAATATTATTATTTAATTATTATAGGAGTCGGGTTCGAATTTTATCGCATTCCGAGTTAATTCGGGACCCCGGTGAATTTCGACTTGAGCTGTAATTAGCATGTTAGCTAACCATGGCCCACCACACTAAACTTTAGGGTTTAAGAGTTTGGACTAGTCCCCCATGAGTAATTTAATTTAATTATGATTTTTATTTATTTTTAGCATTTTTTAAAACCTATTTTTGGATTTAATTTGCATTAAGCTTAGGGAAGGGCAAACTTGTAAATACAAGTGCCCCTACCCCTTGGCACCATGGCCGGCCACCTATAGGGCTACCCCCTCCACCTCTTTTACTTCCTCACTAAGTTTCTTCTTCTTCTCCATTACTTTCTTCCAACTCCTTCTTCTTCCTTTTCAAATCCACTTTTAGGTATGATTTTTAAACCCTTTTAAATTCCTCCTTTTGCATTATTCCTTCACATAAATGATAGAGGGGATCATTCTCTACAAGCTGACCATAGCCTTTGTAGGTTCCCTTAAAATATAGGTTAAGGATTTATTATGGTTTAATCCTTTTTGTGAGTGGTATATATATATATATATATATATATTTTTTTTTTGTGAGTGGTATATATATATATATATATATATATATATATATATATATATATATATATATATATATATATATATACATTTGTGCATGTTTGGGTGTTTTTTTATAGGTATGTATATATATATTGTATATGTATGTATCAATACTAATAGTTGTGCATTAGAGCCTTAGAGTTGTGCACGAGAGCCTTATAGTTGTACAGGAATGCCTTAGAAGTGTGCAGAATGCTATTCAGGAAAAACTGTGCAGTAGAGCCTTAAAGGTGAGCAGAAGTGCCTTAAAGGTGAGCATGAGAGCCTTAAAGGTGTGCAGGTTGTCCCAGTGTGCTAAAATCCGAGAAATTAAGTATTTTGTTTGTTTGTGCTTCATGTGCGTGTGTAAGGAAAATTGGAGAGTGTGTGTGTGTTTACATATAGATAGATGCATAGTTAAGAATTAGAAGAAGTTTAAGATTTAGAAGAAGTTAGAAGAATAGGAAGAAGGCTAGAATAGGAAATAGAGGAAAATCAAGTTAGAGGGCGAAACGGAGCTCGGAGTATCGGAATGAGTTGAAACTTGGCGTGGGGCAAGAATACGTGATTTAGATTTTGCAGGTAGGCTCCCGAATAGAAATCGGGGTTATAGGGTGTCACAACCCGCACCCTTATAAGGGGCACGAGCACGTGGTTACGTCCAGCCTACGCCGCAGTATCGGCGGTAGAACGTTGTCTAGGTTTTCTACAGAACTACACTAACAGTATAAAGGTACCTGTACAGTATATACACTCCGAATGGAGGTGACATAGCAATACTGTCTCAATCACAAATGTAAAACTAAGGTAGATAGCATGGAAATGAAATATGATAGATAAAGCAAGAAATAAGTTCGAGATCCACACAAGTCCAAAACTAAACGTAACATCACAGAATAATATATAATACTACATTCTAAAATCCAAAGCTGGATCGCAGTCCAGTCAAGCCTAACAAGTGCTAACTACTCAGGGAGTATAAAATCTAGTGGCCAATCTATCAGGCCACTGCCCTGGCCTGAGTCTCCATCTGTCTCAGAAACATCTGTAAAATTTGTCAACGGTATCCTGTCAGGAAAATGAGCAAGTACAACCATTAACATCAGTTCCATATGAATTGACAAATACTATAAGAGACAGTATAATAAAATACAAGACAAAGATATAGGCGACTTGGGAACCATTCGAAAGTCGAGTTACAACCCTTAAACCAAACAAGGACCGGGGTTGTAACCCTTCTTTCAAACAGAACTTAGTCTCAAATCATAGTATAGTATAAAAGCAGGTAGAGCATGTGAGTAAATGAAGTCATAGCATGGTGAGAAGTACAGAAAGTAAAACTGAACTGGATATATGATACAACAATAAATATAAAATGTGATTTGAATTATTAGAGCGATATGTGATCGGCTAGGGAGTTAAGATAGGGTTATCCACTTGGCCCGACAATCACAAAAAAATCTCTAGAAAGGGTCATGCCGGCCAACCTGGATAACCCGGCAAGAGGTATCTGCTACACCCTACGTGAGGTGAGGGTGGCGCTAGTATCGCAAGATTGTACAAGATGGGCTTTGATCACATAACCTCTAATAATTCCTCCATCCCCGAATAGTATACGGATCCGGACATAACACGTCATGGCATGAGATTCCATAAGAAGGTAGCTACTCCTTCTCAGGAATCGGTGTCAATACAAGTACAAGAACAAGATCGAGCAAGTACCAGTATCCCAAGAAAATCCAAGAATGACATCTCATGACAGAAATCCGATATATACTAGTCCGTGAACTATCGTGACTGAGAATCAAGTAAGACACTACAACTGAATCGGATATAGTAGATATCAAGACAATGAAAACTATCAGTAAATGTACTCGCCTGCTGTCCTGAGCTGACAAGGTGAACAGACGCTCAGAGAAATCACAGACCTAAAGAAGAGATACTACAAGTCAAAACATGGTTTATTAATGAAAGGAAAGCTAATCTAATCATGATATGCAAGTCTAAGTTAAAACTAGGTCAAACTAAGTTACACCAAGCTAAACTAGGTCATACTAGGACAACCAAGGTCAAACATGGTCTCACTGAGTCACACTAAGTCCTGTCAAGTCAATCTAGGTCAATTCAAGTTATATCAAGTCAATCTAAGCCAACCCAAGTCAATCCTAGGTCATACCAGTCATCACAGGTCAAAACAAGTCGAAGAAAGTCAAACGGGGTCAAGAGTTGGCCTACAGTTGACTTTTGGTCAACTGGTCAACTCTGGTCAACTCTGGTCAACTCTAGGTTAACCCTAGGTCCAACTGGTCAAATGTTGACCAACAGTTGACTTTTGGTCAACTGGTCAACTCTGGTTTGGATTTGGTCAAATCTAGACAAAGTGTTGACTCACGGTTGACTTTTGGGTAAAAAGTCAACTCTGGTTCAACCGAGCCAAAATCGGTTCAAATATGACATTTGTAGGGTGTACCCAACATGCCATCCAAGTTTCAAGTCAATCCGACTACCCGAACTTCGTATCTCGAAGTTACCCGATTACGCCTTAACATTACCCTTAAACCATTCTAACTTGACGCCAAACGGCTTTTCCTTCGGAATTCCACTCCGTGCTTCCTAGGGTAGTAGGGTACTAATCTATACAACCATTACCTACCAAGTTTTCTAGGGTAAGTGGACATCCAGTCCACCTTACGGTCCGAATCGCCCGTTTACCCGTTATCTTGAATATTTCAAGATACGGGATTGTGCGGCGCGATACCGTCTCCCCAAGCCCACACGCAACCCCGATTCTAACTCCGAAGCCTACCCACAAAATCTAAATCACATTATCTAACTCCCCTCCAAGTTTCGACGCGTTCCGAATTACGGAACTCAATTTCACCCCTTAACCCAAATCCTACTTAACCCTTAACTCACTCACTCATCCTTCTCAACCTATACTTTCACCCTCTCTTGGGACAAGTTTTGGGGTTTAAAAGCCTAATGTTGCTGCTACTGTTGTTTCATCTTCTTCTTCATCTCTTCCTCTTCTTCCCTCCTATCTCTCCATATTTATATATCTATATATATTTATATCTATATATATATATATATATATATATATATATATATATATATATATATATATATATATATATATATATATATATATATATATATATAACCATCTATTATACATCTATGAATATATACACACAACACTCACATATCTATCTATAAATATAAACACACACACTCCAATTTCTCGGATTTTAGCACACTGGGACAACCTGCACACCTTTAAGGCTCCTCTGCTCACCTTTAAGGCACTTCTGCTCACCTTTAAGGCTCCTCTGCTCACCCTTAAGGCTCTACTGCACAGTTTTTCCTGAATAGCATTCTGCACACTTCTAAGGCATTCCTGCACAACTACGAGGCTCTCTAAGGCTCTATTGCACAACTATAAGTTCTAATACACAACTCTAAGCATTGATACATACGTATACAATATATATATATATATATATATATATATATATATATATATATATATATATATATATATATATATATATATATATATATATATATATATATATATATATATATATATTACTCTCAAAAAGGATTAAACCATAATAAATCCTTAACCTATATTTTAAGGGAACCTACAAAGGCTATGGTCAACTTGTAGAGAATGATCCCCTCTCTAATTTATGTGAAGGAAAAATGCAAAAGGAGGAATTAATAAGGGTTTAAAAATCATACCTAAATGAAGATTTGGAGGAAGAAGAAGAAGTTGGAAGAAAGAAATGAAGAGAGAGTGTTTTACTTGGTAATGAAGTAAAAGAGGTGGAGGGGGTCTGTGCCTATAGGGGCCGGCCATGGTGGTCTTGGTAGGGGCACTTGTATTTACAAGTTTGCCCCTACACTAGCTTATATGCCAAATAAATCCAAATTAGGTTTTGAAAAATGCTAAAAATAAATAAAAATCATAATTAAACTTAATTACTCATGGGGGAACTAGTCCAAACTCCTAAACCTAAAAAGTTTAGTTTGGGTGGGCCATGGCTAATTAACAGGCTAAATACAACTCTAGTCAAAATTCACCGGGGTCCCGAATTAACTCGAAATACGATAAAATTCGAACCCGACTCCTAATATATTTAAATAATAATATTCAAGAAATAAAATTCCCAAAAAATATTATAAAATGAAAAATTACCAATTTACCCCTAACTGGGAAAAGTGAGGGTGACAAGTCTATCCACCTTAAAAAAAATTTCGTCCTCGAAATTAAAACAAAGCAATCACAGAAAAACACATGTAGAAAACAATCCCTCTCGAATACCTCCAAAAATTTCAGCAAAATAAAAATCTCTTACGACACAACAACACTTGCAAATAAAAACTGTTACGTGTCCGACACGGACACGAAACCATCACAAAATCTCACCTATCAAAAGTCAAATCAACAATCACCAATGCAAAATATCAAAATAAATCAAAGAGGTCCAATGACCAAAATACCCTTGGGCCAGAAATAATACTGAAAATATCCTAATCACATGGTTAGGCTCTAGGTCAAACAGTCTCTAAGGTTTCACTAGCAATCATTAAAATCATAAATCATGGCTTAAAATTTAAAATGATTTAAAATCTCAAAAATCAAAGCATGAATTAAATGACTAAAATTATAAAATTTTAAAATTACTCTAATAGAAACTGGGTGCTATAAATCTATCCACCTTAAAAAAAATCATCCTCAAAAATTTAAAACAAGTAAACACAAAAAATCATGCAAATCGATAATCGTATGCGTCTGTCCAATCATCATGATACTCAGAATCTCCGTCATGCCAGTGAGCAAGGCTACGATAATCACAGAGTCCTCAACTACGGTACATACATCTAGAATTATGGTATTTAAAATTTTTGTATTGTCGCTAGCTTGGCAGCGAAAATCTTAAATTCCCACACCCGAGAAATACGTCCATAGTCCGACTATATGTCCTCACTCTGCCTGCTAGCATGACCCTAGAGGATTCTAAAATCTCATAATCGAGGTGACCTAGCCCATACGACTTATCTCAGAAGAATATCACATCACAAGGACAAACCTTTCATCCAACGATCAAGAAACAGATAGAATCGAAGTTCAAGACAGTTTATAAGAAGGCAAATGCGAAAAGGAGATTTGAAATATTGGAACCTGCTATCTGCGCTGCTACTGCCTGAGTGGGCTCAACTGTCATGGCGAAAGCTCGCCCCTGCTGGCCTCCTCTAGCCTGCCGCAATCTGCCCTGGCCTGCCTGTCTGACTGCACGGGTAGCACAGTTCTTCATCTGGTGGTCTGGAGCTCCACAGAATAAACAAACTCCCGGCTTCATCCTATAAACATTCCGGGTGTGCCCCATCTTCTTGCAAAAAGCACACTGGATGGCCTGCCTCTTGCCCTGACCCTGCTGCTGGTCGTCACGTGCTGGTGCCTGATGTACTCCGTCCTGGTCTCTTCGGATTCCACTAGCGTGGCAATCCTTCAGCTGGTGATCGGGCGCCCCACAGTATAGGCAGACGCCCAACCTCTTCCTACAAGCCTCTCTAATGTGCCCCGGCTTCCCACAGAAGCCGCACGGAGTAGCCGGTCTCTGGCCCTGACCCTGATGCTGCTGGGCACGCGCCGGTGCCTGCCAAATCTGTACAACTGCCAGTGCAAGCTGATGCGAGTTCTCCATGCTCTGCCTCAGCATCTCGATCTGACGGTGATGTAACGCCTCCGACTGGCACTGCGACGCCTCTGTCTGGGCCCGCTGTGTCTCCATCATCTGCTGAAGGAGAAGGAACATGTGGTGTGTATCCGTCGGTATCGGAGGTGGCGGTGGAAGAATATCAGGAATGATCATGGACGGCCCCGCTGCTGGAGGTGGAAGACCTCCTGGAACCGTCGCTGCTGCTGCTCCCGTCTGAAGGGCAGGGACTGAGGTGGCAGCTCCCTCGGCTGTAGCTCCCGCAGCCGGAGGTGGAAGACCTCCTAGATCGGACCTCTCTGGAACTGTACTAGGCCCTACTGCCTGAGAACGAGTCACCGTCATTCTGAAGATGAATTGAACCCAAGAGATCAATATGGCACATGATAAGATATTATCAAAGGAGGGAAATTGAATTCAAATGCAAGAAGAGTTATCATGGTAATCAAAAGATCAGAAATTTCCTAAAATGTGATTGAGTAACTCCTATCATACCCTAGATCCTACGTCCTAGTCGCAGGCTCGTAATTAGTACTCTAAGTCGAGCACCTTTACGAGATTGCACTAATTGCGACACTGACCTGCATGGGCCGCCACAAAAACGTGTCACGACCCGCACCCTTATAAGGGGCACGAGCACGTGGTTATGTCCAGCCTATGCCGCAGCATCGACGGTAGAACGCTGTCTAGGTTGTCTACAGAACTACACTAACAGTATAAAGGTACCTATATAGTATATATACTCCGAATGGAGGTGACATAGCAATACAGTCTCAATCACAAATGTAAAACTAAGGTAGATAGCATGGAAAGAAAATATGATAGATGAAGCAAGAAATAAGTTCGAGATCCGCACAAGTCCAAAACTAAACGTAACATCACAGAATAATATATAATACTACATTCTAAAATCCAAAGCTGGATCGCAGTCCAGTCAAGTCTAACAAGTGCTAACTACTCAGGGAGTATAAAATCTAGTGGCCAATCTATCAGGCCACTGCCCTGGCCTGAGTCTCCATCTGTCTCAGAAACATCTGTAAAATTTGTCAACGGTATCCTGTCAGGAAAATGAGCAAGTACAACCACCAACAGCAGTTCCATATAAATTGACAAATACTATAAGAGACAGTATAATGAAATACAAGACAAAGATATAGGCGACTTGGGAACCATTCGAAAGCCAAGTTACAATCCTTAAACCAAACAAGGACCGGGGTTGTAACCCTTCTTTCAAACAAGGACCGGGGTTGTAACCCTTCTTTGTAACCCTTCTTTCAAACAGAACTTAGTTTCAAACCAAAGAAGGGTTACAACCCCGGTCCTTGTTTGGTTTAAGGGTTGTAACTCGGCTTCCGAACGGTTTCCAAGTCTTCATATATCTTTGTCTCGTAGTTCATTATACTGTCTCTTATAGAACTTGTCAATTCACATGGAACTGCTGTTAGTGTTTGTACTTGCTCATTTTCCTGACAGGATATCGTTATGATATATTACAGATGACTCTGAGTCGGACTGCCCGACCTATTATGGGCTCGAGTCAGATGGAGTAGTCTTGGACCGTGGCCTTATAGTAGAGCCACTAGATTTTGTACTTCTAGAGTAGTGTAGGTTAGCTAGGTTTGACTGGACTGCGATCCAGCTAGCTTATCAGACTGTAGTTTCTATATTCTATTTTGATACCCTGTGATGTTGTATATATCTGGGCTTGTATTAGACTGTGGACTTATTACTCTTTCATCTATCATATGTCTTTCCTTCTGAGCTATCTACCTTAGTTTTTGTTATGTTACCTCCATTCGGAGAGTATATACTGTACAGGTACATTTAACTGTTAGTCATAGTTATTTATAGACGTTATATACAGCGTTCTACCGTCGATACTGCGGCGTAGGCTGGACGTACCCATGTGCTCGTGCCCCTCATAAGGGTGCGGGTCGTGACAGAAGGTATAGAGTATTGTGTGCGGCCACGGGATGAGGTATATTAACGACCTGATATCCCTCTCAAGCCTCTTTCGGTGTCGAGGAGAGTACGAACCATAAAAAATAATGATGCAGTGAACCGGTTTGCTTTCGATCTTGATGAGAAGATAGACAAATCTATGGAGGATCACACAAAGAGAAAATAAAATGTACGACACGCTATGACTATGACTACTGGATTGGAAGTCATTCGAAGACTTAGTATAATCGTCGACAAAGCATGTGAGGAATAATGTAACTCACACGATTGTTTGCTCCACCTAGATGATGTTTCACATCATACTGTAAATCGTTTGATGTAAAATTTTAAATATTCTATAGATTTTCTAAAAATATTAATTCTTGAACCCCTTGCTAGGAAATAGGAATTAAGCTAATTAATTATATAAGAAATTAGGAGGGTAATAGACAAATAAAAGATCACTATGTAAATATATTGAGATGGACTTTAATAAAGTAGATACAAACAGTAAAATTTTAATATTTTATCTACTAAGTACTAAATCAGATATGTCTAGGTGCATTGATAGTATATACATCTATGGTTTACACTCTTCAAAAGTTGTAGGGATACTAACACAGAGTCAAAAGAATCCTTATAACTAAAACTAAAATAATCTCATATTTAAATTTAACAGATCTAAAGCCTAGTTATACAATTATCTCTTAATATTCATACCCAAAATCTTTAACCTAGTACATATCGTGCAATCAAATGATGATTTATAAGTAAACAAATATAGGTGAGCAAAACATAATAATTGCTCAAAGATATGGATATAAATATATGTCTAAAATTAGTAGGTAAATACAACCCGATGGTGAACTAATATGATAAGGAAATTATACATATAGATATTGTAAATGGGATTGGCATATTATAATTATTATACCTATGTGGATAGAACTAAAATAATACAAAAAATAATATATATCTAATCTTTAATCAGGATAGAGGCTATACAAAATATTCTATAGATATGTATATCCTACTGTCACAACCTGCACCCGATGTAAGGGCACGAGTATGTGGGTACGTCCAACCTACGTCACAGCATTGGTGGTAGAACGTTGTCTAGGTCTATTATGCTAACTAATATATCTCATGAATATGTATCATAACCTGTCTCGACTCCAAAAGGTAGACAATATAATAATAATACTCATACTCAATCATAATAGACTATAATAAAGATAAATGATACGATAATGACATAAAATATATGAAATGATAATATAAGATAAGTCTAGAAGAATAAATATAACCCAAATCTACATCCAAAGTCTATGAGTCTAACTATCTCAACATAGATATAAGTCTCAGAAATAATAACATCTCAATGTGTCAGAAGTTGGAGACAAATCCAGTACTAATAGCTAAACTAGCTAAGTCGCTACTAGTATTGTCTCCTTTGCTGGAACTAGTCCCTCATAAGCCAAGGTCTCAAGGTCTACTCCTACTACATCCTGAGGTTCGTAGTGAGTAGAGTAGCACTCCTCTAAAACAACTGAAAAATATATCCAGTCAGGATTGGAGCGAAGCACACCTCTAATAACAGTTCCAATAAATGATATAATAGATTATGTAACAATAAATAGAGAGACATGTAAGATCATAGAGCATGAACAAGAACATAACAAATATGGAAAATATTGTGAGTAAATACAAGAGCAGGAAATATCATGTACAAGAATCAAGAATAAACTATCTAAGTAAGTGAGCACTAGTTTCAACATGTGATCAACTTGGAAACTTGATACTAGGATATGGCCGGGTTAATCGTACGTACGGTGTATGATGAACAGTATTCAAGAAACAAGACTTGATACAAGGAGCATATGATCACATATCTACACTAATACTCTCCGTCCCGACTGGTATAGTGGATCCAACCATGGCACGTTACGACACGATATTCTATAAAAAGGTAGCAAGTCTTTTCCAGAATCAGTATCTATATAAGTACAAGAACAACAATAAGGCTTGCACAAGATACACCAAGATCCACAAGAAAAATATCTCATGACGAGATCCGAAAATACAAATCTGTGTAACCATGTCATGAAATCAAAGATATCTACACTAGATACAAGAAACAAAGAAGATATCATAAACGAAAAATTATCAAAGAAATGCACTCACTTGGAATCCAGGGTAAAGTATCAAACTATATCCGTAACAGTACCTCGAAGACCTAAACAGGGAATATCAATGTTAATTGGTATTTTGGAATCATAATCATTGATATCTAAATTGAAATGTGATTTCTAGGTCAATTCTAGGTTATGGAAGTCAAACTAGGTCAGTACATTGTTTCTAGAGTCAAACTTGTCATTTCTAGGCATAACTTGCTAAACTAGGTTTTCTAAGGCATACTAGTCATTACCTAGGCCATACCGAGTATCCTAGCTAATACCTTATGTAATATACCATATTATATATATATATATATATATATATATATATATATATATATATATATATATATATATATATTTTTATATATATATATATATATATATATATATATATATATATATATATATATATATATATATATATATATATATATATATATATATATATATATATTTTAATTTTTTTATACCATATTTTATATATATATATATATATATATATATATATATATATATATATATATAAATATGGTATAAAAAAATTAAAATATATATATATATATATATATATATATATATATATATATATATATATACCTTGCTCATACCCATTACCCTATGCATTTACCCTTTACCCAACCATTACCTATATACTGATTTACCTATCTCATATCCATATCATTACATATATTAACATATTACATAGGTATAACTAATACCTTGTTACACTCACTACCCTTACCTATTTACCTATACATATCCTATTACTTTTTCTTACTACACACTAGCTGCCAATTGCACAAGCATATCAGTTTTCCATAAACTGCTACCTAACACCATACCCCTGATACACTCGCATACTAGTGACACACCCCTATGCATAAGCAGATTTCTGCAGGTATCCTTGCTTGCTGCCTGCACGTGCATATGTAACAACCTATTATTCAGTGCTATCTTACACTACATGCTGCTACTAATAAGCTGCTAATGCTACCTATGGCACCTACTATTGTTGCTCTTGCTATCCCTACAGCTACTGCTTCTTCTCTCACTGCTACTGCTATTAGTGCTGCAGTAATGCACTGCTTCTACTACCTCTAATGCTTCCCTGCTAATGCTACTGTCACTGCTGCTTCTATGTATGTAATTGTTGCTGCTGCACTCTACATCCTATGCTACTGCCCCCTCTTCCAATCTACTCACCACTGCTGCTCTCTACTTCTTCTTGCTGTTAATGCTGGTACTCCAGCTGCTGCTACAGCTTGCGAAAATAGTGTAGTAGCTACTACTACTGTTGTTCCATACGACTATGCTTGGTTAAGCACAAGTAGCTCACTAGCTACCTGCTAACAGACTACCCTCCCCCCTTTTCCTCGTCTTTTACTGCTATGCTACACTCCATCACACACACCCTCTCCTGATACTCCACTACACAGAACTACTCCTTCCTAATCGCACACATAGGCACACTCACTCACTTACATACATCTCTCTCTCTATATATATATATA